>JAPQWS010000102.1:8192500-9392500 GCA_028651295.1 Catharanthus roseus
TAGCACGTAAACCATGTCAAACCAAAACCAATCAATATCCGAACGGAACGGATTCGAACTTCTCCTAGAATAGTTTCCGGTGCGAAATGGAATTCATAGAATATATAGGAGTAATTCCAAGGATAAAAAAAATATTAAAATTTCCTTAACTCTTCGAGGACCCTCTTAAAAAGGGGACTTTCTTTCCCCTTTTCTTCAAATTCATTCATCAGTTCTAAAATAGTATTATATTAATATTGTCCTCCTCCTTAGGAAGTATCCTATAAAGCGCGGCCTCCTACCTAGAAGAGAGGGTTTGTGAGCTCCTTCACCAACGGCGCCCACTGCGTATACTCTTGCTTCAGTGAAAGACTTAGTTGGTGTAGGTCTTACCTTTCTTAGTTAGGCCAGCTAATTCATTAATTGATTTGGTACCAAGGAGAAGCCTTCTTCTTAGTCTCATTGCTTTCTTCCCTTGAACGTAGAGGGAAGTCGGGTCGTGAGTTAAGTAATAAAGAAGCGAATCAAGACAACAGGTGGCGTCGCAGCCTTTCGCCAATGCACTATTTTGTGCATCGTGATAGTAAAAAGTTGTGCCCATCTAGCTTTCTTAGTGTGAATCCAACTACGGATATATCCATGAGCAAGTTGAAGCTCGAGCTCATGCCTTATTGAGCATGTTATCTAGCACAGGTGGCCCTCTAGAATGGAGTCCACTTCCCGCTTCATCTTGTTAGCAGCTCTCATCTTGAAAGCTTATTCGTTAACATCCTCATTTGGAAGAGTTCGTTCTGTGGCAAAGATCCTCCTCTGTAAAAAAGTCTTGCACTCCCATAGGGCCAAGGGAAAAGATCGTTGCGAATACCCCTCAATACATCTATGGATGCCGATTCAACAGGACAAGCCTACACATACATTTAGGGAAGGGGAGAATAAGAGCTTCTTAAAGATAGGATCATTTGTCAAGAACTATAGGCTAAACATGCACTTCTCAATCCGCTGCCCATTGAAAGTCATTTCTACTGGGAGGATAACTAGGGGGTTGCGCACCATGGTCTGCTGAATAAAAAGGTAGATTTTTTGCGGTTTCAGCCGAAGGTGACCAGAAGAGGCAGATTAACCCGATTGAGACTCCCCGGATCCATAAGTCGATAGGAGGGAAGGGGCAAAGCGAAAGTGAAAAGGCAAGAAGCCTATGGCGTCAGCAGCTGTTGAAAAGGCCCCACCGGCTAAGAAGCTAGTCTTCGGCGAAGATAAGGATGAGGATAGGATTAAGCTTCCTATATGGTTGGCGTTAAGTCTTTTTCGAGATTGTTCTGAGAATGAAAAGAAGAAATCAATGCTGCGAGACATGGTTTGGTTTCCCTATGAGGAATCCCTTATATGCTTAGGACGAAACCGAACCTGATGGATAGACAGATTATTTAACCAAAACCAGATCGGGAGAGATAAATTAACTACTATGTTCCATCGCTTCCTCCTTAAGAGCAATCGGCTCCTGGTGAGAACTGAAATCTTGATGCAAACTGTGATCTTGGAGCTAAGGCTAAGGCCCTTCCTAAAGCCGATGGGGACGTAGCTTATTGTTCAAATCAAAAGTCTTAAGACTCTAATAGGGCTAAGGCTGTAGTTAAAAATTCATAATCTTATTAAGTTAAGCTTAAAAGAAGAAAGGGGCAGATGCCCTGGTAAGTAGATATTCCAATGGCTATATGGAAGAAGGCTAGTGGTGTAGCGCACATCATTTCTCAAAGTGAGTGAGGCTCATTAGGCGGCCAACCCGTACTAATAAGGGTACACTTTTCGATCCTCTCTTATATAGGAATATAATAGTGGAATTGTTCCCTACACTTCAAAGGCAATAAAGAAAGGCGCTTCACGGGGTTCAGGCAAAGAAAGGAAAGCATGAGTAGTTAGTTGGACCATAGACGGAAAACTGATACCCTAATAGTATCATCTGAGGCTTGGGAGTATACTACAGGATTCCATAATGACATACTAAATTCCCCTCAAGCAAGGGCGAATCTATGGCCTACCACTCCTGCAAGACTACTAGGAGCAGAATACTGACCGGAAGAGAGAATAAAGAAAGGTAATACATAGGGAGAACAGACTGAGTAATCAGACTCCATATGTACAACACAGTAGCACCAATAGCAGCCAAAATAACCCAAAACAGATCATTACAATTGCACTTGATAGGATACCAGTCCTAAGGTAGCTCTCAGCTATCACCAAAAGATATAGGAAAAGCGTCTTTTTTCTAATAATTAACGATGACGCGGCCTATAATATCTCCTTCAACGCTGTCCTTTCGGTCTAGTGGCGCCGACTAAGCTATAATATGCGACTTTAGCTTTCAGCTTGTACACTAACTCTGAATCAAAGATTTACACACTGCCAACAAAAACATACTATTTTTACTAGTTTAAATCGATTCACTAAGCTAGTTAAAAGCTTTAGTTCAACTATGCACTTCCACCAGTGTGTAAGAAATCCTTAATTCTCAATATTAAAGCTTTTGGTAAGGAAGAGCAAGAGTTCTCTGTGGGAACCACCAGATAAAGGAGACCTGTCTAGTCAAATAGGCTTCTAATAAGAAATTAGCTCATTCTTTACTTATGCAATTACTTTTTTTTGTAGCATCAACGTTACCTTTACATCTCCCTCGTCTAGTCGAGATTTCCAAAGAGAAAGGGATACAATATGTAGTTGTAGTTTATATACGTGAATCCATTCTCGCTTCCATTCATCATCCATTCTAAGGAAAGAGTCTTGAATAACAAGCTAAAATAGTCTTATCAGTCCTTGTCCGTTATGTATGCTCCAGTAAGAAAGTCACTTACTTCGGCTAGTAAGGATTTTAATTTTAGGCAGGCAAGCGAGTACCCCCCTTTTTTTACTTTTTCTGGAGATTTCCATTGGACTAGTAAAAAGACTTAGATAACACACCGGGTTTACAGAAAGAAAAGTTCACGTAGAGAAAAAAGATTAGACTAGTTATTTCACTAGTAGCGTCTACGAGCCTCCCGCTTCAATACCATCCTTTTTTTTTACCAGTCGAGTTTTCCTGTCAAACTCACACAGCGTAAAAATAGATTAGAACTAAGCATAGTCTTATATACCCTCCCTAGCGTACAGAGCAAGAGTAAGCTACTTCACTCAAGAAGAAGAAATACGCTAATGATCAACTCAGATAAGGATGCCTCATCTCTTTCCAAGCTAGCTCCGATGCAACTGCTGTCGAATTAGCTCTTGGGGATATCATAGGTAAGAAGGAAGCCAATGCTGGAAGAAGTAATCAATCATAAAAGGTTGTTCAAAAAGGGATTGACCTAAGGCAAAGTTTACTTATCCTGGAGGAAGGAGAGAAAATCTCTTCCTTTCTTGCTCATGCTTAAGACTAGTCCACCATAAGAACCTCGTTCCCCAGAATGGAGCCACCATCTTTGCCCGGCTACCACTCGGACCGGATCTAATAAAGAACTAACCAAACTGGCTTGCCCAACTGGAACTCTCAACCATAAGGAGAAGAAAAGGCAATGTTTCAGGGGTAAAGTGTACCTCCCATTCGGGGTTTGGATTCTTTCCCGAAAATAATATGTCACCGATAAAGATGGAAAATACTCTTAAAATAAAAAGTCCATAAACCTTCACAGAGTGATTGGATTTTTGCCTATATTGTGTGGGTAACAGCCCATTTATCAACAACAGATAGGTACTTATTGTACAATAGGTTACTACCTACATCATGCCGGGGTCCAAAGGTTCCTCGTAACTGTAGAAGCTACGAAGCTAGATGCTGGCTCAAGTACTGGTGAAACGACCTGAGCTTGTCAGTAACCGTTAGACCGAGAAAGATCAAACAAGGAATAAAGAGATAATTCTTCTGTTCGGAGTCAATTTGAAAATGAATTCGAGCTCGCCATCCCTGGCTTTGGGTTGTGGGGCTTACTTCCTAGCTCCAGTGGGAGTAATGACTAGCGTTATAGGTTGTTTGGCGGCCGGAAGATTGACACGAGTAAGTCAGTTTGCAAGACCGAAGGCAGTTCTCTGTGCACCGGACACGTAGCTTACCGAATCAATTGCGACACGGATGGGAATGGATGCTACAAAAGAGAGGGTCTGATACATCAACTGTCTACTCACTACACGAGATGAACCCCGATTTGGTGAATTGAAGGTGGCCTTAGGTCTAATAGGACTCCCAGTTGCTGCACACAATCGTATACTGAGGTGCTCTCCGCCGGTAGTTGGAACGACGCGAGCCAGGCCGGGTTTCGATTCAGAAAGATCAAGGGCCCAAAAGAAAGTATAAATAGGGGGTTCCAAATTCCCTAGCTCATTGGGGACGGAAAACGAATCGACATCTCGATGTGATACAGCCTTTTCTATTTTATTTTGGAAAGAACAGCAAAGTCCATCCGAACTGTCCAATGAAAGAATAAGAGGAGAGCAAAGCGCTAATGGCTCTCGAAGCGCATGCGGAATGGGCACGAAGAAAAAAAAGTGTGGAGGAGAAGCAGCCGAGCTCATTCCTTTCGCTTCTTGGGCCTAAAGCAGTGCAGTCATTCCTGGCCAAATCAAGGATTTGGGGCCTTACTACGCTACTATATAAATCCATCTTGTCAGTACTATATATGAATAGAAAGATAGATCCATCTATCCTATCCGATTTCGATTTTGATATCTAAAAAAGAATTGATTTCATTCAATATTTGATTCAAAAAATTGCGTTTAGCCCCCCCGCTCATGAAATGGCTCTGTTGCAATGGATGGCAGAGGGTCTAAAGTACTCGAAGCAATGGAGTAATCCAGTAGGTGGGAAGGGGCCTAGAAGTGCCTACTACTACACCACACTACACTTGGCTCTACACATTTACAGAGTAACCCCTGTCTAGTGCCTAGTAGAGCTAAGGGGCCTTCAATCCTTACTCTTTATCCCCATCTTCGCCCAAGCTAATGGGGCTTTACTTATTTAGGGGGGAGAGTCGAGCCTCAAAAAGCACTATTGAGTGGAAGATCCATGGCCCCTCTTCATTCTCTTCAGGGTTCCAAACCTTTCTTCAACATAGGTGACAATGAGCGAGGCAGAGATGGAAGTGATCAAACACGGGAATAAGAAGCAAGCTCGCCTTCCTTTTCGATCATTTTGATAGAGGGGGATGGAGAAAGTGGACAAAACAGACTCACATTTCTCATCGAACAAATAAAGGAAAAGAATTATATTGAAAACACTTATAACCCAACCCCTTCCTTCGTAGAGCCGTGTATTGTAAGTGATCCGAACCTGCCTGGAGCAAGCCTCCCATAGAGGCAAGTGAAGTTGGTGAGCCGTATGATGGGCAACTATCTCCTGCGGTTCGGAGAGGACTCAGTTGTTAGTTAGTACCCCGGTTTCGGGTGGACCCTTTCACTCTATTTATTATATACGCTTAGCGAAAAGAATGTTCTTTGATACACTTAGGATATGGATTCTATATGAACCAATGGATCGAGACAAGTCCTTACTACTAGCAATGACTTCCTCTTTCATTACTTCATTCTTTCCATATCCCTCTTCCTTGTTCTCAGTTACTCATTAAATGGCACTCAGTTCATATCTTTAAGTTCGATCATTAACAAGGTTTAAAGAAAGGGTGGGCCATTGATAAAGAATCGATTCCAAAACACAATGCTAGCAGATGGAGAGCCTCCGCTTTTCTTTTCAATAAAACCTGCTAGTTATTATGTCAAAAAAGGCAAATTTTTGGCTTGTTAAAAGAAAAAAAGACGTGGGTGGCATTATAACTGGGATGTTAGTTAGAAAGGTTCTTACAATGTTCGTTCAATCGACAAGCAGCATTCTTCTTTTTTCTTAACTTCAAGAGAAGGAAGAGAGCTTTTTAAGAAGGGCTTGGGCCTTATGAGAACAGAACAACATAACAAACATGATGAAATGAAGAAGAATGTACGAGAGGCTTCAGAGGAAGGATTGGCGAACTACTTATGTTTGGTTAACTACTTTACTTCTCTCCCTTCAAGGAAGTTAGCAAGAATAGCTTAGGAAAGATGCCTACTCAAAGCTACCTCCTCTAGTGCCCAGCTAAACGCAAAGAAAACAATTTCTTCCTTTCTTAACTAAGTCAAAGAGCGGATTCGTGCCATCCTGTTCCGCAGTCGAGTTGCAGGAAAGAGATAGCATTCGCTACGTTCCAGCTAGTCCCTAGAGAAGTAAGCTTCTTTTTTATTAGTCGTCAAAGCGTAACTAAATAAGTAGTAAAGTAGATCTTGAGTGCCACCGATATAGCTCGTTGTGGTCTAGTAGAATAAAAGGGCTTGGGTTGAAAGAATGGCTCCTGCGGAATCGTCAAAGAGTTCAAAAGATTTGAATCCAGTTTCACTTCTTGAAGAGGGAATAAAAGGCACAAGGAAAATCTTGATAATTTGAGTTTTCTGGTTATGATTGAAAGCTTTATTTCGAATCGCTTTTCCAAAAAGAAAAATGTCCTGTCCTGTACAGTGTACACCACTCGTCCTTTCGCAGAAGTGTCAATGTGTCGTGTTGTGTCTTAAACAAACAAATAGAATTTCAATACTACCCTACTGGGGATCCAAACGGAAATGCAAGGCTTATCCGTACATGATTGATTATGGCGTTCATCCCCTAATAATTTGATTTAGCTTATCTTTCCTAGCAGTTTCTGTCTGCTCACCCACTCCACCCCTTGAAACCTGACGAGAAAGGTCCTATCTGTGACTTCGGGAAATGGCAGTACAAGAGATCCTATCCTCGGGGAGGAACATAATGAGATGCTTCGCTTCCAGCTAGCCTGCTTTCTATCTCTTACTAGAATCTATCCTAGCTTACTGGCTAAATCTTGGAAAGGGAGGAGAGATGAGCTCCGAAAAGAAGAAAAACCCTATTTGCACTCGGATTCCACTTCTTTCGAACTAGCATATGCACTTTCAGAGCCAAAAATGGATCGGCTTGGCCCATTCCTTATATAAGAAAGAATACCCAGATCTACTAAGTATGCCCTGAAATGAATGTTCTGATACGGTCTTTCCGGGCTTCTGCCCAACTCTAACTCCCTCATTGCTCTATCTGGACTGGAGGATTATATTAATAGGGGTAGTGTTCTTCTTTTCCTTCGTCCTATGAACCTAGTCTTGAAAACGAGATGTCTAGAGGAAGTGCCAGAACACTTATTTCGACAAGACGAACACTCACCCTTACTAATGCTAAATTGAAATCCGTTTCTGGACCTAAGAAGGAAAGTAAAAACGGATTATGCCGATCGTGTCCTAGGACTAGTTCTTGATAAGAGAGCTATTCCTTCAAATAACACCTTTTCTTGCAGCCCTGGATAAGGCCAAGATAAGAGTCCCTACAGTTGATTCAAGTGCAACCCCTATTTGTCCAATTCCTCCCTCAGACTCAATGAAATAGCAACTTCTTCTTTCATTTGTCCTGTTCTGGGGCACCATATAATGTCAAAGAGCAGATTCCTTTCTGATTCACTTCTTCAAAGAAGAGCTATAATATTAGGGTGGTATAGGATGGATCCTACCCCTAGTGCCAAGCTTTAGAAAAGATGCTATAACTCCACTGGCTCCTAATGGAACGGTTACCAATTCTTTCCCAACTAATTTTCATTCAATGGGACCTAACAAACTCTCTATACCTGCTATTTTCCTTGCCTTAGAATAGCTAATAGACAGGATTGGATTCTGCATCCCTTAGAGAAAAAAGAACATCGGATTCTTGCTAACAGCCTATTCTATCAAGTCCTAATCTTTTCTCTCTCACTATTTTTCTAATGTATTGCCATTTTCAGCCGCATTCAAGCGGTAAGGAGACTAACTTAGCTTTCCTTTTTCCCCTTTGTCCGCTCCTTAAGCAACATCCCATAAAGGAAAGGCCCTTCTACGATCTACGAGGTGGGGGCTATTGAATCACTATTTTCAACTGAAGCAAGCAAATCACCAGCTATGGCCTCCTCGCTACGGGCCTTGCACAGTCCTAGTCAACCCCAGTTCTATAATACATATTTAGGGCAGAGCACAACCTCAGGCCCTATTACTAAAGGACAATATCCGCGAGCCTTGAGACAATCAAACGAGGATTCATACAAAATTCCTACGAAAGAAAAGAGACTCTGAAATTCGAATTTCGAGTTAAGGACGGGCGAAGGAAGACATATATACCCTTTAACGGAATGCAAGCCATAGCCTCTCCAAACAATCACTTACGTTGCCGAAGCTACAAACGGACAAGAAGAGGCCAAATATGAAGGTGCAATGGCTACAACAGGGAAGGAGTGCTTCCTCCCAGCAAACACTGTTCCCTCTAAAGTCTTTCTCAGCCGACGATAGAAGCAAAAGAAGACTCGACCAAAGCCGTTCCCAAACTTATTAGGGAGAAGTTCCCTTAACTGAATGAAAGTCACAGCTCCGCCGAACTTCCTAATCCAATCCACATGAACCTTAACAACTTAACCACTAATGATTGACAAATTTTGAAACCCTTAGCAAACAAGAATTTCGTTATTTGAAGCAAGATTCTATATACCTACCAGTTATGCGAACCAGCTCCATCATCCACATCTCATATGCCGGGCTCCCACTCGTCATGTGCCCTTTTAAGGGATCCCATTCCCAGTACATAAGCTGGAACCCATATCCTTCATTCCTGCCTTGAGCCACAACCCAAAGGACTAAAGGTTACTGTTTGGTCTGGATAAGCAGGCAGGGACAGGCTCCTCTCCCTTCTCCATTCGAGAATCTGAATTATAAGCCAAATAACCAGATTTTTCAGGCGCCAAATCTTCATTCAGAAGACTTTCTTTCACTTTCATCTGCTCGCGTCTGGAGATGTTTGAAAGAAGGAGACATAATAGAAAATTCCCTGCTTCATACCAGAAAGCTTGAATTGGAACGGAAGGCCTAGTCTTATTGACTACCGTCCACTTATCCGGCTGAAATCAAAAATAGCAAACAAACTCATAAAAATAGAGAGGCATGCCACATTCTTGTTCTTTAGAACAGCTGTCGATAGAAATTGGATTAGTTTACAAACATATATTGCCATATAACTTCTTCTACTTGCATGAAGATCAAGTGCGCAAAATATAAGAACAGGTAGTCGTCGGTACTTATCAATTATCTCTGCTTTCTGTTAAAGTTTGACCTCTTTTAGAGTATAATAAAAGTCTGTATCAACATGTAATGTATTGTGAGAATTTTCCATTATATTGTATGGATGTTCTCCTGAAAGAATCTGACATGCTTGTATTAACAACTCTTGGAAGAATGATAAATCAAACAATGCTTAATAAGAATTTCTTGTTAAATAATTCTTTTGGGCATAGAATTCCTGTTGAAGAATATTATGATGATTGCAAGGTTATGTATTACAAAAATACTTTGAACATCCTCATAAACACCATACAGATGATACTTGGCTACAAGAAGTACTGGAACTAGGCCAGCATGCCAATCATTAGCATTTCTCTCCATAAGAGAATCCCCCAAAGGGTAGCACTAAGGGAGCTTCACATGCTGCATGATAGAGCAAAGTGAACCGAAACTGATTATCACTAAAAGCACCATGAATATCACCATATGGTGTCCCAGGCCTATGATATGAAGGATAGTCCACAAAAACCCAATACACACCTTCCCTATATTCATGGAAAAAAGAAACTTCCTGTACACTACCAAAGTAGTAAATCTTGGTTGGACAACCAACATCAACTGCATTGGCAAATCTTTTATCTGAAGGGCTTCCATAAGAGTATCTAGGTGAGACAACCATTACTCGGTGTCCCCTAGCTGTTGGAATCCGTAGGCAGAAACAAACTAAAATAAAACTACAGAAATCCACCAACAGGATCTGCACATACTAGAAAAACTGATTGGATTGAAATTACCTCTGTGTTTTATTGTTCGTTGTGGAGGCGTTGTTTTGTACGCTTCACCCTCTACTGGTATCCACGCGACGAACTCCTCTGCAAGCGATCGGGATGCTAGCACCTTTTGTGTTCTGAAAACTGTTCAGAACTGATCCTGACTATTTGGTAATCGGTCGTATTTCAGAGAGAGGAGGCTAGATACTATATCGCCGCTCTAGGGTTTAGGGTTTTATTTTTCTTTAATCAGATAAAGGACGGCCCCCAAGAAAAGGTTAACATAACCTTTTATAGCTGTCAATATCAAAACCCTAACTGTCATCTAATGACAGTTTAATCTCGTCCGTCTATTCCTATAATCATCCAACGGATAGATGAGTAATATTAAGTAATTAATTTCATTTATTCGATTAAATAAAATTAATTACTTATTAACTTACCGGAAAATACAATATGGAATCTAATTCCCCTTTTGTATACGTTCCACGAATCTGGACACAATCTAGATTCATTGAACGTGGACATTATGCTCACAAGATCGTCTATGCGTGTGACCCTATAGGTTCACTTAACGTTGGCAGTGAATGAAAAATGTTCTAGACATTTATTCACAAAACATAATCGGCCTCTAGCAAGACATTATGCTTACCCAAGTTAAGTAAATGTAATAATAACCTAGCATCAGATTTAATATTTAGTCCTTTTGTCACACGATATCCTAATTAAGTATAAGGCATGGATCAAGTCATCCTTATATAACTTAATTAACCATTTACTTGATCACCAGGCAGACTATTCCAACAAATAATATTAATAACACCTTGTTAATACTTATTTGAGCATCGCCATGCATATTTTCCAGTCTTCCTTATCAAGGGGCCCATGGATATCTCTCTCTAAAAAGAGAGGGACAAATCCCTTTCACTAACTCCAATATTCAAGCCATGACGAGAAAATAAGCCAACCAATAGTCATAATGATCACCTAATTAAAAGTAATGTTTGACTATGTCAAAACATATTTTCTCCCCTATGCAAGAAACATTAGGTCAAAGGACACCAACTATAAAACTGAGAACAAATACTTATAACTTAACCCCATGCAATATTTCTTCTTCACTTTGGGTCATGTCCAATACAATATTCTCAATATGTATATATGAATTTATTTTATATCTCATATTCATGATCAGTAAAACTTGACCATCAATCGACTTCACACTAGTTTACAAGATGTAATAAACTAGGGACAAATAAGAATAGTATTTTATTAGCTATAAGGGTTTTACTATCAAGTCACATACTTGATGACCAAGAGCATAAAATACAATTCAAGAAATACATGCTTCATAAATCATAAATGTGAGTCAATTGGTCTTAGGGCATATACTAACACTAGTAGCAAGGGTTGAAGGTGGGCTCTGAAAAGGAAGAAAAGCCCGCACGCCTAGCTTGTTATCTTCTGTGTTTTGTTCATCTAGCCAAGGCTTCTTCAACAAAACTGTAAACAGAAGAAGATTGTCTCCTTCCTACGGGATGAATTTCAATCCTTGCTAGTGAGCATCCTTTATTTTCATCCCCGGTGGGATTTGAAAACTCCTGCTCCTTCGGTTTAGGAGTCAAGACTATACCCTCTGCCAGATTCTTTCTCAACGTGCGATGTCAATAGAGTGCTTCCTTTTCCGCCCTGTAATTAGCTCAAAGGAAAAGTGAAAGTTCACTACCTTTCATGAGGGAAAAGAAGGGGGCAATTAATTCTTCCAAGATAGAATGGGTCTCATAAAAGAAAGTCAACCAGGTTAAGGATCCAAGGATAAAAGCAAAAAAAGAACATTGAGAGAGAATAAGGCAATAGCCCAGTTTTGATTAAATAACCTTTCCAGCGCCTGTCTTATATTGAGGCTGCTAAGGAAGAAATGAGTAAAAGTAGGCAACAGAAGGTAGTTTATTTGCTTACTTGTTAGAGTAAGGGGAGGGATTTCTATTTTTTAGTAGTGAGGGCAAGCAACTTTCATTTTATTAAAATTATTGGTAGGGCTTTAATTTAAAGACTAGATGGTTTGTATCTTTCAATGACCCCCAAAATAATAAGTCGAAAGATAGGCAGAGCAAGAGCTCTTATAGTCTACCCGGGCATGCTTCTTAATTCATCCATTTAGGCCCGACTAGGAACACGTGGATCTAGGGAACCTCGCTCGGGAACAGCTTATTCCTAGTAAGAGCTAATCACAGTAAGAGAGTCCAATCTCTGAAATAGAGCTTAGGCTCTCCATAGTAAGTTAGTAGAAGCCTTAGGTTATGACTGGATCCAATAGAGTCAGAACACTAAAAGAAATGGTGCTCAATGAAAGGATCCAGATTCCACACAATGATGTGGGCTGGGAAGAGAGCTACTCTGCTCTGCGAAGCTGTGCGTTCAGTGTTATTTATGGAGGAACCATACTAGAAAGAGAATAGAAAGGGCTTCAAAAAAAAAGCGAGCGAGTGACCTTAATGGCCTTAGTCTATATGTTGCTTGTGAGTCGCCAAGTACCAGTCTCGCAACAGTATTGGTGCAAAAGGATTGGTCCTTAACTTGCTCTTGCTCATCGTTCGAGAGTCGAACTTGTTCTCTTGCCGCGCCTTTCACTCACTCGCTTGAGTTGGACTCAATCACTCTTTTTATTTTGTTTGGAGAATCATTCGTTCTTCACTCTCTTGCTATTACCCGCAGGGAGCGCAAAAACCAAGGTGCATATTATCATATAGAAAAATAGGCGAAGTATAACTATTCGTACTACCGAAAAAGTTTCGCTAACCAACAGGCAATAGAATCAGCCGATAGGCGCAAGCAAGTGTAGCGAATCACATAGATAAGCCAATACCTATCAGCGCGTGGATAGATAGGGTGGGCGAAGTGCGAAGGGGATGGATGTCTGAGCGGTTGAAAGAGTCAGTCTTGAAAACCGAAGTATTGATGGAAATATCGGGGGTTTTAATCCCTCTCCATCGCCGACGAGGCCGCTAAGTTTTCTCTCTTGCAAATAAGAACGAATCGGATCGACTCGATTGATATGATAGATAGAATGGTAGTTTGTGTTATGATTTAGTTAGAACTTTTTCTCCCTTTTCTTATCTTCCGCTCCCCTTGTATAGGTTGGGAAAAGGCCGGGTGGATTACCTTTCGGAGCTAAGTCAAAGATCTCAGTGCTCTTGTGAGTGGTTGATAAACTGCGATTGCAGTTTTCTTTAGGAAGTTCCATAGCTGTGAGACGACAAAGAAAATGGTGGATACTTTTCTAGGTAGAAGGTGCCGACCTTAGTGAATTGACTATGAAGGTGGCTGGTAGCTACATTGGCACTCAAATTCCTTCATCGTTATTACCCTGGCTTCGATGATCAACCCCTGGTATATTTAGGTTTAGATCTTCGGCCATCCTGGTCCTCAAGACCCAACACATTATTCTTATTAGAGATTTCCTTTAAAAGATGCAAAAGGTGTTGATACGTCCTATCTGCATAGATAGAAAGCTTACCTTCTTCCACACATTACTGGTGGATGCTACAACCGATATCACTTTGGCTGCAGGAGGGGAATGGTTAAGTGTCACCCTCGACGTCTTGTTTGGTAAACTGGATGTTTACCCAAGCGCCATAGTCTTGCCTAACCATTTGGCCAGATATGCCTTTGTATGGTATAACAAGCTGTTTAGCTACTTGTATCAATTTGCCACAGTGTGGTTAGATACAATGTGCTGGCTGGCTCAGCTTGAACTTCTAAATTGAACAGCTTAATGTGAAGATTGCGTTTCTTCATGGTGACTTGGAAGATGAAATTTATATGGAAAAACCAGAAGGGGTCAAAGGCAAGGAGCATCTTGTGTGCAGGTTGAAAAAAGTTTGTATGGACTGAAACAGGCACCAAGACAGTGGTATAAGAAATTTGACTCATGAATGCTTGACCACATCAGATCATTGTGTGTTTATAAAGAAATTTGCTGATAGTGATTTGATTATTCTCTTTCTTTATGTTGATGACATGTTGATTGCTGGCCATGATTCTAGCAAGATTGACAGGATTAAAAAGGAGAGCTTAGTAAGTCCTTTGCAATGAAGAACTTGGAACTGGCTAGAGAGATTCTTGGAATGACAATCTCTCGGGACAGACAAAATGGAAAGTGTGGTTATCTCAAGAAAAATATGTTGAAAAAAAGGTGCTTGAGAGATTCAACATGAGCAAGGCAAAACCAGTCACTACTCCACTTGCAGGCCAATTTGCACTCAGTACCAATCAGTGTCCTACAAGTGAGAAAGATAAAGAAGAAATGAAGAAAGTGCCTTTAGCGATTAGAAGTTTAATGTATACTATGGTGTGTGCACAAGGCCAGACATTGCTCATCATACAGTTGGAGTGGTCAGTCCCACAAGCACTGAATGAATGAAATGAGTGGAGATCTTCCTTCCCCCTTGCTAATTACCAAGAACTTCGTTGCCACTAGTGGCAAAAAAAAATTAGACCATCCCACTGAAAAACAACTCGGAGACTAAAGAGAAGAGAGTTCAGTCTACAAGAAGCTGACAGAGCTTTTTAGCTATTGGGCCACATCTATCTATCCTACCTAAAGAGTAACCCTTTTCTTTCTTGTTCGTTCTTCGAATGATGCTAGTGGTTTCGGTCTAACCCTGGAACATAACATTGGGTAGCAGTGCAGTGTAAGCAGGTCACTTTCGGGGAGCATTGAAGTGGATTAGATTCTCAGGTATCTCAGAGACACTTCAAGGGTATGCTGGTAATGGAAAGGTCATTTGGATGGTTATACACATGCAGACGTGGCTGGTGATATTGATTCCCGAAGTGAACTTACCGTGATTGCTTTAGGAGTTAGCCTTCGGAATGTCAGGATGGAATCCTTTTCCGATAATCATTGATTGGATTTTTGTCAATAAGGTTTCAAATAATTCTATCGAACCAATTTCCACACATAGAAGATAAAAAAAGCAAAAGTATAATGAAATAAAATAAGACAGGAACCGACAATCGTTTCCAATAAAATAAGTAGATAACGGGTGAATGATATTCATGATATTAGCTCTGAAACACAAAAAAATTCCCTATGACCTTTCATAGACTTCGTGGTTTTCAAATTTTCTCGGCTCCCGCCTTAGACGGAGGTGGTTACCTTCATTTTAAGAACCCCCTAGATTTCGCTAGGAAATGCGGATCCTAGTAAGTGAACCAGGCGTACTACTTTCCATCCTCTCCCTTCTAGTCGAGCACTACGTTCCCTCTGTGGACCTTTTTTCTCTTATGAAATTGATAGTTAGATATAAAGATCTTTCCTAAATGCGTTGTGATCTTATATATGATACCATTCGCCATGGATGTCCCTTTCTTGCTCGTCTCCTATGAAGCTGCAGCGGTGCAGTGGACTAGAGAACAGCTATAACAGCAGCAGCAGAAATGGCACCGAAGGTGGTTGATCCGGCGGTCCCTTAGTCGGAGAGCCTCACACAACACAGAAGATGGTCTGTTTGTCTCTCTCTCTCTCTCTCTCTCTCTCTCTCTCTCTCTCTCTCTCTCTCTCTCTCTCTCTCTTCTTTCAGCTCTCTCATCCTCAACAAGATTGTCGAGCGCAGTCAATAGCAGCGCCGGTGTCACAGCTGCAGAGGCAGTAAGCAATGAGTCCCGGAGGAAGCAGCCAAGCACGGCTGTAAAGAAGAAGAAATGAAGAGAAAAAAGAAAATGGTGGCTCCTCTCATTAATTAGGGCAGCCCAAAACAAAAAGAGGGATATAGATAGCACAAGCCACCACGGGCAGAGCAGGGTTAGCCCAGTTCGGCCCAGCATCTTGGGCCAAGAAATTTAAACCCATCTTCTTTAAGTGCGGCCCAATCCAAATACATCATAGAGATAGTTTTGGGCTGGGAAAATAAAATGAAAAAGTGTGAAAAATGGCCCAGAATTAACCTACAAGTTCCACCTTGAACACATTTTAATAATTTTCCAGCCAACACCGACTTAAAAGAGTCAACCTTCATCGATATGAAGGAGATCCCTGTACAAAGCAAACTTGTCAGAATTCACAATTTAGTACAAAACTCAGCAGGATTATCTTTAGTACTAATCTTTTCTATGTTAATTAAACCACTTGAAACCTTTTCCCTAATGAAATGGTAATTAACATCTATATGCTTAGTTCGTTCATGGTAAATAGGGTTTTTGCACAAGTGAAGAGAACTCTGACTATCAGTATAAATCACAGCTTTGGAATTTAAAACATGCAATTCAGATAGAAGCCCTTGAAACCAAATGGCTTCCTTAATAGCCTCCGTGGTAGTGATGTATTCAGCCTCCGTAGTCGATAAAGTGACTACAAGCTGCAACTGTAACTTCTAAGATATGCAATTACCCGGTAAGGTAAAGAAATAAAAAGTGATAGATTTCCTACCATCTTTGTCACCTGCAAAGTCAGAATCAATATATCCAACCAGTTCAAAATTAGCTGACCAGTTATGATAAAGCAAGCCCCTATTAATGTACCGTAATAACCACTTGGGAGCAACCCAATAATCCATACTAGGGTTAGAATGAATCGGCTAAGAAGGCTTATGGAATAAGCAATATCGGGTCGGGTGGATATCATTGAATACATGACTGAACCTATGGCCATCCTATAGGGTATGTTTGCCATGTATTTCTTTTCTTTTTCAGTTTTGGGGCAGGATTTTTCGAAAAGCTAAAAATGGCTCGCTAGTGGGGTACAAACTGGCTTGCATAAATGCATCGAAAATTTGGAAACAATTTTCTGCAAAGGATTTTTGGGATATGAATAATGAGCGGTCAGTCCTATCTCTATTGATGTTCATCCCAAGGATTCTAGAAGCAAAACCTAAACCCTTCATATCAAACTTAGACTTTAATAGGGATGTTAAACTGCCAATCTTATCTCTATGCTTACAAGCAGTCAACATATCATCCACATAATGCAAAAGATAAACATCAGTTTCAACAATATCACCACGAAAATATAAACAGCTAGCATAATTGCTTTTAATGAAACCAACTTTAAAAATGAAAGAGTCAAACCGCTTATACCATTACCTCGGTGACTGTTTAAGTCTGTACAAGGACTTTTTTAGGAGACACGCCATGTGCTCCTTACCCTTTACCTCAAAACTTGGTGGTTGTCACATATAGATAGTCTCTTCGAGTTCACCATGCAAGAAGGAAATTTTAACATCAAGTTGTTCAAGATCAAGTTCATAAAAAGCAACAATGGCAAGCATTATCTAATCGTTTTATATTTAGTGACGGGAGAAAATATTTCATTAAAATCGATGCCTTCAACTTGTGAAAAACCTTTTGCAACCAGCCTGGCCTTGAACCTTGGGGGTTCATTGGCTGACTCAGGCTCTTTAATTTTAAAATTCCATATGCAATCAATCAATTTTTATTTTGAGGGTTTTGGAACAAGAATTCAGGTTTTGTTTTTGTGTAAAGAGGACATTTCCTCATCCATAGCATGCAACCATAAAGAGCGATTAGGGCTCTTCAACACATCAAAAAAACACAGCGGTTCTTTCTCTACCACATAGGATGCAACAACAAAAGCATACAAGACAATGTATGAATAACCTTATCTAACGGGTACTCTCGACACTCTTCTACCCCTATCCCTAGACAGCTGGTAGTCTCTAAGGGCTTGTGCTTTTGCCTCTAGATGATCATCACCATCATTTGAATTTTCAAATTCAGGCATGTCAATTTCGGGTTTACTAGCAGTACATCTGACTCTCCACTGGTTTCAGGTTCATGTGTGTGAACATGTGAAGGTTCGGAGATGTCCTCCACCTCTACGGGAATATTCCCATCAATGGGAACATCGATAGAACTATCGGGATTGGTTAGCCTTTAGGCAAGGCATATCAAGCTCGTTGAAGACAACATCCCTACTCACAACTACCCTCACTCCCGGCTCACTTTTGAGCCAAACTTTATATCCGTTTACCCCACTAAAGTATCCTACAAATACTCTCTTTCTAGACCTAGGGTCTAACTTACCTTCCTTCTGATGTGCAAATGCAGCACATCCAAACACTCTAAGGTTGGACAGGTTTGGTTCCAGACCACAACTCTAAAGGAGCTTTAAAGTTTATGGTTGTTAAAGGGGATCTATTAATGAGGTAGACAGCTGTACTTACAGCTTCTCCCTAAAAGGGTTTTGGGATATCTGAGGACACCATAAGACACATAAGCTTATCCATGATGGTACGATTCATCCTTTCAGGAACACCATGTTGCTAAGGGTTGTGCCTAATAATCCTATGATGCAAAATGTCATGCGATGCACATAAATCAGCAAACTTTTTATTACAAAACTCAAGACCGTTATCTGTCCTAATTGTCTTTAGTTTATTTTCAGTTTGATTTTCGGCAAGGCGTTTCCACTCACAAAAATTTTCAAAAGTTTGATATTTTGCTTTTAAAAGAAATACCCACACATGCCTAGAAAAATCATCAAAAATAGATAAGAAATAAATATTGCTACCATAGGTTGGAACCTTTTCAAGTCCCCACAAATCACCGTGCACATAATAAAGGACAAAAGTAGACTTGTGTGTGCCAACTGAAAAACTGATTTTATGCTGTTTTACCAAAACACAATGGTTACAGAAATCCAATGAATCGATTTTGTCACCACAGAAAAGATTTTTCTTATGTAGGCAGTGTAGTCCCTTTTCACAGATGTAGCCAATCCGATGGTGCCACAACAAAGTCTTTTTTGTGACAAATTTTGAAACCAATGTAGATGCTTCGCAAACAGTTTTTCCAATCAAATGGTATAATCCATCTCTTTTAATACTTTTGAGCATGACCAGTGCTCCTTTGCAAACTCTCATAATATAATTTTTAAATTTATAAGAATAACCACTTGAATCAAAAACACCGAGGGAGATTAGATTCCGACGGAGGTCGGGCACATATCTCACCTCAGTCAGTTTTCTATATCACACCATCATGCATTTTAATGAAAACTTTTCCAATGTCCTTGATGTCACAAACTTGATTACTTCCCATGAAAACCTTTCCATGATCAAGGGTTTTAAAATTTGAAAACCAATGCGTGTTGGTGTCATGTGAAAAATGCAGCCAGAATCAAGAATCCAATGATCAGAAACAGAGGAAGAAAGGGAAGGAGATACACACAAAATCACATAATACATGGAATTACCATCTGATTCAAAATCTTGGGTTTTGTCATTTTTATCACTCCCTTTACCTTGTTCACGTTGTTTTTCACCTTTGTTTGATCCTCTTAAAATACTTGTTTTTCATATGACCTTCCTTGCCGTAGTAAAAACATTTCACTTTCTTATCTCGTGATTTCGACCTCCCTTTACTTTTAGAATGGTGACTAAAAGATTCTCTACGATCAACCCTCCCTCTCACGTAAAGGTTCTCTCCGTTAGATTTGTTTTCTTTTCTCAAATCTAGGTCTTTTGATTTTAAAGCGTTTTTAACATCAAAAAGAGTCAAATCATCTCTGCCATACTTGATAGCAGATTTTACATTATTAAAAGACTCAGGCAAGGAATTTAATAAAATAACAGTAACGCTTTCATCAGACATCTTCTCTACAACGTTTTGAAGTTATAAAACGATTTTGTTTAAATCATCATTGTTTTCTGAAAGTGATTTCGACCTGCTCATTTTAAACCGAAAAGTTGTTTTGCAAAAATAATTTTATTTGACAAGGATTTTCCCAAATACAGTTTTTCGAGTTTTGTCCAAATTTCAAAAGCGTTGTCCTTTTCTGGTAAAACATTATCAGTTAAATGCAAGGTGAGGCAACTGTGAGCATCACTAAGTTTTTCAGAAAGCACTTCACCCATCCAAGATTCCGGATACTTTTCAAGGTACAAATTGCCGGCATGATTTTATTTTGGACTAAAACTGCTTTCATTTTTCTCTGCCACATTACAAAACAGATTTGCCATCAAACTAGTCGGTTTCAATTTTTGGAATAGACCTGATTAAAATGGCAAATAAGAGTAATTAATGCCTAGAAAAATAAAAGATTTGAAAAAGATGTTTGTCAAACAATAAAGTGCCCAGATTTTGCTTTGAAAAATGGCGCAGTAAAAAAATAAGTGAAACGTAAAAATCTCACAACAGAAACAGCGCAGTAGCACAAAAATAACCGAGACAGAAATAAACAAGTAAGGGCTGAGAAACAGCATTCCAACACAGACAATAGAAAAACCAACAGTCACGAGTAATAATAGTAATTTGTAATAAGTTACAGAAAAATCATGAAGATACAGCTACTTAAAGTCTCTATGGACTCAAACCAGGCTTGGGTTTTAGATTTTTCAAAAATAAACCAGATTCACAAAAATAACAGATTCGTGACAGTAATAATCGGAAAAGCGAGTATAATAGAGAAACCTAACAGAAAAAACAGATTTAACACAAATAAACAGATCTAGCAAAAATAAGCAGTTCTAACTAAACAGGCAGAAATAATAAAATAGATCTACAAAAAAAAACCAAAATAAACAGAGAAGGTTTAGAGGATGCTTCCCTGAGCCAGATCCATAAACTCCGTGAATCTGGAATGCTGAAATCGGGAGTTACCCGAGAGTTCCGGACGCCGGTCTACAAGAGCACTGGAAAGTTGAAGTCTTTTCGGGCTCTGATACCACTGTTGTGAGGATCTGAAGATCCATGGACCTATTTACTCTTACACAACTTTTCTATTTACTATACAGCCCTTGAAGAAAGAGAAAATAAAAAAAACCCCTAAACTATTACAGAATAGCGTGTTGGTCCTTCTTCTTCCTCTTCCTGGGCAGAATGGCTTCTTCTTCTCTGGCAAGACCACGCCGGTGACTCTAAGGCACTGTAGCAAAAACTTGTTAGCAGAAAAGAAAAGGAAAGAAGCTCAGTGAGTTTACCTACACTTTGGGAAGTCGATCCAGCGGGAGCAGCAGCGGAGGCAGCAACAAGCAGCGCGAGTTGCGGTGAGCTCCAAACAGCGAGCAACCAATAGCAGCGGCGCAGTGGACCGGAGAACAGTTGCAACAGCAGCAGCAGAAACAACAACTGGAGGTAGTCGACCGACAGTCCCTCGGTCGGACAACCTCACATAACACAGAAGATGGTCTCTCTCTCTCTCTCTCTCTCTCTCTCTCTCTCTCTCTCTCTCTCTCTCTTCTTTCAGCTCTCTCGTCCTCAATATGATGGCCGAGTGCAGTCCATAGCGGTGCCGGCATCATAGCTGTCGCGGGTGCAAGCAAGGATCCTAGAGGAGGCATCCAAGCATGGCAGTGAAGAAGAAGAAAGGAGGAGAAAAGAAAAGGATGGCTGCTCTCATTAATTAGGGCAACCCAAAATAGAAAGAGGGATATAAATAGCACAAGTCATCATGAGCGGGCCAAGTTGGCTCGGCCAGGCTCGGCATCTTGGCCTAAGAAATTTAAACCCATCTTTAAGTGAGGCCCAATCAAAATACGTCATAGTTTTGGACTGGGAAATAAAATGAAGAAGTGTGAAAAATGGCCTGGAATTAGGCTACATGTGCGAATCGGGGGCTATCATGTGTCCTTCTAATCTCCGCTATAATCAACTTATAAATATAAGAAAAGAATTCCAAATACCACTTCGATTAGGCATAGTAGCTGCTTTAGCTGAGGACAGGGCACATCTACCCTCAAAAGGATATTTGACAGTATACTTGGAATAGCTGAAGGTGGGATTACGATTGCTGTTACACGGTTTATTTCAAGATATAGTGAGTTGTTGGGGAATAGACATGACAAATTGCCCCAAGTGGAGTTCGGATTATAGTGGCTTTTATATTATTATGTAAATGTTTTTGGTATACTGACCAATTTTTTCATATAAAGCTTGTTAAAGGTGGTGCTTGTTGGCATACTTTTAAAAAACAAATGAGGCAAGGAATCTAATAGCCAAAATGCCTCAATCAATTCATAGATAGAAATGACATTGGTTTTATGTTCAATGTGTAGGAGCAAATAAGCCATAGAATAGGATAAAGACGTTGCCAAATGTAGAAATTGAAACAGAACAGCCTTTAATGAAAGAGTACATAAATGTGATGAAAGGGTATGCTTTTAAAATGGTACTAAGAGAATCAAAATGGGATGAAGACATGATGAAAGCTGCCAGGTTTTACTCTCGAGCAGATTGCGATTTGCACGAATTAAGTTAGTATTAGGAAGTAATTTGCTTTATATTCATAATTTGTGTATGGAAGAAAAAAAATAGCTGACACAATTTTTGAAATGATAGGAACATTAATATCGTAAAGAATGCTTGATTCAACAACAAAGATGAAAATGCCACCCCCGATAGTAGAAACTAGGAAGAAGGTAAATAACTTGTACTTATGTGTAATATATGAAATATACTATATTGTTGTATGATGTATGAACTTTATCAAGAGAAAGACCATCAACGAAAGTGTTAGAGAAAAGGCAAAAAGAGACATCAATGGGAAAAAGAAAGAAAACAAACATTGCAAAAGTAGAAATTCCTATAATGAAACCAGCAAATGTGGAGGAAAGAAACACACCTGTCACTGGCAAAAGAAAAAGACCAGACGCAATCAAGGAAAGTCTCTAATGTCTCGAATGTTAAGAGATGGAGTATTCATAGAGTCCATTCTGGTCTCACGAATCGGCAATATAGGAGGATCAATTGAATCTTTAAATAACATCTGATTTCTGACATTCAACTGAATAGCAAAGAAAGACACGAGCAGAGAATGTGCAATTAGTAATAGATGGCATCGAATCAGCTCCAGGTTTTCATGGAAGTAGCACGATTCTTTGATCGAATCAGCTGCAGCTCTTACAGATGCTATTTCATCTGCATCTGTTGTTGTTGAAGGAATATGAGCAACAATAAGAACTATTTCGCTTTTGGAGGAAGACAATTTGGAATGTATGAGCAGAGGTTATTTCGGAATAACCGATGTGAGCACGAAGGGGAAGCCAAGGCACTGACATAGTTGATGCAGAAAATGCCATGCTTCTTGTTCCAAGTTGAGAGTCAAGGGTAGCATAGCTTCTTCCAGCACAATTCTATCTGCTGCCATCTTATGCAGTAGATTGTAGCTGATCTTCCTACTTGAAAGGAATGCTTTCTAGCTCGATCCACTCTTCAATAAGAAGCAGCTTCAAATCTAATTCGTGACACCAGAAGAAAGCTAAGTGTAAAGAAGCTTGGTCAGTGATAGTCTTCCCTCGCCCTTATACTAACTCTGGATCCCAAAGAAGTCTTACCTCAGAGGCTTGTATAAGAAAAGTGATATAATCATTATGAGAGGGTTCGAGGTTAGGTCAGGATTGCTTCCTTAAATTTGGGTCGTCCTTTTGGGTCGTCTTGTGCTACTTGGGTGGTAATTAATTGCCAGTCAACGAACAGAGAACGCCTGCGGAGGAACATCTGTAGAAGTCCAGTCACCGAAGCTATCTAGGACCCAGAGGAGAAGATTTTTTAGGAAGAAGGCTTCAGTGAAGAGGAAAATTAAGACTGAAGTAGAGAAGGAAACCATTAGGTTGGTCAGATGGTGAAGTACCAGCAGAAGGTAAAGCTAGGAAAGACCACCACAAGAAGCTGAAAAGGGAGAAACTTCTCCAATAGGGGATTCCTGATGAGTTCTTTGAATTTTTCTCCCCAGAGGATGATTTGATGGGGAAAGAGTTGAAGGTTAGTGAGTCAAGCAGTCAGACCCCTTCCTCACTTAGATCAACTAAAGCACCAACAAGTTCTTCGATACCTTTGTAGCTTAACGGCAGTAAGAAATATCTTATTCAACCGATTGATGATCGAAAGAAGATAAGAAGCATCTCCTTCGGTTCCTATCCTCGATTAAGTTCCAACGCTTAGCTTAGTATCAGCTTCGAGAAGCACTGGAAAGTGAGCAGGATAAGATCTTTATTCGTGGGAGTTCTCTTGTGTGGAGCGATTGTCTATAGCGGAACTTGGCTGCTCGCTGTTTGGAGCTTGCCGCAGCTTCCCGCTGCTCACTACTGCCTCCGTTGCTGCTCCTGTTGGATCGACTTCTCGAAGTCCAGGTAAGCTCGTTGAGCTTCTTTCCTTTTCTTTTCAACTGACCAGCTTCTGTTCCAGTGCCTTGGAGTCTCCAGCACGGTCTTGCCGGAGAACAAGAATCCATTTTACCGAGGAAGAAGAAAAAGACCAAAACGCTATTCTGTAATAGTTTAGGGTTCTTTTTGTTATTTTTTTTCTTCAAGGCCTGTAATAGTAAATAGAAAAGTTGTGTAATAGTAAATAGGTTCGTAGATTCAGATCCGCACAACAGCACAATTTTGATTCATCGGTCGGATTATATGAGATAGAAATATCTGATACTCGAAGATGTTTCTTCATAGCACTAACCGACTCAGAGGGATTAACAGTCGGAAACAAAATAGAACCATTTCCATTTGAACATTTCCAACCCCCAGGACCCAAGTTATCTTCAAGAAGGACAATCTTAACATCTAAAGAAGAAAACCTACCGGATGGAGTGGAGTAGCAGACTTAGACGCTTTTTTCGACAAGGATTATGAATTCTTTGAAGATGCAGCCTTAGAAGAAGACATTCTGATATAAAGAATTGAAAAGATGAAAGAAAAAAAGTAAGATTTGGAAGCAATTCACAAAAAAATGTGAGGAAATCACTAGATGAAAAACATATATATTCAAACAACGGTTACCTGAACTAACGTCAAAGAAAAGTCTTTTCCTCGAGATACACCAATTTGAATCTCGCCCAAATAAAAGAAAATGCTCAAACAAAAGAATTATAACCCATTTATGGCTCTTTATGGAGGCATACTATGGGGACAGCCTATTGATCATATATTTGGTCTCAGATTAATAGGCTTGATTGAGTAAGAAACCCATAAGAGTAAATATTTGAGGCTCAACCCATGAAGTTTGGTAGACATTATTAACAAAATACCTATTATGACCCATATCTTTTTAAGAAAATATAATTCCTCCTTGGGACGGTGTGATGGGAGAGGAGGACGAATCCTAACTAGTATATGGGGTGGCTGGGTGGAAGACCCGGTGCACCAGGTCATAATATATACCCGGTTCAGGTGTGACAGGAGTAGACGGGATGTCAAAAGTACTGTGGCGATCCCTCACACCCTTGGATGAAGCAGTGACTACACGACCTTGAACTCGACTGGTCCTGTACGTTACAGGACCTAGGTCATAAGCTCCCCTACGTGCTCGAGGCCAAACCATCTAAACAAATTCCCAAACATATTCATTAATAACATTATTTAATATTTGTCTAATTCATTTCTTATATTATTTAATTCTTTTTACACGACACAAGTAATGCATTTGTCTTTATCTTGTTATTTAACTTCGTTCTTCATAATTTTTTATTATTTAAATTATATTTTTAATTACGTCATTTATATTATTTTATTATTTATTTTTTAAATTTACTGTATTATTTTTTTTATTATTACATTATTTTATTATTTTTTTAAGCCTATTATCTTTTAGTCACACCACTTTATTATTATTTAAATATCAATATTTAAATTATTATTTAGTCAAAGTCATCATTAAGCTTTATAGATTAGAGTTACATTTATTATCCCCTTTAATCACTTCATATTTTTTTATTAACTAATGTCAACCTAAACATATAAATTGATTCAAAATATAGCAGGAATAATTATAACACCTATACTAACAAAATTCCCATTTAAATCCGTATTATTTCTGTAAACATAATTCATAGTCATATTAAACAAATAATTATAAAATAAACCATTTAAACAACTAATTACATGTATTCTAAATAAACAAAATTAAACATGTCAAATAAACATGCACCCAAATTTATATAAACACTAAATTAAATAGCATAACATAAACAAATAAACATAATCATAATTTTAGACATTTATAAACACAAAACTAATTAACATAAGCAAATGTTAAATAAAAATAAGAAAGAATAAAATTATATCGAAATTCGCCTAGTCTGGCAGTCAACTTGCTGCATCTTCACTTGAACTGACGAAGAAATCACTTGTGTTTCGCCAGACCGACCGAAAATCACCAAATAGTTTTGCTGGTCTAGGCAAAACTCTTACAGTTTCGGCCAAAAAAAAGGTATAAAAGGCAGTTTTTTTTCGATCCAACGTACATTTTTAAATTTTAAACCGATAGCATTGTAAATAAATGAGTATAGATTATTTTTTTTTTTATTTTTATTGGTCGAATCTTCCTAGATCTGACGTTGAAATTTAAAGTTTTGGAGAGAGGGGAGAGGTTGAAGAGAGAGAAAGTACCTAAGAAATGAAATTTTTGAATTTTTTTTCACTATACATATAGATTCGCGAGTTGAGTTTATTAAATCCCTAATTAGATTATTAACCCTAAACAACCTTTATCATAAATGTAAATTGGTAACATCATATACTATTTCTCTTGGAGAACAACCTAATCCTCCTATAAATAGAAGTATCATTCCTAATTACTATTTATTCCGTCTCTCTTAATACGGTTATTCTGGTGCACTCGAGACTGACTTAAGTATTAGAGCTGCAACGAGATTAATCCTGCTTTCGGTAATTTCTGGTTTATCTAAAAGTCAAAATTAAGAAGACGGGGAATACAAGAACTAAGCACTCAGCAGCGTATTTTTTTTTTTTCCGTAGAACGGTGAGAAAAGAGATGAATGAATCACGTGAAGCTCTAAGACGTGCCGCATTGATTCCCATTTTGCTCAGTCATGAATTGAGCAAAATAATCACCACCCAAAAAATAATCGAATTAGCAATTAATATGAAAATCGACTAGTTTTTTTGGGGATGTTTATCATGTTCACTATTTTGCATGAGACCAGCAACTGCTGATAGACTAAAATATTTAACTTGATTATATCACGAGTTAAGACAAATATCACAAGCTTTAAAGCAGGCTCCGGCAATATCTTTACCTCCAGTCATCTCCAACTCTGCGGTAAAGGGTTGCGCAATTCCACCATTGATGAAGAATGTTGCAGAATTTTGTGTGCCAGGTTTATTTGTCTGCAACAGTTTATGAAGATTCATCAATGCCGGATTGATATGAAATTGAGAATTATAAAAAGTTGAGGCAGTGAGCATTGGCGATAGATGCTGAGATTAGCCGGAGTAAGGCGCGGAGGAGAGAAATAGAGGGAGGAGTTTTACATTGAATTAAACTCTAAATATTAATTAATTTCACTAATTGGGATTCCATAGTATAATTTGCCCTTCTTCAGAGTCTCAATCTGTTAGTTTAATCTTTCTTCTCTCTCCCGCCGAAACGATGTCTGTGTATTTAAGAAGTTAATTAATTATTTGCTGCAGATTATCGGAACCACTCCGAGATGCACTCACCGGATCTGCCTACGGTCAGCCGCAGGGCACCGATGTCTCCATCAAACCCCTTCTTTTCTCTCTCCTTCTGTCCAACAACTCACAGCAGGGACGGAACTAGAACAATATGATTGCGGGGGAAAATTTGGAGGAAAAAGAAAATTTTCCAGAATTTCGACTATAAAATGATGCATTCCATGTATAAAAGACACTCAAACAATTCCAAATTTACATATAATATAGCAAAAGAATAGGTAATCGCCCATTACCAATGAGGAGTGATCACCCATCACTCACGGGATAAGCATTACAATTATAAATTTACATATAATATAGCAAAAGAATAGGTAATCGCCCATTACCAATGAGGAGTGATCACCCATCACTCACAGGATAAATATTACAATTTTAAATTTACATATAATATAGCAAAAGAATTGGTAATCGCCTATTACCAATGAGGAGTGATCACCCATCACTCACGAGGAATGATTACCCATCACTCACGGGATAAATACCTCTATGAAAGTTGAGAATCTTGATCAGAATCTTGAGATAATAGATGAGATGAGCACGATCAGAAGACAAAATCCAATATGATCTGCAATTGATTTAGAAAGATTAGAAGATTAATATGAAAACAAATAACATTCATACGAATGTAAAGAATGAAAAAGAAATTACTACTGAAAAATGATTCAAAATAGAGTTTTACATGTGAACGAAATGATTAAGATGGCAATTTTATTCTTCGAGTTTGCATATTTTGAAACCGCTGAAAGATGTCTTTATTTTCAATACTCTTAAAAATCTCTTGCTCCACATTACAAACCAAACTGTCATTGAGAAACTCATCTCTCATCCTATTGCGTAAATCATTCTTAATCGTTCTCATAGCAGAAAACGATCTTTCAACGGTCGCTGAAGCAACAGGCAAGACTAAAGCCAACTCAATTAGTCGATAAATTAAAGTAAAAAACTTGTGAGTATTCGTCTCAACCATCTTCTTTGCGAGATCTCCAATGTTAGTAAGGCCAGAGAAAGCTGCCCCATCATTTGATCTCATGTAAGAGATATATGTATCAAGTTGTGCTTTAAGCTCAAACTTATCAGAGATAGAAAAATCATCTGAATAGAACTCAGATAGAAGGAGTAACTGATCTCGATCAAAATTCACAAAGGAATCTCTGGGATCAAGGCATGATACGCAAATAAGTAGCTCTGAAGTTGACTCCGTAAAACGATCATCCATTTCTTTGACTATAAAATCAAGTACCTAACATTAAATAGAGAAAAGAACAGTTAATAATTTATAATATTACAAATAATTGAGTATTAGGTAATAAGTTAAAAAAACAATGAAATTAATTACCTCAAAAAAGATGTCTCGACGAAAAAAATGGTAGTAAGTCTTTATCTGCCCATCCACACTCCTGTATAATCTAGCTCGGCCTGGTAAAGGATCTTGCATGTTCGGCGCGAAAATCTCATTTTTGATACAAAATACAGTAACAACACCCAATAACTCCTCCCAATAATCATCATCATTTCTGTACTTCTTCAAATCTTCCTTTATTGTCTGAATCATCCGGACAGCAATGACTATGTTTTGAGTCCTTTGTTGCAAGCACATTGACAATGTATTTATTTTTGCTGATACATTTACCATTAATTGAGCAATGAATACAAATTCAAACTGCCATATTTTATCAATCAAACCTCGGGCAATGCCTCGACTATTGACCTCATCATCGTCTTCATATATAGTTTCAAGCACATGTGTCACTGCATCCCACATATGCATATATATATCAGCGTTATTGTTTTGAAGTGAGAGCCCCAACGAGTGTCACCTGGCCGAGCTAAACTTGTTTCCTGATTTTTGCCCTTTCCTGTAGCAATTTCTCCACTTTCTAGACATTTTACAAGATCATAATACTGCTTTTACAGAAGAGCATCCTTTCTTTTACATGAAGCTCCAAGAGTGTTCACAATCTTAGCAAGGTACTCAAAAAAACTACACACGTGAGCATTTTCTTTGAAGTAGCCACAAGCACTAATTGAAGTTGGTGATCAAGCAATGAATATAATATGCGTACTTATTTTCATCTAAAATGTTTTGTTTCAATCCATTAAGCTCGCCACGCATATTAGACGCCCCATCATAACCTTGACCTCTGAGCTGTGAAATTGGTAATCCATTTATTGCAAAGAAATCATCAATACTATTTTTCAACGTCCGTGCAGAAGTGTCACTCACGTGTACTACTCCAAGAAAACGCTCGACCACTTCTCCATTATCATTAACAAATCTCAAAACTATAGACAATTGCTCCTTCACAGAGCTATCTCGAGCCTCATCAACCAAAAGAGAAAAAAAATTGTCACCAATCTCATTGATAAGAGCTTGTCTCACTTCTGTTGCACAAGCATTAGCAATTTGTTTTTGAATTTTAGGAGAAGTCAACTGATTATTTCCCAGAGCATTCAAGTTTATGACCTTATTTACTTCTTCCGATTCCTCACAATACCATTTTCTTAATTCAAGAAAATTACCTCGTCGGATTGAATTTATCGACTTGTCATTTCCACGGAAAGCTAAACCCTGACCTAATAAAAATCGAATAACTTTTACAACAGCAGTTAGCCGTGCACGGTAGTCAATCTCAGTTTGACTACTTTGTTTCGCTAAAATGTATTCCACATTATGTCTTTGATTTTTGAAACCCAACAACTGAATTATAGCACCAGAGTGAGGACTATTTGGAGCACCTTCATGGTTTCTAAATTTTTCTTTAGCACGTTTCCAATTTTAAAAAGCAACTTCTGTAAACATATCATCACCATGTTTGTGATTTTGACCTTTAGCAAACAAATAACAACAGAAACAAAATGCTGCATCTTTATGTACACTGTGCTCTAACCAAGTAAAATCTTTAAACCATATCTTCTCGAATGATTTTCTAATTTCACCAAAATCAGTTTGCGGAAATTTATGATCACATGGTTAAGTTGGGCCTTTAGCCACATACCGTCTCCTTAATTCATCTCTAATTTCATACGGATAACTATCAATTGGTTTACGCAATCCTGGATCACCAATAATTTCAAAATCCGAAAACTATACCCCTACCAGAGGCTTTTTCCCACGATCTTCATTATTAACATTTACTTTATTAGCTGATTTTTCTTCAACCGGTTTAGGACCCTTCTTCCATTTTCCAAAATATTTCTCCATAGTAAAATCCTATATAATATTCAAATATTTTAAATTCATAATTTAACACATTTCATTTATAACATAATAATTAACTAGAACATAAATTACATAATAATCATATTTTTACCAAAAAAATCCTAGAAATTTTTTCACTAACAACATAAAAATTTTAGCCCCAAAAATCTATTTACCAAAATAAAAAATTTTAGCACTCAAAATAAAAAATCCTAGAAATAAAAATGTTTTTGAAAACTTACCTTTTTTTTTTCTTCAAAATGTTTCTGAACAGAGATTAGCTTCACTGCTTCAGTACAGCACTGGCTGCACTGCTGCCGCCACCGCGCCGCCGTGTCCGTCTCCTTCCTTCCTGCCGCCGATTCCTGGCTTGCTGCTGCAGCGCTGCTGTCCTGTCTCAGCGGGCTGAGGCTATCCGCCACCATCGATACGCACACGACACCACCCACACTGCGCCGCTGCCTGCTTGTTTCGCCACCACCGCCAAGCTCGGAGTCCGACCACTGACCGAGGAAGAGGATTTACGTTTTTGTTTTCGCGGAGGGGGAGCGAGAGCGGGAGTCGGTCGGGGAGATAGAAAGCTCCAGTTCTTTTTTTTTTTTGTTTCTACTGGCAGCCCGCAGCTGCTGAGGGTTTACAAACTTTTTTTTTTTTATAAATAAGTCCCTACGTTTTGGGGGGGCTAAATTGGAAAAAAAAACTGGGGGGCTTAAATATAAAAAACTTAAATTTTTTTTAAAAAAAATAAATTGCTGGGGGGGCTCGAGCCCCCTAGTAAGTGCGTCCCTGACTCATAGAGTGATCTTTGCGAGATGATATTCGAACTGTAACCAGATACTTGAACTTTTGCTGTTCTGCTTTGGCTGATTCTGCTTTCAATGAGCTATCTAATGCTTATTATGACACATTCGATCACAGGAAAGAGTTAATTAAGCTGGGGGAAACCGAAATCTTGTTTTGACAACAATAATCTTTGTAAACGGTAAGTTTTTTATTTATTTTTCTAGTTTAATTGATCATTTCGCTTTATCTTTCTTTTACTGCTAAAGAGTAATCTTGATGGTCAAAATTTTTTTTATTCAACCTTGCTTTGTTTTCCATTTTTCGTTTACTAGTAGTGATGGCGGATGAAGAATCAATGAGTTTTTGAAGAATTGAGGAGAAAATGTCTTATTGGTAGAATTTTCATGTTTCCATTTAAATTGTGAATTTTGCTAGCCTATGACCTGAATTATGCTGCTTGGCACAATCAGTTGTATTTGAAAGAACTTTTGAGGCTGCATTTTAAACAATTGGGGATGTTAGCAAAGGTTCTTTCAAAACAGTTGGTAGTATTTGAGCTTAATATACTGGCTTTTGTGCACCTTGGTAACATTTTCTCTGAAATATTCTTAATATTATATATGATTAATAAAATTTACTAAATAAAAAGAAATCCAACAATAATATTGAAACATCACTCACACACCGGTTACGGTATTTTTGTTTTTTACTTTTTTTGGTATTTATATTATCTATGTTGTATTTTAATTAGGTTAAAGTTGATTGGAATTTGACGAAGAGAGGAAGCTCTTAGAAATGTGAGAAATCTGCTTCGAAATACCACTCAAATTAACCAGGTATTATGAATTTTCAGCTTAATTCCTTTTGTTTGAACTATGTTTCAGAGATATGTTTTCCTTTGGTTGAATATTTATATTATTTGGATGAGTTTCATTACTACTCATTTTGCTAGAGTTTTCAATATTTATCTTGTTCGTTGTTTTGATTTTATGCATATTTTCAGGTGGAAAATGATATTGGTGAAGTCTTCGATGTAGTTGGACTTCTAAATGTAGTTCGATCTGATCGGGAGGAAATTTAATTTTTTTTTTGAGTAGTTACACTGTTGAATAATGTAGGCCTTCTTGAGCCAATTTTTCATGTACTTTTATTTTTTTCTTTACCGTCCATTTTAGTACCCTATGATGAGTTAGATTAGGCCTCACACCAAAATGGATTGAATTTAATTTTTGGCTCAAAATGTCAGGCGGGCCAGGCTTAAACCAGCCAAATGTTAAATGAGTCCACTCTAGGTGACTTGGATGCTCCTATAAATACCCTCTTCCTCACCTGTTGCTGACACCAACTCTGTGGAGCAACCTTCTTTTGTTTTTTTCTCTTTTCTTCTCTGTAGCTTCTTTTTCTTCTGTTGCTACCTGTTCTCTGTGATTTCTTCTGCTTGTCGTCAACGCTAGTAGCCATTGTTGGCTAACTGCGTATTTGGGGGGCTTGTGAAGGAGAGAACTGAGAGTGAGAGAATAGATTTCTTTTTGTGTGAGACTCATCCAAAAGTTCTGAGGGTTATTGTTGTTTTATGAAATCGGCCGACCGATTCCTAAGTGATAAACAGTTTCTATCGTCCATTTTTCATGAAGAACCAGTGTTATAGAAAAAAAAAATCGGTCGTCCAATTTTTTGCCTTTATCGTCCGAATCTCTCTGTTCCCTCTTTTATACTTAAAAATCGATCGTCTGATTTTTGCCATTCTCATCTGAGTTGAAGATCTGATTTTTCGGTATTCATCCAATTTTGTAATAGAATAGATCTTTTTCTCTAGTTTTTCTGCTGCAATTGTAATAGTAAATAGGAGGTTTGTAATTTTAAACAGGGTTGGTCACCAGATCAGTCTGTAACGATTTGATCTTTCTAGTATCTGTTGCATTTCTCCATCGATGCAAGCTTCATTCGAAACCTCTCAGGTTTCCTTTTAGACTCACGGGAACTGTTGAGTTTTGTGAATCTGGCTCAGGGAAGTTTTCTTTGCGTTTAATGTTTTATTTTATTGTATGGATGTATATATATTATCATTATTATTCCTATGTTCATATCTCTTGTCATGGATCAAAATTTTACTGTGGTTTTTGTTTTTCTTAAAAAACCAAATCCCAAGTCTGGCTTCAGTCCTATTGAGACTACAAGTATTTGTGTCTTGGTGTTTTTCTCGTTGACTGCAATTTTTTTTTATTGTCCTTGATCGTTGAGATTCGATTATTGTCTGTTTGGGGGGCTGTTGCGCAGCCTGTGTTTATTTATTTCTATGTTGATTATCTGTTTGTGGCTATTGCTCAACCTTTGCTATTAGTTGATCTTTTTTTAGCTCTATTATCTGCATATTACCTGTTTTTCTAGCTGTATTGCTTTTCCGAAAATATATCCTGGCTATTTTTGTGTGACAACTTTTTTTATCTTTTATTTTTTGCGCCTTTCATTACTCTTATTTACCTATGTACAACATGTCCGTTCCAAAACTTGAAACGGACAAGTTCGATGGCAAATCTGATTTTGTAATGTGGCGCAGAAAAATGGAAGCTATTTTAGTCCAAAATAAAATTGCACCCGCTATTTATACACCTGACAAGTATCTGGAATCTTGGACAGGCGAAATACTAGTTGAAAAACTTGGTAATGCATATAGCTATCTCACCTTGCATTTGAAAGATAACATTTTAAGAGAAATAGATGAAAAAGACAACATTTATTAAATCTAGACAAAACTTGAAAGACTTTATTTGGGAAAGTCCTTGTCAAACAAAATCTATTTAAAGGAACAACTTTTTGGTTTTAAAATGAGGGGGTCAAAATCTCTTTCTGAAAACATTGATGATTTGAATAAAATTGTTTTAGAACTCCAAAATATTGGGGAAAAGATTTCTGATGAAAACATTGTTGTTATTTTATTGAATTCTTTGTCTGAGTGTTTTAATAATGTGAAATCTGCTATCAAGCATGGCAGAGATTCTAATGTGAAAAACATTTGAAATCAAAAGATTTAAATTTGCGAAATGAAAACAAAACAAATGGCGAGAACCTTTACGTGCGAATGAGGGTTGATCGGAGAGAACCTTTTAGTCACTGATCTAAAAGTAAAAGGAGGTCTAAATCTTAAGATAAAGTGAAGTGTTTTTACTATGGCAAAGATGATCATATGAAAAATATGTTTTTTAAACGAATCAAAGATGAGAAACAACATAAACAAGATGGTTCTAAAGTTTTGTGTGCCCCCTTCTCCATCTTCCTCTAAAGTTTCTGATGAGTGGATTTTTTATTATAGTTGCACTTTTCATATGACTCGAAACAAGCATTGGTTTTTTTATTTTGAAACCCTTGAGCATAGAAAAGTTTTTATGGGAAACAATGAGGTTTGTGATATCAGGGTAATTGGAAATGTTTTTATAAAACTTCATGATGGTGTGACTAGAAAATTGATCGAGATGAGATATGTACCTGATCTTAGGCGAAATCTAATCTCCCTTGGTGTTTTTGATACAAATGGTTATTCTTATAAATCTGAAAATGGGATTTTGCATGTTTGTAAAGGATCTCTAGTCATACTCAAAGGTTTTAAGAAAAATGGTTTGTACACTTTACTTGGAAAAACCGTTTGTTTATCATCTGCATTTTTTTCAAAGACTATTCCTGAAAAGACCATGTTGTGGCATCGGCGGATTAGCCACATTAGTTAAAAGGGTTTGCATTACTTACACAAACAAAATTTTTTGAATGGTGACAAAATTAATTCTTTAGATTTGTGTGATCATTGTGTTCTTGACAAACAACACAAACTTAGTTTTTCCACAGACACAAATCCACTACTGTTCTTGACTATTTGCATTGTGATTTGTGGGGTCCTGAAAAGTTACCCACTTATGGTGGCGATGTTTATTTCATTTCTATTGTTGCTGATTTTTCTCGACATGTTTGGGTGTTTCTTTTGAAAACTGAAGTCCAAACTTTTGAAAAGTTTTATGAATGTAAACGTCTTGCTAAAAATCGGACAGGAAATAAACTAAACGTTATAAGAATTGATAACGGTTAGGAATTTTGTAACAAGAAATTTCATGATTTGTGTGCTTTACATGGTACTGTATATCATAAAACCTTTAGGCTTAACCCTCAACAAAACGGTGTTTCTAAGAGGATGAAACGGGATAAAGTGCGATCCACCTAGAAAAAAGAGTCCTCAGCATTTGGTACTCTCTCGATAGCTTTCGATAGTTCACTGTAAGTTCTCAGAGGTGGGAGAGCTAGATCGAGGCTGCGTATGTAGAAGATGGAGCCAAAACCCTGGTGCGCCCCTTTATTAACATAGGACAGAGAAAACGTCCGGACTTATCTCAACACGGTCCGTGCGGCACTTGTTCTGGCCTGCCTGTACTTTACTTACGAGCTCGTGTAGTACTCGGCAAACATTGGGAACTACCCAGGAAAGAGTTAGCCTCGGTGTTCTTTCTTTTATTTTACTATTTACTAAGTAAATAAGGTAATCGAACAATAATGAACAAAGTTATGTGTCTCATGAAGTCATCTGGTATTCCTAAACTTTTTTTGGGGAGAGGCTGTTAGTACAGCAGTATACCTTATTAATAAGCCTCCTTCTACTGCCATAAACTTCAAAACTCCCATAGAATTGTGGACCGGCCAACCACCAAACCTATCCAACCTTAGAGTGTTTAAGTGTGCTGCTTTTGCACATCAAAAGGAAGGGAAGTTAGACCTTAGGTCTAAGAAGGAAGTGTTTATAGGCTATTCTAGTGGAATGAAGAGTTACAAAGTTTGGCTCAAAGGTGAGCTACGTGTGAGGGTAGTCGTAAGTAGAGACGTAGTCTTTAATGTGCTTGACGTGCCCTGCCTTAAAACTGAAACTAATCCGGAGAGTTCTACCAAAATACCCATAGTTGGGAACATTCCTATGGAGGTGGAGGACACCTCCGAACCTACTGAAGAACAAAGACTAGAATCCGAAACCAATAAAGAGTCAATTAACCCAGCTAGTGTACCCAAAACCAATGTGCCCGAATTAGATAGTTCTTATGATGATGAGGATCATACCTAAGTACAATCACAAGCCCTTAGAGACTACCAATTGTCCAGGGATAGGGTTAGAAGAGTGACTAAGGAATCCACTAGATATGGTTTTTCATAGATTGTTTCTTATGCTTTTGCTGATGCATCTTTTGTTGAAGAGAAAGAACCCATATGTTTTTCTAATGGTTTAAAGATTCTTAATCGCTCTTTGTAGATGAATGCTATGAATGAAGAGATGTCTTCTTTGCATAAGAATAAAACTTAGGTGATTTTTCCTAGACCACCTAAACAAAAACTTATTGATTGTAAATTGATTTTTAAAATTAAAGAACCCAAATCTATTAATGAACCTCCACAGTTTAAGGCTGGATTGGTTGCAAAAGGTTTTTCTCAAGTTTAAGGTATCGATTTTAATGAGATATTTTCTCCGTTGTTAAGTATAAAACAATTAGGATTATGCTTGCTATTGTTGCCTTCTTTGAATCTTGAGCTTGAACAGTTAGATGCGAAAACTGTTTTTTTGCATGGTGAGATGAAACCATTTACATGTACCAACCACCTAGTTTTGAGGAGAAAGGTAAGGAGCATATGGCTTGTCCTTTGAAGAAGTCCTAGTATGGGCTTAAATAATCACCTAGACAGTGGCATAAAAGGTTTGATTCTTTTATGCTTAAAGTTGGTTTTGTTAAAAGCAATTATAATAGTTGCTTGTATTTTTGTGGTGATACTGTTGATAATGCTATTTATTTACTGCTTTATGTTGATGATATGCTTATCGCCTGCAAGTATAAAGATAAGATTGTGCATTTTTTGAAATCTTTATTGAAATTAGAGTTTGAGATGAAGGATTTAGGATCTGCCTCTAGAATCCTAGGCATGAACATTGATAGGGATAAAGCTGACTACTCTTTGTTTATATCTCAAAAATCCTTCTTGCAGAAAATTGTTTCGAAATTTTGTATGTATTTGTGTAAGCCTATTTGTATCCTCTTGCGAGTCATTTTCAGCTTTCTTCAAAAACATATCCCAAAACTGAAAATGGAAAGAAAGACATGGCCAACATTCCTTATAGAATGGCTATATGATCTGTCACGTATTCCATGATCTCCACTCATCTTGATACTGCTTATTCAATAAGCCTTTTGAGCTGTTTTATGTCTAACCCAGGTAGGGATCATTGGTCGCCTTAAAAGGGTTGATGAGGTACACTAATGAGATTATTGATAGATGCTTGCATTATCGTAATTGGACTGAACAATTTGAATTAGTTGGTTATATGGATTCTAATTTTGCAGGTGATAAAGAAAGTAAAAGGTCTACCACATCTTATTTCTTTATCCTTGATGGTAATTGTGCTTCTTGGAAATCACAGCTGCAGCCTATAGTCGCTCTTTCGACTATAGAGGCTGAATATATTGCTGCCACGGGGGCAATTAAGGAAGCTATTTAGCTTCAAGGACTTTTATCTGAGCTACATCTTTTGCATTCTAAAGTTGTCTTCATTTGTGTAAAAATCCTGTCTATCATGAAAAAATTAAACACATAGATGTTAAGTATCATTAGAGAAAATGTTTCAAATAGTTATTTAATATGTATACAATTAGTACTAAAGATAATCATGCTGATTTTGGTACTAAGGTTGTGACTACTGACAAGTTTGCTTTGCAGACCTCCTTCATATTGATACAGATTGATTGTCTTAGTTGAGAAGTTAACTAAAAATGTGTTCAAGGTGGAGCTTGTACGCCTTGTTGGACCAATTTTTCACACATTTTTACTTTTTCCTTTACAGCCCAATTTAGCACCCTATGATGAAATGGACTGGGCCTCATACCCAAATGGATTGAGTTTAATTTTTGGTCCAAGATGTCGAGCGAGCCGAACTGAAATCAACCCAATGTTGAATGAGTCTACTCTAGGTGACTTGGATGCTCCTATAAATGCCCTCTTCCTCACCTGTTGCTAACACCAACTTTGTGGAGTAAGCTTCTTTCGTTTCTTTTCTCTCTTCTTCTCTGCAGCTTCTTCTTCTTCTGTTGCTGCCTGTTCTCTGTGATTTTTTCTGTTTGCCGCCCCGCTAGTAGCCATTGTCGGTTGACTGCGTGCTTGGATGGCTTGTGAAGGAGAGAATCGAGAGTAAGAGTTTAGATTTCTTCTTGTGTGAGGCTCATCCAAAAGATCTGAGGGTTACTATTGATCTCGGAAACCGGACAACCGATTCCTGAGTGATAAAATATTTTGTTGTTCGTTTTTCTTGGAGAACCAGTGTTATAACAAAAGACCGGTCGTCTGGTATTTTTCCTTCATCGTCCGATTTTATCGTCCGAATCTCTCTGTTCCCTCTTTTATACTTAAAATCGGTCCTCTGTTTTGTGCGTCCAATTACCGGTACCTTTGTTTTGGGAATAATCGGTCGTTCGATTTCGCCCTTCTCATCCGATTTGAAAATCCGATTTTTCAGTGTTCATCTGATTTTATAATAGGATAGATCTTTTGCTTTTGATTTTTACTGCAATTGTAATAGTAAATAAGAGGTTTGTAATTTTAAACAAGGCTGGTCAACAGATCATTCTGTAACAAATAACAAATCTCAGGTATTTTCTGCTGTGTTTGAATTGGATTGTGCAATTTGCTAAGCATTTATGAGAGATGCCTGTCATTAAAAATATTCATTTTTTGTTTGTCCGCACGAACCAAGATTTGAAAAGAATAAAAATTTTCAAAGTTGTTAGACTGTATGCATGTGTGTGTTCGTTCTTTTATATATATCTTTAAAAACATTGATCCAAAACCATGTCTTCAATATTGACAAGGAGTATTGATGAGTTGGAATGTTAATGTATATTGATAGCTATGTACAGTTTATGGGATTTTCATTCAGGGTAATCCCTTTTTAACTTAAATAATGATCTCTGATTAGTATAGGCCATCTTGATTGATTGATGCTTTTATTTGTCCCATTAAAAGAAAATCTGACTGTTCTTACTATTTCCGTCCATCCACAAATACTTTTTTTTGCTTAACTATTTTTGTTTGATTGATTTATTTTCCTTTTCTTTGGTTCTTTTCCGTTTTAAACTCATGTCAAACATATTTTTCTTTACCGATATGTGATTTGATCTGGTATAGCTTCTTATTTTCCTACATTCATGAGTTTTCGATGAACAAAGTTCGTCCTTTCTACTCTCATTGTGTCTCTCCTTATTCTTTAAGGTAGAGAGTATCTTGAATTGGATGGGATGCCGTATCAAGGAGAACCATGCGGGAAGTAGTGGATACTAGTGCACGTGATTTTATTTCTGCTAATCTGTGGCGTCTACAGGACTGGGAGATGTTGGGGTTGGAAGTTCTAGGAGTGCTAACGGAAAGGATCACCCGGTTCTGTTGAATGCCCGGGAAGAGATGCTCCTGATAAAACTGCGGGATAGAGTTGACATTAAAAGAAATGAAGATGATAGGGTGAGCATCGAAACATCTTTATTCTAATCATTTGTTTAAGATTGTCGATAGTTCTTGTATTTTTTCACCTCTAGTTGATATTTTAAAAAGAATTAATGTTATTGTTGTTCTGCTTGGTAGAAAGAAAGAAAAAACTTAGCTTAGGAGAAGAAAAAAATAATATCAAAATTAATTCTGCAGAAGCGTTGATCTTCATTTTGTACAGTAATCGAACTCAAGGTGATTGAAACTATCAGAGCTGCAACCTTATTTCCACCAATCAAATGTTTCTGCACTCAATGATGCAATGAACTTTAGAAGGAAACACTTTACTGAAGCTCACATCCTCTCAAATTGTTTTGTATGATAAACAATTGCACAGGTGAATTGTTGTGGTATTCTGTTTTTACAGATTTGATTGTCTGTTGAAACAGACGCGATGTTCTACTGACAAATATATGGAATCTATTTGAATTTGAACAGAAATAGTGTGCTATAATCCTTCAAGTATGTCATTGAATTTATTCATACATACATATGATTAGTGCGACCGCTGAGTCTACATGTTTTGGAGTACTATACTAGAAACCAATTAAGGCCAGCATAGAGACATCAACCTCTAAATAATTTTTATGATCATTCAGTATCCCCCAGAACTATTTGATTATAACAAGCTACGTATCTCTACTCCCTCAGAGAGCATACTTAGACCACTATATTTCATGTAATATTCTTATAACTATGTCACTTATCCAAAAGCGCAATAACCCGTCGATGAATAAGCATAATACTAGATCATAATCCAAATGTTCTTCCTTTGCTCTAATGTCAATTAGTTTATAAATTAACAGCTTTCCCAGCAATGTTCCATAAAGCCGAATCTATCATCATCGTCGGTAACATGCCAAAGTAATGAACATTAATTATAAAACCTTTTGACACGGTCTAAAGTCACTAAAGGTATGCATATATAGAAAATAAAAGTAAAAAAAAGGCTCACACAATAATGAAGTAGGGATTCATTCGCTCGCTTCCTTACGTGGTCGCTAAGCACAAGTGTATGAGTACATGCTACAATATTTTTAAACAAAATATCGTACGGATCTAAGTCAAATAGCAACACAAGCGCCTCACTTGAACCTTTTCTATTTATTTAAATATTCAAATACCTAAAAGATTTCACACCCAGCTTTCTATCACAGGCTTTATATGAAATGTCCAAATTTCATATATGATTTAACTATAAGATCTCATCTTGACACTAGTCAAGCGAGATAATCTTCATGTCTCATTTTTGCTCACTTCTAATAGCGCCATAAGGTGATCACTTGCGTGAGTGAGTCAATCAACCTGTTAATCTTATATATATATATATATATGTGTGTGTGTATGCGCCCTAACCATCAATATCACATAATTAAATAATTATGTTAAAAATTAAACAAAATGATACATATCGAGAATATAAGAGTTCAGATCTTATCAACTAGTTATAACTCAACACTTATTTAAATTCTACGCAACCCTAGAGCTTTTACATGATCCTAAAAGCATCTCTAGGAATAGGTTTTGTAAAAAGGTCAGCAATCATCTTGGTTGTAGAAATGTGTTGTAAAACAACATTGATAGGTGTTATTTTGGCTACTCTTTTGCATGTTAATTTTATCATTTTTCGTTGATTTTAAGGTATAAAACATACAATTAAGTCTAATATCGCCCATTTAGCGAATGAAGTACAACAAAGAATGAATGAAAATAGCTTGAAACGGACGAAAACTATGCAAAAACGGTGCAGGCAGTAGCCTACTGGCCGCGGTAGGGACCTTGGCAAGGAACAAATGGGAGACAAAAAGCCTACCACGCACAGTAGGCTCCCCCTAACGACTGCTGTAGGTTCCAAACATCACAAAAAAACTGGGACAGTGACCTACCACGTACAGTAGGTCCTGCTACTGGCATCGGTAAGTCCCGATGATTGCTGTGCTTAGTTATTTTTCAGAGTTTTTATCCATCATTCATCTCTTAGTTTAGAGTAGCGTAGATAGGCTTTTAGGAAGCGAATTGTGGCGATTTTCTGTGACAAATTTCCCCCAATTCTCACCTCAATTAGGTAGAACATGGATTAGAGAACAAGGATTGAGTGGTTACAAGTGGAATTGAAGATCAAAACAACGAATTTGAGCTTTTCGGGAGCAATTCGAGAGATAAGCCGGGGCGCGATTTGACGACGCAATTCGCATTTAATTTCTACGCCTAAGCATTTCCTTTCCTTCTCTATTAGTTTAATTTAGGTTTAATTTCAATTTCATACAATGAATTGTAGTAATTAGCTTGTTTGGATTCAATGGTTGAACCCTAACTTTTGGGTATTATGAAACTGATTTGAATTAAATGAAATTGGGTATTGCTTCTCATTGAATTGTTCTACAATTTATTACTTATGTACAATTTAAGTGTCATGAACTTAAATTAATCGTATGCTTTTTTGGAATTGAGAAAGGAAGAACGCCCAAGGGCTTTCCATTTAGGGATTAATAGGGGTATTGAACTAGAAATAGTTAATACACTCTTAGGTCAATAATCACCTTAGTTTAGTGCATCCATAACATGTTAGGGAGAGAAGAGATTCTCGTCTAAAAGTTATAGAGAATAGAGAGGCTTTCGCCTAGAGATAGGGATTGCCCAATAACGAATGTGATGACCCAATTCACTATATCAACTACAGTTTTTATTAATTCCTATTAATTGGCATATTAGGGGGATCCTGGCATCCAAACTCCCGCTTTATATTTGTTTTCCTTTTGATAGTCGATGCTTATGTTTATTGCTCTATTAGCTTATGGTCATTTCCACCACACTTTTAAGACTAAATATTGAGTGAACGGTTGAGTAGTTAGGTCTTGCCATCCTCGAGAAGATCGACACTTGAGGTGAACCTATTTCTATAAGAGCGAGACCCATTGCCTTGCACTGTAGCTGATATGAACCGGATGGTGCTTGGACCGGTCACAAGATCGCAATAAAAGAAGGCTCAACTTCAAGAGGACAATGAGATACTTGTTTGCATAATAGAAGCCTTGAAGGACAAAGTTGGGGAGTTTGAAGCCTTTGGATAGCATCCCAAGTTGTTTACAAAGTACTCAATTGATAAAGAACAATCAAGGAATCAACTTGGAGCACATTTTTGGCTAGGTGTTGAAGAACAAACACCTACTGCGTCGATAGGTTTGTTCCTGCTATCATCGGTAGTTTTCTCTTTAGGAGGGACTTGGCATCAAACTACCTACCACACACGGTAGGTCTTCCCCTACCGTCGCTAGTAGGTCTCGGGAAAATAATTCTATAACCGCCTCTGGGGCTGGAATTTGTTATGCAAGTGTATTTTAGCTCCTAATTAAGGGGATTATGTGTAATTGAAGCCCCTTAACATTAGTTAAGCTTATCTTCACCCATTATTCTATAAATACCCTTTAATAACCTCGTAAAACTAACTGTGAATTTTACTAAAATTTATTAAGAGAGAGTTTCTTTGGTCTCCTGGGGTTCCTCACCATTATTTAGTGTAGCTTGCTAAGGGTTCTAGTCTTTAGTATTAAACAATTGAATGCCTAGTATGATGAGTCTATGGAATTCAATTGTTCATCTCAATTCCTCTTATTGATTGAGTCTATAGTTTTTGTTCTTTTCTCAATTTATTCTAGATCTTCTATATTTTGTCTTTGGGGTTTTGAGGCTTTTGTTGCCTCAAGGTTTTAATCATCAATATAGGAAAGAGTCTAAACCTCCCAATGCTTGAGTTTATGGAGTATTGTTCTTCATAAATTCTTCATTGGAAGTTGAAGCTACAAATCCTCAATAAAGGTACTTCAGTCAAGAAGGAGATCTTTGGAGAGATTTGGATCTAATGTTTCAAGAACAAGAGGATTCATATCAACTGGTATTAGAGCATCCTCCATTTGAAGGATAAATTTACTTGTATGTGCATTAAGTTTCATGAAAATTAAAAAATAAAAGTGAAAATACTTGATGATCATACAAAAACATACAAAAAGATCATGCAAAAGTTGTACTAGAAAATTTATAGAAAATTGTTTCGAAATTCTATTGCAATTCTGTTGTGATTTGTTCGAATTTGATGTTGACATTTTTTGGAGATGTTCTACTATGAGTTTTGAATCGTTTGAGATAAGAATTGCTTAATTTGGAGGCATTTGCCAGATCAATTTGATTGAATTGCAAAGTGTGACTCGGATTCGCAATTGCAGAGAAAATGTTGTTTGATCAGATCATAACTTATGCTTTACTGACCCAAACGGATCAAAGTGTGTACTCATTTTCATCCTCTATGAATAAGGAAGCTTTGTGAATTAGAACCATCCGATTTTGATTTGTCGCTTGTGATTTATTTCAGATCTAGTGTCAGAGTGTCAATTTCCCCTATTTTATGGAAATTGTGTTTGTATTCTTACGTTCTTTGTTTAACTTAATTGCTTTTAGTTGATTTTTTTTTTACTTCTACCTGATTCCTTGAGTGTTTTTATTCATTTTCTGATGAGAAATTATACTTGTTGGTTCATTTCCATTGACTAAAGTCTTTGAAATTCTTACACGTCAAGTGTTTGATCTTTTGCCTCTTTGAACACTTTCCAATTAAGTGCACTGATTGTTTACTTGCATAGGATTGATGCTCTTTTGACGTTCCCGAAATGGGTACTATCGGGTCGAAGTTGGACCAGTCTCTTTCTAGGATTCCACTCTTTGGGATGCAGCAAGTAGAGGAAAACAATTCTTAATTGTTGGTACCAAAAACAAAAGCAGCTGATTCAGTAGCATGGGCTGCAGTAAAGGCCTGGTGAAAGTGAGTCAGTGTACTAATTTAAGTTGGCTAAGAAGTTTGAAGAATTTATAAGAGACTTAATTGTTGAGTGTTTGGAAAAGGCCAAGACGGTGAACCTATCTTGACAAAAGCCTACAAGAGTGTAAACATGAGTGAACTTGAGTGACATCAAAAGAGTGAAACACTTAGGGAGTGAATGGGAAGTCCTTGTTTTTGTTTCTTTGTTGAAATTGTAGGTTTAAACATGTCCACAGTGGCCATATGCTTACTCAATCTCATCAAGAAGATCCTAGTGATACATCAAGGATGAATCTCAATGAAACTTTGAGGTTTAAGCAATATTCTATTGAGTAATTGGATAAAGATGTTGAAGGTCTTATGCAGGACAACAGTAGTGCTACGATAGAGCAAAGAGTTGGTGACAACCTTGGTGGATAAAATTTACCTCACCATTAAAGACCTTATGATAACATATCTACCTATGGAAACCATAATATGCCGGTTCATCATCCTCACCCATTTCATGGTAATGGATATCAAGGAAGACCACAATATGAGGTTGTAGAAGAGGAGATCTAGAAGAAAGAGGATACCATAGACCACAAGAAGAGTATCCAATGCAAGAAGCATGGCATGATAACAATTATTATGAAGATTTTGGAGAAAATGCTCATATTTCCAAGCACACCATGGTGGACACTATGGTAATCAACAAGGAGATAAAACTCCAGAAAATATTAAGTGGATGTTGCCTAGCTTCAAGGGTGATACTGATCCTAATGTGTTTTTTGGTTGGGAACCACAAGTAGAGAACATCTTCATGGTGAGAAACTATAGTGACAATGTCAAGGTAAAACTAGTCATAGCTAAATTTTAGGGTTATGCACTCCATTGATGGGAAAGAGTTGTTACACAAAGGTTTAGAAGTGGAAGATAACCGGTAGAAACTTGGGCGGAATTGAAGATTCTTATGAAATAAAGATTTGTACTGGAGCACTACTATAGAAAGTTGCATTACAAGTTGATGACTCCTAAGCAAGGCACAAAAAGTGTTAAAGAGTACAGACAAGAGTTGGAGGTGTACATCTTGAGATTGAGTTTGGAAGAAGATAAAGATACAACCATTGCAAGATTTCTAAGTGGTCTCAATAGAGATATGGCTAATCAATTAGAGTTGTACCCCTATACCACTTATGAAGATATGTGTCACTTGGCTATCAGGATAGAAAATCAAAGGAAGAGGGTTAGTTTCTCAAAAACTAATCTTCAATCTTCAAGGAATGTGGTGTCTAAGCTTCAAGCATCTACGTACAAGAGTTGGCCAAAGAAAGATGATACACCTAAGGTTGTTTTCAAGGATTAATCTAACCTAAGTGGAAGAAAAAGGGAAGTTGATCACCAATCCAAAAGGTGCTTCAATTGTAATGGAGTGGGGCACATAGCTATCAATTGCCCAACCAAAAGAACCTTGGTGTTTAACAAAGATCTAAATGGTTGGATTGAGAAGAGTGATGATGAATGCCAAGAAATAATGGTGGGCAACGATGAGAGTAGTGAAGAGCAAGATATTACCTCTTTTGAAGCCGAAGAGTAGGGAATGAGCTTGGTGACCATTAGAGCTTTGTCTACTCAAATTCATGAGGAAGAATCAAGCATTCAAAGAGAAAATATCTTTCACACTAAATGCTTAGTGGGAGATAAGATGGCTAACCTTATCATTTATAGTGGTAGTTGCACTAATGCAGCTAGCACTTATCTTATCAAGAAGTTGAATTTGCCTCTTATCCAGCATCCTAAACCTATAAGCTACATTGGTTGAATGATAGTAAGGAGGTGAAAGTGAACAAACAAGTGTTGTGTCTATTGTTAAGGGGTCCTATGATGATGAGATTCTTTGTAATGTGGCTCCTATGCAAGCAGGGCATTTGTTGTTGGGGTGTCCTTGGCAATATGATAGGAAGGCTATTGATGATGGTGTGAAGAACACCTACACTTTTGAGAAGAATGGTGAAAAATTCATGTTGAATCCTTTGACTCCTAGTCAAGTACTTTTGAGCAAAAGAAAATGAGAGAAAAAGAGAGATTAGAGAGTGAGAAAAAGAAAAATAGTATTAAAAGGGGAAAAAGATTTGAGGGAAAAGAATTGAGTGTGGAAGAGATAGAGAGGGAAAAATGAATAGAGACAAGAAAAAGAGTGATCAAAAGAATGAGAGTTGCAAAAGAGATTGAGGTTATAGAGGCTATTGAAAGAAAAGAGTTGGTGTTGCTTCTCTATTATAAAAATACATTTGTTTCTAGTAATGATCACTTGTCTTCTTTGTCCAATGCTATAGTAGATATTATTGAAGAATTTAAAGATTTCTTTCCCGAAGAGATTCCCGGTGGACTTCCTCCTTTGAGAGGGATTGAGCATCAAATTGATTTGGTACCCGGAGCAGCATTGCCAAATATACCGGCTTATAGAAGTCCTCCTGAAGAAACCAACGAGTTGAGGGGACAAGTTGAGGAGTTGTTTTGAAAAGTCTATGTAACAGAAAGCTTAAGCCCTTGTATCGTTCCCGTTTTATAGTTCCTAAGAAAGATGGTACATAGCGTATGTGTGTTCATTGTAGAGCCATTCACAATATAACTATCAAGTATAGGCATCCTATTCCTAGATTAGATGATTTGCTTGATGAGTTGCATGGCTCTCAAATATTTTCAAATATTGATTTAAAATCGGGTTACCATCAAATTAGATAAGGGAAGGGATGAGTGGAAAACAGCTTTCAAAACTAATTTTAGTCTTTATGAGTGGCTAGTCATGCCTTTTGGTTTTACTTATGCTCCTAGTGCATTCATGAGACTTATGCATCATGTGTTCAGAAACTTTATTGGTAAATTTGTTGTTGTTTATTTTGATGACATCTTGATGTATAGCAAAATTTATAAAGATTATTTGCATCACCTTAGACGAGTTTTGCTAGTTTTCAGAAGTGAAAAGTCATATGCTAACCTTGGAAAATGTGAGTTTTGTTTGGAAAAAGTGACTTTCCTAGGTTATGTGATGAGCTCTCAAGGTTTACAAGTGGGTCAAGAGAAGGTTAAAGCAATGAAAGAATGGCCTACTCCCAAGAATGCATTTGAAGTGAGGAGTGTCCATGGTTTGGCAAGCTTCTATAATAGGTTCATCAAAGATTTTTAACACCATTGCTAGTCTTTTGACGATGTTATAAAGAAGATGAATGAATTCAAGTGAGAGGAGCATCAAAAGAAAGCTTTTGAATTGTTAAAGGAGAAGTTGACTAGTGTACCTTTGCTTGTACTATCAAATTTTGAGAAGATGTTTGAGATAGAATGTGATGCCTCAGGTGTTGACATTGGTGGTGTTTTGATGCAAGAGAAGAGACCCTTGGCATTCTTTAGCTAGAAACTGTCTGGTGCGGCCTTGAATTATGCAACTTATGATAAGGAATTCCATGCACTAGTGAGGACATTGAAGCATTGGCAATATTATTTATGACCAAAGGAGTTTGTAGTGCGCACTGATCACAAGGCTTTGAAATTTCTCAAAGGGAAACAAAAGTTGAACAAGAGACATGCAAGATGGATGGAGTTCATTGAGACATTTCCATATATCATTCATTATAAAGGTAAAAAAAAAAATGGCCAATGCATTGTCAAGAAGATACACTCTTATCTCCACCTTACAAGCTCAAATTCTTGGTTTTGAGATGCTTAAAAAGTTATATGCTAGTGATCATGATTTTAAGGATATATATGAGAATTGCTTGCTTGTGCCTAGTAATAAAAACCTTGTTCATGATGTTTTTCTTTATTGTGATGGTAAATTGTGCATTCCATCTTGTTCTACTAGATTTATTTTAGTTAAAGAGGCTCATTATGGTGGATTAATGGGGCATTTTGGCATTGCTAAGACTTATGACATCTTGCATGAACATTTTTATTGGTCTCATATGAAAAGGGATGTTGAGAAGTTTTGTGGTAATTGTTTAGAATGCAAGATGGCTAAGTCTACTACTTTGCCTCATGGTCTTTATATTCCATTAGAGGTTCCTAAAGTTCCCTAGATTGACATTTCTATAGATTTTATTCTTGGTTTGCCTAAATCTTCTAAAAGCATGGATTCTATCTTCGTAGTGGTAGATAGGTTTTTTAAGATGGCTCATTTCATACCTTGTATGAAACCGATGTTAGTATATGCCCTAAGACCAATTGACTCACATTTATGATTTATGAAGCATGTATTTTTTAATTGTATTTTATGCTCTTGGTCATCAAGTATGTGACTTGATAGTAAAACCCTTATAGCTAATAAAATACTATTCTTATTTGTCCCTAGTTTATTACATCTTGTAAACTAGTGTGAAGTTGATTGATGGTCAAGTTTTACTGATCATGAATATGAGATATAAAATCAATTCAAAAATACATATTGAGAATATTGTATTGGACATGACCCAAAGTGAAGAAGAAATATTGCATGGGTTTAAGTTATAAGTATTTCTTCTCAGTTTTGTATTTGGTGTCCTTCGACCTAATGTTTCTAATGTTTCTTGCATGGGGAGAAAAATATGTTTTGACATAGTCAAACATCACTTTTAATTAGGTGATCATTATGATTATTGGTTGGCTTATTTTCTCGTCATGGCTTGAATATTGGAGATAGTGAAAGGGATTTGTCCCTCTCCTTTTAGAGAGAGATATCCATGGGCCCCTTGATAAGGAAAGACTGGAAAATATGCATGGCCATGCTCAAATAAGTATTAATAAGGTGTTATTAATATTATTTGTTGGAGCGATCTGCCTAGTGATCAAGTAAATGGTTAATTAAGTTTTATAAGGATGACTTGATCCATGCCTTATACTTAATTAGGATATCGTGTGACAAAGGACTAAATATTAAATACGATGCTAGGTTATTATTACATTTACTTAACTTGGGTAAGCATAATGTCTTGCTAGAGGCCGCTTATGTTTTGTGAATAAATGTCTAGGACATTTTTTTTATTCACTGCCAGCGTTAAGTGAACCTACAGGTCACACGCATAGGCGATCTTGTGAGCATAATGTCCACGTTCAATGAATCTAGATTGTGTCGAGTTCGTTGAACGTATACAAAAGGAATCGGATTCCATATTGTATTTTTACGGTAGGTTAATAAGTAATTAATTTTATTTAATCGAATAAATGAAATTAATTACTTAATATTACTCATCTAACCGTTGGATGATTATAGGAATAGACGGACGAGATTGAGCTGTCATTAGATGACGATTAGGGGTTTTGATATTGACGGCTATAAAAGGTTATGTTAACCTTTTCTTGTTGGCGGTCCTTTATCTCATTAAAGAAAAACAAAACCCTAAACCCTAGAACGGCGATATAGTATCTAGCCTCCTCTCTCCAGAAAAACGACCCAGATTACCGAGATAGTCGGGATCGGTTACGAGCAGTTTTGAGAACATAGAAGGGAGCTAGCATCCCGATCGCTTGCGAGAGGAGTTCGTCGCGTGGATACCGGTAGAGGGCGAAGCATACAAAGCAGCGCCTCCACAACGAACAATAAAAACATTGAGGTAATTTCTATCCAATCGGTTTTTCTAGTATGTGCGAGATCTGTTGGTGGATTTCCGTAGTTTTATTTTACTTTGTTTTTGCCTACGGACTCCAACGAGTGGTATCAGAGCCACGCACATACTGGTTTTACTGATTTTATCTGTTACCGCTTTGATTACATATGTTGTTTTCAATCGGCCTTATAGTAAGGTTTCTGATTAGTGTAATAATCAGAGTAAATTGAATTATAAGATTCGCATATATCATATTACGTTTTACTTATTAATACGATTAATTAAACAGAATATTATTCTTGCCAAATTGTTTGGTGTACGGGATCATGTCTGTGCAATTTAATTGTTAAACAAATATGCAGAATCACATGATTTAATGCTTAACTGTTAAACAAAATTTCTGGCGGCATGATTTTAGGGTTTATGACGGCAATAACTCATTCAATGAGTTAGAAAGAAAAATCGTTTTTCTTTCGGGACCGCTGTTTTCTTTGGGGGCTACGCCCGGAACCCCTCTTGTTGTTTCTTTGCATGTTTCTTCCTATCTTTAGATGCATGGTGCATAGCATGGCCCTTTACCTCTTGTGATTGATTGGCTTATTTTGTTAATGGGTTGTATGTTTTTTAAATACGGCTGCGTGTCGTTGTTTTCGTTGATGTAATATTATCAAGCTTTACTAGAATAGGTTAATTTTATTTCCTATTCCTATGTATATTTTCTGTCCTATGTAACAAGATTAGAAGGCCAAGACATTGAAGGCAAGCTCATGGAGATGAAGACTTACCTAGATTGACCTTTGACTTCCATGAGGCTCGTGGAAGTCAATATAGGATTGGGGCCATGCTATGACACGTTTTATTTGATGTATATATATTATGCATGAGATGTTTAGTTTATTTCCTTTTATTTTTTATATATGTTTTGTGAAATTATATACAAATAAAAGGAAGAAGATTTGAAACCATGTAAAATAAAAAAAAATTAAGTCGTAAAATGTCTTCCATGATCATAAGCACTTCTCCATGCTTGGATCATCATTTTGTCTCATTGCCAAAGCAAGAGATAAATGGTTACCTAAGTAGGGGAAGATGGAAAATGGTGATTTCCATATGCTTGGAATGGTTTGGCTTAACTAGGCTATCAAAACGGTTTTGAGCCTAGGACATCATATGGGATTTTGCTAGGGTACATGTAGATGTAAATCCCATTAATACATTTTTCTCTAATTATGGGTGTTAAGCCAAAGCTTACTTATGATTAGAATAAAATGAATTTTTTATACCCATGATTTATATCAAGTGTTGAATATTTCAGGGGAAAATTTAATGCTTCATTTATTTAATTTTTACTTTGCAAATTCTATGTAGATAATGGCCTCAAACAATTCAAACACATCATTGCGATCCGTGCTTGAAAAGAATAAGCTTAGTGGGACTAACTTTCTTGATTGGGCACGAAATTTAAGGATTGTCCTTAAACAAGAAAAAAGGCTATATGTACTTGAGAACCCTATCCCTAATCAACCAGCTAACAATGCCACTAGAGTCGAAAAGGATGCTTATAGTAAGCACAAGGATGATTCTAACGATGTGACATGTCTCATGTTGGCTACGATGGAATCCCCGAGTTGCAAAAAGCAATTCGAGGAAGTTGAGGCTTATGAGATGATAAAACAGCTCAAGGAAATGTTCCAAGAGCGAGGCACGTCAAGAGAGATATCTTACCACTAAGGCGTTGAACAGCTGCAAAATGACCCCCGGCACTTCGATTAGTGCTCATGTCCTTAAGATGAAAGGGTATTTTGATCGGCTTGAAAAAACTTGGAGCACACTGTAAGTCATGACTTGGCTACGATATGATCTTGGCCTCTTTGACCTCGACTATGATCGGTTTGTCATGAACTTCAATATGCATAATATGGAAAAGTCCATAAATGAATTGCACGGGATGCTCAAGCGAGCTGAACAAAACATTAGGAAGTCTACTCCCGATGTTACGATGGTTCGAAGGGCGAGTTCAAGAAGAACAAGGGAAAGGGAAAGGGAAAGGATATGGCCAAAAAGGGTAAAGGCAAGCGAAGCCCAAGCCCAAGGTTAAACCACCAAAGGAAGGGACTTGCTTCCACTTTGCAATGAACTCGGTCATTGGAAGAGGAATTGCAAGCTCTACTTGGAAGAAAAGAAGAAGCAAAAGGCTAGTGAGGCTGCCGCTCGGGTATTTTCGTTATAGAAATTAATATGTCTACTCCTACTTCATGGGTATTAGATACCGGATGTGGAGCTCACATTTGTGTAAATGTGCGGGGGACTCAAAAGGAGTAGATCTTTGGCAAAGGGAGAGGTGGACCTACGAGTTGCAAATGGAGCAAAAGTTGCTGCTTTGTAGGCTGTAGGGACATTTGATTTACTTTTGCCTCTCTGGGCTTATAATTGAACTTAAAGATTGTTATTATGTTCTGCTATGAGTAGGAATATCATTTCGATTTCTTGTTTGGATATTGATGGTTTTGAGTTTAATACTAAGAATGGTAAAAGTTCTATTTATAAAAATGGTATTTTCTATGGGGATGCCTCTTTATGTAATGGACTTTACATTCTTAACCTACATGATTCCATTAGTAAGCCCATCTATAACATAAATACAAAGAAATTTAAATCTAATGATTTAAATCAAACTTACTACGGCATTGTCGTTTGGGCCATATAAATGAGAAACGCATATCAAAACTCCATCAAGATGGACTTCTATCTTCATTCGACCTTGAGTCTTATGAAAAATGTGATTCTTGTTTATTGGGAAAAATGACTAAAAGTCCATTTACGGGGGCAAAGTGAAAGGGCTACCGATTTATTGGAACTTATACATGCTTGATGTATGTGGGCCAATGAACACACAAGCCGAGAGGAGGTTTTCGATATTTCATTACATTCACGAGATGATTTCGGTAGATATGGTTATGTCTATCTAATGAAACATAAATCGATTCCTTTCAAAAGTTTAAGGAATTTCAAAATGAAAGTACGAGAATCAACTTGGAAGGAGTATCAAATTACTTGATCGGATCGAGGTGGTGAATACTTGGGCCAAGAGTTTGTGAACATCTAAAAAATTGTGGGATATTATCACAATTAACTCCACCAGGGAACACCACAATGGAATGGTGTGTACGAGACGTGAAATCGAACTCTATTGGATATGGTTCGATCTATGATGAGTCAAACGAGATCTTCCAATTTCTTTTTTGGGGTTATGCTCTAGAAAGCTACTTTGCATTCATATTAAATAGAGTTCCATCTAAAAGTCATTGAGAAAACACCATATGAGATATGGGACAGGAAACAACCTAGTTTAGCATTTCTCAAAATTTGGGGATGTGATGCTTATGTGAAGCGATCATTATACGAAAAACTAGCACCCAAATCGATAAGTGTCATGTTTGTGGGATATCCTAAGGAAACTAAAGGATACTACTTTTATCTTCCATCTGAAAACAAAGTGTTTGTTGCTCGGAGCGGAATTTTCCTTGAAAGGGAATTCGTTTCCAAAAGAGTCGATGGGAGTAGAATCCATCTTGAAGAAGCTCGAGGACGGCGAGACCATTTACGAGCCAGAGTATGGATACTCGGTTGGACTCACGTATTCATCACTGAGCACAGAACCTTTGACACGAGGGCCAAGAAGGTCTAGTAGGATTTCTCGGATACCACGGAGATATGGATTTACGGTGGTGAGGATCATAATATTGATCTTATTGATCAAGGTGAACCTAATTCCTACCAAGATGCTATTCATAGTCACGAATCTAGCAAATGGCTAGAGGCTATGAAATCGAAATACAATCCATGCATGATAATCAAGTTTGGACTTTGATTGATCCACTGAAGGTTGCAAGACCATAGGGTGTAAATGGAGTTTTCAAAAAGAAAAGCCGACATGGATGGCAATGTGCACACTTACAAAGCACGATTGGTAGCAAAAGGGTATAGACAAACTCATGGTATAGACTATGATGAAACCTTTTCTCCGGTTGTAATGCTTAAGTCAATTAGAATTCTACTTGCCATTGCAGCATATTATGATTATGAAATATGGCAAATGGATGTTAAAAGCTGCTTTTCTTAATGGAAATCTCTTTGGAGGATGTGTATATGACACAACACTGAAGGTTTTATTCATCCTTCGAATTCTAGTAAAGTGTGTAAACTTCAAAGATCCATTTATGGCTTGAAGCAAGCATCTCGAAGTTGGAATCTTCGTTTTGATGAAGCAATTAAAGAATTCAATTTCATCAAGAATGATGATGAACCTTGTGTCTACAAAAGGGTTACGAGAAAATGCGGTAGTCTTCTTAGTACTCTATGTCGATGACATCTTGTTAATTGGGAATGACATCCCCACTTTGCAAAGTGTAAAAACTTGGTTGGGGAAGTGTTTTTCAATGAAAGATTTAGGCGAAGCAGCCTATATTCTAGGCATTAGGATCTATCGAGATAGATCTAAAAACTTATTGGCCTAAGTCGAGTGGATATATTGACAAGGTGCTTGAAAAAGTTCAGTATGCAAGATTCTAAGAGAGGATTCTTGCCAATGTCACATGGCGTTAAACTCAGTAAGTCTCAAAGTCCTACCACAAGGGAAGATACAGAACGCATGAGTAAGATTCCTTATGCTTCCGCAATTGGATCTATCATGTACGCCATGTTATGCACTCGTCCAGATGTCTCGTATGCATTAAGCATGACTAGCAGATTCCAGTCAAATCCTGGTGAACCGCATTGGGCTGCGGTAAAAAAAACATTCTCAAGTACTTAAGAAGGACTAAAGAGATGTTTTTGATCTACGAGTCGGGAAGGAGAGCTTGTTGTAAATGGTTACACGGATGCTAGCTTTCAGACTGATGTAGATGATTTTAGATCGCAATCTGGATTTGTGTTTTGTTTGAATGGAGGTGCTGTGAGCTGGAAGAGTTCAAAGCAAGATACCGTGGCCGATTCTACTACAGAGGCTGAGTATGTGGGCTGCTTTCGATGCGGCCCAAGGAGGCGATTTGGATCAGAAAGTTCATCACAGAACTAGGTGTAATTCCTAGCATTGTGAACCCAGTGGACCTATATTGTGATAATACAGGAGCCATTGCACAAGCTAAGGAACCTAGATCTCATCAACGATCCAAACATATTCTCAGGCGTTTCCATCTCATTCGAGAAATTATTGAGCGTGGAGATGTTAAAATTTGCAAAGTAGACACCAATGACAATGTCGCAGATCCATTGACAAAGCCACTCCCACAACTTAAGCATGAGAGTCATACTAGGTCAATGGGTTTGAGAGTCATGTCAAATTGGTGATAGGGCAAGTGGGAGATTGTTAGTATATGCCCTAAGACCAATTGACTCACATTTATGATTTATGAAGCATGTATTTTTTAATTGTATTTTATGCTCTTGGTCATCAAGTATGTGACTTGATAGTAAAACCCTTATAGCTAATAAAATACTATTCTTATTTGTCCCTAGTTTATTACATCTTGTAAACTAGTGTGAAGTTGATTGATGGTCAAGTTTTACTGATCATGAATATGAGATATAAAATCAATTCAAAAATACATATTGAGAATATTGTATTGGACATGACCCAAAGTGAAGAAGAAATATTGCATGGGTTTAAGTTATAAGTATTTCTTCTCAGTTTTGTATTTGGTGTCCTTCGACCTAATGTTTCTAATGTTTCTTGCATGGGGGAGAAAAAATATGTTTTGACATAGTCAAACATCACTTTTAATTAGGTGATCATTATGATTATTGGTTGGCTTATTTTTCTCGTCATGGCTTGAATATTGGAGATAGTGAAAGGGATTTGTCCCTCTCCTTTTAGAGAGAGATATCCATGGGCCCCTTGATAAGGAAGACTGGAAAATATGCATGGCCATGCTCAAATAAGTATTAATAAGGTGTTATTAATATTATTTGTTGGAGCAATCTGCTGGTGATCAAGTAAATGGTTAATTAAGTTTTATAAGGATGACTTGATCCATGCCTTATACTTAATTAGGATATCGTGTGACAAAGGACTAAATATTAAATCGATGCTAGGTTATTATTACATTTACTTAACTTGGGTAAGCATAATGTCTTGCTAGAGGCCGCTTATGTTTTGTGAATAAATGTCTAGGACATTTTTTTTATTCACTCGCCAACGTTAAGTGAACCTACGAGGTCACACGCATAGACGATCTTGTGAGCATAATGTCCACGTTCAATGAATCTAGATTGTGTCCGATTCGTTGAACGTATACAAAAAGGGGGAATCGGATTCCATATTGTATTTTTACGGTAGGTTAATAAGTAATTAATTTTATTTAATCGAATAAATGAAATTAATTACTTAATATTACTCATCTAACCGTTGGATGATTATAGGAATAGACGGACGAGATTGAATTGTCATTAGATGACGAGTTAGGGTTTTGATATTGATGACTATAAAAGGTTATGTTAACCCTTTTCTTGTTGGCGGTCCTTTATCTCATTAAAGAAAAACAAAACCCTAAACCCTAGAACGGCGATATAGTATCTAGCCTCCTCTCTCCGAAAAACGACCGATTACCAGATAGTCAGGATCAGTTCTGAACAGTTTTCAGAACATAGAAGGGGCTAGCATCCCGATCGCTTGCAGAGGAGTTCGTCGCGTGGATACCAGTAGAGGGCGAAGCATACAAAGCAGCGCCTCCACAACGAACAATAAAAACATTGAGGTAATTTCTATCCAATCGGTTTTTCTAGTATGTGCAGATCCTGTTGGTGGATTTCCGTAGTTTTATTTTACTTTGTTTTTGCCTACGGACTCCAACAACCGATTATGCTAGTCATATATCAAACTTGTTCTTTACTTGGATAGTGAGATTTCATGGAATTCCTAAGAACATTGTCTAGGATCGTGATACTAAATTTTTTAGTCATTATTGGTGTGTTTTGTGGAAGAAACTTGGTACTCATTTGTTGTATTCTACAGCTTGCCATCCACAAACCGATAGCCAAATAGAGGTGGTCAATAGGACCATTGTCCAACTTTTTAGGGCCATCCTTAAGAAGAACTTGTGCCAATGGGAAGAAGCTCTTCCTTATATTAAGTTTGCTTGTAATAGGACGGAGCATTCTACTACTTCCTTTTCTCCTTTTAAAATTGTGTATGGTTTTAATCCTTTGACTTCTTTTGATTTGGTTCCTTTGCCTACAGATCACATTGTGAGCTTAGATGGTAATCAGAAGGCAGAGTTTGTCAAGTCCATTCATTTCAAGGTGCATGACATTATTGAGTCTAGCAACAAGAAGTTGATGGCAAAATGGAATGTTGGAAGGAAGAATATAGTACTTGAACCTGGTGATTGGATTTGGGTGCATCTAAGGAATGAAAGTTTTCAAGTTTGATTCCCGTGGCAATGGACCATTCAAGTTCTTGAGCGTTTGAATGATAATGCATATTATTTGATCTTCAAGGTGACTATAATGTTAGCTACACTTTTAATGTTTGTGATTTATCTCCTTTTGATGTAGGTGAAGATTTGATGACGAATCTTTTGAAAGGTGGGGTGGATGATATGAACCGGATGACGCTTGGACCAGTCCACAAGATCGCAATGAAAGAAAGCTCAACTTCAAGAGGACAATGCGATGTTTGTTTGCATAATGGAGGCCTTAAAGAACAAAGTTGGGGAGTTTGAAGCCTTTGGAAAGCATCCCAAGTTGTTTACAAAGTATCAATTGATAAGGAGCAATGAAGGAATCCACTTGGAGCATATTTTTTACTAAGTGTTGAAGAACAAACACCTACTACCGACTATAGAGTTACCCATACTGTCGCCGGTAGCTTTCCATTCAGGAGGGGCTTGGCATCATTCTACCTACCGCGCATGGATGGGGTTACTCTACTGTCGCCGGTAGGTCTCAGGGAGATAATTTTGTAACTGCCTTTTTTGACGGGAATTTGTTATGCAAGTGGATTTTTAGCTCCTAATTAAGGAGATTATGTGTAATTGAAGACCCTAAACATTATTTAAGCTTGGCTTCACCCCTTAGTCTATAAATACCCCTTAATAACCTCCTTGTAAAACTAATTGTGAATTTTACTGAAATTGATTAACAGAGAGTTCTCTTTAGTCTTTTAGGGTTCTTCACCCTTATTTAGCTTGCTAAGGGTTCTAGTCCTTAGTATTAAAAATTGAATGCCTAGTATGATGAGTCTATGGAATTCAATTATTCATCTCAATTCCTCTTATTGATTGAGTCTAGAGTTCGTGTTCTTTTCACAATTGATCCTAGGTCTTCTATATTGTTTGCTTGGGGTTTTGAGGTCTTTATTGCCTCAAGGTTTTAATCATCAATACAGGAAAGAGTCTAAACCTCTCAATGCTTGGGTTTATGGAGCATTGTTCCTCATGGGTTCTTCATTGTAAGTTGAAGCTACAAATCCTCAATAGTGGTACTTCAATCCAAGAGGAGATCTTGGGAGAGATTTGGATCCAATTCTTCTAGCACAAAAAGGATTCATATCAGTAGCTGTAGGATCCTATTCCCGTTTCATTTAAAACGAACACACTAAGTTTTTGGCATATCAAGTTTTTTGGTGCTGTTATCGGGAACGCACGGCAAGTTTAATGAAATATCGTTCTTTGGTGATTTAGTCATTTTTCTATTTTTATTTCTTTTCAACTTTTGTCATATTTTTGTTTTGGTTCATTTTGTCTTTTGTGTTGCTTTACATTTCATTAGTTAGGGATATTCGTCCAGTGGAACTTAAGCTTGTTTAATTTCTTGTAGGTTGCGTGGTGCTAGTTTATGTCCCGACTAAGAAGGGGTGAACTAGTACCGTTTGATCCAGAATCGGAGCGAACATTGCGGAGCAGCATAGCCATGCCCTGTAGTTTGCCAGGGTACCAACAAGAGCAGAAGCACCTGTTGAGAGGGCCGGAGGATAGACTGCCGATTCAACCAATCAAGAATCCGTTGTTCGAGCCACATCCACCACCACCAATGGCGGAGCGAACAATGGCCCACTATGCTTGACTGTCCATTGCTGGGACGCAATTGAGCATAACATGGGCAAGAGTTTAGGCCAACAACTTCGAGATCAAACCAAACATTATATAGATGTTGTAGAACAACATCCGTTTTGACTGTTTTCCAAAAGAGGACCCAATGTACACATTGGAAATTTTCTACATGTGTGCGACACCTTGAAGATAAATGGGGTTTCAGAAGATGCTTTCGTCTTTGCCTTTTTCTATTTTCTTTAAGGGGAAAGGCGAAGTCTTGGTTGAAGTTACTACCATCTGGGTCCATCACATCTTGGGATTTGATGGTAAAGAAGTTTTCAAGATATTTTCCTCCCAGAAGGACGACGAACGAGGAATAAGTTATTGCCATTCCAATAAATTGTTGGTGAGAGCTTATATGAAGCATGGGAGTGATGGAAAGAATTGCTCAGGTAATATCCTCATCACAGGCTAGATTTGGGGATTTAAACCCAGAATTTCAATAATGGAGTTACTTTAAGGGCAAGGCAACTAATAAACGCCTCAGCTGAAGGGTCTACCGATCACAAGATACCACAACAAGTTTATAACCTCATGGAACAGAGTGCAATAAATAGTTACACATGGTGAGGTCAGAGGACAAAGCCAAAGGCAAGTGGGGTGCACAATGTAGAAGCAATATCAACTATGGAGTCAAAGCTAACGACGTTGATTAAACAGAAGATAGGAAACATGACCCCTAGAACTTCGAGCAAAAATACTCAAACGATCATGTCTGTGATTCTGCAGTGGGGGGCATCCAAATCATGAATTCTCAAGTTTCGGAGGCCCAGCAGAGCAAGTAGATTATGTTCAGGGGAACCGGGTTGGGAACAACCCCTACGGCAATACTTACAATCTGGGATGAAGGAACCATCCCAACTTTTCATGGGGTGGCCTGGGACAGCCTAAACCACAGAATCTCCCGAGATTCCAAAACAGAGGCCCTCCTCCACTATTGCCATATAAATTAGGGTCACGAAACTAACCCCCACCGGCCAATGTAAATCTTGAAGATCTACTAGGGAAGTTTATGGGTGCTATAGATAACAGAATGAGCACCATTGAAGGTACCCAGAGGAATCAGGAAGCCTCTATAAGAAATTTGGAGAAGCAGATTGGGCAGTTGGTGAAGCTAGTTTCAGAGAGGACTCCAAGTGCTCTCTAGAGCAATTCAGAGGTGAACCGGAGAGAGCATGTAAACTATCTTGCAAATAGTTGAGGAAAGGTCAACCAAGGAAGAGACAAAGAAATAGTCCGTTGGAAGTGAAAAAGTGAATGAAGGTGAAGTTGAGGAAAGTAAAAAGGAGGGGGTGGCAGGTGCCTTTAGTGAGCAGAAGGTTCTATTTCTGGAGGCGCTCGTGCGGGACCAGAAATCTGAAGAGATAAGGGAGTTTATAAAAGTGTTTTCTCAATCAAAGTTAAACTTACCTCTTTGTGAATTTTTGTTGCAAGTACCCAAGTACGCTCTTGCACGCGAGGTACTTGAAGGATATGATCACGAAGAAGAACAAGCTTCATGATGCTTCTACACATATATTGGGAGAAGATTGTTCGACTCTTCTGACAAAAAAATCCGTGCTGCCTCAGAAACTTGAAGATGCAGGGAATTTTTCTGTTCCCTGTACTGTTGGTAATTTGCATGTGGATAGGGTGTTATCAGACTTAGACGCCAATATAAATGTGATTTCTTCTTTTTCATGTGAGCGTCTAGGTCTAGGTACTCTAAGGTCTGTGAGGATGTCTATAAATCTGGCAGATAGGAGTACTAGAAATGCGAAAGGGGTAATTGAGGATGTGTTGGAAAAAGTTAAAGATTTGTTTTTCCCTATAGATTTCATAGTTTTAGACATGGATGAAAAAGTTGAGTTTCCCATAATTTTGGGTCGCTCTTTTCTTTATATTTCGAGGTTACTAATTAATATGGAAAAAAGGAAACTTGTGCTTAGGGTTAGGGAAAATAAGATAGTGTTTAAGTTTCCCTTACTCCCAAGTCTATCGTCTACATTGCAAGACATGGTGTGCATGATAAATAATAGTAGTAATGAAGTTTTTGTACTTGTGCAGGGAAAGGTACAAACAAAAAGGAAAGAACGACGGAAGAAGGCTAAAGAAGGAAGATGATCACCTTTTAAAATTAAGGCAGAGCTCATGAAGTGGGTGCCGGTATGGCACAGTAAAAAGTCAAATGCCAACAAGGACTCAAATGATCATGTTCTGGTAGTAGCACCTAATTAGGGAGTGTTCCTTGTGAAATTTTTGTGATTGTAATTTGTTTAAGGTTTTGGTTTTCAGTTTAATCATTTGTTTGATCTTTGTATAAGGTATATTGAAGAATTGACTGGTTTTTGGGAACCATACCAATTGGAGTTTGAACGACAAAGACTAATAGGTGAAGAAACGAGGCATAAACGTGCCATAAAGAAGAAAAACCACAGCTTAGCAGAACCCCACCGTGGACGGTAAGGTAACCTACTGCCAGTGGTAGGCTGCTGAAATTCTTCGGCAATTCTAGGCAAAGAACTACCGTGCACGATAGGCCCTGGGTATACCTGTACCCGTATAACATTTTTCTATAAAACAATGTATAATCCTAAAATAAAAATTTTAACATGATTAACATAATCTCTTCAACATTTATTTCAACAAATACAATCATTTAACATCTCTAATTCAAATGATTAAAAGTTTAAATACACACAAAATCTTCACAGTACATTAATCCAATAAAAACAAAGTTCTAGTTCAATATAATATATTAATCAAACCATTTGGATTTTGGATACTTTTTTTAAGGAAAAATAAACGCGAGTACATCTGAATCCAGAAAATCATAGTTACATTACGAGTCCCTCCAAACTAATCTAATTCCTACTACACAAGCAAAAAAATATTTCTTCTTTAAATATGGGCATTTGTTTGTTTGGATACTTGTTCATAGAAATCCCATTTTCTCTATCAATTTCTTGTCCTTGTTCATTTTTTTTCGCTTTTTAATTCTATAAGAGGGGATTTTTTTTGAAGATTATCGATGGGAAATGATCAATTTTGATTGATTCAAATCGATCAACTTAACTTAAACAGATTCTAATTCAAAAGATTTTGACTGGGGAAGAACCTTTTAACAAACAATAGGGAATTTCCCGAACATATAATTTTAACCAACAAAATAACAACTGGAACAACCAAAAATTACCTGAGCAGGTGAAGAAGAAGAGTAAGGTGAGAGGAGAAGCATTAGGAGGTGACTACTTCTTGGGTGGCAGACAGACGACGGGCGGCAGGCTGCTATAGCTTCAGTAGCTGAGCTTCAAAGACAGAGACGTCTTGAGCAAGTGAAGAAGAAGAGTGAGGTGAGAGTAAGAAGTAACAGGAAACAGTGGTCACCTTTGTGTTGCAGCAGACAGATAGCGACGCGGTAGTGGTGGTAGAGCTTCTGCAGTGGGAGTGAAGAAAAAGATTAGAGTGAGTATTGTCCGTAAGTGTCTTAACATTTATAAATTATATATTAATATAGTATAATATATTTAATATACATAAATATATATTATTATTTTATTAATACGGGTATAAGGGTCTAGGTATCACCATACCCTTCCCAGACCTATATTACAGAATATATACGATACAAATATGGGTATGGTTCCGTAGGTACAAATTTTAAACCTTACCCACTATAAAAGGATATAGACCCGCCCCGTTTACAGCCCTACCGGTAGATCCTAAGTAAGGCTGTGGGTCGGGTCTTCAAGGGGCGAATCAGGTCGGGTAGACTCGTTTTGACCAAAAATTCCAGCTCGAGTTGGAAAAGTTTGCAATTTTCCCTCTATTTTCCCCTCCATAATCCCTAAGTCTTTTCTCCTTTTCTTCCTCCAAACTCCCATAGCTCCTCCATTCCAGTCCTTCTCTAGGTTCTCTCTCTTTCAACCACCACCTTCCGGTGACTCCTTCTTGATTTCTGGCGATAACTCTGGCAGCAACTTCTTCTTCTCCTTCCTTGGTTTTGTCTTCTTTCTCTCTCTAGTTCTTCTTGTTCTTCTTCTCTCCTATTTCCAACTCTTTTATTCCTTCAAAATTTCTCCACCTTCACCTCACCACCACAAAACTCTACACTAACACTTCTTTCCTCCAATTTCTTCTAAAAAGTTTCAATTTTTCTTCCCCTCATTGAAGTTCTTCATTTTTCTTCTTTTGTTCACTTTTCTGAAATTTCTCTTTTCTAGTTCCTTTTTGTGCAATTTTGAGTAATTACTAATAGTTTACGTGTCTTTGTGTTTTAATAAAAAATTTTAGGAATGTTGCATCAAGAGCTTTTTGGTGGATTTCCGTCCACTTTCCAACGACTCCATCGAGCAGAAACCTTAGATAGGAAAAAAGACGTCACCATTAGTGACTTGGGTTGTTTGTTCAAACAACCACAGGCTTTCTCTTGACCCTTTTTCTTACCTTTATTAGTTTGGTTTGTTTTGATTTTCGGTTTTATTGCTAAGTGTTAGTTTTAGGTTTTGTTTTATTTCGTTTACTTTTCTTTTATACTTTGGGATTTTCTTTTCTTTTTTTCTACTATTTTTGGGTAGTTGCTCACACTTAGCACCCTCTGGCGACTTATTTCACTAAAGCATACACGGGCTACGATAGGTTTTATCTCTTTGTGTCTTTATATTGTATTCTTTAGTTCTTCTTGTGTTGGTGTTCTTGTTTTCTCTAGTGTGGGAGGACTGTTGTGTTGTTGGGTTTTCCTTTCGTTTTCCTTTTTACCTTCATTTTACTTCATGTTCCCTTTGTTTTTTTTTTCTTTTCACTCCCTTGTTTTAAAATGGCCCCTAAAAAAAGCAACTTCTACTTCAAAACAAAAATCAAAGAGGGCTCGGGTAGAGGACCTAACGCCTAACTCTTCTACTCCTGATATTTTACTTTTTCCAAAATATCTCATGACGGTGGCCCATACATGAGTAGCCGAAAGGGATTTGCTGAAAATGGTTGTTGAAAAATTGTTCGGTAAGGAGGTCATCAAACATTTAAAACTGGAAAATCTTTTTTGGGGTTTGAGTTGGGTTTCCCTGCTTCGTTTTTTGAGAGATTATTATTTTGACCTTGTTCGTGAGTTTTATGCGAATATGCAACATAAAACGAACAAGGATCTCCCCACCATTATTTCTATAGTAAAAGGGATTCTGGATTGTTCTTGAAAAGGATCATCTTGCATCCATCATTGGGATTCAAGACGCAAGGAACACCGGTCATCGTGGAATCCAATAAGAAAACTATAGATGAGGATCCCACTTGGAATTTCGATGCCAGTGGTTCACACTTTGACATACGGCCATGGCCCTTTGATCACCGTCGTACACTCCATGTGGGTGACTTCCGTTCCCTTCTTCCTCATGCACTCCCTTATTTTTTCGGGTACACCATAGCTCCAAAGAGGGGTGGACAAAATGAAGTCCGCATTGTACACATGTATATGCTTTCTAAAATTATGATAAATCCCCTTTTTCTCTTGCTTCCTTAATGATACAGATGATGCGCGACACAGGTTGCGATATTACTAAAAAGCATGTGTATCAATTCCCCGTGATTCTTTCTAAGGTTTTTGCTGCTTCTGGTGTTAATCTTGCAGGGGAGAGGAAGTTGTCTACTGGAGTGATACAGGTGATCAAATTTACCAGATTCAACAACTACGGCCATTCCTAGGAGGAAAAGAAGAAAGAATGGATCCCTCCATCTGAGGAGGATAGGTGGCGCTGGGGCCGATTTTTGGTCTATTAAAAAGACCACGTAGACTGGAATAGGAGCATCCTCTTTGCAGCCCGACCAGGATGAGGAGAGTGAAGACGATGAGTCCTATGAGCCCTCAAGAGATGATGATCCCTCCACTACTTCCGTGGTGGCTTTTTAGACCGAGATGCGGACTGCTTTCGAGTAGCTCCATGTCACTCAGGAGGTCCATGCATAGTAGTTGGCTGAGATCGTGGAGTCCACTCGCCGTTATGCAAACGAGTTACATCATCAGAGAGCCTCTATTGACAGACAGGAGGTGATGCTGGCCCGCCAGTGCAGCAAGTTTCAGCCCAATCATGGTGGCAGTGGTGACGGTAGCGGGGACCAATAAGAAGTTCTCCTGTTTTCTCTCTTTTCATTTTTTTTATTTTCTTTCACTGTTTTTCTTCAATTATTTCTTTGGTTGTTCTATTTTGTTGTTATTTAATTTTTCTTGCATTTTCATTCTATATTTTTCTTTTTTTGTTTGTTTGGGAATGGCTTTCCCACGTCTTTTACTAGTTTATTATATGAGGTAGCGCCTCCCATGTGTGTTTTTATTTGTTTTGTTTGAGAGGCTGGCCCCCACATTTAGGACAGTGTGGTTTTATATGTGTGTGTTGGGGGGGAGGGGGAGGGGGGAGGGGGTGGGTTAATTCTATCTTTTTTTTCTTATTACCGTCCTCCTTCGTTTTCCTTATGAAAATCTAAAAAAATTCAAATATGAAAATTTAAAAAATTTATATCTTGAAAATTTTTTAAAAATATTTTCTTAGTTTTCTTTGTCTTTTCATTTAAAAAAAAACCAAAGATTTTCTTTATCTTTCTTTTTGCCACTTTGAGTAGAATGCTAGATCACAAGACCGTTGGGATTTTTCAAAAGGGCATAGTACTTGGGCATTTGGAAAACCTTATTTGCATAATATTCGTACATGTTGATGGTTTTCTTGCACCTATGAGTGTTTTTAATAGTATAAACCTAGGAAATTCTAGAAAATTAGCTTAATGAGAGTCCTTTTGAATTCGTGCATGCATTTTTTTGTTTTTTCAGTTCTTTGAAGCGAAAAGTCTTAGTTGAGTTGATCCAGAAATGATGGTCTTACGCCTTCATTGTACCATTTGAGCTTTTGATTTGCCTTCCCGTGTTTGAAATTAACCCTAGCTCCCTTATTTGTGCCTTCATGCCAAGGGTTTCACTCCCTTCTATTCTTCGTCTTTTTTAAACTCTCATTAAATTAAACCTCATTTCATGGAGCCAATATTGGAATAACATGTTTTGAGTGAAAGTAATAGATGAGTGTGGGGGTGAAAGAGGGAAGAAAAGAAAAAAAAATTGATGTAAAGGGGGATTAGTTTAGGTATTTCAGTTTTTGGCACAAATTGTTGAAAGAAACAAACAAACATGAGAAGAGTTCCTCTGTGTTGTTTATGAAAAAGAGAAAAAAGAAGAAAAAAAAGAAAAAAATGGTTGTCTCATTCTTGTGTAATATGTTTGTGAAAAAAATAAATGACACTTATTCTCTCTCTCTCTCTCTCTCTCTCTCTCTCTCTCTCTCTCTCTCTCTCTCTCTCTCTCTCGTCAAAGGACTGAATATTGTAAATGTGTTGGGTAAGGTGTTGCTAGAGAAACGGTAGGTTATTCAAGGGTGAGTGCGAAGAGCTAACGGCAACTAGAATGTTATTCCTTAATTTTGCCATTCTATCCTTTCGGTTGCATTGGCTCTGTCTTTTTTTATTTTGTCTGCTGTTACCTTCATTTGGTACCTTTTATGTCCCAAGCCTGACATTATAAGCTGAAAAGTCCTACAAAATCCGGGATTGACTTAGAATAGGACTTGAAATGAATGAGAACTAGAGAAATACAGGATTGTTGTGGATTTTCTATTTTTAAGGATTTTACGTCGTTAATTACTTAGAATTCCTTTGTCTTTATGAAAACAACACGAGTAGAACAGACACACACACACCATTGGCATGTAATGTTTATCTATAAGTGTGGTGGACTAAGTGTACCTCGTGTTCGTTCTTCCGTTTTGTCTTGGTGGTTATGTGGTTGAAGATTTTTTCGAAGTGGCATCATTCGTTTTTAGTTTTGTTTTCCTTTCATTTGTATTTTAATGGTACTTTCTTTGGTATTGTTGTTGTTGATATATTCTATCTTCTCTTTTTCTAAATTACTTAAGGCTAATGTATTTTCTTTTTTCTCTGAACTCTATATTTCAAAAAGCTTTTTGAACTTTTTGGTTCCTTCGAATTAGTTTTGTTGCTTGAGGGCAAGAAACCCTCAAGTGTGGGGGTATTTGATAAGTGTTATTTTGGCTATTCCGTGGTAGGTTCCGGATATCACAGGGCAACTGGGAACAAAGACCTTAACGCTCACGATAGGTCCCAACCTACCGGCACTGGTACATCTCAGGAATGGCTGTACTTAGTTATTTTTTAGAATTTTTTATTCATTATTTATCCCTTAGTTTAGAGTGGTGTAGACATGCTTTTTTAGGAGTGAATTGAGGTGATTTTCTGTGACAAATCTCCCCTAATTCTCACCTCAATTAGGTAAAACTTAGATTAGATAACAAGGATTGAGTGATTACAAGTGGAATTGAAGATCAAAACAACGGATCCAAGCTTCACGGGAGTAACTCGAGAGACGAGCTGGGCCGCAATTTGAGTACGCAATTCGCCTACAATTTCTACGCCAAAGCATTTTTTTTCTTTGTCTATTAGTTTAATTTATGTTTAATTTCAATTTCGTACAATAAATTGTGAGTAATTAGCTTGTTTGGATTCAAGGGTTGAATCCTAACTTTTGGGTATTATGAAATTGATTTGAATTTAATGAAATTGGGTATTTCTTCTTATTGAATTGTTTTTCAATTGATTATTTGTGTGCAATTTAAGTGTCATGAACTTGAATTAATCATACGCGGTATTTGGAATTGAGAAAGGAAGAACACCTGAGGGCTTTTAATTTGGGGATTAATTTGGGTATTGAACTAGAGATAGCTAATATACTCTTCGATCAATAATCACCTTGGTTTAGTGCATTCATAACTTGTTAAGGAGAGAAGAGATTCTAGTCTAAAAGTTATAGAGAATAGAGAGGCTTTTGCCTAGAAATAGGGATTGCTCAATAACGAATGTGATGACCTAATTCACTAAGGCAACTACAATTTTTATTAATTCCTGTTAATCGGCATAGTAACAAGGTTAGGGGGATCCCAAGATCCAAAAGTCCCATTTTATATTTATCTTTCTTTTGCTAGTTGATGCTTGTGTTTATTACTCTATTAGATCATAGTCATTTCCACCATACTTTTAAGACTAAACATTGAATGAAAGGTTGAGTAGTTGAATCTTACCATCCTTAAGAAGATCGACACTCGGGGTGAACCCAATTCTACAAGTGTGAGGTCCACATGCCTTGCACTGTAGCTGTAGGATCTCATTTCCGTTTCATTTAAAATGAACATACCAAGTTTTTGGCATATCAAACATTCCTTTGTGCTAGTGCTTGTCGGATAAAATTATTTCTCAAATCAATACGCTTGGTTCTACCTTGATACTTAGGATCTTTGATAAAATCTAAAGCAGCTATGTTATCACAATAGACTAGAGGAGGCTGCAATGGGATGTTTATTATATCAAGATCCTCAAGGAACCTTCTTAGCCACATAGATTCTTGAACATCTAGAGAACAAGTGACAAATTCTGCTTCCATTGTGGATAGTGATATACATTTTTGTTTCTTAGTCATCCATGATATGCTGCCATTGAGTAAGAAAACATATCCTGAGGTCCATTTACACTTATCTCGATCGCCGCTCAATCGGCGTCAATATAACTGATGAGTTGTAAATCTCTTCCATGATAATATAACATATAATCCATGGTCCCTTTGATGTAGCAAAGGGTCCTTTTGATGGGCTTCCATTGTTTTATGCTAGGTTTTGCTTGGTAATGACTTACTAAGCCAATTGCATAACATATGTTTGGGCGAGTATACGTTGCAGTGTGCATTAGTTTACCCACTGCACTCACATATGGAACTTGGCTCATTTTTTCATTTTCTTCAGTACCTTTAGGGTAGTCTTCAAGACTCAGTGATTCCCCTTTAAGAACAAGAGTATTAATAGGTTTGCAATTATGCAAATGAAAATGCTCAAGTACCTTCCGAAGGTAAGTCTCTTGAGATAAACGAAGCAGTCTTTTGGAGCGATCTTGAAAGATCTTAATAACTCCAAACCCATAATTTTCTTCACCCATGTCCTTCATTTCAAAATTTAAGGACAACCACCATTTAATGGTGAGAATTAACTCCTTATCATTTCTAGCCAACAAGATATTATCCACATATAATGATAAGATTATGAAACTTTTCTTTGACCATTTTTTGTAGACACAATGGTCTTACTCAATCATTGAAACCATCATTTATAATGGCTTGATGAAACTTAAGGTACCATTGCTTGGATGACTGCTTCAAACTGTATAGGGATTTATTAAGCTTGCAAACTCTGCGCTCTTGGCCTTGTACGATGAAGCCAACAAGTCGATGCATGTAAATCTCTTCATCTGGTTCTCTATTGAGAAATGTTGCCATTTGATAAAGTTCTAAATCAAAATGTGCATCGAGTGCTAGAATTAGGCAAATCGAGGCAAGTCTCACCACAGGTGAAAAGGTTTCCTCATAATCTATAACCTCTTGTTGGGTATATAGCCTTTGGCCACAAGCTAAGTCTTATATCTCTCAATGGAACTTTATGTCTAGCATTTTATTTTAAGAATCCACTTGTTCCTAATTGCCTGTCACGAAGGTGGAAGATCAACTAAGTCCCAGACTTTATTGGTCTTCATTGATTTCATTCCATCCTCCATAGCTTTAATCCATTGTCTGCTAGTTTTACATGAGATTACCTCTTGAAAATTTCGAGGCTCATCTGCATCACAAACAGCAGCCATGAAAGATACCCCTTCAATCTACAAATAGCGATGGGGACTATTTCCGCGCTTACTTTTTCATTGATGAAATTCTTCAGAACTCTCATTAGATCTCTTCGACCCTATTGAAGGGATGTCACTCCCACTCGCTCCAAGTCTTGAGGAATTAATTCCTCTTCAACTGGGATGCTAGAAGTGCCAATTTCTAAGTCCTCTAACTCATAGAGTTTCGAGTTTTCATTGACTCGCGTTTTCTAGGGAATTCTTCTAAAAATTCCACATCTCTTGACTCAATCAGTTACACTTCCGTGTTGCTGCTCACCAATGAACACATAACCTTTAGAGTGTATAGAATATCTTATAAAGATACACTTTTTACCTCTAGGTCCTAATTTCCTATTTAGAAGAATTATGTACATAAGCAGTACATCCCTATGGTCGAAGCTTACCAATACTTGGTTTTCAACCAGTCCAAAATTCATACGGGTGAAAGGAAATGATTTTGAAGGCACTTGGTTAAGGATGTAGGCAACAGTCAATATTGCATCTCCCTAAAAAGAGGTAAGCGGATTAGCTTATGCCATAATAAATCTAACCATATCTAAAAAAGTACGTTCCTTCTTTCCGCCACACCATTTTGTTGAGGAGTATTAGGAATTGTTAATTGGTGGATAATTCCCTTTCTTTCACACAATTCCTTGAATTGATCTGATAGATACTCGCTGCCCCAGTCAGTTCTCAAACTTTTAACTTTTCTATCTAATTGAATCTCAACCTCATCAAGATATCTTCTAAAACAACTTAATACTTCTGACTTATGGGAGATCAAATAGATATGGCCAAAGCACGTACAGTCATCTACAAATGTGATGAAATAAGAACTATCATTCCGAGCCCTCATATTTACTGGTTCACAGATCTCAGAATGGATTAATTCTGATGGAGAATTAGCCCTGCTAGCTTTCTAAAAGGTTTTCTAGTTAATTTTCCTGCTAAACAGTGTTCACACGTAGACAAATCTATCTTAGCTAGTGGGGCTAAAAGGCCTTCTCTAGCTAGTCGTTTCATTCTATCTTTCACAATGTGGCTAAGTCTCATATGCCACTTTTGTGAATTATTATTTTTGTTATCGATGGAAGCAAGCAGAGAAAAAGTTGTGAAACATATGATTATTAATAATGTCTAAAACCATAAAATTATTCATAACAAAACAAGAACCATAAGAGACAGTTCCACAATAAATATCTATACTATTATTCTCTGAAACCATTCGAAAACCAAGCTTAAGCAAAGTATTAGTTGAAAGTAAATTTTGCCGAATCTCCAGTGCATAAAGCAAATCATGAAAATTCACGAACTCTACTCTGTCCTTCGTGACATGGTCGGTTGCACCTGAGTCTGCAATCCACGAATGCAGGAATTAAATAACACGAGGGGTGTTAATATGTACCTTTTGTTTTTTTTTCACCTTAGTGTATTCACGAGCAAAGTGTCCTATCTGACCATAGTTGTAGCATTTCATTTGCTCTTATCTTTCTTTCTAGTTCGTTTTCCTCTCTTGTGTTTGGGCTTTTCCAACAAAGATCCATTCTTCTCATACCTGGGTGCACCTCAAGTGTTTTATGTTTATGCCCATAGGCCTTGTTTGAATTGGATGTACCTAACACACTTAAAGGGTTGACAGCCAATAAGCATTCTTTTAATTCATGTATCATGTTTGACATTACCCTCTCGTTTGCAGTGGTATAAGTCCCATACTCACACCAGAGACAAAAAATATACAAAGGAAACTTTGCTATGCTTAGAATCATATTGCATTATAATTGTCTCATAAACAATAATCATACATATTGTCACAAAAAAATTGAGGAATAAATAAATTTACTCAACTCAATTAAAAACTCACATATACATAATCATATATAGGCATCTATGCATGATTAGAGCATATAAGAAATAAACATGTATTATCCATATATCATACATAGGATACAGACAAGGTAAAAAAAAACTCCCACTAGCCCAAAAAGATGTTTAAAACAATCAAGCCTAAGGAAAATGAGCATGCTATCGGAAGTAAGCACAGTGAGAAGAAAAAAATAAAACATAATACTGGCATAGTGGTTCAAATCTAGACCCATAACATAGAAGTCATCAGTTCCAGCTTCCTGCCAAGTGTAAGATAGCCCCAATTTTTTCTTTTTCTTTTATTTATTTATTATTATTTTATTTTTTTATATAAAAAAGAGATTATACAAATAAGAAAATAGATCAATTTATTCTCAGTCTAAAACATGACCTATGTATCTTTTTTCTTTTTAAAACAACCATAAGTTTTTGTCTTAAACTTAACAGCCATATATACTGTAAATTAACAAACATATTTGGTGTAAAAATATACTTAAAAATGTCTCAAAGTCTAGTTTTTTAACATCATTATAGAATATAAAAACATAATCTCCGTAAAAAAACAGTAAATAGTAAATTTATATCATGTTAATATTATCTACCAAAAAGTGTCTAATATTTTAAAACAATTATACCTACTATGAAAGTCTATGTCCATAGTTCTTTCTTTTTTAAATAGATACGATGTATCATAGAAAAATATATATATATATATATATATGTTCGCTTCAAAACAGAAGCTATAATCCTCATCAAGCAATTCTATATTTCTTTCGGTTAAACAAAAAAACTGATGCCATAAAAACACTAATATACAAGATAAATTTATATGAACAAGCCTATCGATGTAAAGTTACTGCCAATGTGAATCGTTCACAAACATGTATATCACACAGTTTCTCAAAAAAGGCAAAATTGCAGGAATTCCAAGTACAGAAGCAACAACATTGTCTTTTTCTTGCAGTGGAATTCCTCACATACTTGCGACTCTGACACATAGAAGCATACCATTCTTTCCTTTTATTTTTTTAAACACATGACCAGCAAAACCAAGATGGCCTAATGAAAGACCCAAAAAAATGACCAAAAAAAAAAAACTCATACAATCACCAACGCAGAGGACAGGAATCATGCCTAAAAAAACAGATTTATGCTTCATACGAAAAAAAATAATTAAATTCGAAGATGTGTTCGGAAAACCAACCTGGCTCTGATATGAACGAAGAAAAAAAGATACCAAAGTTAATTTTGCTGAAGCGTTGATCCTACTAGAGTTGCAATCTTATTACCACCAATCAAATGTCTTTGCACTCAATGAACTTTAGAAGGAAATATTTTACTGAAGCTCACACTCTCTCAAATTGTTGTATGACAAATAATTGCACAAGGTTAGTTTATGGAGAGGAGTATACAGAGTCAGGTGAGTTGAGATATTCTGTTTCTACAGATTTGATTGTCTGTTGAAACAGATGTGATATTCTACTGATATATATATATATATATAGATGGAATCTATTTTCAATTTGAATAGAAACAACTTATCCCTCAAACGACTCTCCAACAACTTCAATCGGGTCGAGTCATCATGGGGCGAATCTAACCAGTCTTACAACACCCATTTCCGACATTAAGTTTACAATTCATCCATGTGCCTAAGGTTCTAATCTAAGATTTAGATAAACATTATTAGTCTTACCTTATCATAGAAATATTATTCTATGCAGATATTGGCCATTTCACATTCTATGTATGATATGGAATGATCTTCAAGAGCATAAAATTTTGTCCAAGAAGTGAGGGAGAGAACAAACAAAACAAGTGTAATAAATAAAAGAAAGTGCCTTTGAAAGGACTTGAAAATGTTAAACTTCAAGCAACCTTGGATATATCAAATCCAAGACCTCAAGAAGGTTTAAACAAAATCTTTTCTTCGAAGTTCAAGCAACCTAAGGTATTTTGAACCTTAGACCTCAATGAAACAAGAAGAAGGCCTCAAGACTAGTTTTCTACAAGAGTGTAGTTAATAGTATGAAGGAATTTTTTTTTATGATCAACCTTGAAGCTCTTGGAACTTTCAACAAGTCTTCAAAGTGATTTTTTCTTTCAAGGAAGTTCACCCTTGAAGAAGATAGAAAAACTAAGCTAAGAACTAAGAATACTAAGAGAAGAACCTTTGTCTTGAAAAATTTCTTGATTACTTCTTCAAAATAGAAGACTACATATTTATAGAGACTTGAGGGAGAAAATAGGAATTTTTCCCTCTCATATTTTCAGCCCAAAGGATAGATATAACTTATACATACACTTGATAAGACAATAGAGGTGTTTTAATTGCATTTGGACTATTCTAGAGCACTAGTCAACACATTGCCAAAAGTAGGAGGAAAATTTTCAGCTTGGGCAAAAGGGATTCCAACTATCTACCAAGGTAAATTTTCAATTTCTAACTTATTCAAAAATTAGGATATTGGCCCATAAAGTCTTGGACATCAAAATTTAATCCCCATAAAGTCTTGGACATCAAAATTGACATCAAAATTTAAGCCTTGAAACTTCTCTTGCTCAATTTGATCCTTGTGACTCTTTAGTTATTTTGCCTTCGCTCTTGTCACAACTCCTTGATGTTCTTGCATGTCTAGCCGATTCACATCATCCTGCCCCTCTTGAAAAGGATTCGTCCTCGAATCTCCATCACCTATATCAAATAAAGAGAGATCGGAAACATTAAAAGTGGCACTAACATTATAATGTCCTGGAAGATCAACTCTGTAGGCATTGTCATTAATTTTCTCAAGGATTTGAAATGGCCCATCTCCCCTATCATCAAGCTTAGACTTTCTTTGTTGTGGAAATCTTTCCTTTCTAAAATGCACCCAAACCCAATCACCGGGTTTGAATACCACTTTTCTTCTTCCCACATTTATTTTCTCTACAAGCTTTTTGTTGGAGTTGACAATGGCTTCATGGACCTTTGCATGAATTGCTTTCACAAAATCAGCCTTCTTGCTTGCATCCTTGCTTAATGCTTGATCTATAGGCAAGGGAACCAAATCAAAGGGAGTTAGAGGGTTAAAACCATAAACAACTTGAAATGGAGAATGAGAAGTAGTAGAGTGAGGTGCCCTATTATAAGCAAATTCAATGTGTGGCAAACACTCCTCCCATTACCTCAATTTCTTCTTCAAAATAGCCCTTAGAAGTTGGCCAATTGTTCTATTTACCACCTCGGTTTGTCCATCCGTTTGTGGATGGCAAGCTGTAGAATAAAGCAAGTTAGTACCAAGCTTCTTCCAAAGAACTCTCCAAAAATGGCTCAAGAATTTGGTATCCCTATCCGACACAATAGACCTTGGAATTCCATGGAATCTAACTATCCAAGTAAAGAACAACCTAGCTACATGACTAGCATCATCGGATTTCCTACAAGGAATAAAGTGTGCCAATTTAGAGAACCTATCCACAACAACAAAAATAGAATCCATACCTCTAGAGGTCCTAGGTAAACCAAGAATAAAATCCATAGAAATATCAACTCAAGGTTCTTTAGGAACTTCTAATGGTGTGTAAAGTCCATGTGGAAGAGTTCTACATTTAGCTTTCTTGCATTCAATACAACTTCCTACAAATCTTTCTACATCTTTTTTTAAATGTGGCAAAAAAAAAATGTTCATGAAGAATTTCATAGGTTTTAATGACACCCAAATGTCCCATTAAACCCCCACAATGTGCTTCTTTGACAAGTAGAATTCTAGTAGAACAAGATGGTATGCACAATCTACCTTCACAATAAAGAAATCCTTCATGCAAAAAATATTTTTCAAAAGGTGCTAACAAGCATTTCTCAAAAATTTCCTTAAAGTAATGATCACTAGAATACATTTCTTTAAGCATTTCAAAACCCAAAATTTTTATTTGAAGGGTGGATAAGAGAGTATACCTTCTAGATAGAGCATCGGCCACCACATTCTCCTTACCTTTCTTGTAATGGATGACATATGAAAATGTTTCAATGAATTCCATCCATCTTGCATGTCTCTTATTGAGTTTATGTTGGCCCTTGAGAAACTTCAAAGCCTCATGATCGGTGTGCACAACAAACTCCTTTGGTCATAGGTAGTGTTGCCAATGCTTTAATGTTCTTATTAAAGCATAAAGCTCCTTGTCATAAGTTGAGTACCTCACGGCTGCCCCATTAAGTTTTTCACTAAAATAGGCTAAGGGCTTTCCATCTTGCATAAGTACACCACCTATACCAATGCTGGATGCATCACACTCCACCTCAAAAGTTTTCTCAAAGTTTGGTAGTGACAAAAGGGGTGCACTACACAACTTTTCCTTCAACAATTGAAATGCTTGTTCTTGTTTTGTTTCCCACTTAAATCCTTCAGTTTTCTTGATCACATCGGTCAAAGGGCTAGCGAGTGTGCTAAAATTTTTTATGAACCACCTATAGAAACTTTCTAGGCCATGGAAACTTCTCACTTCCGATGCGTTTCTTGGTGTTGGCCATTCCTTAATTGCTTGGACCTTACCTTCATCTACTTGAAGTCCTTGTAAGCTTACCACATAACCTAGAAATGGAACTTTCTCCAAACAAAACTCACATTTGTCAAGGTTAGCAAAAAGTTTTTCAATTCTCAAGACATTTAGTACTTCCCTAAGATGTTCAACATGCATTTCATATGTCTTGCTATAGACCAAAATATCATCAAAGTATACAACAACAAATTTCCCAATAAAATTCCTCAACACATGATTCATTAATCTCATAAATGTACTAGGAGCATTAGTTAATCCAAAGGGCATAACCATCCATTCATACAAACCGAAGTTAGTCTTAAAAGAGGTTTTCCACTCATCCCCTTCTCTCATCCTAATTTGATGGTATCCAGATTTCAAGTCAATTTTACAGAAAAGATTAGAACCATGCAACTCATCAAGTAAATCATCAAGTCTAGGTATGGGATGCCTATACTTAATAGTAATGTTGTTTATGGCTCTACAATCTATACACATTCTCCATGTACCATCTCTTTTTGGAACAAGCAAAACTGGAACTGCAGAAGGACTCATGGACTCACGCACATACCCTTTTGAAATTAGATCCTCAACTTACCTTTTTAGCTCCTTAGTCTCTTCCGGTGGACTCCTATAGGCCGGTCGGTTTGGCAAGACCGCCCCGGGGACAAAATCGATTCATTGTTCGATTCCTCTAATTGGTGAAAGACCTCCAGGCATCTCATTGGGAAAATACATCTTTGTAATCTTCAATAACCTGCAACATTTCACTTGAAAAAGAGGGTGAGTGTTCTTTAGATGAAGTAAAAGATTCCCTACAATACAAGAGCAATACCACTTCTTTTCTTTCAATTGCTTCAATCACCTCACTAGGTTTTGCAAAGAAACAATTCTTTTCTTTCTTCTCACTCTCTTTTTTTTTTTGTCACTCTTTTTCTTTTCACTCTTGTTTTTCATCACTCTTTCTTCACTTTTTTCTTTTTCCTCAACTCTCTTTCCCTCCTTAATTTTTTTCATTTTGAGCTCACTTTCAGCCCTCTCTTTCTCCTCATCTTTTTTTGTTCATCTCTCACTTGTTGAGGTGTAAGAGGATTCATAGTGAATGTTCTTCCATCCCTCACAAAAGAATAAGTATTCTTCTCCCCATTATGGAGGGACTTTCTATCGAATTGCCAAGGTCTTTCCAAGAGAAGATGGTATGCTTGCATGGGTACCACATCACATAGTATCTCATCTTTGTAAGCTCTCATTTCTATTGGTACCACTACTTGTCTCAACACTTTAATTTCTCTACTATCATTTAGCCAATGGAGTTTGTAGGGTTTATCATGTTTTGTAGTAGGTAGTTTCAACTTCTCAACAAGATAAGCACTAGCCACATTTACACAACTACCACTATCAATGATAAGGTTCACAATCCTCCCCTCAACTTTACATTTAGAATGGAAAATGTTTTCTCTTTGTTCAATCATGTTATCATCAAAAGTTTGAGCACTTAGTGCTCTTATGGTAACTAAGCTCAAGACATTGTCATCACTTCCTAAAGGATTCAAATCAACATGTTCATCATCCTCACCATTTTTTTCACCCTCAACACATTCGCTACTTTCATCCTCCTCCTTCTCAATCCAACCATTCAAATCCTCCCTAAAGATCAAAGCTCTCTTTGTCGGACAACTACTTTCATAATGTCCTATACCATTACATTTAAAGCACTTTGGAGGGTTAGAAATGATTTTACCTCTCTCTTCCATCTTTGGTTTGGTTGGAGGTTGAAAAGTACCTCTAGGAGCCTCCTCATTTTTTGGCCATGGCTTAAAGTTGGAAGTAGGTGGTTTTGTTGTTGCAACTTGTCTTTGGTTGGGAAATGAGGATCGCATCATCCCACTCATTTTCCTTTGTGATTCGATCTTGTTGGCAAGGTGGCACATGTCTTCATAAGTTGTATGTGGATACAACTCAAGTTGGTTGGCTATCTCCGTATTGAGACCACTAAGGAACCTAGCCATTGAAGCATCCTTGTCTTCTTCCAAGTTCAACCTCAAGATGTAGAGCTCAAGCTCTTGTCTATACTCTTCTACACTTTTTGCACCTTGTTTTAAAGTCAGGAGCTTATAATGAAGCTCTCTATAGTAGTGCTCGGGCACAAATCTTTCTCTCATCAAAGCTTTTAACTCTCTCCAAGTATCAACCGGTGGTCTACCACTTCTAACTCTTTGGTTTACTACCCTTTCCCACCGTTGTAAAGCATACCCGGAAAATTCGGCTATTACAAGTCTAGCTTTTAAGAACTCATTACAATTTTTCAACATAAACATGTTTTCTACTTGCCTCTCCCAATCTAAGAAAATGTTAGGGTCATTCTCACCCTTAAAACTAGGGAGCTTCCACTTCATTCGGTCCAAGGTTTGGTCACCTTGGTCTCTTCCACGGTTTGCAACAAATGGAACATGTTCATGATCATCATATAATAGCTCTCCATGCCTAGCTTGTGGCCTTGGAACTTCTTCAAAGTGTCTAGGCATGCCTCTTCCTCCAAAACCGCCTCTTCTACCACCGTAAGGAGGTGGATGAGGTTCTTCATCAAAATGTGGAGGTTGGTGGAACTCGGTTGTCCTGGAGAAATTGAGTGGTCCATTGCTCCTTGGGGTAGTAACATTGAGACTACCATGAGGACTAACCTCCCTTTGTTGATTAGAGAGATTAGTGACATCCCTTCTAATATGCCTCATCTCATCTCTTAGGGATTGTAACTCTTGCATTATGAGCCTCAAAGGGTCATCATGTTGGGAGTTGCTAGATTCTTCTCCAAAAGGAGTTGGTGCTTAAGCTTGGGTTGACATCTTGGTAGTGTTTACCTCACAAAACTCTCTTGTTTAACTCTCTTTGGCCTTTTTTTTTTTTTTTTTTTTTGTTGAGGATATTCTCACAACTCTTGCCTTTTTCTAAAGGTTCAAGTCTCAAAGAGTTCTATGGGTTCTTAACAAAGATTTAACACCTCTACTCAAGTTTAAAACATCCAAAATAAAAAAAAATCACAAACAAAAACTAGTTGAGAAATATGAGAAGCAAGGAAAATGATATTGAGTCATCCATTCATTTTAAGGAAGTTCAACAACATTTCTAAGAGCATTTGAGTCAATAATGGTAGATTGACCAAATGAAGAAATAAGTACTGAAAAAGGAAAGAAATTCGACCACAAATACAAACACAAAGCTAGGACACTTCAAGAACACAAAAGAATACACAACAAAAGTTTCCAGCAAGCAGAGTAGATGACATACTCAGCTTCTTTGGAAAACTGGTATTTAACCACAAGTCTAAATTGAATGAGGTTTGTCTAGAAAGAATCCTCATTCAAAATTCTTGAGTTTAGACTAAAGAATAAAAAAAAAAGGATTAGTAAAAAGGAAGATATGCTCAGATCATTTCAGTACTTTCTTGTCTACGGAAAAGCCACGTACACCTTCAAATTTTGACTATTTTGAGATATCAAATGAAGTCCAAATTAGATGAAACTTGTTCCATTTGTTTCCCAGGTCAATGTAGTATAACTCCATATAAAAATATTGCAAAGTTCTAGTCATATTCCAGGTCGTTCAAGCACTCTATTTTTGTGATACCATTTTCCAGCAATCTTGTCTCTTTTCCTTTTTTGTCTTGTATTTTTTTTTTTTTTCCTGTATGTAAGATATCTCAAAAACACTTACTTGAAGGTGCCTCTGATACCAAATGATGTGGAATGATCTTCAAGAGCATAAAATTTTGTCCAAGAAGTGAGGGAGAGAACAAACAAAACAAGCGTAATAAGTAGACGAAAGTGCCTTTAAAAGGACTTGAAAATGTTAAACGTCAAGCAACCTTGGATATATCAAATCTAAGACCTCAAGAAGGTTTAAACAAAATGTTTTCTTCAAAGTTCAAGCAACCTAAGGTATTTTGAACCTTAGACCGCAATGAAACAAGAAGAAGACCTCAAGACTAGTTTTCTACAAGAGTGTAGCAACTAGTATGAAGGAATTTTTTTTTTATGATCAACCTTGAAGCTCTTGGAACTTTCAACAAGTCTTCAAAGTGATTTTTTCTTTCAAGGAAGTTCACCCTTGAAGAAGATAGAAAAACTAAGCTAAGAACTAAGAATACTAAGAGAAGAACCTTTGTCTTGAAAAATTTCTTGATTACTTCTTCAAAATGGAAGACTACATATTTATGGAGACTTGAGGGAGAAAATAGGAACTTTTCCCTCTCATATTTTCAGCCCAAAGGATAGATATAACCTATACATACACTTGATAAGACAATAGAGGTGTTTTAATTGCATTTGGACTATTCTAGAGCACTAGTCAACACAGTGCCAAAAGTAGGAGGCAATTTTTCAGCTTGGGCAAAAGGGATTCCAACTATCTACCAAGGTAAATTTTCAATTTCTAACTTATTCAAAAATTAGGATATTGTCCCATAAAGTCTTGGACATCAAAATTTAATCCCCATAAAGTCTTGGACATCAAAATTGACATCAAAATTTAAGCCTTGAAACTTCTCTTGCTCAATTTGATCCTTGTGACTCTTTAGTTGTTTTGCCTTCGCTCTTGTCACAACTCCTTGATGTTCTTGCATGTCTAACCGATTCACATCAATGTGTATATTGGCCATTTCGCATTAATAATATTTACACTGCTGAAAAATGGTTCTATGCTGATTCATAAGTATCAAGGCCTTACATGCAAGGTTTGTTTGAAATTATATTTGGTGAGGGTGTGAGCAAGCTCGTAAGTACTAGCATAAAAGTTTATTCCATTTGTCACTTATTTATAGTATCTCACATTCTTTTATTTGGTTAAAAAAAAAGAAAAAAAGAAAAAAAGAAGAAACAACTATGATTACCAAAAGAAAAGAAGCAAGATGGTAAGTATATGCATACAAGTCCAGTCCATCTTTCACTTATTTATAGCATCTCACTTTGCTTTATTTGTTCCACAAGAAAAATAAAAACAGAAGAAATAACTATGGTTACCAAAAGAAAAAAAATGAATTTAGCAGATTAAGTATGTGTGTGGACAAGTTTTAGTAGGATTTTGTTAGTGACTTTATATGTCTATGTCAGTTTTTTTTTCTTAATATCTTTATCTTTTCTATCTAATGTGCAATTTTCATGATGAATTCCAATTTGGATTTTTTTAGTTTTAAGATCTCTGGAATTTTGAAACTGGCTACTGGAGCAAAGGTGGAAGGTGACATTGCTAATGGAATTTTGAACATGGAGAGCAAAGGTGCAAATATGGTGGAAGGTGACATTGGTAATGGTCTGGAAATGGAGAGACCTATTGCTTAGTTAAGTTGCAATTCTATGTCTATGACTTTGGTTTAGAGTAAGGCTTTATTTTCATTACTTTTTTTTTTTGGAAAAAGTGATTTTTTTTTTTTAAGGAAGAAAAGAACTTTTGCTTCCCCCAAGTCCCACCGAATCTGATTAGTAGGATGAGGATTAGGATCAAGAGAAAAATTGAATTGTAATAAGTTCTTAGTTTACTATTCTTTTTTTGAAGGGAGAAGTCTAGTATTCTAAAACCCTTTCATCGTACTTTTATGGTTGTTTGGTTATAACTTTAATTATTAGTATTAGTAGTATGATAGTATGAAACTTTGGTTTTTGTATGTGTTGGATCTTAAATATTACAACCACTAATTATTATTACAATAGCTTAACACAAAATGCAACGGAAATAAACGCAACACCCTAAACTATTATACAAGAAGACTCTTCTTCTTCCTTGGCCACCAATCCCAAGCCGAATAATGGTAGAACCCGAAGCCTGCAAAAACTATTAGTAAAACAGTGAAGAAACACACGAAAAGGAACGGTTCTTACCTGCCACCACGAAGTCAGATCTGATGGCGGTTAAATCGATGATCAAGGCCAGCAAGGAGGCTGAGCAGCATCGAGCGTCTGTGAGCCGCATCGAGGCTCCGATGGCCAAGAACAACATGCAACGGTCAAGTAAAGATCCCTCAGTAGTGGGATGACCTCAAGAAATCACAGAAGAATCAGACACGCCTTTTCTCAATCTCTCACCGTTCGGCACATTCTCTCTCTCTTTCTCTACCTGGTCTAAGCAGCGGCGAAATTAGAAAGCTGCGATGAGACGCTGGTCACAACCGAATGTGACAGCAGTTCAGAGAACCAGAAACAAATAGAGAAAAAGAAGAGCAACAGGTGCGGTAAATCGCAACTGAGGAGGCAGAGCAGGAGTCGGAGGAAGGAGAACAGAAAGAATAGAAAAAGGCTGAGCAGAGAGAATACTCCAGAAGGAATGAGAAAGAGAGGTTTTTATCGTGTTCCCTAGTCACAATAGGCAGGCCGAGTTAGTCTGGCCCTGCCTGGCATCTCTTTGACCAATTCAGTTGTCTAATCTCCTTATGAGGCCCCAAGAACATCATTGGGATTAATGTGGGCTGCAAATTGGAAAAATAATGTGAAGGGAAAATAGGCCCAAAAAGTCTACAATCTCCATATTGAACATATTTTTCCAACCACCAATGACTCAATAAGAGTCAACCTGCGTCCAAGTGAAGGAAGTCTCAGCAAAACATGAACTTGTAAGAGCTCACAATTTTAGTACCAAAGTCAACAGGATTATCATTAGTACTAATTTTCTCTACGTCAACTAAACCACTAGAGACTTTTTCCTTAACAAAATGGTATTTGACATCTACATGCTTTGTTCTTTCGTAATAAACTGGATTTTTGTGTAAATGTAAGTAACTCTGACTATCTGTGTAAATAATGGCTATTGAAACATGCAATTTATTCAAAAGGCCTTGAAGCCAAATGACTTCCTTTATTGCTTCCGTAGCTGCAATATATTCAACTTCAGTAGTCGACAGTGGGACTACAGGCTCTAGCTGAGACTTCCAAGAGACACAATTACAAGCTAAGGTAAAGAAATACGATGTGGTAGATTTTCTACCATCTTTATCACCAGCAAAATCAGAATCGACATAACCAGGTAGTGTAAAGACTGACCAGTTATGATAGTGCAAGCCCCTATCTAAAGTCCCTTTGAGGTAACGAAGCAACCACTTGAGAGCTACCAATGATCCCTCTCCGAGTTAAGACATAAATCTGCTGAGAAGGTTTATAGAAAAAGCAATGTCAAGTCGGGTAGATATCATGGAGTACATGATTGAACCTATGGCCATCCTATAGGATATGTTTACCATGTGTCTCTTCTCACTCTCAGTTTTGGGACAAGATTGATCAGAAAGCTTGAAATGACTCGCAAGTGAGGTAATGACCGACTTGCGTAAATGCATCGAAAACTTGGATACAATTTTCTGAAGAAAGGATTTTTGGAATATGTATTAGGAATGGTTACTCCAATCTCCAGATATGTTCATCCCAAGGATTCTAGATGTATTCCCTAAATCCTTCATGTTAAACTCAGACTTCAGCAAGGATTTTAGACTATCAATCTTAGCCCTATGTTTGCAAGCAATCAATCTATCATCTACATAAAGCAAAAGATAAATAGCATTACTAACATCACTACCACAAAAATAGAGACAACTATCATAATTACTCTTAAAGAAACCATATTTCAACATAAATGAATCAAACCTCTTGTACCATTGTCTCAGAGATTGTACAAGTCCGTATAAGGACTTTTTCAGAAAACATGTCATATGTTCCTCACCCTTAACCTCAAAGCTTGGAGGTTGACGCATATATATGGTCTCCTCAAGATCACCATACAAGAAAGCAGTTTTCACATCAAGTTGTTCAAGATAAAGATCATAAAATGCAATAAGAGTAAGCATAATCCTAATTATTTTGTATTTAACAACAGGAGAAAAAATTTTGTTAAAATCAATACCCTCAACTTGTGAAAAACCTTTTGCAACCAACTTGGCCTTGAACCTTGAAGGTTCTTTAGAAGACTTAGGCTTTTTTATTTTAAAAATCCATTTGCAATCAACTAATTTTTGTGTTAGGGTTGTAGAACAAGAATCTAGGTTTTGTTTTTGTCTAAGGAAGACATTTCCTCATCCATAGCACGCAACCATAAAGAGCGATTAGGCTCTTCAAAACATAAAAAAAACACAATGGTTCTCTCTCTTCCACATAAGATACAACAACAAATACATATAAGCAATGTATGAGTAGCCAAATCTAGTGTGTTCCTTGGGCACTCTTCTAACCCTATCTCTAGACAACTGACAGTCTCTAAGGGCTTGTGCTTGTGCCTCAGAGTGTTCTTCCTCATCATTAAAACCTTCTAACTCAGGCTCATTAGCTTCGGGAACACTAGATGGTACATCTGGTTCTACTTGAGTTTAAGGCTCATGAGAGGGTTCCCGTGAGCGTTCGGAGGTGACCTCCACCTCCATCAGAATAATATCTATTGTGGGGACATAGGATGAACTAACAGGATCAGGCTTATCCTTAAGACAAGGCATTTCTAGCTCATTGAAAACTTCATCCCTACTTATCACTATCCTCACACCTGGCTCACCCTTGAGCTATACTCTATAACCCTTCACTCCACTGGGGTAACCTATGAATACTCCCTTTCTAGACCTAGGGTCTAGCTTACCTTCTTTCTGATGTGCAAAAGCAGCACACCCAAAAATTCTAAGGTTTGACCAGTTTGGAGGTTTACCACTCCACAACTCTATAGGAGTTCTAAAGTTTATGGTTGTAGAAAGGGATCTATTAATGAGGTATACAGCCTTGCTAATAGCTTCACCCTAGAAAGGTTTTAGGACACTAGAAGATATCATAAGACACATAACTTTATCCATTATGGTACGGTTCATCCTCTCAGCTATACCATTTTGCTGGGGGTTGTGCCTAACCGTCCTATGATGCAAGATGCCATGTGATGCACATAAATTAGTAAACTTGCGGTTACAAAACTCAAGACCATTATCGGTCCTAAAGGTTTTTAATTTATTTCCAGTTTGATTTTTAGCAAGGCGTTTCCACTCACAAAACTTTTCAAACGTCTAATTCTTTGTTTTCAAAAGAAAAACCCAAAAATGCCTAGAAAAATCATCAACAACAGATAGGAAATAAATATTTCCACCATAGGTTGGGACCTTTTCAGGCCCCTGCAGATCACAATGTACATAATCAAGTACAGTGGTGGACTTGTATGTGCTGGTAGAAAAACTGATTTTGTGTTGTTTTCCCAAAACACAATGGTCACAAAAATCCAAAGAATCAATTTTGTCACCACATAAAAAGGTTTTATTTTTGTAAATACAAGCAGTCCCTTCTCACTAATTTAGTCAATCCGGTGATGCCACAACATAGTCGTTTCAGGAACTGATTTTGAAATTAATGCAGATGAGTTGCAAACTGTTTTCCCAATGAGAGTTATAAACTCTCTTTTAAAACCTTTTAGCATGACCAGGTTTCCTTTGCAAACTCTTAAAACTCTATTCTTTTATTTGTAAGAAAAGTAAATTGAATCCAAATAACCGAGAGAGATAAGGTTCCAACGAAGGTCGGGTACATATCGCACCTCAGTGAGTTTTCTAGTCATGCCATCATGTGATTTTATGAAAACATTACCAATGCCTTTAATGTCACAAACTTGGTTGTTACCCATGAAAACTTTTCCTTGATTAAGGGGTTTGAAATCTGAAAACCAGTGCTTATATGGTGTCATATGATATGTGCAACCAGAGTCAAGGATCCAATCATCAACAACATTAGAGGGGAAAGGGCATACACGTAGAACCTCGGAATACATAGAATTACCATCTGAACTAAAATCATGGGTTTTGTTAATTTTATCACTTCCTTTACCGTATTTACGTTGTTTTTCATCTTTAATCCATTTAAAACACTTATTTTTCATATGACCCTCCTTGCAACAGTAAAAATACTTCACTTTGTTCTTTTCTCGAGATTTGGACCTCTCTTTACTTTTAGATCTATGACTAAGAGGTCCTTCCCGGTCATCTCTCCCTCACACATAAGGTTTTCTCCGTTTAATTTTTTTTCTTTTCTTAAATCCAAATTTTTTTATTTCAAAACATTTTTAACATCAGAAAGAGACAACCCATCTCTACCATATTTAATGGCAGGTTTCACATCATTGTAAGAATCTGGCAAGGCATCTAATAAAATCACAGCAATGTTTTCATCGGAGATTTTCTCTCCAATGTTTTGAAGTCCAAAACGATTTTATATAACTGATCCATATTATCTGAAGGTATTTTTGATCCGCTCGTTTTAAAACCAAAAAGCTGTTGTTTTAAATAAATTTTGTTTGACAAGGATATTCCTAAAAACAAATTTTCAAGTTTGGTCCAGATATCAAAAGCGTTGTCTTTTTCGTCGATTTCTCATAAAACATTATCAGTTAAATGTAAGGTGAGGCAACTGTGTTTATCAGCAAGTTTTTCAGTAAGAACTTCACCCATCCAAGATTCTGGATCTTCACGGCTATAAATTGTGGTGAGATTTTATTTTAGACCAAAACTGCTTTAATTTTTCATCGCTACATTACAAAGTCAGATTTGCCATCAAACTTGTCGGTTTCAATTTTTGGAATCGACATGTTCTAAATGGCAAATATGAGTAATTTTAATGGCTAGAAAAATAAAAGATTTCAAAAAGTTTGTCACACAAACAAAATAACGCGGTTTTTTTTTTTAAAACCGGTGCGTAAAAGAAAACGTGAATCTCACAATAGAAATAGCGCAGTAGCAATATAATGAAAGCTATGGACTGTACGATAGCCAAACAACGAAGAAAGAAAAAGACAAAAAGAAAGAATGTTGCAAACTAAAAAATTAAAAACTAAAAGCACGCCAAGACACAGCTACTTGAGGTCTCCTAGACTCAAGCCAGGCTTGGGTTTTATATTTTTTGAAACAAGAGAAAACCAGAATTGCAACAAAAATGAAATCCAAAAGCAAAAGAAAAAAAAACCAACAGTAGATATATACTATCAGAAAAACAGCAACAGTAGATACATATATATATATATATATATCACCAGAAAAAATAAACAGACTCAGCAGCTATGATTGCAAACACAAAGAAACATAAAACCAACAGGCAAGAAGAAAAAAAGCTGAACAGCCTGAAACGTAACGCGGTTCAGAAAAATAGAAGCACAACGGATTCAACTCAAATTGGCAGCAAGGTGAAACCAAAAAAAGAAAAAAAAAACAGAATCGAACAACAAAATATTAACCGGAAGAAAACAGAAGAAGAATGAGTCAAGCAATACTTCACTGGCCAATTCTGAAGAACTCAACAGTTCCCTCAGATCTAGAATTTCAAGAGGTTACCGGCGCCATCGAGAGTACTAGAAAATTGTATTCCTTTCCGAGCTCTGATACCACTTGTTGAATCTTAAATATTACAACCACTAATTACTATTACAATAGCTTAACACAAAACAAAGTGGAAATAAACACAACAGCCTAAACTATTACACAAGAAGATTCTTCTTATTTCTTTGCCGCCAATCCCAAGCCGAAAAATTGTAGAACCCGAAGCCTGCAAAAACTATTAGTAAAATAGTGAAGATGTTAGTATATACCCTAAGACCAATTGACTCACATTTATGATTTATGAAGCATGTATTTTTTAATTGTATTTTATGCTCTTGGTCATCAAGTACGTGCTTGATAGTAAAACCCTTATAACTAATAAAATACTACTACTATTTGTCCCTAATTTATACATCTTGTAAACTAGTGTGAAGTTGATTGATGGTCAAGTTTTACTGGTCATGAATATGAGATATAAAATCAATTCATAAGTACATATTGAGAATATTTTATTGGACATGACCCAAAGTGAAGAAGAAATATTGCATCGGTTTAAGTTATAAGTATTTCTTCTCAGTTTTATATTTGGTGTCCTTTGACCTGATGTTTCTAATGTTTCTTGCATGGGGAGAAAATATGTTTTGACATAGTCAGACATCACTTTTAATTAGGTGATTATTATGACTATTGGTGGGCTTATTTTCTTGTCATGGCTTGAATATTGGAATGGCTTGAATATTGGAGATAGTGAAAGGGCCCTCTCTTTTTAGAGAAAGATATCCATGGGCCCCTAGATAAGGAAGACTAGAAATTATGCATGGCCATGCTCAAATAAGTATTAATAAGGTGTTATTAATATTATTTGTTAGAACAGTCTGTCTGGTGATCAAGTAAATGGTTAATTAAGTTTTATAAGGATGACTTGGTCCATGCCTTATACTTAATTAGGATATCGTGTGACAAAAGGACTAAATATTAAATCTGATGCTAGGTTATTATTGCATTTACTTAACTTTGGTAAGCATAATGTCTTGCTAGAGGCCACTTATGTTTTGTGAATAAATATCTAGGACATTTTTTTATTCACTGCCAACGGTAAGTGAACCTGCAGGGTCACATGCACAGACGATCTTGTGAGCATAATGTCCACGTCCAATGAATCTAGATTGTGTCCAGATTCGTTGAACGTATACAAAAGGGGAATCAGATTCCATATTGTATTTTCTGGTAAGTTAATAAGTAATTAATTTTATTTAATCGAATAAATAAAATTACTTACTTAATATTACTCATCCAACCGTTGGATGATTATAGGAATAGACGGACAAGATTAAACTGTCATTAGATGACAGTTAGGGTTTTGATATTGACAGTTATGTTAACCTTTCTTGGCGGTTGTCTTTTATCTGATAAAAAGAAATACAAAACCCTAAAACCTAGAATGGTGATATAAGATCTTGCCTCCTCTCTTCGAAACACGAAAAAGTTACCTGATAGTCAAGATTAGTTCTGAACAGTTTTCAGAATACAAAAGGGGCTAGCATCCCAATCGCTTGCAGAGGAGTTCGTCGCGTGGATACCAGTAGAGGGCGAAGCGTAAACTGCAGCGCCTCCGCATCGAACAATCAAAACATTGAGGTAATTTCTATCAAATCTGTTTTTCTAGTATGTGCAGATCCTGTTAGTGGATTTCCGTAGTTTTATTTTATTTTGTTTTTGCCTACGGTTTCCAACAGTGGTATCAGAGCCTCGTACATACTAGTTTTGCTGCTTTTATTTTTTATCGCTTCGATTACATGTGTTGTTTTCAATCGGCCTTATAGTAAGGTTTCTGATTAGTGTAATAATCAGAGTAAATTGAATTATATGATTCGCATATATCATATTCTGTTTTACTTATTAATGCGATTAATTAAACAGAATGTTGTTACTGCCAAATTATTTGGCGTATAGTCTGTAATATGTGCAATTTAATTGTTAAACTAATATGCAGAATCACATAATTTAATGTTTAACTGTTAAACAAAATTTCTGGCAACATGATTTTAGCGGGACCGCCGTTTTTCTTCCGGGGACTTCGCCCCCGGAACCCCCTTGTTTTTTTTTGGCATGCTTCTTTCTATCTTTAGATGCATGGTGCATAGCATGGCCCTTTACCTCTTGTGATTGATTGGCTTATTTTGTTAATGGGTTGTATGTTTTTAAATACAGCCTGCGTGTCGTTTTCATCGATGTAATATTATAGCTTTACTAGAATAGGTTAATTCTATTTTCTATTCCTATGTATGTTTTATGTCCTATGTAACAAGATCAGAAGGCCAAGACATTGGAGGCAAGCTCATGGAGTTGAAGGCTTACCTAGATTGACCTTTGACTTCCATGAGGATTGTGAAAGTCAATATAGGATTGGGGCCATGCTATGACACGTTTTATTTGATGTATATATTATGCATGTGATGTTTAGTTTATTTCCTTTTATTTTTGGATATATGTTTTGTGAAATAATATACAAATAAAAGGAAAAAGGTTTTTGAAACCATGTAAAAATTAAGTCGTAAAATGCCTCCCATGATAATAAGCACTTCTCCATGCTTGGATAATCATTTTGCCTCATTACCAAAGCAAGAGATAAATGGTTACCTAAGTAGGGGAAGATGGAAAATGGTGATTTCCATATGCTTGGAATGGTTTGGCTTAACTAGGCTATCAAAACGGTTTTGAGCCTAGGACATCATATGGGATTTTGCCGGTACATATAGATGTAAATCCCGTTAATACATTTTTCTCTAATTATGGGTGTTAAGCCAAAGCTTACTTATGATTAGAATAAAATGAATTTTTTATACCCATGATTTATATCAAGTGTTGAATATTTCAGGGAAAATTTAATGCTTCATTTATTTAATTTTACTTTGCAAATTCTATGTAGATAACGGCCTCAAACAATTCAAACACCTCGTTGCGATCCGTGCTTGAAAAGAATAAGCTTAGTGGGACTAACTTTCTTCATTGGGCATGAAATTTAAGGATTGTCCTTAAACAAGAAAAAAAGCTATATGTACTTGAGAACCCTATCCCTAATCAACCAGCTAACAACGCCCCTAGAGTCGAAAAGGATGCTTATAGTAAACACAAGGATAATTCTAACAATGTGACATGTCTCATGTTGGCTACAATGGAATCTGAGTTGCAAAAGTAATTCGAGGAAGTTGAGGCTTATGTGATGATAAAACAGCTCAAGGAAATTTTCCAAGAGCAGGCATGTCAAGAGAGATATCTTACCAATAAGGCGTTGAATAGCTGCAAAATGACCCCTGGCACTTCGGTTAGTGCGCATGTCCTTAAGATGAAAGGGTATTTTGATCAGCTTGAAAAACTTGGAGCACCTGTAAGTCATGACTTGGTTACTGATATGATCTTGGCCTCTTTGACTTCTGACTATGATCAGTTTGTCATGAACTTCAATATGCATAATATGGAAAAGTCCATATATGAATTGCATGGGATGCTCAAGCAGGCTGAACAAAACATTAGGAAGTCTACTCCTAATATTCGGATGGTTCAGAAGGGGCAGTTTAAGAAGAACAAGGGAAAGGGAAAGGGAAAGGATATGGCCAAAAAGGGTAAAGGCAAGCAGAAGCCCAAGCCCAAGGTTAAACCACAAAAGGAAAGGACTTGCTTCCACTGCAATGAACCTGGTCATTGGAAGAGGAATTGCAAGCTCTACTTGGAAGAAAAGAAGAAGTAAAAGGCAAGTGAGACTACCGCTTCAAGTATCTTCGTGATAGAAATTAATATGTCTACTCCTACTTCATGGGTATTAGATACCGGATGTGGAGCTCAAATTTGTGTAAATGTGCAGGGACTCAAAAAGAGTAGATATTTGGCAAAGGGAGAGGTGGACCTGCGAGTTGCAAATGGAGCAAAAGTTGCTGTTGTAGCTGTAGGGACATTTGATTTACTTTTGCCTACTGGCATATAATTGAACTTAAAGATTGTTATTATGTTCCTGCTATGAGTAGGAACATCATTTCAGTTTCTTGTTTGGATATTGATGGTTTTCAGTTTAATACTAAGAATGGTAAAAGTTCTATTTATAAAAATGGTATTTTCTATGGGGATGCCTCTTTATGTAATGGACTTTACATTCTTAACCTACATGATTCCATTAGTAAGCCCATCTATAACATAAATACAAAGAAATTTAAATCTAATGATTTAAATCAGACTTACTTCTGGCATATAAATGAGAAACGCATATCCAAACTCCATCAAGATGGACTTTTATCTTCATTCAACCTTGAGTCTTATGAAAAATGTGATTCTTGTTTATTGGACAAAATGACTAAAAGTCCATTTAAAGGGCTACCGATTTATTGGAACTTATACATATTGATGTATGTGGGCCAATGAACACACAAGCCAGAGGAGGTTTTCAGTATTTCATTACATTCACAGATAATTTCAGTAGATATGGTTATGTCTATCTAATGAAACATAAATCTGATTCCTTTCAAAAGTTTAAGGAATTTCAAAATAAAGTACAAAATCAACTTTGAAGGAGTATCAAATTACTTCGATCAGATGGAGGTGGTGAATACTTAGGCCAAGAGTTTGACGAACATCTAAAAAATTGAGGGATAGTATCACAATTAACTCTACCAGGAACACCACAATGGACTGGTGTGTCTGAACGCAAAAATCGAACTCTATTGGATATGGTTCGATCTATGATGAGTCAAACAGATCTTCCAATTTCTTTTGGGGGTTATGCTCTAGAAACTGCTGCATTCATATCAAATAGAGTTCCATCTAAAGCTGTTCAGAAGACACCATATGAGATATGTACCGGGAAACAACCTAGTTTAGCATTTCTCAAAATTTAAGGATGGGATGCTTATGTGAAGTGATCATTATCTGAAAAACTAGCACCCAAATCTGATAAGTGTCTGTTTGTGGGATATCTTAAGGAAACTAAAGGATACTACTTTTATCTTCCATCTGAAAACAAAGTGTTTGTCGCTCGGAATGGAATTTTCCTTGAAAGGGAATTCGTTTCCAAAAGAGTTAGTGGGAGTAGAATCAATCTTGAAGAAGCTCAAGGACAGCAGACCATTTCTAAACCGAGTATGGACACTCAGTTGGACTCACGTATTCATACTGAGCTTGAACCTCTGACACAAGGACCAAGAAGGTTTGGTAGGATTCCTCAGATACCACAGATATGGATTTCGTGTGACTGGGGATCATAATATTGATCTTATTGATCAAGGTGAACCTAATTCCAACCAAGATGCTATTCATAGTCCTAAATCTAGCAAATGGCTAGAGGCTATGAAATCAGAAATGCAATCCATGCATGATAATCAAGTTTAGACTTTGATTAATCCACCTGAAGGTTGCAAGACCATATAGTGTAAATAGGTTTTCAAAAAGAAAACTGACATGGATGGCAATGTGTACACTTACAAAGCATGATTGGTAGCAAAAGGGTATAGACAAACTCATGGTATAGACTATGATTAAACTTTTTCTCCAGTTGTAATGCTTAAGTCAATTAGAATTCTACTTGCCATTGCAGCATATTATGATTATGAAATATGGCAAATGGATGTTAAAACTGCTTTTCTTAATGGAAATCTACTAGAGGATGTGTATATGACACAACCTGAAGGTTTTATTCATCCTTCGAATTCTAGTAAAGTGTGTAAACTTCAAAGATCCATTTATGGCTTGAAGCAAGCATCTCGAAGTTGGAATCTTCGTTTTGATGAAGCAATTAAGGAATTCAATTTATCAAGAATGATGATGAACCTTGTGTCTACAAAAGGGTTATAGAAAATGCAGTAGTCTTCTTAGTGCTCTATGTCGATGACATCTTGTTAATTGGGAATGACAGCCCCACTTTGCAAAGTGTAAAAACTTGGTTGGGGAAGTGTTTTCAATGAAAGATTTAGGCAAAGCAGCCTATATTCTAGGCATTAGGATCTATCGAGATAGATCTAAAAACCTAATTGGTCTAAATCAGAGTGGATATATTGACAAGGTACTGAAAAGGTTCAGTATGCAAGATTCTAAGAGAGGATTCTTGCCAATGTCACATGGCGTTAAACTCAATAAGTCTCAAAGTCCAACCATAAGGGAGGATACAGAACGCATGAGTAAGATTCCTTACGCTTCCGCAATTGGATCTATCATGTACGCCATGTTATGCACTCGCCCAGCTGTCTCGTATGCATTAAGCATGACTAGCAGATTCCAGTCAAATCCTGGTGAACCGCATTGGACTGCAGTGAAAAACATTCTCAAGTACTTAAGAAGGACTAAAGAGATGTTTTTGATCTACAGAGGTCAGGAAGGAGAGCTTGTTGTTAATGGTTACACGGATGCTAGCTTTCAGACTGATGTACATGATTTTAGATCGCAATCTGGCTTTGTGTTTTGTTCAAATAGAGATGCTGTGAGTTGGAAGAGTTCAAAGCAAGATACCGTGGCCGATTCTACTACAGAGGCTGAATATGTGGCTGCTTCTGATGCAGCCAAGGAGGCAGTTTGGATAAAAAAGTTTATCACAGAACTAGGTGTAATTCCTAGCATTGTGAACCCAGTTGACCTATTTTGTGATAATACAGGAGCCATTGCACAAGCTAAGGAACCTAGATCTCATCAACGATCCAAACATATTCTCAGGCGTTTCCATCTCATTCGAGAAATTATTGAGCGTGGAGATGTTAAAATTTGCAAAGTAGACACCCATGACAATGTCACAGATCCATTGACAAAGTCACTCCCACAACTTAAGCATGAGAGTCATATTAGGTCAATGGGTTTGAGAGTCATGTCAAATTGGTGGTAGGGCAAGTGGGAGATTGTTAGTAAATGCCCTAAGACCAATTGACTCACATTTATGATTTATGAAGCATGTATTTTTGAATTGTATTTTATGCTCTTGGTCATCAAGTATGTGACTTGATAGTAAAACCCTTATAACTAATAAAATACTATTCTTATTTGTCCCTAATTTATTACATCTTGTAAACTAGTGTGAAGTTGATTGATGGTCAAGTTTTACTGATCATGAATATGAGATATAAAATCAATTCATAAATACATATTGAGAATATTTTATTGGACATGACCCAAAGTGAAGAAGAAATATTGCATCGGTTTAAGTTATAAGTATTTTTTCTCAGTTTTATATTTGGTATCCTTTGACCTGATGTTTCTAATGTTTCTTGCATAGGGAGAAAATATGTTTTGACATAGTCAAACATCACTTTTAATTAGGTGATTATTATAACTATTGGTTGGCTTATTTTCTTGTCATGGCTTGAATATTGGAGATAGTGAAAGGGATTTGTCCCTTTCTTTTTAGAGAGAGATATCTATGGGCCCCTTGATAAGGAAGACTGGAAAATATGCATGACCATGCTCAAATAAGTATAAATAAGGTGTTATTAATATTATTTGTTGGAACAGTCTGCCTGGCAATCAAGTAAATGGTTAATTAAGTTTTATAAGGATAACTTGGTCCATGCCCATTACTTAATTTGGATATCGTGTGACAAAAGGACTAAATATTAAATCTGATGCTAGGTTATTATTGCATTACTTAACTTGGGTAAGCATAATATCTTGCTAGAGGCAGCTTACGTTTTGTGAATAAATGTCTAGGACATTTTTCATTCACTGCCAACGTTAAGTGAACCTACAGGGTCATACGCATAGATGATCTTGTGAGCATAATGTCCACGTCTAATGAATCTAGATTGTGTCCAGATTCGTTGAACGTATACAAAAGGGGAATCAGATTCCATATTGTATTTTCTGGTAAGTTAATAAGTAATTAATTTTATTTAATCGAATAAATGAAATTAATTACTTAATATTACTCATCCAACCGTTGGATGATTATAGGAATAGACGGACGAGATTAAACTGTCATTAGATGACAGTTAGGGTTTTGATATTGACAGCTATAAAAGGTTATGTTAACCTTTTCTTGGCGATCGTCTTTTATCTGATAAAAAGAAATACAAAATCGTAAACCCTAGAACGGCGATACAAGATCTTGCCTCCTCTCTTCGAAACACGAAAAAATTACCAGATAGTCAGGATTAGTTCTGAACAGTTTTCAGAACACAAAAGGGGCTAGCATCTCGATTGTTTGCAAAGGAGTACGTCGCGTGGATACCAGTAGAGGGCAAAGCGTAAACTACAGCGCCTCCGTATCGAACAATTAAAACATTGAAGTAATTTCTATCTGATCAGTTTTTCTAGTATGTGCAGATCCTATTGGTGGATTTCCGTAGTTTTATTTTATTTTGGTTTTGCCTACGGTTTCCAACAGAAGAAACACACGAAAAGGAACGGTTCTTACCTGCCACCGCGGAGTCAGATCCGACGACGGTTAAACTGATGACCGAGGCCAGCAAGGAGGCCGAGCAGCAGCGAGTTTCTGTGAGTTGCGTCGAGGCTCCAATGGCCAAGAACAACACGCAACGATCAAGTAAAGATAGTAATGGGACGGCCTCAAGAAATCACATAAGAAGTAGACACACCTTCTCTCGCTCTCTCACTGTTCAGCACTCTTTCTCTACCTAGTCTAACCAGCAGCGAAATCAGAAAGTTGCGATGAGACGCCGGTCACAACCGAAGGTGACTGCGGTTCAGAGAACCAGAAACAAAGGAGAAAAAGAAGAGCAACAGGTGCGGTAAATCGCAACTTAGAAGGCAGAGCAGGAGTTGGAGGAAGGAGAGCAGAAAGAATAGAAAAACGCTGCGCCGAGAGAATACTCCTGAAGGAATGAGAAAGAGAGGTTTTTATAGTGGTCCCGAGTCATAACGGGAGGGACGAGTTAGCCCGACGCGGCCTGGCATCTCTTTGACCAATTAAGCTGTCTAATCTCCTTATGAGGCCCCAAGAACATCATTGGTGTTAATGTAGGCTGGAAAGTGGAAAAAATAATGTGAAGAAAAAATATGCACAAAAAGCCTACGGTATGTATATCTTGAATATTTATTTTGTGGACCTTATTTGCATTTCTTGAACTTGTCTAATGTTGGAATAAAAGTTCAAGACCACACTTTCAGAAGTGTTCTTATTATGCACTTTTTATTGTGAGGTTATTAAAGCATATTCTTTTCCTGGGACTGAAATTTCCAATGCTCTTCAGAGCTTCAGTATATAGTTTCGTTCATTGCCAGTTAGTTTTGCCTCTCTAATATACCGTTCTATTCACTATATAAGTTTTATTTCCACTAAATTGATTGTCTTGTACGCATATTTGGTATATTTTAAATTATATTTAGTTTCGATTGTCTAAGTTTTTTTTAGATATAAATGTATTGAATATGTGAATTTCCTTAGATAAATTGATTATGGATTTTTAGTTTTTTTTAAAAGAAAAGTTAGCAAGTATTTCAGAAGAACAATTTTTCAGAAAAACAAAGAAATAATACTGGAGGTTAAGAAGCGCCTTAATATTTTTTTTTTTTCAAAAAAAGAAAATGATTTTTAGCGTAAACTTGAAACCACTTCAATATAGACAAACAACCGCAGGTATATTCAGCGGCGGTGTGCGTAACAGTTTTAAAAATGCATCGTAATCGTTTAGGCGGTATAGCGATTAACTGTTGCAAATTATTTATATTTTGTAGTGATGGGTGTTTGATAAGGTGGGTACCGTAATCTTATAATGCATTCACATCACAGAAGTGTTCACGACATTCGACTATGCCATGTCTTCACTAATGTTCACTACAGACAATTGATGTATACTATACCGACAATAATCTCCTCAGCAATTGCTCCTTTTGGGAATCGAACTCCTGACTTAGTTTGGATACTACTCGTAACTAGAACCTCTAACGTTACAGTTGCTTTAAAACCAATTGGTGTAAAAGAAACCACTTGTCCTAACCTTAGTGCATTCAGCACACACAAGTGTTCAGGACATTCAACTGTGACTTGCCCTCACAGGCTTCCGCTGCGAGACAATTGATGTATACCATACCAAGAGCCATTAACTATTTTTTATCTCTAAAATATAACAATTTATCGAAAATAGTTAATGACTATAAGTGATAGGTAAAAATAGTTCATAACTGTAAAGAGAAAAGAAAAAATAGTTTATGATTAGAAGAAATTAAAATCAAAGTTTTTGGTCATAAAGAAAAAAATAAAATAGTTCATGGTTTAAAAAAGATAAAATCAAAGTTTCTGATTTAAAAAAAAAAAGAAAAAATAATTTATGATTATAAATAAGTAATATCTAAAAAAATATTCACGTTCGACATTGTTGAATTAAATTTTTTATGCAATATAAAAAAAAAAATACTTGAATTTAGAAGGGTCTATTATATGAAAGTACAAAAATATTAATTATATCACTAATAAAGAAAACTGTTTGACAAGTGGCCCAGGCCCACCATATAGGTGTATGCATCCACTTATAGTAAAGTACTCTTAATCACTGTTACGGCATACTAACCTGCTATTTTGAAATATAAACTAGTTTTAAGTCCATATAGCTATCCTATATGGTTGGGTTATTAACAATTGACACCCAAACGTATTATGATAGCAATTGAATATATAATTTGGATAGAAAAAATCAAATGAATGGAAAAAATAGGGGACCATTTATCAGTTTTTTAAAAGTAATTATTGTCAATTTATTGAGTGTATGTGAAAATGAATTTCCAAAAATATCTTATTGATTGATTTTAGAAATAAATTTTTAAAAACATCCTCAAGGTAATTATTAAATATTCTAAACAAATTCTCACTATTTATTTTTTATTTTTACGAGATTTTCTCTTCTCTTTTTCTACCATTTTATTATTTTTTTTCCTAACTCGACTCTATTATCACTTTAAACAAAAAAATATAAAAATTACACATTTTTTTTCGATTTTGTGATCACAAATGAGATCGTCATATTAAATGATGAAAATAGAATTTACCATATTAATCAAAATACTAGATTGTCTACAGCAAAAATAACTAATTATTTGTTGTATTTGAAAATTAATTTTGAATGGTTCATGGATGCTAAAATTTAGTGTTAAGGGGCTGTGTACCTTTTGAAGAACAATATGACGATCTCATTTACTTATTCTTAACCATTAAATTTATTAATTTGTTAAATACAACATTAGTTACGCTTACGAAATTTCAAGAAGAAGTTCTAAAGATGGTTGAATGAAAGCTTTACTCCATCTCTTTGATAGGACTAAAATATAAACCTTCCCAAGATATTGAAGAAATATCCTCTCACGGAAAAAAATTGAAGAAATAAAGATACCAACAAATCAATAATCTAAACAAAATCCTCCTAACTTGTAAGAATATATTAAAAACTTGTAAATTATATACTGAATGAAGAAAATGAAATCTAATAAAGCAACCACAAATAATAAGATAACATCAATAATTAAGACGTGAAAATCCTCTCCACAAATCTTCACTATGAACCAATAGAGTGAATACAAATCGTCTCAAGGTGTAATCGGACTTGAGTTAATTTGCAAAAGGTATTTATTTTTTTTTAACCACAAATTATTTATTAGAAAAGATAATAGTTCGAAACTTAAACATTGAAGAAATTTTCATTCTTTATATCAATCCAAGTAGATTCTTAGTCACCTTGAATTTAAATGCAGTCCTAATGGGACAATAAATTTCACCAAAAGTACAAACGAGACACAAAAATGAGTGGACTAAAACCAAAACAGAATATTATGTATGAAATTCTTATCTTCTAATATGAACGTCAAAGGAGATCAGAATAATCAAAAAAATATGTACACCTTATTCGCTTCTCTCTAACTTTCAAAATTTTAAAATGTAACTTGACTTGTTTCGGAATTTGGATAATGAAATTTGGGATTGCAGAGTTAGCACACAAAGTGAATGTTCGAATACTGATAGTAACAGTATGAGAATTTCATCTTCTCAAATATAGTAGTGGTTCTTTATGCGCACAAAGTCTTGGACGGTTAATTTACCTGAACATTAAATTATCATAATTTACATTCTATACTTGAGTGCTGGACAATCCAATAAAAATTCTTAAAGGCGATAATATTCCTTTTTACAAAAAAATAACTAAAAAAAAATGGGTATAATCCCCCATGTGGGCCAACATATGAATTTATAATTGCAACCTTAAAGACACATAGGTAAGTCCAAGGGGGTCGATAAATCTAACTCCGGAATATAAATGTATAGCACGAAAAAAAAAAACCATTAATTTCCCTCATCTTTCTCTTTCTACACAATTTCTTTCTAACTTCTCTTTACTCCTTCTCCAATCTAAAACTAAAATCTTTAACATTGAACTTGATATGGATCATTATAAAGAATTTGTAGAAGAAAATATCGATTTAGATGTAAGAAAAGTTGAAAATTTTTTTTTTTCAAAATTGGATCTCGGATCGCTGGTCCTAGCGACCCGAGCTTCAGTTTTTTTTTAAGGAAGAAATAATTTCTATAGGTGTTCGGAAAACTTGAAATATGAAGAACTCTGCAATTGGATGTCCGTTTAATGCATATGACCAGTCGTTTCGATGGTTCTCATAAAGACAAACGCAATGACATCGCCGAAAAAGTAATCTGGACGCGTTTTGGGGCAAAAAAATTACAAACTTGGTGCCTTACAAAATTGGTGCCAATCACGGATATTTATTTTTAATTAGAGCAAAAAGAAGACTGCTCCTCTATTTAATTTGCAAATTGGTGCCTTAATTTTTTAGTTAATAAGAGAGAAAGTATTAGAAAATTACAAAAACATAAATTAAAACAAAAATAGGACTTTTTTGCTGGAACGATTGGTGAAAACTGCCTAAAGCTATTTCCATCGTGTAGATCTCGAAATTATAAACGAAATGCCAACAAGAATCGCCTCAATCGGACGTCCAAGCGTAAAGTTATGCCCCGTCAAAGTTTTTTACTATACTAGACAATTTTTTTACCCCGAAATGCATCCGGATCACTTTTTCGACGATGCTGTTGCTTTTATCTTTACGAGAAACATCAAAACGAGTGTTCATACGCGTGAAACGGACCTCCGATCGCAGAGTTATTCATGTTTCAAGTTTTCCAAATACCTACAAAAATTCTTTCTTTCTTAAAAAAAAAAAAAAAAAAGAGTGAAGGGTCGCCCGGATCGGCAACCCAGACCTGAACAGATCGTCAGGGCCGGCGACCTGGACTTGAGCGGGTCGCCCATCCAGGTGATCCGCTCATATCAGGGTCGTCGATCCGGACGATCCGAGCCCCAATTTTAAAGAAAAGAATTTTCAACCTTTCTTACATCTAAATCGATATTTTTCTTCCACAAATTCTTCATAATGATCGATATCTACCTCTAATACAAGTTCAATATTAAATATTTTAATTTTAGAGTGGAGAATGAGTAGAGAGTAATTAGAGAGAACTATGTAGAGAGAGAAAGATGAGGAAAAATAATTATTCTTTTCACTATATATTCATATTCTCAAATTAGATTTATCGATCCCTAAATCCAAACCTAACACTCTTGCCGATTGATTTTCAGTTGCCCCTTAGACTCTTAGGTAGTATATATAGCCTAGGGAACGCGTAAATGGGATATAGCTGGAGTTCAAATATGGTGTTCTGAGAAAAAGTTGCCATTTGACTACTATTAAGAATATGTTCCTCAAACGCATTAGAATTAAAATTTTGTCAATCTATTTTTTCGGGAGAAATATCTTATAAGTACCTCTTATATTAAAATTTAGTACATTAAAACTCGGTCAATGAATGGCATATGCATGTGTTTACAATTTTGTTTCTAGGGAAGTCCCGTACTTTTCTTATTTATCACATTTTAATTTTAAATTAATATTTAATAAATTTTTTCTTATAATACTTTCATATTAATAATAAATTTTAACATTTTCTTTATTCTTCTCATATAAAAATTAAAAAGAATAATAATAATAAAGAGAAAGGTTTGTGGAATATTCTAGCGTACATGAGAAAATAATATCTAAAAGTTTGTATGTTTTCAATTGTGTGATGTTCAAAATGTAACAAGTTAAAAAAAATAAAAAGAAATAATAATAATAATAATAATTAAACACATAAAGGTTTATATTTTTAATCTTTTTAGGGTCACTGATGTAAATTTATAGTGAGAAAACAATTCATACTGCCTCCATTTTGTAATATAACATTACATTGTTATATTTAAAGTTTTATAATACAAGGTGTTTTTCCTTTATAAATTTTTTTTTCAAGAATATTCCTATTTATTTAATATATTATTATTTAGTAATTTTTGAAACTTAAATCTATCCACATCTATTAAAGTCTTAAAATATAGAAAGAGGAAAGAGAATAAAGTAAATAAAGTATTAAAATAAAAAGTATATAAAGTTAATAAATAAATATTATAAGTAATTATTATGAAAAAGATCTTGATTTGACGTTCTTTTAATTTTTATTATTTTCTCTCTATATTTTATGGACTCCTTAACCCATTTCCAATAAATGCCAACCTTTTATGCAAACGACTTTTTGGGTCTTCACATTTTGTTTGATTGCCAAGCATGCCTTTATCAAAAACCATTTGTATTATAGATCTCGGCTCATTGTCAATCTTATAATATAAATATAAAGAATTTTACATGTTTGCATACAGATTTTAAAAATAAAACAAATTTTAAATTGTAATATTTTTTTATTCTTTATAAATGAAGAGACATATATAATGAGAATAAAATAAATAAATGAAAAGATTGACAATGACAAAAAAATTTACTAAAAATTTATTGAAAATTATAAAAATTTTTATATTTTTAACTATTCTCAATAGATCTAAAATCTTTTATATTTCTGACCAGAGGGTATTTATTTCCGTATTAGCAAAAAAAAGTATTATTTATTTGCGTGTATGATTTTATAACTGAATTGAGGGGCAACGCTGTAATCATAATTTTAAATAAATTGTAGTTGACCGATGTGCATTATTATAAACGGTGATGCTTGAAATTGTGCATATATCTAATCCATTCCCTTGATGAAGATTTTAATTATTTTAATTAGTATTACAAGTCAATTTATCATATTGCTACGCAGGAATCACTATTGTTTTCTTCCTTTTAAATATCTGATATGTATATACGAATATATATATATATATATATATATTATTGATATATAGGGTGTTATTCTATTAAGAAACTGATCTGAAATCATGGATTTTATATTCTGATTAATCATGAAACCTAGCTTTGATAAGACCTCTTATTAGTATACATATAATTTTGAAGTATGATATGGTTAACAGAACTGGTTGAGATCATAATGAATATGTAGTAACAATGGATTTCCAGGAAAAAAAAAAAAAAATGAAGTACCAATGGATTAATAATAAGTACTTTTCCTTCTCAAAGAAAGAAAAAAGTACTTTTCCATTACCATCAATCTTTTCTATTACCTTCTCAGTACTCAAAATTCTTAACCAATTAACAGAATAATATTCCACTAAAATAAGATGTGCATGACTTTTCAATAATTTATCAACAATTATTAACTAAAATTCAAATCATTATCCCTTCCAAAAAAAAAATCAAATCATTATAGTACATGTGTTGTCTCTGTCATTATAAAATTTAAGTTTGTGATTTATTAATTTGAAAAGTATTTAATTATTGATCAATTCCGTATTTTGAATTTAATGTACATATATGTTCATGTGTATATATGTTCATGTGTATGAGGCAGCGTTTGAGTTGATGATGGATTCATGGTTTTGGTTTGTAATGTTTGAATTATTGATTTTTAATTTTTTTTGGAAAAAGAAATTATTCATATTTTGATAATCTCTATTTTTGAAATCTCTTATATTTAACTAATAAAGAATTGAAAGTTCTTACACTTAATCACAATTGAAGAAAGAAAAGAATTGGAAGTGGAATTTTGCAGGAAAATGTGAGACTTTATTCAAAGTTAGCCTTGAGGGCTAAAAATACATCTAGAGGAGTATCATTGGACTGTGTACTTATACATAAGCAATTAGAAAAAAACTATTTATTAGAATTACATAATATTGCATAAAATAATAAAATAATATGCGAAAGCAAAACATGTCTTTTGGAAAAAAAAAGCATATTACTTATATTATTAGACATCTCTTAAGCTACATTTTATATGACCAAAAGTGTATTATTTAATATTCTTTCTCCTAACTCTCTTGACATTATATTAACTTGTAATGATTTCTTGATTACTCATCCAATAGAGACAACCAACAACCCTATTTAATTACAAACAGAAAATAACTTGTAAATCACAGTTAATTAATTTAGGAACTATTATTTCATATATAAGATAAGATCTTATAGACACCATCCACATTTATATAGATAAGAGGACAATGGACATACAATCAATGTTACAACTTTGATTATAATCCCTAATTCTTCATTTTCATAATAGGTGTGTTATAGTCATTACATGTCAATTACAACTTTGTATGGTCATGAACATTATATGGTCATTAAGACCACACTTCTAACATTACTTACCCTAGTTTATTCCAAGATTAGTCTAGTTCCTAATGCAATATAGAAGCCCCTACAGAATAATAGGGTAAAAAGATTTTTTTTTTAAACAATACATGAACAGACTCAGGCTCGGTAATTAAGTTTATTTTGCATAGAGGAGCTAACAGGAACTTCGTATGGATTTCCTAAATAAGATGATTCTCAGAACAAGCTGGAAAGAAATCCAACCACTGTTTCTAAGGCACCTTTCTATTACCGGCAAGAAGTCCAGGAGGTTTACAAGACCGGCATGGGCGGCCAATTGGAGTTGGATCTCCGTGCCCACTTCCATGGCCACCGAAACCACCACCGACAAAGTCATCTAGTCCAACCAACAAAAAAAACGAAAAAAGAAAAAAACAAATTTTCGATCAGTACTGGAAGAAATTAAGCTTGAATGCTAATATCATAAGCACTTACTTGATATTAAAGACCATGTTGAAGTTGGGAGTTGGAAGTACACCAAAACAAGTAAGAAGAGTAGAAGAAGCGTAGCCTTCCTGCGCATCATCTTGACTTTTAGAATGGATTTTTGTGGGGGATACTCATCAAATAGATGCAAAATTATAAGTTGGTTTATAAAATTATGATTAAGTAGTTGTTTAGAAGGTGCGAAGAAGTTTCAAAAGAATATATATATATATATATATAACAAAATTAATTATAAATAACCATCATTATACCTTTCTCTTTTTATCCAAATTTTTTATTTCATTTTTCTAACCGATGTTGTATCAAGCCATGATATTTAGTTACTCGCAGATGATGTCCTGTAGAATGTTACGCTACAGCCAAATGATCAGCCTAGGGGTGGGGGTGTGTTGAGAATCTCACATCGACTAATTAAAAAATTAATAAACTCTTAATAAACTTGAAGAATCCTCCTATTCTAGAACTATCTTTTGAAGTAAATTAGACTCAATCTCAAATTCTAACCATCAATAATTTTCCTTTCACTATAAATGATAAATTAGTTCCGACAAGTAAACACCGGCACAGAAGGCATTTTTGTCGATTTTTTCTTTGAGTATTAAAAATGAAACTTGAGCATTTTTCCTTTTCTTTGTTTTTTTTTTTTTTTTTTTTAGGTGAAACGCCTCTTCCCTTGATCTCCTGCTCCTCCCACCTAGGGCTGTAAACGGGGCGGGTCTTACCCGTACCCACGTGGGTCTGTACCCGTTTTTAGCGGATAAAGTTTAAATTTTATACCCGCCGACCCGTACCCGTGCCCGTATTTATACTGCTATATGGGTCTGGGCATGGTATGGTGATTCCCAGACCCGTATAGCCGCATTAATAAAATAATAATATATATTATATATTATATTAGATGGAAGATGTTAAATATATATAGAAAGATCTAGCTGAATGGTTAGGGAAGGGAAGTTAAATTTATATTAACTTGGCAGCGTAGGTTCGAATTCTACTGCCAGCCTTCTTTTTCTTTTCTCATTTTCTCTTCTTTTTCTTTTCAGTCCTTTATCTTTTTTTTTTCTCATTTTCAGTCATTTTCTCTTTTTTTTTTTTTCTTCTTTTCAGTCTTAAATAGAATCTCTTTGTTTGATTGATTTGGCCCAACTAACCTCTTTCAAATTATTTATTTATTTATTTTCAACTTTATTTCAAATGTCATTTCACAAATAATTTATTTTTACTAAATACAAAAATATATTCTTTCATCCCGTGTAAAAACAATTTATGATAGTAATATTTTTGTCTTATTTTTTATTTCATAGAATTGCTGAAAATATAGATCATAACAAAAAAGACAATCTTTTTCTTTATTTTTCTTTTTCGTTCTCTATCTTATATACTACTATTTGACTTATCTATTAGGCGACACCGTATTATTACATATACTCTTTGCTCAGAGGTTGTCCAGGAATTTGGATTATAGACTGAAATTAATATAGTTAAAGGGGTCTATATCCCTATTCATTTATATATATATATATATGTTAAATGATTGTATTTGTTGATAGAAATGTTAAGGAGATTATGTTAATCATGTTAAAATTTTTAAGTTAGGATTATACATTGTTTTATATATTTTTGTTTAACAGGAAAAAAAATAAAAAAATATCATACGGGTACGGGTACCCATACCCTACCCTGGACCCTAGAGGGTCGGGTCTGGATCCAAAATTTTACACCCTGGAGGGTATGGGTCCGGGTCTGGGTCCAAGTTTAACTATAAGGGGTTTAGGGTTTAGGGTTATATATACTCTTTGCTCAGAGGTTGTATTATTACATATACTCTTTGCTCAGAGGTTGTCTAGGAATTTGGATTACAGACTAAAGTTAATATAGTTAAAGGGGTCTATATCCCTATTCATTTATATATATGTTAAATGATTGTATTTGTTGAAAGAAATGTTGAGGAGATTATGTTAATCATGTTAAAATTTTTAATTTAGGATTATAGGTTTTATATATTTTTGTTTAACAGGAAAAAAAAATAAAAAAATATCATACGGGTATGGGTATACCCATACCCTACCCTGGACCCTGGAGGGTCGGGTCTGGGTCCAAAATTTTATACCCTGGAGGGTATGAGTCCGGGTCTGGGTCCAAGTTTAACTATAAGGGTACCGTGAGGGTCTGGACCCGTTTACAGCCCTACTCCTACCCACCACGCCCAAACCCTACACCATTGCCTTTTCCCTTTGCTTGATCAAGGAGGTTTGTCGGTGGTGTTTTACAGGCGTAGAGGTTGAATAAAGGTTACACATCCGTCTTTTTCAAGAAAAAAGATGCTTACTTTTCATATTGAACTCACATTAACTCAAGAACCAAAAAACATTAAAAAATTTAGCAAGAAATAATGCAGGAAAAAAATTCAAGAACTCGAAAACAACACAATTGCTACTAAATTCTTGCTCTTCTGCTAAACTTAGAAAATGATTTGAAATAACCGAGCACCAAAGTCCACAAATTAAGCCTATATAAAACCACATCCTTAAAAGTTACAAACTAAATTACATTAACATTAATTTTACAATTATCTAACTGCTCGAATTCAAGAAAAGTAGAAGAAATTTAACTCACCATCAGTGAATTCCAAGTCATGGAACTAACAAGTTGATTGAATAAATTAGTTGAACCTAATTCAAATTCCATATAAGACCCAAAAAAAAATGATCTTGTCAACAAAAGAAGCAAATGAAAAAAAAAATTTGCTTAACATATATATATATATATAAATATATAAATATATATTCTCTTCCTTTAAAGTTCTGTGATGCTCTCATCTTCTTCTGACTCCTCTTCTGCTCGCTATCTCTCCTTCCCCTGTGCTGTCTTTTCCTTGGTGCTTCGAAAGAGTGTACGGTTAAAGGGGGAAGGGGGGCAGGGAAGAGAGAGAGTGTCTGTGCAGGCGAAGTGGGGGACATAGCAGTGAAGGAAGAAGAGAAAGAGCGCACAGTGATGGGGAAAGGCAGTGAGCAGGGATGGCAATGCTGCAGGGGGAGAGAGGAGAGATTAGGGATGGCAATGGGGGTGTGTAGGATTTCGTTACTAATTTCGGTCCTACTTCCACTCCCTATTTTGTTCCTATTCCTATCTCATCTTTATGTTTGGGTATAAATTTATTTTCATTCCCAACTCAACTTTTTTTAATTAAAATTTGTTTCCAATCTATCTCCGCTATTGGGGATGAAATCTAACCCCATCTGAACTTATTCTTGCAAAATTTACTGGGTAATTGAGGGCTCAAGTGGGGAATTAGATATTTTATTTTTAATAACTTTTTTACGCAAAATAATAAACATGTTACCAAATGAAACGAATTAAAACTCAAGAAAATAATACAAATAACAATTCTCCCAAATAAAAAGTCCAACCATTTTGCGTCCAATAGCATAAGTTAAATAAGAAAACCATGATAATAAAAACATGAGTGCAGTAATAAAAGTGAAATAACAAGAATGAATAATCTTCAAAAGCACATGTGCCAAGTTCGTTGAAATCATCACTGATCAAAATTAAAATATAAATAAAAAACATAAATATACAATAGCTCCAATGGCTGTAATCTTAACTTAAAAATAAGTAATGAAAGCTTTCATAATCAGCCTATAATGTAGTTGAACATTCAATCCACAAGAAAATGTACTAGGTAAAATTCATGAAACAAATTAACCACAAGATTCATTCCAATAGACTCTGAACTGGTATAAGACTCAAAATCTGCATACGTAGATATACAACTAACCAGCTGTGTATTTTACAAAGTTTAGCATTCAACCTTCACCAAAATGAAACGTCACAAAAATATTAAAGGGAAAAAGAAAATTGATCAGAAATCAAGAAGCATAAGTAAAGCATAACTGACCAGCCCCAAAAATTAGGATTCTTGCAAAGTAAACCCAAATCTCATAAAGTCAAAACACATAGACCATAACTCAGAAAATCCAAGAAATAAACCTCAAACAAAACCTATAACAAAATTCGGATAAAAAAGATAGCATTGATTAAAAATCCGGAAAAAGAAATGCATAAACTCAATATATAATCATAATATAGCGCAAAAACTACTCTCTTGTTCAATTAAACAAGAATTTCATATGCCTTGAACAAAAACACAGCTACCTTTTTTGTCTTATGATTTGAAGCAAATAACCAAATCATCCAAATAAAGAAAATCGGATATAAATACACCTATAAAAATGTAAAGAGAAGAGGAAGATGGAGATGTTATCGAAGAATAACAATATTGGGAGTTGTGTTGAAACTTTTTTTGTCTTGAAAATCACAATTGAGGTTTCACACAACAAGAAGTGGCATGGGAATGAGAGATTCTTCTTTCTAAAGTCGCGGCAGCTACTGTGGTTGGTTGATGAAGGTCTAGCTGAATGGGTGGTTTGTTGATGAAGATCTCGGATAGTGATGGCAGATGCGGTAGAGGGACAGCTGAGTTGAGAGTTGAGAGGGTAAGGGTTGAGGGAGAGGCCGAGACTTACAGGGTTAGACCGAGACACTTAGACTTAGGGTAGGAATAATGTTAGTTTTTTGTTTTTTGCTTTTTCTCTTTAATATATATATATATATTTATAATAGTGATTGGTGGGGATTGGTGGGCATGGGTGGGTAGGGATGGGGAGAACCTGATCCCCGCCCCCAACCCATCCCCAATCTCGGGTACAAATTTAAATTTATCCCCAATAGGATCCACCGTCAACTAGAGTCAAATGGGTTTGGATAGGCTAGGAGTGGGTGGGTATCCAATTGAACCTGCCCCATTCCCATCCCTAGGAGAGATGGAGGCCGTGGATTTTTCTTTTTTTTTTTTTTTCAATTTTTATAATGAGACTAGGATTTTCTTAAAAAACAAAGAAAAAGAAATTTTTGAAGGGTTTTTTTTTTTTTTTTTTTGGAAATTGTGGATGAACTATTAAATGGACAAAGATTTCCTTTATGCCACATTTTCTCATCGGATTCTGGCTTGATTCAGTTAATTTGTGATTTATAGTGAAACGAAAATTTTTTATTTTTAGAAAAAGTTGTAGAAAAGGTTAATGGGTAAAAATAAAAATATACATAGTTATAGTTATTTATAATTAATTTATATATATGTGTGTGTGTTTTAATAAAGACGACTTTAAGTAGCTGTTCTTTGACATAATAATATAGAGAAATTTGCTATTTATATACATGAACTATTTACTTATTTCTCACTAGAGACAATTTTTTATTTTCTCTATTTATTTACATGAACTATTTTTGTACCTCTATTTATATCCTAGTACCACACTTGTGTCGAAACTAGGGCAACGCAAGATTGCCTCTAACACACATGTTTATTGTTTTTAAAGATAATTTTAGAACATTAGGTGTGTTAGACTTATTTTACGCCACCTAATTCTGTCACGGGTGATGGTGACATGATATGAATAGAGGTTCGAAAAGTGATCATGTATATAAATAGAAAAAATAAAGATTATGTATAAAATAAGAAATGAGTGAATAGTTCATGTATATAAATAAAGAAAAATCAACATTGTGTATGAAATTAGAAAAGAGTGAAGACTTTATTTATATAAATAAAGAAAAATAGAGATTCTGTATTAAATGAGAAATGAGTGAATAATTCATGTATATAAATAGTTAATTTCCCTGTAATATAATGATGTGTCTAATTTTACCCTCTTTGAATGTTATTGTCCTCATCGGATTTTGAGTTTAATTACTTATAAAATAGACTAATCGAACCCCATTTCTCTCTTATTGTTATAGGTACCTTCGAAATGAAGATGTGTTAAAAAAAAGTCAAAACAAAGGCCTTTGGAGGGAAAACAAAGCCAAGAAAAAAGAGAAGAAATAACAAGCTGCCAAAACAGTGTCTATGGCTTAGCAATGCAGTTTTTAGTGGATTTTTTACCTTCTTAATGGCCTTAATTGAAGATTTGTCCTTCTTGAATATCTTAGAGGACTTCATGAGCTTTTCAGAAAGCTAATGTTTGTCTCCATTGGAGTTCATTTGATCATCCAAAGTTTATTGCAAAGATTCACTTTCTCACATGACGGTCCAGTTTGATACCTTTCGGTAAAACAATCATAACTCGAGATATAAAACTCCAATCAATATGATTCAAGATGTTTGGAAAGCTAACAGATTTATCTACGAATCATATGTGATCTAAGACCTGAATCGTCCATTATAGGGTTCAAAAAGACTCAAGAAGCATAACATACTTACCTAATCTAGAAACATGAGATGAATCATGATGCAGAATCCAAAGGTAAAGGTATTGCACAAAGAGCTGAACATAACTCATGTAATACCACACCCTATTCTGAAGAAGAGTTTATGATGCTCACAACAGACTTTCGGAAGTTTCTTTGTAGAACTGGAAAAACATCCAAGCCTCAAGGAAGATTCAAGATTGACATCAAGGGAAATGAAAGGTCTTAATAAGTTTAAATCTCAAGGTAGCATAGTGAATAGGAAGTTCAACATGGGTCAAAAAGGAAAAAGGCATACAATGCAGAGAGTGTGAAGAATATGATCACCTCCAAGAAGAATGTCTCAACACCTTGAAGAAAAATGATCCATGAACACTACCCTTACTTATGATGATAAGAAAAGCAACACTGAAGATGATAAAGAGGACACTGATTCCAATGGAACACTGGCATGTAATATGGTCATATATTTGAGAGATACATCTATGCACAATGATTACCAATATGACAGTGATGATGACTATGTCTACAGTGATGAAGAAGTGACCTATGAGGAATCACAAGATAAGTATAGCCTGCTCTATACCAAGTGGCTTGAATATGTGGAGTTACGTGAAGACCTAAAGAGTAGCCTAAAGAAGATTAAGGAACAAAAGGATGTTCTTGAAAGAAGAAACTATGAACTAATGACTCAGGTCAAGGATGCAACTGATAGAGTACATGTAGCTGAAGGAAAAATAGCAAGATTAAACACCAGAAATGCTAAACTTGATGGAATAATCGAAATAGAATAGACCAACTAGATTGAAATCAGGACTGGGCTATACTGTCACAACTCTTAATCATACAAAAGGAACTTATGTCACATAACCTGGTAGTGGTCTCACAATCCAGAGTCAAGCCGAGAAGAGAAACTTGATCAAGAAATACAAACCTAGAAAGCTTTCACTGATGTGTGATTACTGCGAAATGATCGGGCATGTGTGGCATCAATACTATAAAAGAATTAGAGACTTGAAGCAAGAAAGAAAATTTTCACACACATGCTTTAACCAAAGGAGAAGTTAAGATGCATTTGATTTAGATAAAAAAGGATGAGCTGAGATGTAATGTAGCTCATCTATCTCTCTCAGCAAATCTTAGGAGTGTATGGTATCTTGACAACGGATGCTCACGCCACACGACTGGAAATAAAGAATATCTTATAGACTATGTAGTGTGTAATAAAAGCAATGTAACATTCGTGATGATGTAAAAAATAAAGTAGTTGGTGTGGGGACGCTAAATGTAGAAGGAATGCCAAGATTATCCGACGTGCTACAAATTGAAGGAATGGAAACTAATCTAATAAGCATAAGTTAAATGTGTGATAATGATGATCTACTGATGTATTTTGGCAAAAAAAGATGCTATGCAAGTGACGAACAATGAAAAATGTATAATTATAGGAATAAGAACAGCTAATAATTGCTACCAGATGAATGCAATGAAAGAAGCTCTATGTTTGGATGGAAAAATTGGAGAAGCTGAACTGTGGCATAAATGACTTTGGCATGTGAATTATAAGCACTTATACAAACTTGGAAGCAAATAAATTGTTAGGGGAATCCTTTAATTCAAAAAGAAGCGTAAGTTACTATGTGAAGACTGCTAAATTAGTAAACCGGTCAGAGCCAAGCACATTCAAGTTGGAGACATCACGATAGCACATACTTTGGAATTCATGCACATTGATCTATTTCCTCTTGTTTGAGCACTTGCTTAGTTTCTTGAAGTCTTGGTTCTATTTTCCTTTGATCAAATCCTGCGCAGGTGCCTTTCTTCCATTTGCAGTTATACTAAATTCCATGTCATGTGAACATGTTGCTAGTTCTTCTAATGTTCTAGGCATAATTCCTTTGAGGATGTATTGAAGTCCCCAATGCATGCCTTGGATACATATATCTATAGCAGATGATTCGCTCAGATGATTTCTGTAGTTAAAGTTCAAATTCAACTACCTGTTCAAGCAATCGATCATAGGTTCTTCCTTCCTATAGTAGGAATCAATCAATTCCACCATGCTGACAATACGACGGGTGTTGTAGAAACGATTTAGAAATTATTGTTCAAGTTGTCCCTAGCTATTAATATATCCAGGCTCCAGATCTGTGTACAAATCTTATGTGGATCGTCAATTAATTGTAGATTTGATTCAACACCTTCCCAAGATCACCTTCTTTGATGAAGAATCTCTATTGAGGATTTTGTAGTTTCAACACTCCAATAGAAAGCCTATGAGGATCTAAGCCTCCTAAACCCAATATAAGAGGCAAAACTGATTCCCAATTTGATAGAAAGAACCTTGAGGAAACAATGGCCTCAAAACCCCAACTACATAAACTAGAAGACCTAGGTTTAATCAATTATAAGAGCATGAACTTTAAGAATAAATTAAAGAAGGAATTGGATGATCAATTGATTTCCATAGATTCCACAATCTAAGCAATCAATTGTTCACAACACTAAGGAACCTAACCTTTACCAAGCTAACTAAAATGGGTTAAAGAACCTTAGAAACAATGGAGAATCCTCTCTCAAATTTCAGTAAAATATCAATATTGATTACAAGAGAAGGCATAAGTTGGTATTTATAGAGAAAACCTACTCCTCTCCCTAAAACTTAATGAGTATTAAAAGTGCCTAATTAACCTTGTAATAAAATTTAATTACAAATTTGGAAATAAAGAAACCAAGAATTAATCCAAAAATAACTAGAATTGACCAAAAATAAGTTGTAGACTTAACCCGATTGGGTCCGATCACTCAACCTTCAAAACTAGCCATTCTAACCAGCGGCCTACCGGGGACGGTAGGGTGGGAGCCTACCAGGCAGGCTCTGTTTTAGCCTTTTTGCTATGATTTTTGCATCTCCTCGGTTTTCAGCTTTGTTTGACCTTCAAAACATTCAAACTGGTTCTTGGTGTCTTACCAAACTTGTAGATAATGCTCTTAGTGTTCCAATGATTCTTGAATCTCCTCAATTAGACTCCTATAGTGCAAGTTATGACCCTTTTACCTGAATGTGTTCATCTTTGCAATTAAAGGTAGAATGTCTGGTTTAAGACTAGTCATAGGATATTTAAATAAATCTATCTAGGACTAAGCTCTACCGTTCTGGAAACCTCAAGAAGTATTCTACAATCTTCATGAAGATCACTTGTTCATTTGAAGTTATTAAAGGCCTCAAAATAGAGTCCTTCCAAAATTGGTCTAGAAATTCCAATCCATCTCTATTTTGACCATTCTTCTAGTTTTAATTCTTGGGCTTGAATCTTCCAAGAATTTATGCATATCGTGGTCATATCACACTTGAAAGTAATACCCGTAAGAGATCGTACAAATTGTTTCACTAGAGGATCTCCTAGATACCAGCGTTGTTGCAAGTTTCCACAAAATGAGCCACTTGCTGCTTGGGATTTCCTTTCCCATCAAATTGTTAAAATTTTGGTAGTTGATAACCAGCAGGCATTCTCACATTATCAATCCTTTGGGAATATAGTTGGCATAGGTGTTGATCATCTTGGTTCCCTCCTTATATTTCTCCTTGATGACAATCTTAATGACATTTTTCAATAGGTCGAAGGGGGTCAAACCATCAGCAGACACTTGGATATCATGATCCTTCTTTGAGTTGACCACTTCTCCTTGAACCTCTGGCTTCTTAAGTGGAGCTCCACTTGTCTCGTCACTTTTCTTCAAATGATGCATCAGTTGAGCGGTAGAATACTCTTACTCTTGGGTACGCTTTGGTAAGCCTTCAAGTAGCCCTGTTAGATTTACTAGTTGTTCTTTAGTGCTAAGAGTTCCAATCACTATAGCTGGTGATACTAATGAAGAAGTTGAATCTTCAGGTATTGAAGATTCATACATTGGATTCTCATAATGAACTTCATTATCAGAGCCGATACTTGAGAATTCATCATCTTGCTTTGTAAAGAATGATGCCTTTGAGCAGTGAATGCCTTTCGGACTTCATTTTGAGATAGTTCTCTTACTTTGCTTCTCATTATCATCCCAGCTCTTGAAGCTATGGCAGAAGCAGTGACAATTTCTTTGGCAGCAGCAACCTGGGAATGAATGGACTTTGAGTTGTTGTTCTTAGGAGCCATTGGTATTTGATGCTTGAAGTTTGATTGACTTGAGTTTTGAAGAGAAGAGATGGGATGGCGTGTCAAAATTTGTATGCAACAAAATCTTAAATGTGAAAATCGAGCAAAAGATACATAGCAAACAATGTATTCTGATTTTTGATATGGTATCACGTGGATTCAAAATCTTTGGGAAATTTCTAGTCTATAGGAGAATCCTTCGATTCTTCTCTTCAAGAAGGCATTAACTTAAGGGTTTAGAAGCTTGGTCTCAAATCAAATAGACTTTGAGGATGAATGATGGATTGCAAAGCCACTGGAACTCTCTTTGATCTTTTGAGAGGAAGAAGACGAGGAACATTACTAGGAAATACTTGAACTTTGAATAAGACTTTTGTTGGAGAGCTTTTGGGAAGAGCTTCTGGGGAGAGAGCTTTTCACTTGCCTCGAACTTGAGTGTCCTCTGAATCATCTCTCAATATTTGGGAAGACCCTTATTTATAGGTAAAGATAGGGCATTGGGTTGCTTAGCCACTAAGTGACCCATCTTCGATGTTAGGTCGACCCGCCACTAAGCGACCCATCTTCGATGTTGGGTCGACCCATTTCTTTATTTGATGAGGCCCAATAGAAATAACCCATTATTTAATGGTTTTAATTTAAAGTGTTGGACTAAATTTAATGGGGCCCAAAAGCATAGGTCTTGTATTTATTGGGCTTTATTTAAAGTAGGTTTGGACATTATTTAAATAATTCCAAATTTACCCCAAGTTAGATGGCCCAACTCAAATAACCCAATTTGAATAGCCCAAATGACCTCTTTTATTAATTTAATTTAAATAACCAAGACTGAAATATTTATTTTACTCTGATCCTTCATTAAATAAATAAATTAAAAATATATTGCCTATAAATGTGTTCAACACTATAATCGATGTGAAAGGAAAGACAAAGAATAATGTCATGGTTGTATCCCTTGATGAGGTTGGCATATGTATGGGTGACTTGGGATCTCTTGAGCCACCTTCCAATTGGCAGAGGGCTATCCTAGAGGTGAGGGCATGATTGGTGAGCTATTGAATGATGCGATCCCGAAAGGTGAGAGTGACGACCATCTTTCGGGTGAATACTATTTTATGTCTTATGATATTATAATAGTTTGACACCATTTTATGCTTTATGTTGATGTGATAAGTATTTGTGGATATGAATGGTATTTTAAGGCATGGTTAATTATCATTTTTGTTATAGGATTGTTATTTTTTATCTTTTTCTTATTTTTAGGGTGGTTCTTTTTTTTCTTTTCTTTTTTTTTTTTTGTTTGGCAATGTTTGATGATTTATATATAGTTGCGACGGATTAGACACCAAATAAGTCTGTCAGATACGAAAAAAGCTATTGAATTTCATGACAACCTAACGACCAAAAAAATGTAATAAAAACTCTTCTAGACAAAAATAACAGTCGCAATGCTCCGTGCTGAAATTTTCATCTTTAGATTAGCGATCAAATTATGACGGGATGTTCAGTCGCTAAATTTGGCGCCATTACGTGTGAGACCAAATTGTGACGGAATTTTTTGTCGTATTTTTTTGCGCCATTTTTTAGGCGCAAAATTTGGCAACGAGACAATATGAATTTGGTCTTGGCATATTATAACCCAACTTCACGACAGTTGATCGCAATTCCGTCACAAATAATTATTCTCGATTGAAAATTTGGTCACAAAGTTATTTTAGCTATGGTCTTTTAGCAACCAAACTGAAAAAATTGCAACTATTTCTGCCGTCTCGATCATGTCATTTTCTTGTAGTGTGATATGTGCGATATTATACTATTTCTACATATGTCATTTTCTTGTAGTGTGATATGTGCGATGGTTTTAATATGTAAAATGTATTATTTACATAATTCATATATATTCTTATCTTAGGTGCTTCTCGGTGAAAACGGGCAAAAACGGAGAAAACGAAGCCTACCGCAGATAGTAGGCTAGACCTCCCAAACACGGCATGTCCCAGCGACTTAACTAGTTTTAGAACAAAACCCTATCGTGGACGATAGGTCTCGACCTACAGGATGCGGTAGGTCCCGTTAGCCCTGCAGTAATGCGTTTTTAATTTTATTTATGACAATTTTTAATCCCTTTTTTGGAGAAGAAGAGTTTTAAGGCTTAGAGAAGGGAATCGGGCGATTTTAGGCGAGAAAAACCCTCCAATGCCTCAATAATTAGGTAGATTCTAAATAATTAACATTGAATTAAAGCTATTGGAAAATGATTGAAGTGATTCTACAGATCAATTTCGAGTTTCATCAAGCAAATCGAGAGACGAGCTCGGGTGGCATTCGGGACCATGGATCAACTTTTTTTTTTTCAGCCCAAGCTTCCTTTTTCTTTGTTAATTATGATTTCTACTATTGAATTGAATATTATTAGGATATTTTCTAGCTAAATTTTATATTGTTTGAATTTAATGTTGAATCCTAGCATTGGATGATTTGATTTTTGATTGAATTTTATTAAATTGATGTTTGTTCATGTGTTGGTCGTTGTTCAATTACATTTTCTTGATAATTGATTTGCGCAAAATCGCTTATTTCGCTAGATTGATTGAAATTGAAAAAGAAACACCTATCTAGTCCAACTAATTAGGTACTAACAGTTGGCAATTAAATATAGATATTCTTTGCACTTTTATGTTAGATCACCTAAGTTATTTATTGCATTTATAATCGGTTAGGGAGAGAATAATTCTCCTCTAAAAGTTAGGTGAGTAGAGCAGCTTTCACCTAGAGATAGGGTTTGTCCAACTTTCGTGTGATAACCCAACCTGCATTATCAAGGTTAATACAGTGACTACTTGAGCCTTTACTGTTCTGAGTTCAACAACCCGGGAGGTTCTCTAGTACTACATTGATAGACTCGCTTTCCTGTTATATGTTAATTTTAGAGTAGTCCCCAATTTAAATATCATAGTGACACTTGTTCTGCTTGATGAGCTAAAGCGAAAGGATCACATCCTCCATATCTCAGTTTTTTATGCAACTCCACAAATTTATAGTGAGGATAAATCCTCACTCCTTGATTCGAAGAATCAAACCAATCACACTTGAACATCAGAACCTTTAATATTGGTGTTCAAGGTAGCTCTACCTCAACTATGTCGTCTGAAACACACAAATAATTTGGTTTCATACACATACACCATCAATACAAGTTTCTATCTCCTTACCCTTGTCTTTTGTGTGAAATTGAAACCCATTGACAATACAGCTGGTGTATGTCTTAAACTTTTTAGAAGGAACAAAGATAAATTCTTTAGTAACTGACTATATTGTTCCATGGGAACGTGCATCTGTACACACCAAAACACATTTGAGAAGGTTATTAACGTTATGTAACAACCTTTGTTTCTTAAATATTATTACATTCAAAAAGATTGACTTACTTCAATTATAAACAACTCCGCAAATTCCTCGCTTATTTTCTTCTTGATTTCAGCATCTTTATATTTGAATTGATATTTCTCAGTTCCAATTCGTATTTATTGCATTTTAGGATGTTTAAAGCTTACAATTAAGGAAGTTTAGGTTACACTGAACATTTATTTAGTGAAGATAGATCACCTTACTCAAGGTAAGGTCCTCCTCACAATTAAGGATGATATAGTTCCTCACTTCTTTTATTTCGATCATCCAAGAATCTTTTTTTTTTTCCTCAAATTTTCTTCCTTGTTGATTGTATATCGCTAAAACCTCACCTTCATGAAGAGGATTCATGACATCATCATTTCTTCCAACTCCTTTTGAGGTGTTTAGGTATGCGTTCTAAAAAATATCAAGGCCTACTTGATTAAGTTAGCATTGTGTATCAATCCCTCGACTCTTACCTTAGTTTTTTATTATCTTCTTTATATAGTATAAGTACCTAATATATATTGCAAGGGAATATGAATGAGTTATATAATTTTATTAAAATGATGTTTGACACATGGGTACATCAACTGGTATTAGATGGGACCGCATACCCTCGCCTCGCGCGTTAAATGAATTATCAAATACTCCATGAGATCGAAAAGACCTGATGGAAATATGTATTCTAACTTGCATATCAAAATGAAAAAACTTTCTTCTAATTCACACATTGAGACTCACCTATCTTTGCTGTGCACAAGTCTCGTTAGATGAGACTCAACTCGGCTACGAACTCCACCGTCGCCAGAAGGAGCTTTCTAAAGGTGATTGATATGATTCCTCTTTTGATTGTAGACTTAGATCCAAATCCTTGCCAAGATCACCTCCTTTAATTGAAGAACCCTTATTGAGGATTTTGTAGCTTCTACACTCTAATGGAAAACCTATGAGGATCTAAGCATCATAAACCAAACATTGAGAGGCAAAACACTTTCATAAATTGATAACTAGAACATTGAGGAAACTAAGGCCTCAAAATCCCAATTACACAAGCTAGAAGACCTAGAATCAATTGAATCAAGAAAAGGAACTCTAGACTCAATCAATAGAAGGAATTCAGATGATCAATTGAATTCCATAGATGCATCATCCTAAGGCATTCAATTGTTCAAAACTAAAGACATTAACTCTTAGCAAGCTAAACTAAGCAAGGGTGAAGAACCTAGAGACCAAAGATTCTCTCTTCAATAATTTTCTGTAAAATTCAAAATTAGTTTTACATGAATTTATAATGGGGTATTTAGAGGCCAACCCTTAACCCTAGCTAAAAAAGTGTTTAAAGACTTGAATTATCCATAAACCCCTTGATTAAAAGCTGAAAAAAAACAAGTTGAAATAAAAAATTCCCGCCCAAAGGCCAGTTAAGCAAAATCCAAACTGAGAATTACCAACGACTGTAGGGTAGGACGTACTTTTAGAAGTATGTGCAATCTTCAACAATGCCTCCATCCAGAAACCTAGTAGCGACGGTAGGGGCAACGCTATTGTCGATGGTATGGGAATCTTTTCAACAGTTAGCCAATTTTAACGCCAACTTGTTCCCTTGATTGCTCCTGGATAATTGAATACATTGTTACAATCTTTTGTTTACCTTTTTTATATGGAATGATGAATGGAAATATCTTAATGAACTCCATCCATCTTCCATGTCTCTTGTTCAACTTTTATTGTACTTTGAGAAATTTCAAGGACTCATGATCCGTATGCACCACAAACTCCTTTGGCCGCAAATAATGTTGCCAATGCTTTAATATCCTCACAAGTACATTGAGCTCCTTGTCATATATTGCATAATTCAATACCTCTCTGATCAACTTTTCACTAAAGTATGCCAAGGGTCACTTGTCTTGCATCAAAACTCCACCATGCAAATTCTCGAGGCATCACATTCTATCTCAAATATCTTCTCAAATTTAGGTAATGCTAGTAGATGTTCCTACTCAACTGCTCCTTTAGAAGCTTAAATGCCTTCTCTTGACTCTTCTCCCATTTGAATCCATTCATCTTCTTTATAACATCTGTCAAAGGACTAGGAATGGTGCTAAAATCCTTGATAAACGTCCTATAGAAACTTGCCAAAGCATGAAAACTCCTCACTTCGGATGCATTCTTGGGAGTAGGCCATTTTTTGATTGCTTTCACCTTTTCTTGATCTACATGAAGGCTTTGAGAACTCACCACATAACCTAGGAAAGTCACTTTTTTCCAAACAACACTCACATTTTCCAAGGCTAGCATATAACTTCTCACTTCTTAAAACTAACAAAACTTGTTTAAGATGATGTAAAAGATCTTCATAAGTTTTATTATAGATCAAAAAATCATAAAAACAGTCAACAAAAAGTTTACCAACAAAATTCCTCAACACATGATGCATAAGTCTCAGGAATGTACTAGGAGCATTAGCTAAACCATAAGGCATAACTAGCCACTCATAAAGACCAAAGTTAGTTTTGAAAGCCATTTTTCACTCATCCTATTCCTTCATTCTAATTTGATGGTAACCCAATTTTAAGTCAATCTTTGAAAATATTTGAGAACCATGCAACTCATCAAGCAAATCATCTAATCTAGGAATAGGATGAATATACTTGAAAGTTATGTTATTAATGGCTCTACAATCAACACACATACGCCATGTACCAACTTTCCTCGAAACTAATAAAACGAGAACGGCACAAGGGTTAAGCTTTCTCTTACCTGACCTTTGGAGAGAAATTTCTCAACTTGTCTTCTTAGCTCTTTGGTTTTGATGGGAGGACTTCTGTAAGCCGGTCTATTTGGCAACATCGCTCTGGGTACCAAATCAATTTGATGTTCAATCCCTCTCAAAGGACGAAGTCTATTAGGCATCTCTTCAGGTAAGACATCTTTGAACTCTTTAATAACCTTCACTATAGCATTGGACAAAGAAGACAAATGTTCATTAGTAGAAACATAGGCTCCCTTACAATACTAAAGCAAAACCAACTCTTCTTTTTCAAAAGCCTCTAAGACCTTACTCTCTTTTCCATAGAAGCATCTTTTCTTCTCCTTGCAACTGTCACTCTTTTTCTTGTCATTCTTCAAGATTTTCTTCTCTAGATTTTTCCACAGTCAACTCTTTCCCTAAATTCTTTTTTCCTCTTCAATACTCTTTTTCTTTTTCTCACTCTCTAGTCTCTTTTTTTTCTCTCATTTTCTTTTGTTCTACAAAGACTTGACTAGGAGTCAAGGGATTTAGCATGAACTTTTCCCCATCATTTTCAAAGGTGTAGGTATTCTTCACACTATCATGAATAGCTTCTCTATCATATTGTCAAGGATGTCCCAACAATAATTGTGACGCATGCATAGGAGCCACATCACAAGAATCTCATCATTATAGGACCCCTTAGTAATAAACATTAGTACTTGCTTGTCCACTTTCACATCTCCACTATTATTCAACTAATGAAGCTTATAAGGCTTAGAATGCTTAATAAGAGGCAAATTCAACTTTTCAACAAGATAAGTGCTAGCCACATTAGTGCAACAACTACTATCAATAATAAAGTTAGCCACCTTACCTCCTGATGTGTGCAGAATCAAAGTAATAAAAAAACAGGAAATTCTAATCATTACAGTGCTGGACAAGTGGACGTAACAAAGTAAATGTGAGTTCAACCCGAGTATCAATCTCTCAGGGCCAGGCGAAGGTTCATGTACTACTCGTGTTTCTATTTTTTAGTCGAATAAAAAGGTTGATGTCGTAGAGAAAAACTTAAAAACAATAAAAGCAATTAAAAGAAAGCAATAATAAAACGATTTTAAAAGATTAATAAAAACAAGAGTTTGGTTTAGTGGAATCCCCTTAATCTTTATTACTAGCTCAATTGGAAAAGACTTTAATGAAAATGACGTTTGAATTAATTAAGTTGGGTCATCACTCAAAGATCGAGCAATCCCTATCTCTAGGACAAAAGCTACCCTACTCACTAACAAATTATGAGTGTCGTAAACTTAGGTGATTAAAATACCTAAAAGTGCAATATCGTATCTCTAGTCAATTGCCCCAATTAAACCCAAATTGGTTTCCCTAGATTGTTTTTCCTTTCTTAACTCCAAACAACCTTACGAATAATCTAATCTTACGACAATTAAATTAATAGGAAATACAATTGGAAGACAACTTAATTGAAACAAGCATCGAATTCAAGAAATCAAACCAAGAACTTCATAATCAAGCATTAGAGTTCAACCCCAAATCCAAACAAGAAAAACTACTCGCTATTCATTATAAATAAAACTGAAAATTAATTAAAGAATTCAATAACAAGAAAAGTAAAAGAAAGCTTAGGATTTTAGTCTTGAAGCTGAGGTTAAATCCCAAACGTCTTCTAAGATCTTCTCTTGAGTCACTATGTCGAAGATCGAAAACATGAATCAAAGTCTACCATTCTCGAATCCAAGAAAGTAAATCTTGCAGAAAAGTTTAAATTCTATTACTAAAGAAAATATAAAAGCTGGAATTTTAAATAGTGTTTACTAATCTAACCTAAATCTAATCTAAAGTAATTGGCTATTACACTGCCTAAATTGTATGTTACAATGGCTGCATAAAAAGCCCCTTATATAGAGGTAAAAATACAAGAAATACAAGCTCAAGTTGGAGTAGGAATCAAGAAAATCGAGTTTGAAAAGGATTAGAATCACCCCTTGCGAACCTACCTATCGCTAATGTAAGGTGAGGCCTACCATCCCCATAGGTCTCGGGTTTAAGCTGCCTGGCCATCCTCAGTACCTACTGTCGATGGTAGGTTGCCCTACCATCTGCAGTAGGTGTTGTTTTTTTTGCTGACAGGTTTCGTTTTCGTCATTTTCACTCCATTTTCATTCCCTTTTCATCGTTTCTACTTTTGGAGGATACCTAGATAAGAGTAAGAGATACTTAGCTCAAATATATACTTTTACAAATTAAAAACACCGAAAATGATAAATTAACATATAGAAAATATAGACAAAAATGCACTTATCACCTCCCACTAAGCATTTAGTGTGGAAGATATTTTCTCTTTGAATGCTAGTCTCCTCTTAATGGATTTCGGTAGAAAAAGCTCTAATAGCCACCAAGCTCATTCCCTCTGCATCGACTTCAAAAGAGGTAATATCTTGATCTTCACTACTTCATCTTTGTCCACAATCCCTGCTTGTCAATCTTAATCACTCTTACCAATCCCACCATTTAAGTCTTTATTAAAAACTAAAGTTCTTTTGGTAGGATAATTTATAGAAATATGCCCCACACCATCGCACTTGAAGCACCTTGTTGGATTAGTGATCAACTTTCCTTTCTCTTCCACCTTAGGCTTAGAATGATCTTTGAAAGTCACCTTAGGTATATCTTCTTCTTTGGCCAACTTTTATAGGTTGATGCTTGAGGTTTTGGTACCACACTTCTTGAAGAAGGAAGATTAGTTTTGGAGAAACCAATTCTCTTCCTTTGATTTTCAATCTTGGCAGCTAAATGACACATATCTTCATAAGTGGTGTATGGGTACAACTCTAATTAATTAGCTATATTCCTATTGAGACCACTTAAAAACCTAGCAACTGAAGCATCGTTGCCCTCCTCCAAACTCAACCTTGAAGTGTACAACTCCATTTCATACCTATATTCTTGAACACTTTTTTTGTCTTGCTTAAGAGTCATCAACTTGTAATGCAGCTTCCTATAGTAATACTCCGGTATAAATCTCTCTTTCTTGAGAATCTTCAACTCCACCCAAGTTTCTACCAGTTTCCTTCCATTTCTCAACCTTTGAGTAGCAGCCCTTTCTCATCAATGAAGTGCATAACCCGAAATTCGGTAATCATTATTTTCACTTTGACAATGTCACTATATCTTCTCACCATGACAAGTTCTCTACTTTTTGCTCCCAATCTAGGAAGATATGATGGTCACTCTCCCCTTTAAAGCTAGACACCTTCCACTTAATTTCATCAAGAGTTTAATCCCCTTGTTGATTATCATAGTAGCCACCATGATATGCTTGGCCAACATTAGGATTATCTCCATAATCTTCATAAAAGTTGTCATCATGCCATGCTTCATGTCTTGGATATTCTTCTTGTGGTCTATAACATCCTCTTCTTCCTAGAACTCCTCTTCTTCAACCTCTAACTTGTGTTCTTCCTTGATATCCACCTTCATGAAGTGGAAGAGAATTTTGAACTAGCATATCATGGTATCCATAATTAGATATATTGCCAAAAGGTCTTTAATGGTGAGGTGAACTAAAACCTCCAAGGTTATCTCTAACGCCTTGCTCCATTGTGGCACTACTCTTGTCCTTCTTAAGCTCTTCAACATCTCTAGCAACACATTGGTATTGCCTTGCCAATTCTTCAATCGATTGTTGTAAAGACCGCAAAGCCTCATTTACGTGTCTCATTGAAAGTTCACTAGTACCTCCTTGATAAGATTGAGTAGGAATATGACTATCTATAGACATTATTCAACCTGCAATTTAAACAAAGAAACAAAAGCAAAAGACCTTCCAATCACTCCCTAAGTATTTTCACTCTTTGATGATTACTCAATCCACTCGTGTTTAACTCTCTTAATGGCTTTTATCAAAATAAGCTCACCCTTTTGCCCTTTTCCAATCACTCAACACTCAAGTCTCTACATGATCCTTCAAACTTCTTAGCCAACTCAAACCAAGAGCATCAATCCAAATCAAGCGAACAATCAAAGCACTTAGTTGGATAAGTGTTCAAAGAGGTGAAATATCAAACACCTGAGGTGTAAGAGTTTCAAATAATTTAATATATGGAAATGAGCCAAAAAAAATAATTGATCATCTCAAATGATTACAAGTACACAAGGAAACAATTAGAAGTAAAAAACAAAGCAAATCAAAACAATTAAGCTAAACAAAGAACACAAGAGGACTAAAATAAAATTTTAAGGAAATAAGAGATAATGACACCCTGACACTAAAATGACGATATCTCACAAACTACGAATCTAAAGTAGATGAGATCAATTCAAAAATCTTCCTCACTCGAAAAGGATGATTTTAAGCGTACATTTCGTCGGAATTTGATATGTATAACACAGGATATCACCGGATTAATCAACACTTTCACTGCAGTTGAGAAGCCAAAACACATTCTACAATTCAGGAAAATAGAGCAATAAAATGAACTCCAAGTTGAGCCCAACTTATTTCAAATGAATCAAAACTCAGAGGAGCATCTCCAACCAAATTCAACAACAAATTCGTACAAATGTCAAATGAATTTTCTTTTGTTTTTCGTAACAATTTTTTTGTACTATTATTGCACGATCTTTTTGTATGTTTTTCACAGATCATCAAGTACTTATTGTTTTTGTTTGAATTTAGCAAATTTCAACAACTTAAAAATTACTTTGACCTTCAATTGGAGGTTGCTCTGATACCACTTTGATATTGAATGCTCTTTTGATTGTAGGATTGGATCTAAATCCTTCCCAAGATCACTTCCTTTGATTGAAGAACCTCTATCGAAAATTTTATAGCTTCTACACTCCAATGGAAAACCTATGAGGATCTAAGCCTCATAAACCCAACATTGAGAGGCAAAACTCTTTTCTAGATTGATAACTAGAACCATAAGAAAACTAAGGCCTCAAAACCTAATTACACAAGTTAGAAGAACTAGAATCAATTGAATCACAAAAAGAACTATAGACTCAATCAATAGAAGGAATTAAGATGATAAATTGAATTCCATAGATTCATCATCCTAACGTATTCACTTGTTCGCAACTAAGGACATTAACCCTTAGCAAGCTAACCTAAGAAAGATGAAGAACCATAGAGACCAAGAGATTCTCTCTCGATAAATTTCAGCCAAATTCACAATTAGTTTGACAATGAGTATATAATGGGGTACTTATAGGCCAAGCCTGAACTCTAGCTAAACAAGTGTTTATTAACTTGAATTACCCATAAACCCTTTGATTAAAGTTGAAAAAAGTAACTTGAACAACAAATTCCCACCCAAAGGCCAGTTAAGCAAAATCCAAACTGAGACCTACGGACGACGGTAGCGTAGGACCTACTGCCAGTGGTAGTTGCAGTCTTCAACAATGCCTCTATCCAGAAACCTACCAACGATGGTAGGAGCAACCCTACCATCGGTGGTAGGGTGAATTCTTTCAACACTTTGCCAATTTTCACCCTAAGTTGTTCCCCTTATTGCTCCTTGACAAGTGAACACATTGTAAACAACTGGGAGGATTCTCTTGATCATCAAACTCCTCAATCCTATTCTTCGAAGCATTTTCCAAGTAAGCAATCATACCATTATCTTCTTGAAGCTTGAGTTTCTTCCTTTGAGCTCTAGTGATCAGTCCAATCTTCAAATTGAAAGGTGAATGACTCAACCGGTTCACATCAGCGATGGGCGTCAGTCATTCTATGAACACGTGACAATCATGTCTTTTCATATCGGCCATCTTCATGTCTTTATAATCAACATATTTGACTAAGTTAGATGCATAATTCAACAAAATCAAGCATCATTTTATTTTGTTCCTTAGTCAAGTTGTAATGTGCTATTAGCTTCGAACACTTACCGCTAGTTCTCTCATCCATCAACAGGTTCGGTCAGTTGCAATAAAAACGTAGGTCTTGTTTAGCATTGATATTATTTTTTGACTTCTCTTTCACATCCAACACAGTGTTGAAAACATTATAAACACATTCTTCTCATTGTACATGATGTCAATATTATGACGGAATAAAAGGGTAATACTAATAAGGAAGATCCCAAAATATACTTCGTCATTCCTTTCTAGTTGCGATCCCTGTCTCTACCATCTTTCTTGCTCAATTTCTTTCCTGTTTTGGTGATTTTAGGGAAGTCCCGCAACCTTTCCCATTTTTGTTCTCCCAAAAGCCACGGTGACAGTGACGACTGGTCTTCACCTCTACCCCTTTTGAAAGACCTCGAATATCGTCTAAATTGATGATCTGATGGCAAAAAACATTTATGGCAATTGAACCAAGAATTTTTTCCCCTATTTTGCAGCCAAAACGATTATGTTTATTCCATAAAATATGGACAAGCCAATACCCTTGCTATACTCTAACCACTGAACATACTATATTTCGGGAAGTCACTATCTATCCAAACAAGTGCCTCCCGTATTTGGAAGTTCTCTCTCTTTGATATGTTATATATAACGGTCGCAACATCTTATAAATGATTCGTTTCTTACATCAACGATTGAAAATAAACATCTAAGTTATTTTTCAAATTTTTAGTATCCGAGATGACAATCGTCAAGAGTGTTACCTCCTTTTTCATACACATCCAAGGCGGCAAGTTATACAAGGTTATCATTACTTGCCACAAAGAGTATGTCTTTCCCGACATTAATTCCAAAAGGTTAAATTCATCTGTATATAAGTCAAGTCTCACGTTCCTTATTTCCGCCAAACAGTCATAGTAAATCCTATCAAAATACTTCCAAACTTCCCCATCTTTAGGATGACTCATCATATCTGGTTGCTGTGAGCTTTCAGAATACCTTCTCATGTATTCAGTAGTTTTTCTCAATGCATACATTCTATAAATCTTGGAGTTAACAGAAATAAAGCATCGTCTTCACCGGCGTCTTTAGCTGCAATTTCTTTTTCTTCCTCTCTTCTTCGTACTTATCTTATACTGGTGACTGCCACAAAATATATATTTCGTTCTTTTAGAGTCCTCATGCCAATAAAACATACAACCATTCACACACACATCAATCATTTGCACAGGTAATCCTAAGTCAAATATCAATTTCTACATCACTTACTAATCTTCTACTTCATTATTGTCTGGCAGCAAGGCTTCTTGATATATTCACAAACATCATTGTAAGACCTTTAATTCCATTAGTTCTCAGACTTAATGTACAACAACTCTGCAGTCGCAAATAAAACTGAATGTATATCATCTCCTTCAACCAATAGTGTCACTACCACTTTTTGTCAAAAAACTTTTATGCCTCAGGATTAGGTGGTTTTTCATAATTAATTTCTTCCTACTAGAAAACATTCGGACTGGCTACATCAAATATCATCCCACTATATGAGTTGCTTTCAGTCGGCATAAACCGTGAACTTTCTATCTCAATATTTTACCAGATTGTACTAGTATGGTTCGCAAGAACACGTTCCTCATCATGTGGCCACAAAACCCCTGTTTTTTACCATGAGTTGTCTAATTATTATACAAAGGCACAAAACCACGATGTAAAAGATGTTCATTCACAGCTTTGGAAGGTATAAACTTCTTATTTTTACATTTTGCATACAAACACCTCATCTCATTTAGACGTTAATTATTCGTTTCAAGACAATGACGACCAAAACAATTAATGCCATGAATTAATTCACTAGTATGACCATGCTCTCTTCAACTATATATCCAACTATGATATGGCATTTTCAAAGCTTCTAAGAATGATTAGGAGAAAGAATTTTTAGTTTCACAACTTCTCAGTTACGATTATAGAGATTTAAATTTTAGACATACATAAAAGTCTTACCATAAGTTTAAGGATTACAAGAAATCTTAGTTTGTTTAATATTATAAGGTTTAAACCATTGTTCATTTTGAGTTTTACGGTAAGTCATTACATAGAAATCTACGTTTTTCATATAATTAGAAAAATTTTGGCCGAGTTTCCCTTGCAATATTGACATTTTCTAGGCACACAGCTCACTCAAACAAGAACAAACACCCTAAAACAAAATGAAAGCGTCAGGACTCCCCTATAAAACTATATATATAAATTAAAGAGTCAACAACTTCCCATAAATATATATATATATATAAATTAAAGAGTTAAGGCTCCTCATAGAACTATATATATAACTTAAAAGGTCAGTGTTTGCCCCTAAAACAACATTTTAAATAATTAAATACATACCTCTACCATGTGTATGGTGAAGAATATGCTATCAAAATCTTCACAAAGAAACTAAAACAAAAAAGAGTAATATTAGATTCTAAACTTAAAGTACTTGATTTAAGTCGTAAACTTAAAGTAATTTAACTATTTAAACTTAGATTTACATTTTTTTTTTACAAGTTCTCAATATTTTAAGTTATAAATTTAATAATGTTATATGTTATAAATCATAGAACTCACAATTAAAAAATTCTATCTAAATCTTGAAACTTAAGAATTAAAGAATTCGAGAGTATAAGAAATTAAACTTATTGTTACTTTTACCATTACAATGAAACTTTTGTTACTTAATGGGAGTCAAAATGAGTCGAAATGAGATTAAACCCCTTGATATTTTTGTCAAAATGTGACCTATATGGATTTTGCTATAAGCGGATCAAAGTTATCTTACATAATTCTTGCCAAAATGTGGAAGAGAACTTTGATCCACTTTTACGGATAGATTGAAATAGAACTTCCAGAATTTGCCCACATATAAATTGTGTTTTCCTACTGCGTATCTCCAACATTCTCCAATAGCAGAAGTGCTTCCTAATGGATATGTTACTGCTGGCACATCTTTGAGACCAAGAAGCTGGCCAGTTCTAGCTTCTGAAACTGATACATCAAAGTCGTAATTTGGTAATTTTGTATTCATCTTTCTGGACCACATTGTCAAAGCCACAACACAAATATTTTTCATCTGATTCTCGAGACAAAGTTTCCAAGTTTAGCTTTCTTGTACATGACACACCATAATAAGAACAAACACAAGACCCTTAAATCAGGATGTGGACTGGCAACTGCTACGAACATCATTGAGATGATCACCAAGGACCAACTATATATCTAAGAAAAATAAAAGATACTAATACATAGAGAGGTTACATTCCACTAACAATTACATATGGTTGTACCAACTGATAACCTTTCTGATCAATTTCCTGAAACTTCTTAATTCAAGTCTTTAAAACACAAACATATATGACACTAGTTCTAAAGAAAAAATAGAACTCATCTATAACATATTTTGTCCAAATCAGATCGAAATCCATCAACGACAGATAAGATGTTCATTATAAAAAGTTTTGTACATTCCTGTTTCCTCCCGATATAAAAAAACAGAAATCAACACCCAATATTTGGCTTCTGCTTAATCAAAGGTTGAAGTGGAAACTACAACTTCCAAATCTTTTCCGATAATGACAATTACCAAGAATGCTTTGCAGGACCAGCCAAAAAGTGCTTAAAAATGAATACATCAGTACAAGACAGGAAAAATTCCAGGAAAAAAAAAAAACACGTCACCTCTGAAATTCGGGCAACTAGCGGTGGCAGCGGCAGTGAGCTCCTCCGGCATCGGCATGGCGTGCTACTCCAATCTTCACCATTAATGCAGAGGGGATGAGAGATGGAGAGAAAAAAGAACAAAAATGAAAGAAGAAGCTGAAGAAGAAGAACAACAATGAAATTCAGAAGCGATGCGGGCGAGTACCCGCGAACGGCGGTAGACTCCAGCAGCTGCTATCGTCGGTGGGGTGGCGGGAGGGGAAAGATTTTGGTTGATTCATTGAAGTTGAATAGGGGAGGATTGTAGGCTGAATTCGGTTTATGAATATATCTACTCCTTAGTCACTCATGCCACACCGACGCCACTTACCGACGAAATACAAATTACTCACGACAATAATTATCATCCTAACCCTGATGCAACACCGACGCCACTTCTATGCATATTTTTAATTGCCAATTTATCTACGAAATATGGTCGCTAAGCCCATTGGTAAATAAAAAAATTATCGACAACAATAATTATGGTTTCTTGAGACCAAAAGGCGAAATCCCTCGCCCTCAGGGCCCCCACCAGACTGCCCGACGCCCTGGTGGAGGACGTAAATCATGGTGACTCAGCAGTCCTGTAGACTGGAGGCCATGGCCTGGTGCGCACAAGGAACCACCTCCCACATTGGAGAGATTGAAATTCCCACACTGCCGCCGCCAAGATTCGAACCTTGGCTCTTGGGACCAACTCTGCAGTCCCAGAACCAACTGAGCTACGCCCATGCGGGCAATAATTATGGTTTCTACCCCTATCGGTAACTATTCTTAATTATTTACTCATAAAATACTGACACATTCTTGTACATATTTTTAATTGCAAACTTTTCGATTAAACAACGTTTCTAAACCTGTGTGTAAAGTAAAAATTTATTGACAACAATAATTATTGTGCTGTTCGTAATTTTTGTTACCGAAGAAAATGATGTTGTATCTTCTGATAGTTTATGGCGCAATTTTCTCCTCCAATTCTTTTTGCAAAAATTGTAAAAAGATCGACGAAAGCTTTAGCAACAAAAAGCATATTCGACTATAAAAAGACTCTTTTGTTGTAGAGAAATACATATTTGACTTAATCATTCTATCATCAGTCAGAGGGACATTTTGTGCACATCCATATATATAGACAGGTGAATCATATAATCAAATTTGTTTTAAGTTTCAGATCTCTATTAGGATTTCACTATTTTATTTTTTTTATTGTCTTCAAAATAATTTGAATGGACTGTCACATTTCATGCATGAAGAAAAGTGCCCCTATGACTGGTGAAACTGCGTTACGCGCCATAGGCTGATCTAAATATACTTCAGTGGGGCCAGAGGACCCTACTGAAATAAGAAAAAATCATGTGTAGGATAGTGTACCAAATATATTGGGTACCCACTAGTAATTTAATTGCTACCTCACTTACCAAAAAACATTTTTGTTTTTCCTTCACTTTTTTCTGGTTCCATCTAGTTTTTTACTTGGTACATTTTACACATCACACTCTTTAAGAAAATCGAATTTTTAAACGATTTTTCTTATATAGATTAGAATACCCTTCAAATAAATTAATATTTTCCTTTCCTCTTCTCCCCTCATGAACAGTACTTTTATTTATTACGATATATGATATGTCACCTTTTTTAGAGTTGATATGTTAAAACAATTTACTATATATATATATATATATATATAGTACACTCACTAATCGTGAACTCCTAGATCTGCCACTGTTAGGTGCATCATATTTTGTGCATTCACTTTTTTTTCTTCTGATTGTAGATATCGTGTATTCACATAATTTAATAGAATAAGTTAACAAAAAAATTATATTTTAGTGTAAATTAAATGAATAAGTGTTTATGAGTAAAAAGAGAAAAGTATAAAATTTTGTATGGACAATTATGATGATTTTTCTTATATAAATAGCATATCACACAGAAAAATTTCAAAGGCTAACAACATGAGATATATTTTAATACATTTTAATATATTTTAATTCATTTTTATATTAATAAATATTAGAAAATAGAAGATGAACCTAAAAGCCAATAGATAAATCATGAGAAAATTACAATAAAGGGAAGTGTAGCAAGTGTTGCAGCTTGTAGTAAAGGATCTTGTGTAATACAATCGTTATGATAAACTGGCTCAAATAAGTTTTTTAATTTTTTTATTTTTATTCTATTTAAGTTTATAATCTTGAAATCTAATCTTAGCGAAGGGGCAGGTGGATCTTCATGAATTGGATCTCTCTTAAACTCTCTGTGGTGTACTTAATTTTCTACTACCAGCATAAAGGGCAGGTGGTTTACAGGACTGGCATGGGCGGCGAACCCGTGTAGCTTCTCTATGTCTAGGCGACGGACCAGCATGAATTAAGGCATGAGATAAGTTTCTTCTTGGAGTTGCTACAAGAAAGTCATCACATCCAAAAAGAATATCAAATAGGAAAACTCATATTTGATTTTTTTTTTTTTTTTTTTTTTGGTTCTCTTTTTGTGGGGAAAAGATTATAAATATATTAAGGATCAAAATATCCATTAATGTCGGAGGAAATTAAATCTAAAATTCACAAGATCGACGGTGCAAAATCATATAATTCATGTTTTGTGTGTGTGTGTGTGTGTTGGGGGGGCGCGTGGTTTGTTTGTTTCAGATAATTGAAAAAATCTTGATTACACAGCATACTCTTAAGGAAGCACATCTATGGCCTTACCGGATATTAAAGTTCTTGCTGAAGTTGCGGGTTGAATATGTTCAACAGAAACCAATAACAGTAAAAGAAGTACAGCCATGGCCTTGCTGATCATCTTGATTCTTCAGAATGGAATGATATTGAAAGGTAGATTAATTAGGTGCAATTATTCTATAAGCCATCGAATAATTTCCTTGAATTATTAATCTTAGTCGAAACCTATGAATATAAAAATATTTCCAAGGTGGGAGCTCATTTCCTGAGAGCTTCCTAGATAAACCCCTCGGCTAGGCAAACCAAACCGAACCAAACGTTATTTCTTGCTTTGGTCAATGGAATTGAAAATTATCCAATTAAAATTTAAAAACTTAGTGTATACTTCATTTAGTAAAATATAATTATACATTATGAATTTTTTTATAAAGAAATATGATGAATGATATATCTTTCAGTACACGCTTATATATGTAATACATAAAATATAATATATATTATATATACATATATATAAATATATACATATATCTATATATATACATATATACATATATATAAATATATATTATATTTTCTTTATGAATTATTACAATTATAATTCTAATCTTATATAATCTTGTAACGTAAGAATCGTGATGATGCTCATTTGAAAAATAAGCTTTACACACATCGAGACGACTACGAGAATTCAAAGAGCTCCACCGAGTTTTGAGGTAAGTTTGTTATTTCAATTACCATGAATATCACAAATTAATTTGTCATTTACTTACCAAATTTTGATTTAACATGTTTTTTTAATTCTAAGCAAAAGTACTTGGAGTTATAGAAGAAGTAATAGGGGAGCATTCTCAAACTTACGCTTCTATGCCCACCAACGTACGAATGATGCTTCAGGTCTAGATGGAGTTGAAGAAGGGGTGTATGCCTATTGGTTCGGAATCGTAAAGTCAACTCGTATATGAGGGCTTAGGCCCAAGGTGCAGTTGGAGCTTGCCCTCTCCTTCTGGACGATTTCTAATTGTAGATTGCAGAGGTCACTGCTTAGATTCGAAATTACATACGAAGCGCACGTCTTGGTAAGTGGGTTGTCTGACACTTTGTAGATTATAGCTATTGGTCTGAGGACATGTCACCTATAGATCTACAGCTAACTCAAAAATGGCAAATGTCGGGTGAGACGAGTGGACATGGCAGCTAGGATGTTGTAAAAAAGGGAGGCGAGAAGGACGACGAGGAGAATGTCCATCCTAGTGATGATCAGGCCGGTGATAGGGTTCCCCATTCTATAGATAGATTTTCGTTACATCTGACAATTGCAGTACTCGTATTTACATTTGTGTTGTTTTTTATGATGATTATATATCATATTTTGTTTATCTGAATGCGGAAGGAGTTCTCTGTTATATATTACTATATTTTATTTTCAGGATTTTTTGTATTTTCAGAATTAGTATTTAAAATTAAAAAGAAAAAAGCAACAATCGCCTTATGACGAATAGACGGTCGCAACAAAAAAAATTAAAAAAACCATTAGAGCTGACTTGCAAGCGGAAGTCAGTTGCACAGCCAATATTTTTCAACCGAATGAGTCAACCATTATTCGGTCGCAAAGCTCATTGACTCGGAATATTGAGACTTCAATCGCAACGTCAATTGTAAAGTCTTGATTGTGATCGCTCTTCAGTCCTTTTTAGTCGCAAGTCGATCATAAAGTAGCTGTTTGCAACTGATTTGCAACCCAATCAATAATCGCAAAATTCTATTTTTTGGTAGTGTATCGGATTTAATTTTTGAGGTGCTCAACACTAAGTGTGCTTTATTTATGGAAATTAAGATCTAACCATTCTAACCAATGATGTTTTTTGTGCATGTCTTAACAACCAAATAGATAGAGTGGAGTTTGTAGTTTAATTCGTACTTGTTTACGTCTTTTTGTTAGATATGTATGTCAGCCCATTGAAAACATGAATCGAGGATGATTACGTTTACGTTGATCCAAAGTTTCATTTAGTTGTATTAGATTATCGATTATTATTTAATTTTAGAATTCAAGATTTCGGATGGAGAGACTCATATATTGTTAGTATTAGTTTCAAAATTTAATAATAGCAATTTCAAATTGGTCTGAATATATTGTTATGAGCAGCGGAAAATCGTCCCAAAATTGGTCAGAAAGAATTAGTAAAATTTGTGTCCCAATATTTTAGAAGATAAAAAAGTCCCAAATTTGGTCATAAAGAAGTAGCGAAATTGGTCCCAAAATTTGTAACAGTTTTGGACGAAAAATACGTGCCAAATTAGAAAGAAAATGAAATCCCAAATGAGCCAACAATATTTCCCGCAACTGGTACGGAAAAATATCGTCCCAAAGTTTTGGCAAAAAGAAAATCGTGCAAAAAATTTGGCTTGCGTGATTTAGGCGCGGATTATTTTTCTGGGTTTTTTTTAGTTGGGCCTAGTTTTTAGTATTGGATATTAAAGAGGCCAATTTTTTTTTAAATTTTAGAAGAAAACATAACGCACAACTATTATGCGTTATCAGTTAATTAGACGTCCTCCTCTAATCGGCCGATATGGCTTATAACGCACAATGGGTGTGCGTTATGATAAGGCAATAACGCATACTCGTTGTGCGTTATCATCTATGTAATTTTTTTTATTTTTTTATTATTTTTTTTAAATCTTTTAAATTTTTTTTAAATTTTTTATTTTATTTTTTTAATGAATTTTTTTTTGTTTTTAATGAAAATTTCTTTTGAGAAAACTTATAATTGTATAAATTTTTTTTAGTATTTTTTTAATGAATTGTTTTTTTAATGAAAATTTGTTTTGGAAAAACTTATAATTGTATAATTTTTTAAAAAGACTATTTATTATATTTAACTTATTTTATAATATTTATATCGTTTTATTAGAAAATATATTTCTATTTTAACCATTTCATCGCAAGTTATTTGAAAAAGTAATGCTAAAGAAATTGTAAATATTTAAAGCAATGATGTAGTAATTAGAAGAAATGGAAAAAAAATTTCATTAATAGAAACATGTTTTATTACAACTATTTCAAGAAAATGTCAAACTTATACATTGCTCAGTCCGGGATTATTACTATTTTTCTTATTATGTCCCGGCATACGACATCTGCCACATCTTGGGGGAGAATCCGGATTTATATAATTCATTTCCCCCTGAAATCACTTGTCCTGTTTCCTACCCCGTTCCTTTTTTATGTTTGGAGGATAAAATGTTAAATTAAAAGAAACATCCGCCAAAAGTTCTCACTCAAGACCGGATGAAAATTCGCTTGGTAAGTTCTTCTGTATGTTTGTCGCGAATATATCTCCGGCACATAAGTATCTTTTCTTGACCCATTTTCTCTACACACTGCAAGAACATGATAACAAGGCAATATATATGTTTGCCATTTTTCACAACTGCATGATTTATTATTTAGCCGCAATGTATAGACGTTGCCCGTATCAGAAACCCGGATTGGAGATCTGACCATGTACATATTCCCTCTCGCGGATTGTAAGTTGTAACTTTGTGTTCTCTTGATTTCTTTTCAATCCGCAAGAACTTGTAAAAAATTCGAGTTGGAAATGGATGCACACAATTTTCAGCTGCTTCACGGTGTTGGTGAAAGTACTTAACTAGTTTGTTGAATATTAGTTCAACCATTGCTTTTAAAGGTAGAACCCTAGCTTTCTTCAACACACTATTAAGTGCTTCAGAAATGTTGGTTGTCATGATACCGTGTCTGTGACTGCTATCATGCAAAAGTGTCTATTTCTCTGGGTCCAACTTCATCAAGTGAATGTAAGCATCAACATTTTTTTCTTGAATCTCTTTGATTACACGGTCAAATTTCCATTATTTTGTTTCTGTTCCGGCCTGCCACATCAAGCTTTTTAGGTTTGTATTTTTAAAAGTCTTGTTGAAATTCGCTCTAATGTGGCGTAAGCAAAACCGGTGGACTGCAAATGGTGGTTGCCACAAAGGTTGACTTTGAATAGCAGAGAAAATACCTTTGTGACGATCAGAAATGAGGCATACGTGGCGATCTTTGACAATGTATTCTCGCAAGTTTTTAAGGAACCAATTCCAACTCTCGGAGGATTCCTTATCAACAATTTGCAAAAGCAAGTAGGAATAAGTGATTATTTACATCCCACGTACTTGCAATTAACAGCACGCCCTTGTATGGTCCCCTTAAGTGTGTTCCATCCACAGAAATCACCGGCTGGCAATATGGAAATCCGTCTATACATGGCGAGAAATACCAGAAAACAAATTTGAAAACAAAATAAGGGGGACTGCTTGTTCTGTGATGCAAAAATTTGTATATAGTCCCGGGTTTAAATCCTGTACAGCTTGTAAGTATTTAGGTAAAATACTGAAGGTTGTATCCTAGCTACCAAAAACCCTCTCGATGGCAAATTTTCGAGCATACCATGCCCGCCTGTAAGTACAGCCAATTAATACCTGCACTTCTTGAATGATGTTCGAAACAGGTATCTTAGGATCGTTGGCAACTAAGTATGATATAGACATTGATATAAATTTTAAAGACAAGTTTCTGTGCTTGTTTTATTCTATCTATACAAAGTATGTGTGTTCTTTGCCGAATCTGGTTATTTCCTACCGATTGTGCGTGGTTTTCTTTTTTATACGGATGTGCCATGAACAGTAATTATCGTCACTATGATGGCAACATCTTGCGGTCCATGTATCAATCTTACTTTCAAAACTCGATATTCACGCCCCACACTGATTGATTACTTACGAACTGCGCTTACTGCCTGTACTTTGTCAACAAATCTCATGCCTAACTGTATGTCAATCATGGAGTCGTTCCAATCGAGTAACTGGACTGGTACCAAATTCTACAAGATCATCTACAGGAGAACTCGAGCCAATATCTAAGAATGCTCCAGAATGTGTGTAGTCATACCTAGCGTTGCTGAACCGTTGGCTGCTCTCCCATTGTTGCACTATGTTTTCGGTGACCGGGTTGACAGGATTTATAGGATTCAGGGGAGTTTGGAACTCTCCTTCTTCTGGATTATTGTCATCATCCGATTCAGATTGACTAGAAACGGCATCATCCCGGTCCGATCCGTCAACCTCATCGTCATCGTTATTGATGGTACTGTACAACATAGACGGTTCATCAGAAACCATCTGTGTTACCACTGTAATATGTTCTGGCAAAGTTGTTGCATTTCTATCATTTGTACTTGGAATATTTTGTTGCTGGCTATGCTCGAATTCAACAAGAATATGAATCCTTTCCTTCGCTAGGTGGGGTTGAATAGTCCATAGATAAAGGATTTCCTCATTGTTGTTCATGCTATATAAATTAAAGTAAAACATACGATGCACTTCGTAGTATGAAGACACTCTCATTGTCATTCGAACATTCCAAAGATTGGGATCCATATATTGGTATTTCAATATTTTTTTTACCAGTTCGGCATATGAAATAATTCGGTTCATTGGCAATGTCTAACTTTTTCAAATTATTCCAGTAAAATAGGGGTCGTATGCATCCCTTGCAATTTCAGAATCCCAAAATAACATTATTCTAACAGGGTTGATTGCTTCTATTTCAAAATTATTCAATTGTAAGTGTTTAGGGAGGATGAAATATGAAGATGTTAGGAACTTCGGGAATTGAAAAAAGAATGAGTGGAACTGAAGATGTAGAGAATAAGTGTTTTGAAGATGTAGAGAATAATGAATGAATGTATGTATTTATAGACTTTTAATGGTTTAGAAGGCAGAGAGTAAGTTGTAATGGGATGAGGGAAAAGTAATTGGTGGGATGAATTATTGTCCTTCCATGAGCTGGGTTCACGGGATGAGCTCTGTTGGATGAAATTATTGTCCTTGGAAGCTCTGTTGGATGAAATTATTGTCCTTGGAAGAGCTGGTATGAGTGAATTATTGTACGGGAGGAGGTGACAATTAAAGATAACGCACAATGGTTGTGTGTCATCTTCAAGGATAACGCACAACAGGCATGCGTTATCCTTGAAGATAACGCAAACGCACAACCATCGTGCGTTATCTTCAGGCCTCTTTTTCCAGCAAACTTTTTTCTTTTACACATTAACCCTTTTTTTATTTTTTTTAATTTTTTTTAGTAAACTTTTTTCTTTTACACATTTACCCTTTTTTTATTTTTTTTATATTTTTCAGCAAACTTTTTTCTTTTACACATTTACCTTTTTTTTTTTTTTTTTTCAAACTAATTAAAAGATTTTTCAAACCATAGTAAACTTTTGGTTTAGGGTTTTTCAAACCAAATCAAAAATGTTATGTTTAAACTGGACAATTTGAAATGTTAGACTTTTACTTAAAACAAAATAAAAATATAATTTAAGATACGTAAAACAAATAAATCAATAATATAAACATGAACTGAATACTTTATATAGAAATTTAATTTACATATAATTGGCAATGAAAACTAGAAAATACTAACTATAACTACGACCTGTCGGATGGCGTGAACCTTGTAGTCTCCTTACCAACACGATGCTTGAATCCGTAATGCTGTACACTATTCATGTCATCTGCGCGCTCCTCTTCCTCAGACGAAGATGCCTGCGATATAGGCTGATGCAGTGTAGATGAACCGACTGTGCCTAGAGGAGGGGGTGCCCGAAACCTATAAAACCCATAGGATGTAGAATATGGTGCTTGAAATGAGGCAAATCCTAAACCGGGCAGGGGAAGCGTCTGTGGCGTCCCGGATCCACTAGGAAGTGATTGGGAAGTTGGCGTCAAACACAAATTAAAAGAAGGCATATCTAAGTTCGGGCTGTCAAATGGGTCAACAGGCGGTTGTCCACTTCAAGATCCCTCACCCCTCTCCACCTCTACATGGCCGGGGTCGACATGTTCGTACCTTTCTGGAGCAGGAGATACAGGAGGACGTGCACCTCTTGCTCCATGCCCAGGATGTCTCCGAGCTCCCGTCTTAACTCCACGAGCGCCTTAGTCTGGTACGTGCTCCCGGGGACGGCGACGAGATAGCTACACAGGGAATGTCTGCTGGATATCATGCTGCGAAAGAGTGCATTCCAAAGTACCGCCGATAGACACCATACACCTCCGGATAATCGTCTGCACTTTCTTCGCAAACACGGCCATCTGTGAAGGAGATGAAGGTGGTTCCTGAATCACCACTAAAGCTATATCATCCACCTCCTTCAACATAGAAGTCTAAAAAAAAAAAAGAATTTAAAAAATTAAATAAATAAATTAATTAAAACATTATCAATTAACATAAATAACTGAAATGTGAAAAACCTTAGAGGGGGGGGGGGGGGGTGAATAAGGTTTTTGGCTAATTTAAAAAATCTTTTGTTTGATTAGAAAGATAAACCTCCAATTTGTTTGTGAAAGATTTCTAAAAACTCTTTTTAATAAGAATCCACACAAAGCACAATCTTATAGAATTGGCAATTATGAAAAGAGCAAAGAGTTAAAGAGCATGCACAACAATTTATAGTGGTTCACTCTCTCCAAGAGCTACATCCACTACCTTGAGCCTCAACCCAAGGATTTCACAAATCCACTAACTTCAAGTTGATTACACAACTACACAATGAGGTTCACCCTTCAAGGGTTTTACACTATAACCTCAACCACAACAACACTACTACACAGTGAGGTTCACCCTTCAAGGGTTTTACACCAAAACCTCAATCACAACAATACAACTAGTTAATCAAAGGATCACCCAAAGGGTTTTCCACAAACCTTTGATCACAATAATAAAATAGAGAGAGTTAGGAACAATGTTACCAATTTAGCTTGAGAAGAGGAAGATTACAACTCAATGGTATACTTCTACAAGCACCTCTTTTCTTCTTCTTTGATGGATGATCAATAATGAAGCTCAAGAAGATTTTGTTTGGGTTCAAAAAAGATTTGTAATAAAAATGTATTTTTGAAGCTCTTGAAATGTATTAAATGTTCTCAATGAATAATTCCCAAACTTCTTGAATTTATGGCTGATAATTGAGTGTATATATAGGGTTTTTTAAGCTTAAGACCGTTGCCTAAGAAATAGGTCGTCAAATTTCGAAATGACCGTTGCTTCGTGTAACGGTAATATTTTTTTATACCGATGACTAAAAACGGACGATCGGTTTTTAAAAACCGGATCGCCGAATTTCTGGGACAGAAAGATTCGGACTTGGTTTTCCGAAAAACGGACTGCCGAATTATAAAAACGGACGATCGGTTTTAGAAAACGGACTATCGGTTTTAAAAACGGACTATCGGTTTTAAAAAACGGACTATCGGTTTTAAAAACGGACTCCCCCTTTTAAAAAACGGACTTCCGAATTTTTCTGCTTTTTCCTCACCAAGTTTTTTTTCGAACAAAACTTTCTTCCAAGTTTCAAAGGCATTCTTGACAATTTTTAAAGAGGAGAAAAACTATTCAAAACATCTTAAAGTCAAGAATACTTGGATTTTATCAAAGGATTATATTTTAGAAAAACATGAGAAGAGCTTCATGTATGATCAATGAATCAAAGACTAAGACTAGAGAGTTTTACAAGATAGTACCTAGTTCACAAATATAATGTCTTCAATGTCTTCAATTGATTTGATCTTGGTATGGCTTGATCTCTTCTTCTCTATTTTGCCCTCATCAACAAGATCTTTTGCTTGAGACTTTGAGACTTCATATGTTCTTCTTTTGTTCTATGAAGGGTTAGCTAACATACTCATACAAGCACATGTTAATCATAATCAAAACACAAGTAATAATGCCCTTAGGGCTAACAATCTCCCCCTTTTTGATTATGACAAACACATATGCAAGAAGAACAAAAGAGCAAAAGTAAAGTTTGGTGATGCATCAAAATATCAAAAAGGCAAAGCATAACAATCACCAAGAAAAGGAGATAACTCCCCCTTGCATCAATAATCATTGTAAACAATTTATAGGCATCATCAATAATCATCATATTAACAAAATTTCTCCCCCTTACATCTTGCACTATTTTCTCCCCCTTTTGTCATAAATCAAAAAATTGTAGGAGAAAAGTATCAAGGGATCATAGATGAGATACTAGTAGGACGTTCAACATTAAAGTGTCATCATGAAGTCCATAACAAGAAGGGCCTATCAACAAAGAAAAAGTGCAACAAACAGATCACTTAGCATGACAAAAGCAAATTAGGATTAGAAATAATACCAATTGAAAAACCTTAGAGTGATCCTTTGGATATATCACATTTTGAGGAAGAATTTGAGCTTCTTGATCATTTTCTTGTGTTGCTTCAATCTCTTCTTCCTCCTATAAGCATGTTCTTCCATTGCTTGAGTGTACAAAGTTTGGTAGCTAAAAAGTTTATCTATGACATCATAATCTTTCTTGTCAAAAATGTTAGTTTCATCAAAATATACATGAATGGACTCTTCAACACACAAGGATCTTTTGTTGAAAACTCTAAAAACCTTTTTGTTTGAAGAATAACCAAGAAAAATTCCCTCATCGGATTTTCGATCAAACTTCCCAAGATTGTCTTTGGTGTTTAAAATAAAGCATTTGCATCCAAAAACTTTAAAATAACCAATTGAGGGGGTTTTATTAAAAATGAGTTCAAAGGGAGTTTTCTTTAAAGAAGGTCTCAAGATAACACTATTCAAATGTAGCATGCGGTGTTAACGGCCTCGGCCCAAAAAGTTTAGGAAAGAAATTTTCATAAAGCTTTGACCTTGCCATTTCTTGTAAAGTTCTATTTTTTCTTTTCCACAAATCCATTTTGTTGAGGAGTTTTGGCTACCGAAAAAAAAGTTTTGTAAAATACCAAAATCATCACAAATTTTTGTAAAATCTTGGTTGTTGAATTCTCTCCCATTATCACTTCTTATAGAAATCAATTTGCAAACAAGGGAGGTTTGGACTCTTTTGAATAATTTAATAAATTCATGAAATGCTTCATCCTTTCGGCTTGAAAACAAAGTCCAAGTAAAAAATCATCCACAATAATAAAGGCATACCTCTTACCACCAAGACTAGTGGTCCTCATTGGTCCAAATAAATCCATGTGAATGAGTTCTAAAGGTTTTGAAGTTGAAATAATTTACTATGGTTTAAAAGAGGTATTAATTTGTTTTCCAAATTGGCAAGCATCACAAAGTCTAGTTTTCTTAAAATGAAGTTTTGGTAAGCCCCTAACAAGTTCTTTTGAAGAGAGTTTGTCTAATAAATCCATACTATCATGACCAAACCTTCTATGCCACAAAAATACATCATCATCATGAACCAAGAGACACTATAAGTTTTGAGAAATGAGAACTTCAAGATAAAAGACATAGACAAATGCCAACTCCCCTTTTTTTGAAAAAAATGTTTTGTTCACAAGCTTGTTTATGATAAAAGAAGATTCACTTTTAAAAAACAACTTTGTACCCATAATCACACAATTGAATAATGCTAGATAAATTATGCTTCAAACCATCAATTTAAGGTACTTCCTTAGTCAAAGAAGATAAACAATATGCAATGTTACCTATACCGATGACCCTTCCAAAAACAAAGCACCTTCGGTTTTCCTTGGTTTAATCAAGAGGGATGCATATCCGGTCATGTGTCTTAAGCATCCGCCACTTAGATGACCTTGTCTTGTGTTCCTACAAAAAAGGAGTAGCAAAGTCTTTTGGTACCCATATCTTTTTGGGTCCATGAATGTTAGTTGGATTTTCTTTTATTTTCCAAACGGTTTTAACTCCTCTTTCAATCTTTTTCTTTATAAAACATTTTGTGGCTTTATGACCACTCTTTTCACAATAGGTGCAACAAAGGTGTGAGTGAGATGATGAAGCTTTGACAAACCGTGTTTGTTTTGAGAAAATATTGGAATGAGTATATCCAATACCATTTTTATCAAAGGGTGGTTTTTCAAAGTTTTCTTTTCCATTGGTGAATTTTTCAACACAAAGAGTGAGATCACTCACCTTTTTCTTTAATACATCATAATCAATTAAACATTTTTCAAGAAAGGAAATCTTTTCACAAAGGTTTTTGTTTTCTAAAACAAGTTTTTGAAGGTCATCATTTGAGCTCTCTTTTTCTTTCTTCAAGACTTCCAAGGATTCAAGAATGGCTTTATTTTCACAAATGAGTCTTGAATTTTCATCTAACAAAAATTGAGTTTTGCTTTTCAAATCTTTGTTTCGTTTAGTAACCTTTTTGCACTTATCATACATTTCAAAAAGCATTATGCTAGGATCAATATCACAATCATCATCAACGATACTAGAAGAGTTAGGAAGTGAAAATTGTACCTCATTTTCTAGTGCCATGAAGCATATGTTGGCATTTTCTTCTTCTTCATTTTCACTTGAGTCTTCATCCCAAGCTCCAATTAGGCCTTTGCCTTTCTTCTTTTTTCCTCAATGCCTCAAGCTTGACTTCTAAAGCTTCCTTTTCCTTTTTAAGGGCCTTGGGACAATCGGCTACAAGATGATTGGTGCTTTCGTGAGTTACTTCAAGTAACTTCCACATTTCATGAGCCGAGTCGCATCCGCTCACTCTATTGTATTCATTTGCATCCAAGGCACAACTCAATATGTTCATAGCTTGAAAGTTTAGAGTCATCTTCCTTGAGTCAAGCTCATCATAATCTTCGACCTTCTTGACTATTCCATCCTTTATAGGAACATAAGGTCCTTTCTCTACAATGCTCCAAAGATTAAAGTTAATAGAGCAAATATACATTTTGATTCTAGATTTCCAAAAAGTATAATTTGAACCATCAAAAAGAGGAGGTCTATTTGTAGAAGAGCCTTCTACATAGGGTAAACTAGAAACATTAGCCATAGTAAAATAATGATCTTTTGCTTCAAGGATGTTAGTCCCTTTTTAAAGAAGCCCCGCTCTGATACCAATTGAAAAACCTTAGAGGGGGGGTGAATAAGGTTTTTGGCTAATTTAAAAAATCTTTTGTTTGATTAGAAAGATAAACCTCCAATTTGTTTGTGAAAGATTTCTAAAAACTCTTTTTAATAAGAATCCACACAAAGCACAATCTTATAGAATTGGCAATTATGAAAAGAGCAAAGAGTTAAAGAGCATGCACAATAATTTATAGTGGTTCACTCTCTCCAAGAGCTACATCCACTACCTTGAGCCTCAACCCAAGGATTTCACAAATCCACTAACTTCAAGTTGATTACACAACTACACAATGAGGTTCACCCTTCAAGGGTTTTACACTATAACCTCAACCACAACAACACTACTACACAGTGAGGTTCACCCTTCAAGGGTTTTACACCAAAACCTCAATCACAACAATACAACTAGTTAATCAAAGGATCACCCAAAGGGTTTTCCACAAACCTTTGATCACAATAATAGAATAGAGAGAGTTAGGAACAATGTTACCAATTTAGCTTGAGAAGAGGAAGATTACAACTCAATGGTATACTTCTACAAGCACCTCTTTTCTTCTTCTTTGATGGATGATCAATAATGAAGCGCAAGAAGATTTTGTTTGGGTTCAAAAATGATTTGTAATAAAAATGTATTTTTGAAGCTCTTGAAATGTATTAAATGTTCTCAATGAATAATTCCCAAACTTCTTGAATTTATGGGCTGATAATTGAGTGTATATATAGGGTTTTTTAAGCTTAAGACCGTTGCCTAAGAAATAGGTCGTCAAATTTCGAAATGACCGTTGCTTACGTAACGGTAATATTTTTTATATCGACGACTAAAAACGGACGATCGGTTTTAAAAACCGGATCGCCGAATTCTCGGACGAAAGATTCGGACTTGGTTTTCGAAAAACGGATCTGCCGAATTGTAAAAACGAACGATCGGTTTTAGAAAACGGACTATCGGTTTTAAAAACGGACTATCGGTTTTAAAAACGGACTCCCCCTTTTAAAAAACGGACTCCTCCTTTTAAAAAACGGACTTCCGAATTTTTCTGTTTTTCCTCAGCCAAGTTTTTTTCTGAACAAAACTTTCTTCCAAGTTTCAAAGGCATTCTTGACAATTTTTAAAGAGGAGAAAAACTATTCAAAACATCTTAAAGTCAAGAATACTTGGATTTTATCAAAGGATTATATTTTAGAAAAACATGAGAAGAGCTTCATGTATGATCAATGAATCAAAGACTAAGACTAGAGAGTTTTACAAGATAGTACCTAGTTCACAAATATAATGTCTTCAATGTCTTCAATTGATTTGATCTTGGTATGGCTTGATCTCTTCTTCTCTATTTTGCCCTCATCAACAAGATCTTTTGCTTGAGACTTTGAGACTTCATATGTTCTTCTTTTGTTCTATGAAGGGTTAGCTAACATACTCATACAAGCACATGTTAATCATAATCAAAACACAAGTAATAATGCCCTTAGGGCTAACAAAATGCATAAGAAAACCCTTAAAAATATATATATATATATTTATTTGGAGAACTTACCACCATCCATCTGTCCACACCGGCAGGCTGATATCCATGCAAAACGGGTATCATGGTTAACTAGATTGCTGATGTAAACCCGTGTGATACCCCTATACCATCTAATATACTCATCACTGGGGTATGACAACGCCTCAGCAGCTACAGCAGGACCATCTCTAACACGAAGTCGCCACTAGTACCAGGCATCAAGATGGATAGCATGCTTTGTCCTCCATTATGTGTGATTATTTCCTCTAAGCTGGATCCGGTGCAGGTCTAGATGAGTATCACATGCATCTGGAACTATCTGAGCAAACTGGCGCATCACACGCCCAGGATAGTGGTACTCCACTATCTCGTAACAGATGAGGGGGACCTCTGTCCGCCACAAGTCAGATGGAACCAGAGGACGGGCATAATAAGGGAGCCATATAAACTGTAATGTCAAAATTTAAAATCAATAAAAATGTAAGTACATAAAAAAAACTCAATTAATTACATATAAAGCGAACCTGATCAGATGGCATGAAATCTAACTGGTCTCTGTAGGTCACCAGAGTGTGCGTAGGCAGCTGGCTACAGTCAAATGATGTGCACCATATTGCGCTAAGAGGAGCAAGAGGGTCGGCTTGAATTTCCGTAATCAATTGAGGCCGCAATGCAGGTATACGCGACCACACCCAAATTGTACTAAGACTAAGGTCCCCCTAATCTGTCGTGCACCCCCCAAAGCTGTCGTGCACAACTGCCTATACAAAAATCCAAGAACGTAGCTACCCCAGCTATATGTCCTGATAGCCTTAATATCCTCTAATAAACTGAGGTGGCGCACATGAACCGAATTCTCAGAGAAGTCGGGAAGCATGTGTCAGCCAATGAGTAATAAAATAAATCCACGAGCACGCAAGATTAGATCATCATCGGTCTCTGAACCGTTAAACGCTTTCGGGATCCATACTTCCAATGGTTCCTTCTTCACCTTGTATCCAGAAAAGTGGCTGAGAGACAACCGCACACCGAACTAAGGCCGGTAACGACCATACCATCTATCCCTAAACCCCACAGTGCTTGTACATCCTGCAGTGTTATTGACACTTCACTACATATCAGGTGAAATGTATGAGTCTCCGGTCTCCACCGCTCTACCAATGATGTAATAAGTGCGTGGTCCAACTCAATGTAACCACATCTAAAGACTCCCCCAACCCGGTTCTGTCAATAATCTCCACCAATCTACGGGGAGCCGTACTATAGCACTGGAATAGGTTCCGCCCAAAATGCCTACACTGAAGATCAGTATAACACGTCTTGTGATCCCCACTCCAGATCAAATCGGATATGTGCTCGTGCTGTCTCGATAAGACATCAGAGACAATGGGCCCCGGATGCACGTGTGCTGGCACTTCTTCCATCTACATTAATTATAATTTCAGATAGTATCAATATCTATATGTTAAAATTAAAATTTTTTAAATAAATTCTAATTCCAAACTCTTTAAGGTATGTTCTTTATGGTACACTTCATTTTAGGGTTTTAGTTTTGAATGTCTTTTAGCATATAAAATTTAGTGTTTTTAAGGTTTTCAGGGTTTTCAATGTTTTATAATTTATAGTTAATCATCAAGAATATTAAGATTTAACTATTATTACGTTTAACGGTTATAAAGTTTATAGTTTTACAGTTTAATGTTTCCAAATATCATTTTTAGAGTTTACTGTAGCAAAATTTAGGGATGTACGGTTTAATGTTTAAAAAAATAAGATTTTAAAGTTTTTAAGGTTTATTGTTACATAGTTTACAGTTTTACGAATTAATGTTTAAAATATTCAGATTTTCGTTTTTTTTAAAGGTTTGCTGTTACAAAGTCTACAGTTTTATAGTTTAGTGTTTAAAATATTAAGATTTTAAAGTTTTTATGATGTACCCTGTAGAATTTTAATATTATAATTTTGGTTTTTTAAGGTTTACTATTAAAAAGTTTATAGTTTTACGGTTTATTGTTTGATGTAAATTTTTAGATTTTGATTATAGATTTTTACGTTTTCTAGTATTTAAAGTTTAGAATTTTTAAGTTTTTTAAGTTACTTATAGTATATTTTGTAGGTAAACATTTTACTACTTCATAAATTCACTATTACGGTTTTAGAGTTTAAATAAAAGTATTACTTACTAAACTATAAATTTTCAAGTATCGGTTATACTATTTACAAAAACATATGATAAATATACCAAATTACAGGTTCTCATATTTTTCTACTCGAAAATTTATATGAAATATGAAAAATAATTATCTAAGTAATTAAAAAAATTTTCAACTAATCATAAAGCAAGGTAAAAAATTCAACCCTAATTATCCAAATAAATAAATTCATGAAAATAATTCATCACACTAAGATCACTTTTTAAATGCAAAAAACAATTATAAACATAAAATTATCAAATTTGTACAAATTTATTAATAACAACAATTTCAAACATAAATCCAAACACCACTTTCACAAAGAAAAAAATGAATGTAAAATTTTGGATTTTAATAATAGATTTTTAAGTTTTGTATTATGTAAATTTTAGAATTTTTAAGTTTTTCAAGGTTACTTATTGTATATTTTATAAGTAAGTAGTTTACTACTTCGTAAATTCACCATTACGGTTTTAGAGTTTAAATAAAAGTATTAATTACTAAGCTATTAATTTCAAAGTATCGGTTCTACTGTTTACACAAAAAATAAAGTTAAAAATACCGAATCACAGGTTCCCATATTTTCTACTCAATAATTTATACGAAATATGCAAAATAATTAAAAAAATTTAAAATAATCATAAAGTAAGGTAAGAAATTAAACCTAATTATCCAAATAAATCCATGAAAATAATACATCAACCTAATATCACTTTTTAAATGCAAAAAATAATTATATACATAAAATTATAAAATTTATACAAATTTATTACTAACAACAATTTTATACATAAATCCAAAACACAATTTCACAAAAAATAAATAAATTAATTCAAATTAACAAATAAAATTCATAAAAATGATTAACAAACAACAAATAACAAACCCAAACACACAATAATTAAACTTAATAAATAATACACCAAAAAAATTTTAAATGAAACTTACCGAAAATTTAAAATGTAGCTCTAGTCTACTGTTTTACACTCCAAATCTTTAATAATCTTCGTATTCCAAAGAAAGTCTTGCAAATTCAAACTTGAACTTCAAATATTAACTAATTGTTAACTGTAAACTTCGAAATAAAATACACAAATATTAGAAGAAGAGAAGTCAAAGTATAATAATAAGAAGTAAGAAAATAAAAGGAAGATAAAAATAACTTACCGAGCGGTGGCAGAGGAGGCTGCAAAAAAATTTCAGATGGAAAAGGCTGAAAAGAGGAAGAAGAATGAGGGAAGAAAGAGAGAGAAGAGGCTGATGAAAAAAAATACAGTAAGAAAAATAAAGGAGAAGAAAGGGGGGAAGGATAAATAGGCTGAAAAAATAAAAGGGAAGGAGGAAGGGGGCGGCGGATGTGATAGGATTTTTTTATTACGTGATAACACAGTCACTGTGCGTTATCAAGCTTAATAACGCATAATGGCTGTGCGTTATTAAGGTTGATAATGCACAGTCATTGTGCGTTATCACCACGTCAGCGCCAGATAGGATTCACGTCACTTTTGAATGCAATTAGCGAGGCTGAACACGCCTTAAGCCGCGTGATTGGGGATGACGCAGAACCATTATGTGTTATCATTTGGGATAACGCACAATGACTGTGCGTTATGGTTATAATCGGAATAAAAAAAATTTTTGAGCCTCTCTAATACCAATTATTAATATGTGGGCCAACCAAGAAAAATACCTATTTTTCAGTCCAAAAAACTGTCTCGAACGAAATTCGGAACGGAATTCAACGTGGATTTGTTAGTGCCAAATATGCATTTTTCTTGTAGGGTCAAAATCAGTGAAAATTTAAAGAAGTGAGATATATAAAAGATAAATTGGGAGGATATTTAACCTCGAACTAGGAATTGAACCTTCGTGTGAACACCCAATCGCCTCTAGCTCATCTCCAAATCTGAGAAAGGAAATACCAATTAAAAGAAGCAAGACAAAAGAAAGTTTTTTTTTTTTTTTTTTAATGAAATTCCATCTTTGTATAAGAAGATATTTATGTTGGGTATTCTTTAAAGCAGAAACCAGTGGGTTGTTATTCTTCTTGAAAGAAGATTTCGAGTGTTCTACGAGCGAAACCTTCAATTTTCTTCATTCGATAAAAAACCCAACAATCCTAGCTCATCTCCGAATCTGCAAATGGAAACAACCCATTCTGAACCAATGAAACTTAATTAAGGGAAAATTATTGATGAACTTGAAACTTTGTTTAAGATAATCTTGATTTGGGTGTGAAAAATGGGTCTGATGCTCGTCTTCGTGAAACAAGAACGGAAGGGTTCTGAAGGGTTTAGTCTGAAGTGAGAAAATGGAAAAACTAAATTGCAAATGATAAAAAAGAAATGTAATAGACAGAGGGAATTTTCGGGTGGACTTTTTTTAGATTCTCGCGAAAAAATTTGGGTAATGTTTTTTTTTTTTTTAAGGAATAATTTAGATAGCACTAAAAAATAGATTTTTTTTTTTTTAATTGTGTAGTGCAAATAATTCATATAACCATTAAAAATAATTGAACAAAATAATAAATTTATTATTTAATTATTGATATATAGAGTTTATATAATGAATTGCAAATATTTTTAATTTTTAAGGGTGTTAATAATATTATTAAATGTCTAATTGTCCTAATTAAATATTATGAGACGCACATATGTTACAATTAAAAGTTTAAACGTCTAATTAACTAACAAAAAGCCTTAAGGTTCAAACCTTTTTTTGGACTTAAACCCTTTTTAAAACATTATTAGTCTTGAATTTTTTTTAAATTTAAGACAGATTTCAAAATTTTTGTTGATATAGCTCATGATTTGAGTAAAAGTTAGTAATATCAATTAATTGTGTGAGCCCCTAAAAAGTAGGCGAGCCATTTTCTCTTAAATAATTTTGATATTAAAAGAAAAGTAAATTATTTTAATTTTATATGATACAAGAAGTGTATAATAGTGGTAGGGGTATTCGATTATGTATCGAAACACACTATAAAAAAAGATTTTTACCAACGACATTTACTAACGAAATTCATTTTTTGCGGTAATTACTGACGAACTACCAATGACTAAACCGATTTCATCGGACTTTTCACGATTCGAATCAAAAAATAAAAAGAATAAACATGCCGTAAAGTAACGAAAGGTATTGGTAGAAAGTGACGTTGATAATATTATTAATAATGTTAAAAACAGAGTAAATGCCGATCGGTAATATTTTTAAGTTATCGACAGTCTTAGTGATGCTAATTCGTCGGTAAATTTTCAATAATTACCTGCAAATTTCCCGTTGTTGTTCTATTGTTAACAAACGAGTACTTATATAAAAATAAATAAATAAATAAATAAATAAATAAATCAGAAACCTGCCCTAAAATCGAATCTCAATCTCCCAAAACCCTCCCCAAATTTCCCTTCCCCATCCGGCCAACCACTGACAACTAGCCGACAACTCGCTCCCGCCGACTAGACCAGCGTCTCTCTCTCTCTCTCTCTCTCTCTCTCTCTCTCTCTCTCTCTCTCTCTCTCTCTCTCTCTCTCTCTCTTTCTTTTTATTAATTTTCTTCACTTCTTCTTCTCTATTCAGCTTCTTCATCTTCTTCTAATTCTTCTGCAGTGGTGAGAATTGGAGCTCCCATTGCACCGCTGCTGCTACCGCCGCCACGCCGCCTCTAGTTGCCAGAATTGTATGTACTTGAAGTTGACGCATTCTATTTTTTCGCACTGTTAACATTATATTTTCATGGCTAGTGCTGGGTTCATTGAACGTATTTTTGGGTGCATTTAAACTTTTGGTTGATTAATGATTAAGAATCATTATAATTCCTGGTTTGCACTCTCCTTGCCATGAGGGCCCTCTCCAAACTTATTTATTTAATTGTGTTTCAAATGCCATTTTGGACTGGTTTGGATAACTTCAAAGGGAAAATATACATGTAAAGTAATGAAAAGTGTTATCATTGCAACGACAAAAAAATAAAAGAAAAGAATGGCATATTATTATATAGTAAATCTTTCTCTTAATCTTAATTGAAGATATTTTAGGTATAACTACTCATACGTTATGCTATTTTCCTTCTGATTTTAGTTTGGAATAGAATATGAGATCATGAGGTATTGTCAAATATATTTTTTAATAAAATTCTTTAGAAAATAGTTACTATTTAAAAGTAGCATTTTATATTAGTTCCTTGGATTAGAGTTCAAAGCGAAAAAAGTGGATTTTTTTTAGAAAATGGCAAAAAATGCCAATGTTTAATTTAGGTTTAGCCATTTGGGGAAATTATTTATTTCATTGCCACTTCTACCCAATAACTTTTTATGAAGGCTAAAAATACCCTTATATGCTGGTCATGGGTAGTTTTCAGCCAATTTGTATCACGTAAGGCTCATATGTCATTTTTAGTAAGGGTAAAAATGTCTTAACAACTAATTTAAGTACCAACTCACAACTAGAATTGGTCGAAATAGCCTGATGTATGTACATATATTTATATATTGTAAGTTTTAAATTTATAAAATGCAGGAAGTACAATTTGGAATTGAGAAATATCAATCTGACCATAACAGAGGATGTAATCCAAAAAAAAAATAACCGAAGGAATCACTGAGTGGTTTATAATTGAAGTATGTTAATCACTTTGATTAATGCAGTCAAATTCAATTAACAAAGATTGTTACAAAACCTTATTAACCATGTCAAATGTTGTGTACAATGATGCACAATCCACAAAACATTACAATCAACTCTTAAAAAATCTATCTTTGGTCCTTCTAAAAAAGTTCAAACATGCAGTTACATTTTCAATGGGTTTCGGTTTCACATAAATGATAGAAGTGGAGAGGGAGAAACTTATAATGATGGTGTGTGTGTCTATGAAAACAAATTACTTTGGTGTTTTAAAAAAAATAATTGAGGTAGAGTTGTCTCTGAACACCAATCCAAAAGGTCCTAATGTTCAATTTGTGATTGGTTTGATTCTTCAAGTCGAGGATTGAGGATTCAACCTCTACATTAAATATTGGAATTGCTCAAAACCCAGAGATATGGAGGATACAATTCTTTCCTTTCGGCTCATCAAGCAAAGCAAGTACCACTTTTCCCATATACTGGCTCCAAAATCTCGACCCCGAGTAACAGATATTTCAGAACCAAGATATTGCATTTCAAGAGAACATGGATGTTGTCCAGGATTCGACAATAGAATGGTGATTGAAGAGGTAGGACCTTTTGTCCTTCAGTTTCGTTCATCGAAAGAGTTTGATATCAATGTCCACAGCAAAAAAAAAAAAAAAAAAAAGGTGTTTACCATGGCAGTCACTGACGGCAATTGATTCTGTCGGTAATTTCTCACGGCGAACCGACAATCATAAGGAAATGACCGGAGATTTTTTAACTAAGCGAAAACTTTTGGAGAGAGAATGAGCCAGAGAATGACGGGATGTACCAATGAACAAAATCATTCGTATGTAAAGTTACCGATAGACAAAGCTACCGAGTTTTGCCGTCAGTAATAGATCAAAGTCACCGACGAGACCGTCGTTGTTAATAGGACTACCGATGTTGGTGAATAAGAAATTGACCCCCTAAACCCTGAACCCCATATTTTAAGGAATCACAAAATGGTAAAACTGAGATAGATTGGTATTTCAATAAAGATTTTGATAAAGATGTCGATGACAATTCCAATGAGGATTCCGATGAAGATTCTGACATGCACATATAACACTTTATGATTAACTTTGATAATACTTATGTTATTATACTTATGTTTATTATTCTTATATGATTTATGTTATTATATTTATATGATTAGATTTATGTTTATTATAGTTATACAATTATACCTATTTAATTATACTTATTTTTATTATACTTATATGATTTAACTAATTCAATCATGTTCCTTATATCACTGGATCAGGGACCTGAGGACTGAAGAGACAGTATGCTGAGGATACCAGCACATCGGAAGAGCCGACGGGGACACTGCCTCCCCTGACACTTGTTCTCCTTGTAGCTCCTCGGCTTCTGTTGCCGCCTATACAGCCGTCTCAATCTCTCACTACATCAGAGGCTCCTTCCGAGGCTCCCATGCACTTCATCTACCCCTCCTACTACAAAGTTGATCCCTCTTTATACGGCTCTTGAGATGGGTCCCCAAGCTTAGAAGCTGGCTGCGAGTGACACTCGAGAGTTATTACAACTAAATGAAGATCAGTAACTTCACTTAATTCTTGAACTTTTTTAAACTAATAAGATATTCATATTATCTTTTTCTAACAGATTAAATCCATATTTAAGAGTCGTAGCAACCATCTCCGCTATCTTAAAGGAGCGATTCTAGGGAACTTACCCCAGTTGGACTCAGGTCCCTCCAGAGGTTTGAGATATGTGATGTGATAGTTTTAGGTAAATGAACATAAGATTGTAGTTTTTTTACATATCTTTAGTTTTTTGCTTCATATTCTATTCTAATCATATTAATTTTATTTAATGTAGAAAAGATGTATATGTGACCCCGCATGGGAGTCCAAAACTAGCACCTGGTTGAGGGATTTGCAGGGCGATGCCCGAGTAGCGAAGAAGAGGCCCCATAGATTTAAAAGGGATTATGGGATGAATGTGGAAGCATTAGAATAGCCCTAAGTACAAACCCAATCCAAACAAACTAAGAGGAACAAGACTGAGGGACAAGGGGCGGGTGATGGAAAGCACAACGGGTAGGTCCATCTCCTTCATCGAGACTCTTGCGAAGAAGGTAAGAACTTTATTTAATTTCCATTAAATAAATATAACGAAAACACATTAATTGTAATGTTGTTTTGAAGCAAAATAATTATCAGAGAGCGATGTGATATTTGCAAGTACACAAATATTCTAGCAACTAATAAAATAGTTAGTAAAGATTGTCCCACGAAGATTGCTATCTAACTGAAGAAATCGCCTACTTAACCAGACTTAAACCAATTAAGTTGATTGATTAATTATTAATACTAATGAAGACTAATAATAAAAATTAAAAATAAAAGAAAATTGTTTTAAGAAAAATTTATGATGAAAAACTGGACTATGGCACCCTTACTCCAGCCTAATCCTTTTATATCTATGGTTGATTTATTATTGATTAACTCTTGATCTGGATAACGGTAGAATTTCCAAGAATACGCTAGACTCAATCTTGTGCAGAAAGTTCCTGGCCTCGCTAAGAAACAAATCGTATCTCTACATGATTTTAAGAAACAAGACCGCGTATACCTCTGTGGATCTTTCTTAACATTCATTTCCTACTTATTAGAAACCGCACAAAGAAACCGAATCTATCTCTAGTCAGTTTTACGATATGTTGTTATTGCCATGATCCAATTAAATCTATTATCTCTCGGTCACTAGAAACAATTTATGAACATTCAATAATTGGCCAATAACAATTAACTAAGAACAATATAAAAGATAATATCTTTAACTAAAAACAACCATATTTATAAAAGTTTTGACTTTCAAGGAAGGTCTTAGTCGCGAAAGATTTAGCTACTCATAATACATAAAGAAATAAAAAGAGGGTTTAGAAGAAGCTTGAAGAGCAGCCCTCAAATCCATATCTTCCACGTCTTTTCCAATAATAGAGACGTAAAAAATTTGTGTCATCAACCAAGTCCCTCTACAAGAAAAATGGTATATTAGGGCATTTATATACCCCTTAATAGAGGTCTATTAGGGTGTTTAGGAACTGTGTTTATTTTAAGCATCGCGTATGTTGATGACTGAATATCCCTTTGTCGTTTATAAACGCCTCACTAGATATACCGATATTAATACATATTAGGTCGTTTATTTAATGCCTGCTAAACATATATTTCCGCCTCTATTGGTTTACTCGATTATGAATTTTGAATTATAATGACATATATAAACGCCCTTAAAAGCCTTCTCAATTTTTCCTTATTATATGCCTTTAAAAGTCCATTTAAATGCCATTAAAATCTTTTAGTTTTTTTTTTTTTTTTGCTACGTAAATACTCTTAGAAGCCCATATAAAGTCATTTATTTTTATAAAAAAGACTATATAAATGCCTGTAAAAGCTCATGTTGATCTATATTTGTATATATAATTAAAAATTCATGGCATTGAAGTATAAATGCTAAAATATTCACTATTATATAACTACTATTACTATAACAATATTTAAAGTTTTACACAGAGACAATATACTTCATAATCCTCGATTGAAAATTCCAAGTTAAGTATTATAACAAAAAGTAATAAGAGTTTATATCCACCAAAGTCATCGTTTGACACAAAAATTACGTGGAATCCCAAGGTGTGTAACTTCCCACAGAATGCACTGCATTCTTGAACTGCACATGAAGCCATCAACTGCCTCCTAATCCAAGAATGAAACCAAAAACAATTTTTAACACTAAGTAGATACAATGTTTAGATTTATTTAAAATAATGAAAAGAATACAAACATTAAGAAGTATACAAATGAGCAGGGCCAAGCAATTGGTGCTCCAATAGCATCGCCAATTGTTTCCATAGTTGAATGTTATTGTATCAACGGTCCATCCCATTCTAAAGCAGTTTGAATATGTATTTCATAACAATTCATTCCTAAACGTCACTCACCAACTTCTTTAATTGGATCTAATGAAATAAGAAGTCCTTTGACAATAATAGTATTTTAATTAACGACAGTCTTGAGAACCACCCGAGACTTAACCTATAAACATATCCAAAATAATGAAGTTGCTTGAAACGTCAACTCTCACCTTAAATAATCATGTAAAAGAACCTAATTCTCATAAGAAACTAATCAAACACTTCTCATAGTTCTCATTGTTCAAAATAACTGCTAAAATAGTTCAAAACAAAAAATTAAACGATCACACCAACAAATTTTCAACCAATCAACAACAATATATGAAAGTTTCCAGTGGGGAAAACAATCTTATGTTTTCTGTCTCATTAATGTGAGAATAGTGTACAATTTAGAGATTTGTCCAAGTGACAAATCCTAAGCAGATTAGAACTAGGAAACACATTTAGAAGTAGAAGTCCTAGCTAATTAGAACTAGGAAACACAACTATACATAGTTTATGATTAATAGTAATCCTATTTTGAATATATGTCTAACATTCTCCCTCAAGTTCGAGCATGAAGATCAGAAATGCCCAACTTGGAAGCTAATCGATGAAAATGGGTCGGATGAAGTGCTTTAGTAAGAATATCGGCAGGTTGCTCCTCACTTCAAATATAAGCAGGATAGATAAAACCGTCTTGAAAAGCATCACGAACAAAATGACAATCTATTTCAATGTGTTTAGTGCGTTCATGGAAAACAGGATTTTCAGCGATATGAAGAGCAGCCTGGTTATCACAATGTAATGGAATGGGGCGAGTGACAGGAACATGAAGATCGCGCAGAAGAATAGATAACCATTTAAGTTCACATAAAGTCATAGCCATAGAGCGATATTCAGCTTCGGCAGAAGAACGAGAAACAGTATGTTGTTTCTTTGTCTTCCAAGAAATAGGGAACCCACCAAGAGAGATAAAATAACCAGTGAGAGAGCGGCGAGTTATCGGGCAGGTGGCCCAATCGGAGTCACAATATGCAGTTAACGAAAGAGGAGTTAGAAGAAAGAAAAATGTCACGTCCAGGACTCCCTTTTAGATAACGGAAAACTCGGATAGCAGCATCCCAATGAGCATGACGAGGGGCGTGCATAAATTGAGCAAGTGTATGTACAGCATATGCAAGTTCGGGCCGAGTAAGTGTGAGATATATGAGCTTGCCTATGAGTCTTCGGTAGCAATCTGGGTTGTCAAACAATGTTCCAGATGCTTTTGCCAGTTGATGATTAGGTTCCACAGGAGTAGATGCCGGCTTGGCACCTAATAAACCCATTTCAGAGAGAATTTCCAATGTGTACTTTCGTTGGGATAAAAATAATCCCGTGGAGTTTCTCGCAATTTCTATGCCTAAAAAATATTTGAGCGAGCCTAAATCCTTCATGTGAAAGCACTTGTGTAATGAACCTTTGAATTTTTCGAGTGTGGATAAGGAATTTCCAGTAATGAGTAAATCATCCACATAAATAAGAACACAGATAAATATGCCCTCGAGAATATGTGAAAAGAGAGTAATCTGCATAAGACTGAGAAAAACCATACCTACGGAGAGCGGTGGTGAGTTTGGAAAACCAACATCGAGGGGCTTGGCGAAGACCATATAAAGACTTCTTTAAACGACAGACTTGTCCTTTGTAACAGGGACGAAATCCTGGAGGTGGTCACATATATACCTCTTCTTGTAAATCTCCATGCAAAAAGGCGTTGTGAACATCCATTTGATGGATAGGCCGATTACAGCAAAGTGCAACGGAAAGGAGAGTACGAACGGTGACCATTTTAGCAACGGGAGCAAAGGTGTCTGTGAAATCAATGCTTGCCATTTGTGTATTTCTCAAAATTACCAAGCGGGCTTTATATCGCTCGATGGTTCCATCGGCTTTGTACTTTATCCGGTAGACCCATTTACTCCCCAGTGTACGTTTTCCAGGAGGTAAGGAGGTTAAAGTCCATGTACCATTTTGTTCAAGAGCATCAATCTCTTGACGCATAGCAGTGCGCCAGAGAGGATTAGAGACTGCCTCAGAGTAGGTGGTAGGCTCGGATTCCGTTGCTACAGATGCTAAAAATTGCCTGTGTATTAGAAAATTTACTATAGTCCACAAAGTTTGTGATAGGATAAAGGGACGTACCTGAGAGATCCGAAGAGGGTGAGAGAGCAGAGGAGGAATGGGATATAGAGGACTTCCATATGGCATTGCAATCATAATCTTGGAGCCGAGTCGGAATATGTTTAATTCGAGTGCTTCGTCTTGGGGCATTAATTTGCGTATTGTCTTGGGGCAAGCTGGCAGGAGTATCGTTTGGACTAGTTTGGAGAGGGGCGGCTGGAGAGGTTGGTGGTGGGCCTTACTGAACTGGGCTGCTGGGTTGTGGGTGTGGATCAGGGTGTGAAAGTGGAGATGGGCTGTGGCTAGGGTATAGTGGAGTTGGGCCGTAGGTTAGTGGGCTGCTGGAAGGGTTTGGTGGATCTGGGTTTGCAGGTGGGCTGTGGGAAGGATGTGTTTGATCTGGGCTAGGTGTGTTGTGTGTTAAACTCCCCCTCGGTTGCATACTTTGTTGCTTTGAGCCCAAAACTTGTTCCCCAAAATTGTAAGATTGTGTGAAGTCTGTAGGAATGGAAGTATCTGATTTGTCATGGAATGGAAACTTTGTTTCATCAAAAATCACATCTCGGGATACAAAGAATTTTTTGGTTTGCAGGTCGTAAAATCTCCATCATTTCTTATGAAGAGGGTAGCCAAGGAAGACACACGGTTTGCTGCGAGCTCGAAATTTATCTTTTGGGATATCATGATTATGTACATAAGCTAAGCACCCAAAAGTTTTAATGTGAGAGTAGGATGGTTTTTTATGGTATAGCAATTCATAAGGAGTCTTACCTTGTAACAATTTTGAGGGAGTTCGATTAATGAGATAGCCAGCCGTCAAAATGCATTCTCCCCAAAATTTTATAGGTAAATTTGCTTGAAATCGTAATGCCCGAGCTACATTTAAGATATGGCGATGCTTGCGTTCAACTCTTCCATTTTGTTGTGGTGTGCCAGCAATAGTAGTTTGGTGGATTATGCCATGGGTAGTAAGATACGATTTTAGGAGTGCAAATTCTGTCCCATTATCGGTACGGATTGTCTTGACAGCTTTTGTGAAATCGGGTTTTGATCATGGTAAGGTAATCTTGAAGAATAGATGCAACCTCACTTTTCTCCCGACAAGAAATATATCCAGATAGCCCTAGAATAATCATCTAAGATAGTAAGAAAATATGAAGCACCTATAGTGGATTTGGATTTATATGGGCCCCATAAATCACAATGAATTAGGTCAAAAATTGTAGATGCTTTATTGATGCTAAGAGGAAAACAATCATGAGTTTGTTTGGCACGTAGACAAATATTACAAGGTGATGTTCTAGTTGTGGAGTCTTTAGAATTACCCAAAAAATGATTGGCTACATAATCTGAAGGATGTCCCAACCGTATATGCCATAGTGTGCTTGAATCAAGAACTGTGCTAGAAAAGGTGTATAATTCCTTCAATTCCAAAGGTTTGTAGAAGAAGATCCCATTCCTCTGCTCACCCACTCCAATCGGCCTCATCGAGATACGGTCCTGTATAACACAAAATTTGTCAGAGAGTGTGATAAAGCATTGCAAATCTCTTGCCAATTGAGACAAAGAAATTAAATTGCAGGTCAGTTCAGGAATTAGCAACACTCTGTGGAGTTGTAATGTAGGACTTAAAGAGACTATTCCTTCGTGCACAGCAAAAGTTTTGGCACCGTTAGGTAATCCAATAATATGCGGACAGATAGGATGTAAATTTTGTAAAAAAAATTTCCTACCAGTCATATGGTTAGAACACCCTGAATTTAAAATCCAAAAATTTTCCATACCAGATAGCTTTTCAGATTGCATATTATTTGAGTTTTGGAGGGCAGTCAACAGGGTTGACCATTGGTCAACGGTCAAAGCTGGTAAGGGGCCCGGGCCAGGCCCGTCCCGGCCCGTTTCTGCTGGAGTTCGGCCCGAAGCCCGGCCCGGTACTGTAGATCGGCCCGCCTTCATCGTCTTCTCCAGCGCGCCGGCGAACAGGGGTTGCTGGAGCCGCGGCGGTTGTTGCAGAATAGGCCCATGCCTCGGCCGTTCTTCGTCCATCGTGCGGTCTGGCCATCGCCGGTGGCTATCTGCCGCCTCGCCCGGTCCCGGATCTGCCTCCGCGCCAGGAATTGTGGGTCGCCGGTGAAGAGCCGCCGGTTTTTGGAGGATTCCGAGGCCACCAATCCGGATAGCCAACAAGTTGGAAGCATCCGGTGACATCGTGGCCGGCGCGTCTGCAATGGGAGCAGAAAGATGAAGAAAAAAATCTGGAATTTTTTCGGTTTTGGCGGCGGTGACAACTCCGGCGGCGTCTCCGGCGGCGGCGAAGGCGACGCCATCTCCAGAATAATCTTCTTTCCGTGTCGAATTTTTGTGTTGTTCTTCTTTACAGATTTGAGCAAGAACGGTACGTAATTTTGGTATAGGTTCTTGTTGGATCATATGAGAAGGAACAGTGCCATAAATTGCACTATTTAATCCCATTAAAAATTGAAAAACCTTCTCGTTTTCTCTTTCTTTTATAATAAAATTCAACAGATCTGTGTCTGTGCTGAGCGGAAGTTGAGTATAGTTTTCTAGTTCGTCCCATACCTTTTTTAGACGTGAAAAATACATGTGTACTGAATCATCGCCTTGCTTACAATTTGCCAATGCTGCTTTTAATTCATATATTCGTGGGCCAGTACCAACTAGAAATCGTTCCTTCAAGTCTATCCATAATTCATCAACTCTCTTTGAATGATATATTGTGGATCGGAGAGAGGGTTCGATAGTATTGAGAATCCACGAGTTTACAAGATTATTGATCTCCCACCATTCTTCTTCTTTTTCTGGATCACCTTTAGGAATTGGAATTATTCCATCAATGAATCCCAATTTCTCCTTCGATCACAAGGCCATGCGCATGGCCCTTGCCCATTCTGCATAATTATTATTTGTTTCTGTCTCTTTCAACTGGACTGTTGTTAGGATCAATCCAGGTCCATCAGTGGATGCCACATAATAAGCATCTTTCTTTATTTTGTTAACATGGCTTTCTTCCACCATGTCATTATCAACATTGCCAATATTGTCGTTACTCATTTTGAGAAATTTCAGACAATTGGCTCTGATACCATGAAAGTTTCCAGTGGGGAAAACAATCTTATGTTTTCTGTCTCATTAATGTGAGAATAGTGTACAATTTATAGATTTGTCCAAGTGACAAATCCTAAGCAGATTAGAACTAGGAAACACATTTAGAAGTAGAAGTCCTAGCTAAATAGAACTAAGAAACACAACTATACATAGTTTATGATTAATAGTAATCCTATTTTGAATATATGTCTAACAATATATTTGTTTAAGGAACATATATAACAGAAAATTTAAGCAGAGGGCTTCGATATTTATTTTTAATTTCAATATAGAAATAATTACCCATGTTCAACAACAATATATTTGTTTAAGGAACATATATAACAGAAAATTTAAGCAAAGGGCTTTGATATTTATTTTTAATTTCAATATAGAAACAATTACCCATGTTTTAGGAAATTTACAGGAGAGAAATATAGTTTTTATTGTATTAAATTTGCCTAGAATTTAAGGATTCCTTAATCTTTGTGCTAGGATCATCTGGAGTGAGTAAAAGTGGAAGAGGAGTGATAATTTCAGTGCTTTACACAAAAACAGCATACCATAGTTTCTTGAATTGGAAGAAAGATATGTAGGGTTTATATAATGATAAAATAAAGTCAAAAACCAATTTAAGATTGCTTTGACATATGATTAGCCAAAAGTTGTTACATAAAGCTTGGTCCAGTCATTAAGTCAACTGCGCTTGAATAGTTAAATTTTCATTTTGTTATCTTCGCGTCCAAAAGTTCATGGCTTGTCCAGCCGCGCTTAATTACAAAAGGAACAATGCATAAAAATTTGAATCATATAATAATTGGAATTATATAATAAAAAACCAGCCGATCCTGGCAATTGGAATCATATAATTAAATAAGCTTATAAATACTAAAAACACTTTTAATGCAATAGACTCACAAAACTTGCCAAGTTCACAGTCACAATGCATTGAAATTTAATAAACTTCAAAAATTAGAAACTAAAATACGGTGGTGCAATTTTCGGTGCATTCTACAACAACGTATTAGTACTAATAACTAAGTAATACAAAGTATGCGATAATTGAAAAATTATTACGTAGTAAATTGAATCACTCAGTCTAGATACTGTTCTCGGGCATCGAAGTTGAAAAGGACATATTGGTGTGCCTTCCTAAGAGTGGTTTCATCAAATTTAGTTGGGTATCCTTTCCCCAATGGTTGACCTACTTTTGAGAATACATCTAGATCACGAGGTTGATTCTCGTGAACATCTTCATTTCGATTCAGCCCATTAAATTTTGTCTTAACATAGTCTACTAGATATAAGGAGCAAAAGGACAAGCATTCCTCTGCTACATAACCCTCAGCAATGCAACCTTCTAGACGACTCCTATCTCTCACATAATTCTTCAATGTACCCAATACCTATAAATATAGAGCCTGTTGTGGAATCACAAAGTATAAAAACAAGAAGTACAATGATTTATAATTTTTATAATCACCTACCTCTCAAAAGGATACATCTAGCGAAATTAAACTGATCCAGCTAATTTTACCTCTGTAGTTAAATGAACAGTTAAATGTACCATCACATCAAAGAAAGACGGAGGAAAAATCCTCTCTAGTTGGCAAAGTATTATCCCAACATCTTTCTCCAGTTGTATCGTATCTTGAGGGTGAATCTCTTTAGAACATAACATTCCAAATATCGACAATACCTAATCAAAAGATATTGCACTACCTTAGGTAGAATCTTCCTCAATGCTATTGCTAGCAGTTGTTGCACCAAGATATGATGATCATGGCACTTCATACCATAAATCTTTGGTAGTTTAATTTGAACACAACGAGATATGTTTGAAGAATAATCATCTGGAACTTTCACTTTCTTCAGCATTTTGCAAAAAGATTCTTTCTATTTTTTTTTTTTTTCATCGTAATGAAGCAGGCAGTCGGGTTGCTTTCCATTTTCCTTTTGAATATGATGCAAATCAGGTCTAATTCCCAACTCCCTCAAACCAAGTCTTGACTTAACATTGTCTTTAGACTTTTCCATGTCTAACAATGTTTGACAAATATTTTCAAGAAACATTTTTCTTAATATGCATGAAATCAAGGTCAAGGTTGTGACGCAGAAGATTATACTCCTAATAAGGCAAATCAAAGAAAATACTCTTGTCCTTCCAATTAAAGGGTAATTTAGGGTTGTCTCTTATGTCTTTTCCAAACTGAATATCAACATCCCTCAATTCATTCACAATCTCTGATCCAATTACTAACAATGGTCTTTTACCACTTTCAATTGTTTTGTCAAAATACCTATCATCCTTTCGAAATGCATGATTGTGTTAAAAAATCTACAATGACCCATATAGCAATGCTAACTAGAGAGCTTTAACCATTTTGGAAGTGTGTGCCTGTTACAAACAGGAAATGCAAATTCACCTTCGGTACTCAATCCGAATGATGTAGCATAACCAGAGAAGTCAATAATTGTCCACATAAGTGCTGCACGCATTTGAAATTTCCTTTCTTAGAGCACTCGTATGTCTTTGCACCCATTTCCCATGTTTCCTTCAACTTAGCAATTAAAGGTTGTAAATAAACATTTATGTTATTCCAAGGAGTAGAAGGGCCAGGTATCAACAAAAATAGCATAAAGTATAGTTGCTTCATGCACATCCATGGCGGCAAGTTATGGGACATTAAGATCACAGGCCATGTACTATAAGAAACACTCATATTCTTAAAAGGATTAAATCCATCTGATGCTAATCCTAATCGTACATTACGAGGATCTTTGGAAAAGTCGGGATATCGATGGTTAGAACTTTTCCAAGATGGGAAATCATCAGGATGTCTCAAGCACCCATCATCTAGATGATCTTCCGCATGTGATCTCATACTTGACGTTGTTTTAGAGGATATAAATAAGCATTGAAGCTTAGGCTTTAAAGGAAAATGCCATAGCACCTTGTGAGGAATTTTTCTCTTTTCTCCTGTAGGATCATTTTCTGAGGAAACCCACCTTGTTAATTTGCATTTCCTGCATTCTTTCCGATTTCGCTTATCCCTCTAGTATAAAGTGCAATCGGAAATGCATCATATTTTTTATAGCCAATGCCCAAATCTTTCATCAACTTACCAGCATCATACATATTTTTGGGTAGTTCTATGAATGCCTCGGGGAATGCTTCTCTTAATAATTCAAGGGAGCATATCAAAATTTTTATCACTCCATTTTTCAATACATTTCAAGTGAAGCAATCTAATGATAAATGAAAGATTATAGAATTTAGTGCATCCTTGATAAAGGTCTTTTTGGGATTCATCAACAAGTTTATAAAATTTTTCAACATCTATATTAGGCATTTCATCTACCTCATGTAAGAAACTATCTATCCCCGAGAAAGGAAAATTATCATGTAATAAACCTCCCATGTCATCTTTTAAAGGATTAGGCATATCATGTGAGATGTCATGGGGAATCTCATGAATATTTGGTGTGGATGCAAAATTATCCCCTAGGTCCACGTGCTGTCCAATTTTTAAAATTTGGAATCAATCCTTTTACAATTGGATGCTCCTTGCAACCTCCTTTGTCACATGCATACCTATCTTACAATCCTTACATGGACAACAAATGAGCCACTATATCTTTGTTTTTTCAAAAGCATATTTTAGGAAAGCTTCTACACATTCTCATACTCGGCATGATTTCTTTATAGATTCATCCATTGCTTATCCATATTAATTTAAGACCCTAGATAAAAAAAAATTAAAAAAAAACATTTTCATAAAGTTTTAAAAGTAATATAGTTGAATTTCATTATAATTAATACATGTCAACAAAGAAACAAAATTCTCCTATTACTACAAAAAAATGCTTTAATGGTTCTTCGTCCACGTTTAAAAATAATCATATAACAGATTTATGACTTAATTTTTCAAAGCTATAGTCAAGTACTTGCAAATAAGAAAGACATATTGATAAAACAATAACATCTTCACAAGACTGCTTCTGTACAAATTTTGCTACATATGCACATTACTAAGACAAACAACCTCAAATGTTTCAGCAAAAAGAATCATCTGAAAACTAAATTCCCTAAGAAATAACATTTCCTAGCATAAAGTTCAAGGTGATCAGTTAAGAGAAAGATCTGTCACTGACCTAACAAGCTCATCGTGTGCTCTTATTTTTTTCCTCTCAATTATACATTCCATGGTCCATACCAAAATTGGACAGCTATCTACTCTCTGAGCATAAATTTTTTGGGACTGAAAATCCTCATCGTTAGAATAACCGAATGCATTTAAACTCAACAGAAAGGCAATTGTATCATCTTTAAAAATACTCCAGCACATCACTCCGTAAGACCTACTAGCTAGAGAATCAAATACACACACTCATGAGCTAGCAATACCCCTCAAAATGAAGCTGCGGCATAACATGTGTGGAGGAATTCACATACCTTCAATATGTCGACCTTGATTTTCACTTGTTGGGACCTACATCAGATAGAATGACAGCAATATCAAGATTACCATCAACAATCAAAACATATAATACAACAAGAAACCAAATTGATAAGGCTCTACTTAGACCAACTTTCTCCTAACTATGCTATCCACAAAATATCACATAAATTGCAGAAGAAGCTTCAGATACAATTCATCTTATGCAAATATATAATGATAAGCTTCAGTGAAGGAATATTGCGACAGAAAGAATATTCTCCGTCCAAAAATTAGATAATGAAGTGATCGTTAAATATACAATCAGACACAATCCTTAGAATCCAAACTCAAGACTTACTGCCTAAATGCTTGAAGTATGGTAGATACGTTCAATGACATTACCCAGCTGCCTGAATGCTTAAAGCAATGAAAGATGAACCCAATATGTCAAGTATTTAAGTTCATATTCATTTTTCCCAAGTTTCCCTGTGAGTTATACACATTTTCAAGCTACTATACAATATATCATCTAAACATTATGTTCAGCTTAGTAACATTATCAAACATTATATTCAAATCTTCATCCCAAAATGCGAGTTACAACGAACAGATAAAGGCTACAATGACCAACTCTGTAAAAGAAACATGTGCTCTATATTAATCCACTGATAATAGCTCCACTAGGCTTTATCTCAAAAAAATAAATTCACACATACACACATAAACACAGAGAGAGAGAGAGAGAGAGAGAGAGAGAGAGAGAGAGAGAGAGAGAGAGAGAGAGAACCTTAAAGATATGAATGTCTAAATGACATCTAGGCCAAGTGATAAAGTCAGTGAATTTTCTCATAAATGGTTGACAAGAAGAAAATTATCCATTTTCGTAACTGAAGATTTTCTCAGATTGAGTTGGTCCATCAAGAATATCTTGTACTTGTTTTGGTCCATCAAACATGAATTGCTTCTTACTGCAGCTTCATTGGCAGGATCAATTCTTTTCCCCTCAATGATTGGCTTGTCGAGTGATTTAAGATTTTATCTAATTCACTATTGGAATATTGATGTTGCGACAAATATCTTTGCCTACATCTCAAAAAATTTGATTTTAAGCAAATAATAAGTTCAGTCATCAAGAGTATTCAGAAAATACCAGATAAACAAAAAAAAAAAAAAAAAAAAAAAGACATTTCCTGGAATTTTAAAGGAAAATGTTTCCTATTCTTACCTTATTTTAGTTAGAAGGGTTTCTCTTTTTTGCTTCAGGCTCTTCAGTTTCCTCTTCTTTGAAACACATTCCTATACAAAATTCCACAAATCAATACGCACTTATAATATAACTGATTGATAACCATAGTTTTGAAGAAAATATTTTTTATAGAAGGAAAATAACCAAACCATTTTCCCTAGAAACATCAAACTCAAAGAAAAACAAAAACAAAAAACGAATTTATTTCTCAGAATGAGCTTTAATAGACCATCAATTTCATGGTTCATCAGGAATAAAAAGATATCGAAAGAAAATAAACAAGTGTTGAGACAAATTAGTACCGTTGACCACTGAACAAGTGAAAGCCCTCTATGAAGAAGATTTCTTTAAAATAACAAAAGAAACTCACCTGCTACTACATCATAAGCTATTTTTTGCGGTGGGTGAGTAAGAGAGAGAGAGAGAGGACTTAATGTGTTCCTCTGGATTCTGACCAGAGAAGAGGCAGAGGAAGTCGCTGGCGGTGGTGCGGCTTTTCAGTGGTAGGGGTGGAGCAGAACGGTGTAGTGAGGAAGAGAGAAGAATCTTCGATTAGGGAGGGTTTTGGTGAAAAGGCTGATAGATGTTCCTTTTATCCCCAGATTATTTGCGAAGTAACTCCCACCAAAAAGAAAAAAGGCGCGGGCAAATTTCCCTTCTTCTAATTTAGACCCCAGATATTTTAAGAGTGTTTATGTAATATTACAAATGTTTATAAACGCCCTTATAGATGTTTTTTAAGGCATTTAACAAAGTGTAGGAAAAATTATATACTGAGACATAATTTTTTAAATGCCTTAATAGATATGTCACAACATCACATTTTCTAAAGCTCCCCTATTTGAATAGAGGTTACAAACTTAGAAGTTTCTAAAATCGAAAAAAGAAATTACTGAAAAAATATTTTCTAAAAAATAAAAATTATAATAAGATTTGAATGCTGAGCTGCGGAGATTGCGATGCTGAAAAGACAAATCCGACTCCAGGTGAATTTAGTTTTGAAAATTGAACCGTAAACTGAATTCTCGAAAAATCTGTGGATGGGGATTTAATAGAATTCGGCACCAGGAATAACAAAAACTGGCATCGTAACTCCTTCGTCAAAAACAACGCCGAAACAACGCACACATCCCAAGACCCAATTTCACTTTGAAATTCCCAAGCGACACTCCACGTGCTTTCTTTTGTATATTTTTTTCCTTTTTTCATATTAGTCCTCCAAGTTTCTTGGGTCTTCACAAGTATAAAGGAGGTTATTTGTTCTAACTAAGCTAAACTTTTCACTAGAATTTAATTAAAATGAACATCAAAATAAGCCCAAAATTTAGTGAAAATATCAATCTATCAACTTTCCCATAGTTAGATGTTTGCTTGTCCTCAAGCAAAGAAACTTAGAAAAATCGAGAATAATTCAAACTAAGCATCCTTCATCAAAATCTCAAATTCATCAAAATAGAACATTAGACCACTTCTCTCGAAATTTGATTTCATAAAGCAAGTATTCAATTATCCTCCATAACTAAAGCAAGACGTTGTGTAAATAAGATTATGACCTAGAAAGCCCGCATGGGCGTAGCTCAGTTGGTTCTAGGACTGCAGAGTTAGTACCAAGGTTCAAGGTTCAAATGCTGGCAGTGGCAGTGTGGAGATTTCAACCTCTCTAATGTGGGGGAGGTTCCTTGTGCTCACCAGTGTCTGGCCTCCAGTTTGCGTAGCTGTTGAGTTACCATGATTTACATCTTCCACCTGGGCGTCGGGCAGTCTGGTAAGGGCCTTGTAGGCGAGGGATTTCGCCTTTTGGTACCAAGATTATGACTTAGGAAGTGTAAAAATAAATACTGGACAAAGTCACATTTCACACAAAGAAGATTAAGTTTTAAAAAATGATCATTTTATAGGCTTATTCTTTATATTATCTGTCAACTGATCGAGGTCCCAAACTCAAGTTAGATTAGGTAGGACTTTTATGCTTCTAATGTAGAGCTAGGACATTAGTTATCAAACAAACGATAAAGATTCAAAATCAAATAAATAGAGAGCTTGCAAAAATCGTACGAACTACAACAAACTTTCTTTGTTTTTTCTCCAAATCTTTTTCAAAACAAACTTTATCAACCAAACTATTTTATAACAAAATCTCTTCATTCACAATACTTCTTTTCTTCATTTTTTTTCTTTTCATATATGCCATTTTTCTAATCTTTTCTGGGCATTTATTTTACCTTTTATCACCATGACCTATAAACTTTTTGCACCATATTTTTTCTTGCCTTTTTTTTTTTCTTTTTATGGTGTCTCATTCTTCAATCTCTTCCAAATGAATAAAATATATCCCGAGTAATAAAATTGAGAATTAGCATCAAGCTCTCTTATGAAATTAAGGGTAAATATTGAAGTAACTCGAGAAAGAAAATACTATACAAAGCTTAGAAAGGGTACAAAGGTAAATTTTGAAATTTGGATACATTTGAAAGGTACAAATGAGTCAAAGAAAGTCTATGAGTATTGTCTCTAAGTCAAGTAAAAGAAAACCTTTCTATTTCTCCAAAAGAGGTAATCAAATAAATTCTTGAACGTCATAAAAGAACTCATCAATGTTATGCAACTAAAAAACAATGTATAGGATTTATTAACCTCTAACATGGCCCGTTCTACTGAAGTGAAAGTTGTGTAAAAGTTAAAAAAAAAGGATATAGAACAAAAGTATTATCAACTATGTGTAGAAAATTTTAGCAGTTAAACACTCCATCTCAATTTATTCAAGAAATTTCTGAAGAATACTCAATAAAATCATCCTTCAATAGAAAACCTTTTTCTTTCATTCTTTTCAAAAATTTTCAAAATAACTACAAAAATGAAAGCTTACCTCCACACTTAAAGTCAACATTGTCCTCAATGTTGAAAACCAAGAAGCACATAAGAGGTAAGAGAACTTAGCCAAATAGAATGGTGTGTCCAAGAAAGTTCATTCGGTTCAGCACGTCATTCGAAAGACGCTTTGAGGCTCGATTAGATCCTAAAAAATTAAGAGGAAATTAAATTAAAAAATATTTTTGGAATTTTTAAGTTTTTAAAATATTTTTGGGATTTGGAGAATTAAGAAAAAGAAAATTAAACTAAGAAAAAAAACTTATCCCTTGGACGAGAAAAAGGCTCCAAAAAAAAAAAGTTCTCGTTTACAGTCTCGAGTTTGACTTCGTATTTATGCGTGATGATCAAGGACGATGTTTGAGAAGATAGACTTCTTCACTCATGGCTTTCTTCCCATTCAGATTCAACATTGATCCCTTTTTTTTCTCCAAGTTCTTTCCTTTTTACTCTAGACTTTTATTTTCAAGTTCTGCTCTTTCCTTGAAAGGTTTATGCACTTTTAAGACATTATTTCCTACAACAACTCTAAAAGAAGAACTAACTATAGAAGTATTAATTACATTTAAATCACATAAAGATTCTTCATTGGAGGAAATGGTTGACTTAAATATATTTAAAATCACAAATTCATCCCCAACTCTTAATTTTAGTTGACTCTTTTTGACATCAACTAAGGCTCGATTAGTATTTAGAAAAGGTCTTCCTAAAATCAAAGATAGATCAAAATCATCCTCCGTATCAAGGACGTCAAAATGCAAAAGGAAAAAAAGTTTGCCAATTTTTACAAGAACGGTTTCTACTATGCCTCTCGGATATATTTTTTTTTGATTTATCATGCATTTGTAAGAATGTAGTAGAGTTCTTAGTTTCCTTTAATCAAAGTTTTTTATAGACATAGAAAGGCATCAAATTAATACTTGCCCCAAATCACATAGTATATTATTAAAGAAAAAATCACCAATAAAACAAGGAATTTGAAAACTCCCTTGGTCATTGCACTTCGGTGGCAATTTTTTCTGCAAGATCACCGAACATTCTTCGGTTAATATGTTCTTCAAATTCATTAAACTCTTTTTACTTGCTAATATGTTCTTCAAGTACTTAGCATATGATGTCATCTGTGCCAAAACACCTACAAACAAAATGTTAAGTTCTAGTTTCTTGAATATTATAAGAAACTTCTTAAAGGAAAAGGAAGCGCATTAATATCAATATTGTCATTATCACATTCCATCTTACATTTTGTTACCTTTGCCTTCCGTATCATTTTTTTGGGATTTGGGGGCCCACAGAAATGGTTTCTCCTTCTTTTAGTTCTACTTTCTGCGCATGAATGGCTGTGATGGCCTTTACTTCTCGTGGATTTCTCTATGTATCACTTAGTAAAGAACCAGGAGATCTATTGAAAATAGTAGTTGATAACTACCCCATTTATACCTCAAGATTCCTTATGGCAGTCTTCATATTTTCCTTGTCCACCTCTATGGCCTCGAAGAGTTTTTTTCTTGGTTCTCCAAAGAGGCAGAGGTTTTCCCCATAAATTGAAGCATTACTTTTTCAAAATTAGTTCTCTTTCTTGTGGTGGTGGTGGTGGTGGTGGAGGTTGCATCTGTACCAGATTATTCTGTCTCCATCCAAAGTTTGGATGATTTCTCCACTCATGGGAGCATACGGGTCATTCCTTCCATTATTCTGTCCAACAAAGTTGACATTGTTCATTTCGAAATTGGAATTAACCATATTACTTTACCCACATTGACTTGTAGGGTGATTTCAATAAGAGAGCTCGCAACAATTATTTTTGGCTGCTACTTGTAATGCATCAAATCGTCAATAAAACGCTTAAAATTATGCATCATATCTCCTCCACTGCAATTTGCCTCCATCACATTTACTAATTTCTTTTTAGGAAGATCCCTTGGACTATACGATTGAGAACCATTAAGCACCATCTTCTCTAATTAGTTCCGAGCATCTTCCTCCAAATTTGACATAAAAGCTCCTGCACTTGCTACATCCAGTGATGATCTCACCTCTGAACTACATCCATCATAGAATGTTTGTGCTTGCGTTCCTAGTTGCATCCCATAATGTAGACACATTCTAAGATATTCCTAAAAACGTTTCCAAGCATAATGTAATGACTCCATAGGTTCTTGCACAAAATTATAAATTTTAGATCTCCTTTGGTTAGTCTTAATAGGAGGAAATTTTTTTTAAAAAAATCTTCTTGAAATTTAGCCCAATAGTCGATAGAATTAGAAGGGAGAGAATTTAGCCATTCTCGGGCTTTATCCCTTAAACAGAAGGGGAAAAGCTTTAGCCTTTTTGTGTCTTTACAAACTCCATTGATTTGAAAGTATCGTAGATCATCGTGAAATTCTCAATGTGAGCCCAAGGATCATCATTCGGCTTTCCAAAGAAAGGATTGTTTAAAACCATCTGAATGTATGCCTGTTCAATCTTAAAAGTTGCAGCCATGATTGCTGGGTAGTTTATGGCCGGATTAAACCCTTCCATCTTTGGCCTGCTATAATTGTTTAGAGTCATCGAGTTCTCCATCTTAAGAAATGAAACCAAAAAAAAAATTTGTGTATTCTTAAATTTTTTTAGAAAAAGAAATAAAAATAAAGCGATTTAAACTCAAGTTTAATATAAAAAATCCACACTATCTAAAAATAATCCTCGACAACGGCACTAAAAACTTGATATGAAATTTGCAAGTGCACAAATATCTTAGCAAGTATTAAAATAGAGAGCAAAGATCGTCCCTGAGGATTGCTATCTAACTAGCGAAATCGACTACTTAACCAAACTTAAACTAAAAATAAGTTGATTGATTAATGATTAATACTAATGAAGACAAATAAATGACAATGAAAATTAAAAGAAAAATGTTTTAAGAAAAATTTATTATGAGAAAATGAATTAAGGCACCCCTAATCTAGTCTACTTCTTTTATGCCTATAGTTTATTTATTATTGATTAACTCTTGATATGGTTAACGGTAGAATTCTTGTGCATAAGCTAAATTCACTCTCATGCAACAAAGCTCCTAGCTTCACTAATAAACCAATAGTTTCTCTACGTGATTTTAAGAAACAAGATTGCATACACCTCTATGAACCTTCCCTAATTTTGTTTCCTACTTATTAGAAACTGCACAACGAAAATAAATCTATCTTTAGTCAGTTTTACTATGTGTTGTAAATACTTTGATCCAATTAAATCTAGTAACTCTTGGTCACTAGAAACAATTTACGAACATCCAATTATTGGCAAAAAAATCTCAAGCATTAAGACAAATTAACAATTAACCAAGAACAAGATAAAAATAAAATCTTTAATTAAAAAACAAACATATTTATAAAAGTTTCGAATTTCAAAGAAGACTTTAGTTACAAAAGACATAGCTACTCATACTAAACAAATAAATGAAAAAAAAGGGTTTAGAAGAACCCTGGAGATTCGCCACCGAATCCGTCTTCCGAGTATTTTCTAAAATAGAGATGTAAAAATTTGTGTAATCAACTAAGTAACTGAGCTCTTCCATTTAAATAGAGGTGACAAACATAAAAAAAAAAAAATTATGAAATTGGAAAAAGAAATTACTAAAACTGCCCAAAAAATTATTAAAAGAAACTTTTCTAAAAATAATAAATAAATAATAATGATAAAAATTTTATGTTGAGCTGAGGAGATTTCGGCACCGGAAACAAAAACCAGCCACCAGGGAAATTTAGATTTAGAAATCTGATCACAGACTGAAGCCCCAGTAAGTCTTTGGAAGTGGATTTAATAGAATCTGACACTGGGAATAACCAAAACCAATATTGAAACTCCTTCGTCGAAAACCACGTCGAAACAAGTCACACTTCCCAAGACCCAATTTGAATTTGAAATTTCCAAGAGACACTCCATGTGTTGTCTTTTATTTTCTTCTTTTATACATTTTTTTGCTTTTGCACATTATTCCTCTTAGTTTCTTTGGTCTTCACTTTAGTCCTTATGATTTAAATAAAGTATGAAGAAGGTTATTTGTTCTAATTAAGCTTAATTTTCGTTAGAACTTAAGTAAAATAAAAATCAAATTAAGCCCAAAGACTAGCGAAAATATCAATCTATCATAGAGATTCTCGAAAAGCAAGTACTTGGAGGAGCTCCAAAAGCATCAGAAGGGGAAGAAGAAAGGCCAATATAAGGATTTTGTCTCTGAAGAGTTCTGGAAAAGTTTAGTGAACTTCTAACTTAAGCTTATAAAATGATTTCTAACTTATAACTTAAGTTTATATAATGTTTTTGTATAACTTATAACTTTAAAGTTTATATAATGTTTTACAACTTATTATTATCAACTAATATTTTTTATAGGAGCAGAGAATTCATGATATAGGAAAGAAGCCCAAGGAGGAAACTGCGGCCACGAGCACTGCTATGCTCGATGATCTCCACCAGATGGCATGAGCGGCAACTATTTTTATGGAGCTAGTTCGGAGGCAGCTCATCTGAAGGCCGAGAGCAGTCATAGTGCATCTCTCGAAGGATTGGCTTCATATGGTGCGGATGCAGAGGAAAGGATAATGTGGAGGGTGGAGGCTCCTATTTCCAACGTCTCCGCTACCTTCAAAGAGTATATGAGGCAATTTTTCTAGTAGAATCATTTAGTGTACACTCCTCTTCCACTAAGGATGGACCTCGTCAAAGCTACTAGAACTGTTGGTCCCTCGACATCTTCATCGATTGCACCAGCTGCAAGTCAAAGGTCGCCGCTCTAGAAGTGTCCATTCAATCTTCCTCTACTCCCTCTTTTATTGAGTTCCCGTTCCTAATACTATTGTCCCCGACCCTAAATATTATACCCCCTTCCTCTAGTGATCTTAGACGGCCCGAGGATGTTTAATACTTTTGAGGATGTTATATTATGAGCATGTTTTATATATTTGATGTTTTTTGTATTAGTTTTAGATTATCGATGTTTTAATATAGAATATTTAAGATTATGATTATTTAGACTTTTTTGCTGTTGGGTTTATAATTGCATCAGAGAGTTTTGGATCTGTTTTATAAATCATATATAAAAAAACTTATCGGCAGGTTACTAACGGAGTATCCGTAGGTAATGATTATTTTTTTAAACAAACTCATATCGACGGACTTTGCATCGGTAACTTTCATCGATACACACAACCGACAAATAGGGTTTCCATCGTTATGTTTGTCGGCATTATTTAAATTTTCATCTGTTTTGCGTCAGTAAGATTGTTTTACCAATGGCACACCGACGTATCCTGTCGTCGGTACATGAGGTATTTTTTGTAGTGACTGATTATAAGACCTTTTATTGATTGCGAAATGATTATTGATCGATAATTATTTTTGTTACCAACATCGAAAGCTGTTGGTTAACTGTTGGCAACAACAGACCCAAAATCATCGAAATTAAATTATAAGTCTATTTTCAAAGTAAGATGCTATTCGTGATTCTATTTGATCGATAACTTGAAGCAAAAAACTCATTTTGATTCCTTTTATATTATTGCATTACAATGTAAAAGCCGAAATGTTAAAGAATGATACATATGTGTGTATGTTTGCATCATTCAGTATTGGTGAACATTCATATACATGCATATATGATAAATTTAACTAAAGACTATAAGAATAATACATGATATTGAATTAAAAACTAACGTATCTATTTATACATTTATCGGAACATTTAGGTACTAAATATGTTTGTCAAGTTAATTTTATACAAGTAACACTATTTATAGTGGCCGAAGAGTCGCCGTAAATAATACTCTTATACGACAGCCATATGAAAATCATAGTATATAATGCTCTATTTCGGTGGTTATATAGCTGTGATATATACATGAAGTATATATAATGGTCATTTATTAGCTGCCGTATAAAATGCATTATTTACGGTGGACCGTTACAAATAGTAATTATCTAAAGTGGTATTCAGACCGTAATGTGTCTTCTGGGGTATAATTAAAATTAAAGCAACAGGCATGTGAACCTATCACTATAGCATCAAAGATATACCCAAGCTGTCAAACTCAAGGAACAAAAAAGCTCAAATACTCACCATTTTACCTAATGTCTAGTCTAACAAATTGATTTTTCAGGAAATTATTTTGAAAACTGCTAAAAAAATTAAATGAAAGAAATAGTTTTAAAAGGATATAAATTTTAGAAAAATAGTTGAATGAAGAAATGCCCCTAACTTTTGTCAACTATTTCAATTGAAAAACTCATAAAACGATGCTTGAAAACTAAGGTTGGGCTATCACACAAAAATCAGGCAATTCCTATCTCTAGGTGAAGGCCACTCGACTCACTAAACATTAGAAGAGAATCTCTTCTCTCCCTAACCGATTATGAATGCAATAACAATTTAGGTGATCTAATAACCTAAAAGTGCAATGGATATCTCTATTCAATTGCCAACTTTTATTATTCAATTATTTGCTCTAAATTGGTCTTCATTTTTCAATTCCAACAAATCTTGTGAAATAATTGATGCCTCGGCAATCAATTATCATAAAAACATAATTGAACGACAACCTACAGTAAAAGAAACATCAATTTCATGAAATTCAATACAAATCATCCAAAAGTGAGAGTTCAACCCTCAATTCAAACAAAGAAAGAATTAGCTACTAAACATCCTAAGAATACTCAAATCAATAATAGAATTCATAATTAGCAAAAGAAAAGAAGGCTTAGGCTGAAGAAGGGTCGAATCCACGGTTCCGAAAGCCACCCAAGCTCGTCTCTTGATTTGCTTGATGAAACCCGAAATTACTCCGTAAAATCTCTTCAATCTTTCTCCAAGAGCTTCAGTTGGATGTTAACTATTGGAAATATACCAAATTGAAAAGGAATTGAGAAGGCTTTTGCTACCAATGTTCACTCCTAATTCCTCCTCTCTAAGTGTAAAATTGTTGAATAATGAAAAGGAGGGAAAATTATATAAATATAGCTGAAAAAGCGTTAACTGCACTACTGACGGGACCTACCGTGTCTCGTAGGTTGAGCCCTACCGTCCGTAGTAGGTTTCTATCTAAGAGTTACTTGAATGCTATAGACCTACCGTGTCCGGTATGTCCAACCCACCATCGGGGATAGACTTCTGCGGGGAATCTTCTTTTGCCTCTAGAACCTACCGCGTGGGGTAGGTTCGTTCCGTGGTGCCAGCAGGTTCTGTTTTCTTTGTTTTCGCTCCGTTGCGCTTTTATGCTCCATCTTCTTCATCGGAAAGCACCCAAAACAACAATAGCAGTAAATGGTGTAAATTATACATTTTGTACATTAAAAACATCATGAAATGACAAAAATAATATATGCAAATATAATACTAAATTTCACATATTAGACCGCCTTAAATAGTTTACCGTTTTGGGATGGTCCGCTGTAAATAAGAAAATTTACGGCAGTTTAAAGGCCGCCATAACAGAAGCCATTCTAAATGGTCAATTTTATTTTAGTGTCTATCTCAATAGTGAAGGATTGTATACCACATTGTTGCAAAAATTTTATTCCTTGAATAACAGCCCTAGCCTCCATTGCAAGAACTAAGCCACACTTGCAGTAAACGTTGGGGTAGGGCTCTGATGACCCTTCCATGGCTGTCTCTCACTACCACTCCGATACCTATCTCTTGTAGTTAAACTGATGCATCCACTTTGATCTTAATCTGACCAAGTGGGGGTGTTTTCATTGGTTTCTAAAGGTCAAGTAATGCTCCTGTTATGAACCTTGACTAATACCTTGGCCGCTAATTCATGCTCTATGTGTGAGAAATTCATAGAGTAGTGATGTTTCCTGACTAACTATTTCCTCCTCTTTCACGTGTCTTTCTTGCAAAGTGTGAGTATTATGTGCCTTCCACAACTGCTATTAAATCATGGCTATGTTTGGCAAAAACTCTAGCGAAAACGATCCTTCTAATGGACTAAAGATGTCCACACTTTATCATGGGAATAATGTATTTTGCCAGGCCCAACTGAAATCATACCCTGTTAACCTCTATACTTTTCGCACCATGGGGCATGCGAACAAAACATGACAGTCCGTTTCCAGTCCAGTATGGCATCCTGGAAAAAGCAATCGTTTAGGAGTTTTAAGTATATGTCTACGAAACAGCTCGACATGCATCAGCATAGCTTTATATGACACTATCACCATAAACATTTTTTAACTTGAGGGGAGGGGGACTTCTAATTTCCAGAACCCCTTCTATTCAAACCCTCTGTGGCCTTGAGAAGTGGATGGCTCTTTGAAGTCTAACAAACCGTCCAATTCGCTCATAGTTACCCTGTATGTCGGGAAAACTGTGTACATACCAAAACCAGTAAAGTGCCAAATTGGGATATTCGGACCAAGGTGCTGGCGTAATTGTGTGCTAAATTTCCGTGTATATTTTGTTGATGCACTTTACTTTGGAATGTTAATTACGTTGCATGCAAATTAGGGTTTTTGCAAGTATTAGTTTTTCATTGTTCATTATAGTGTGTGCGTATATATATATATATATACACACACCCCATTGAATTAATAAAAAAGGACAAAAAGAAACATTTGTTTTCAAAATCTATTTTCCCATAACAAACGTTCGCATAGTCAATAAGTTCCTCTCTATTCATAGGAAAATTCTACTATAAACAAGATACATATACTAACTCATGATTCTCTTAACTTTTTATTAAATCTTCATTATTCTTGTCAAGAACAATGAAGACATAATCTAACTTAATATGAGCCAAAAGATTTATGAAAGGAACATAAACTTAACCCATCATAGAATCAACATAGAATCTTCTATATACATGTAGTTCATCCTTTACTATAGTCTCTATGACTTTTTCTTTATTTTTTTTTTTTTGTTTTGATTGCCTTTTGTCTCTCTGACTATTACTTGGAAAAAATGGGGAAAATAATGATGCCATTCATTTTGGAATGGGTAGGCATTAACCACTAAATCTTGCAACCACTAAAGTAGCGGTAATATTTTATTTTTTTTCACCAAAAAAAGTAGTTATCTTTATATTTTTATTTTGGTTTGACTATTATACACGTTTCAATACTCAGGTTCATGCGAATAAAATATGCAATGGTTATAATTTAGGTTTGAAAAATATTATATAAACTAAAACCTCATAAAAACATTTTTAACTTTAAAAGAGTTAAAATCTTAAATTCAAAACATCAACGTTTATTAATATGTATTCTGGATACAAACTTAAAAAAATCCCTATTTTTAATTTTTATTTTAGACAATAGGTCAGAATTGGAGTACTTAATATTTGGTAGTGCAGCTCATTTGATATGTCTTCCCACTTTCAAATAAAAATTTATTCGCCAAATGTGAAATATACTCAGAAGGTTTCTACTATATTAATTAATTGTTAAAAACATAAGCGATCATCATATAACTTCATTCTCTAGTTAATTAATGTACTGGTCAATTAGTCCATTATAAAGAATTAAGATGATCAGCAAATCTATGGCTATACTTGTTCTACTCATGTTCTCTTTTAAACAAATCCATTATGCAACTTCAGCAAGAACTTTAATATCCGATAAAGCCATGGCTCTTTTTCATTCACAATTTCAATCTTTTCTATCTCTCATTTTTTTCATGTTTATGTAAAAATTTACAACCATTCTTAGTTTCTTGATTCTTTAGAGTTAGTCCGGTTCATGGACGGTGCTATGTTGGGGCCAGAAAGGGCCCTTTAGCCTCCTCAAATTTTTTCTATACTTTATTTGCGGTATAAAAGTATATTCATTTTATGTAAAAATTAGTATATTTTTATTATCATGGCTCACAAATATATAAAAAGTAGTTCTTATGTACAAAAAATATTAATTTATAGTTAAATGATAAAAAAAATTTTTATTTAAATTTGGGGCCAGAGTCAACTTCCGGCTTTGCTCCTGCTGTGGTTAGATATATGTGATCAAGTTTTGTTCATCAATCTAAGCCAAAGACTAATGGAGTTATTTTCCTTCTTTTGGTTAGATGCTTTTTATGTAGCAACTGCGGAAATTCCAAGAATACTTGTATTGCCTCAAACTAATTTTCATGTTTCTCTCATACCAAAGCATGAAATTACAACGTAGGCTGGCCGCCCATGCTCATCTTGTAAACCTCCTCGCCCTCCTAAGAGGCAATAGAAAGATACTCTAGTGAGGGATACATTTTTTAATTTCTTTTTCACTGTCTAGATGATTACTATTTATTAATACAAGTCAGGATCCTCTTTGGTGATATTCAATTCAAGATTCCCATCTTTTCTAAGTGTAAATGAAAAAACTTAAAATTTGAGAAAATTGGGAGTTTCTGGGATTTTTACCTTAAATACGATTATGATTTATGGGTTTAACTTTGGGTGCATTTAGATACTATTTAAAACCCAAAACAGTTTTACTTTTTTTTTTTCCTTTGAATTCAATATTCTGTCTGGTAACAAGTTACTTTTTATAAAAATTCTCAATTTTTCAAACTTAAATATTCCAAATCCAATGGCACTCTTAGTAAACACATATCATGAATAGCAATAGATTCGCTTAGATTCAAGAAGAGTGAATGGCATTCTTAGTAAACACATATCATGAATAACAATAGATTCGCTTAGATTAAAGAAGACTGAATTCGACTTATTCAAAATTTACTCTTAAAAACTAATTTTCAAAGCTCAAAGAGGTGGATCGAAACAAAATAACTTGACACAACATCAAAAGCTAACCAATTTGGGGATTATCACTTATGTGATTAGTTTGACTTAATAATACAAAACTAATGTGACTCAGAAGAATAATAATTCTTAAACATTTGCTACCTTAAAATAAACAAAAAAATCATTTCAAAAGTAAACAAAGATGTAAAGCATGTAAAGAGAGGCAATACAAACAATGCATCTTGCCATAAAACAGCAAAAACTAATCAGCTCAGAAAGTACTACTTAAACCATTAGCCTAACTAGGTGATACCAATCTAATTGCAAAACCAATAGGTGATACCAATCTAATTGCAAAACTAATTTAATTGAAACTTTTTTGAAATTGAAAGAACATCAAAATTAACAATGCAGTTTAAGAGTGTATAGCAAGTAAGAAGAAGGCACCACGTTTTTCGAGTAGTTTGGTAATATATATATGTTCACGTTTCTTGGGAAATCCCTTTTCTCAAAGTTTTCACTAAAATAATCTCTTCTAAGGGGAGATCAACAGTCATGCACTATTTTAAATGTAACAAACTATTTCCACTAAGTTTTTAAGAAATCTAGCACAATTCATACCCACTAGTCTTCAATAGATCCAGGAACCTATCCACACCAGCTTTTCTATACACTTAGCAAAATATAATCTCTTCCAACCATGAGAAAAGATCTCCCAAGGTTTTTCCATAGAACCAGATAACCCAGAAGTAGAAGAAGGTTTTTAAGAAAAGATTTCAGCACAACTACTAAATATTATATAAAGCAAACTCTCTCTAACACTTTGGAAATATTCTACCCATTACTGGGAGGGATGAAGAACACTTCTTTTTACAAAATACTCTCTTTTCTTGCTTCTCTTGGTTTAGAACTTCAGAATATACAGCCTCTAATATATATATATATATATAAATAAATATATACATATATATACATATATACAATGATAAAAGGGCATACTTCTAAATTTTATTAAGAAATATTACAAACAACGGGCATGAACAAGACTTAGCCTAAAAGGCTTTACAAAAGAAAAAGGGTTACTTCCATTTTAATACCACATGTTTATTGATTGACAATTAAGTGACCAAATCAGAATTCTGGCCGAATTAATTTTGCCGAAAATATTGTGACTCACTGTAAAGTATGATTTTTTACTGTTGTAAAGATTTAAACATGAATTCCCATTTTGCCTTCACAAACCAGAAGAAAAGTGATAGATTTTGGTGCTTAAAACTCTAAAAACAGTAAAAAAAATACACCTGAACAGTGAGCCACAATATATTTCAGCAAAATTAATTTGGACGAAATTCTCATTTGTTTAATTATTTGTCAATCAACAAATATGTAGTACTAAATTGTCAAATGCCAAATAAAAGGGTACTAAAATGGAATTTGTTAGCCCTAAGGGCATTAATACTTATGATTTTGATTATGATTAACATATGCATGTGTGAGTACTTTAGCTAACCTTTCATAGAACAAAAGAAGCACCTTTGAAGTCTCAAGTCTACACTCTCTAAAAGCAAAAGATCTTGTTGATGAGGGCAAAATGAAGGAGAAAAGACCAAGCCATTCCAAGATCAAATCATTGGAGACATTGAAGACATCGAAGGCCTTGTCTATGTTAGAGTGTAATAAGGTATTTCTTTGTAAAACTCCCTAATCTTACTCTTTGTTTATTGATCATATATGAAGCTCCTTTTACGATTTTCTCAAATATAAACTTTTGTTGAAATCTAAGTATTCTTGACTGAAGTTGTAACGCTTTTGAAAGGTTCTTCTTCTCTTTAAAGTAATTGTCAAGAATACATGTTTTTGAAACAATGAAGAAAGCTTGTCTTTAAAAAAAAAACTTGGCTGAAAAAATTAAAAAATTCGGTCATCCGGTTTTAGAACCGGTCGTCCGATTTTTTTCAAAAATCAAAAAAATCAGCAGTCCGTTTTTTAGATGGACAAGTCCGAATCTTTCTGTCTAAGAACCGGTCGTCCGATTTTTTTCTACACTTAAAAAATCGGCAGTCCGATTTCTAGCTGGACAAGTCCAAATCTTTCTGTTTAAGAACCGGTCGTCCGATTTTCACATTTACTGTAAAAAATTATTACCGTTACACAGAGTGCAACGGTCACTTTCTTTAAGATAGTATATATAGACTTTTTGATCAGCCATAAAAGTAACAAGTTTGGTGAAATATTCATTGACAACATTTAAAACTTTTAAAGAGCTTCATAACTACATTTATTGCAAACACTTTTAATCCCAAACAAAAATCTTCTTGAGCTTCATTATTGATCATCATCAAAGAAAAAGAAAGGAGGAGCTTGTAGATACATTTCATTGAGTTGTACCTATTATTTCTCAAGCTCAAAAGTGGTAACATTGTTCTTAAACCTATCTTTCTCTCTTATTGATATCAAAGGTTTGTGTTGAAAAACCTCTTGGGTAAGCCTTTGGTTTACATTGTGTTGTAAATTGAGGTTGTGTGCAAAACCCTTCCATCTTTAGGTGATCCTCATATTTGTAGTTGGTGTAATTTTTTGTTTATAGTGGATTTGGAAAATCCTTGGGTATTAACTCAAGGTAGTGGATGTAACTCTTTGAGGAAGTGAACCACTATAAATCCTTGTGCCTTTTTCTTTCTAAGCTTATTACTTATTTGTCTCAACCACAAAATTTTGTTTGGATTGGAATTTTATTAAAAGAGTTTCAGAATTCTCTTTCAAACAAAATTGGAGGTTTAACCTTTAATTAACAAAGGTTTTTCGATAATTAGCCAAAAAACTTATTCACCCCCCCCCTCCCCCTTAAGGTTTTTCAATTGGTATCAGAGCAGGGCTTCTTAAAAAAAAAAAATGACTAACACCTTTGAAGCAAAAGATCTTTACTTTACTATGACTAATAATTCTAGTTTACTATATGTAGAAGGCTCTTCTACAAATAGACCTCCTCTTTTTAATGCAACAAACTATACTTTTTGGAAATCTCAAATTAAAATATATATTTGTTCTATTAACTTTGACTTGTGGAGCATTGTAGAGAAAGGTCCTTACATTCCCAAAATTGATGGAGTAGCCAAGAAGGTTGAAGAATTTGATGAGTTCGATTCAAGGAAGATGACTCTAAACTTTCAAGCCATGAATATTCTTAGTTGTGCCTTGGATGCAAGCGAATATAATAGAGTGAGCGGATGCGATTCAGCTCATGAAATGTGGAAGTTACTTGAAGTAACTCACGAAGGCACCAATCAAGTAAAGGAGTCAATGTTAGCTATGTTGGTGAGAGACTATGAGCTATTCATGATGAAACAAAATGAGAGCATTAGTGACATGTTCACAAGGTTCACCAACATCACAAACGGCCTAAAGGCATATGGGAAGGAATACTCAAGAGGAGAAGCTAATAGAAAGATTCTTGATGCACTTCCAAAAGCTTGGCAACCAAAAACACTCGCTATTGAGGAATCAAAGGATTTGAGACTACTTCCTATTGAAGAACTCATAGCATCACTACTCACCTATGAAATGAAAATAAAAAGATTGAATGAAATGGAAGATGAAGAAAAAGGAAGAAAAAACATTGCACTCAAGGCAAATGAGGATGATCAAACATACTCATCAAACAATGAAGATGAGGTTGATGATGATGAGGAAATGGCATTGATAATGAGAAAATTTAAAAGATTCTACAAGACAGGTTTCAGCAATAAAGGAAAGAAACCTCCACTCAAGAAAGGAGGACAAAGCTCATCACTCTTCAAAGCTAGGTGTTTTGAATGCAATAGCACCGATCATCTTGTAGCCGATTGTCCCAAGGCCATTGAAAAGGAAAAGGGAGCTTTAGAAGCCAAGCTTGAGGCATTAAAGAAGAAGAAGAAAGGCAAAGGCCTAATAGGAACTTGGGATCAAGACTCAAGTGAAAATGAAGAAGAAGAAAAGGCCAACATATGCTTCATGGCACTAGAAAATGAGGTACAATCTTCACCCCCTAACTCTTCTAATATCCTTGATGATGATTGTGATGTTGATCCTACTTTAATGCTTATTGAAATGTATGATGAGTGCAAAAAGGTTACTAAACGAAACAAAGATTTGAAAAGCAAAACTCAATTTTTGTTAGATGAGAATTCAAGACTCATTTGTGAAAATAAAGCTATTCTTGAATCCTTGGAAGTTTTGAAGAAAGAAAAAGAGTGCTCAAATGATGACTTTCAAAAACTTGTTTTAGAAAACAAAAACCTTTGTGAAAAGATTTCCTTTCTTGAAAAATGTTTGATTGATTATGATGTCTTAAAGAAAAAGGTGAGTGATCTCACTCTATGTGTTGAAAAGTTCACAAAAGGAAAAGAAAACTTTGAAAAACTTCTTGGTTCTCAAAGAACACCTTTTGATAAAAATGGTATTGGATATACTCATTCCAATATTTTCTCAAAACAAACACGGTTTGTAAAGGCTTTATCATCTCACTCACACCTTTGTTGCACCTATTGTGAAAAGAGTGGTCATAAAGCCACAAAGTGTTTCATAAAGAAAAAGATTGAAAGAGGAGTGAAAACCATTTGAAAGGTTAAAGAAAATCAAACTAACATCCATGGACCCAAAAAGATGTGGGTACCATTTCTAAATCTTCTTTTGTAGGAACACAAATCAAGGCCATCTAAGTGGTACTTGGATAGCAGATGTTCAAGGCACATGACCTGGGACTCATCACTTATGAGCAATCTCAAAAAAACCAAAAGTGGATTTGTCACTTTTGGAGATAAGAACAAAGGAAAAATCATTGGTATAGGCAATATTGGTAACAATTCTTCCTCTCTCATTAAGAATTTCTTCTAATTGATGGTTTAAAATTCAATTTGCTTAGTATTAGTCAATTATGTGATAGTGGAAAAAAGGTTTTTGAAAGTGATTCTTCCTCTATCATTGATAAGCATGAAAACAAAACTATTTTTGTTGCTAAAAGAGTTGGAAACGTCTATGTCTTTCATCTTGAAGATTTTCTTTCTCAAAACTTGAAGTGTCTCTCGGTTCATGATGATGATGCATTTTTGTGGCATAGAAGACTTGGTCATGTTAGTATGGATTTATTAAACCAACTATCTTCAAAAGAACTTGTTAGAGGCCTACCAAAATTTCACTTTGAGAAAACTAAACTTTGTGATGCCTGCCAATTTGGAAAACAAATTAAGACATCTTTTAAATCAAAGAACATGATTTCAACTTCAAAACCTTTGGAACCTGTTCACATGGACTTATTTAGACCAATGAGGACCACTAGTCTCTGTGGTAAGAGGTATGCTTTTGTTATTGTGGATGATTTCTCTAGATTTACTTGGACTTTGTTTTTAAGTCAAAAAGATGAAGCTTTTCATGAGTTTGTTAAACTTTTCAAAAGAGTCCAAACCTCCCTTGATTGTAAATTGATCTCTATGAGAAGTGATAATGGGAGAGAATTTAACAATCAAGATTTTACTAAACTTTGTGATGATTTTGGCATAACAAACAATTTTTCGGCCGCTAAAACCCCACAACAAAATGGTGTTGTGGAGAGAAAAAAATTGCACTTTACAAGAAATGGCAAGATCAATGCTTTGTGAAAACTCCCTTCCTAAATACTTTTGGGCCGAGGCCGTTAACACCGCATGCTACATTATGAATCGTGTTATCTTGAGACCTTCTTTAAAGAAAACTCCCTTTGAACTCATTTTTAATAAAACCCCCTCAATTGGTTATTTTAAAGTTTTTGGATGCAAATGCTTTATTTTAAACACCAAGGACAATCTTGGGAAGTTTGATCGAAAATCCGATGAGGGAATTTTTCTTGGTTATTCTTCAAACAAAAAGGCTTTTAGAATTTTCAACAAAAGAACCTTATGTGTTGAAGAGTCCATTCATGTTAGTTTTGATGAAACTAACATTTTTGATAAGAAAGTTAATGATGACGACATAGATAACACTCTTAGTAACCAACCATTGTACACTCAAGCAATGGAAGAGCATGCTATGGAGGAAGAAGAGATTGAGGAAAAACAAGGAAGCGATCAAGAATCTCAAAATCTTCCTCAAGATGTGATATATCCAAAGGGACATTCCAAAGATGAAATTATTGGTGATGTATCTCAAGGGGTAAGAACAAGAAGGTATTTTATTGATAACTTTGCCCTATTATCACAAATTAAACCTAAGTTTATTGATGATGCTTTATGCGATGAGTTTTGGATTATTGCTATGCAACAGGAGTTAAATCAATTTGAAAGAAACAAAGTTTGGACTTTAGTCCCTAGACCACGTAATCACCCCACTATTGGCACAAAATGGGTTTTTCGAAATAAACTAAATGAATCCGCAGAAGTCATTATAAACAAAGCTAGACTTGTTGCCCAAGGATTCAATCAAGAAGAGGGCATAGATTTTGACGAAACCTTTGCTCCGGTTGCTAGACTTGAATCTATTAGGATGCTTTTAGCTTTTGCTTGTTTTAAAGGATTCAAACTTTTTCAAATGGATGTTAAAAGTGCTTTCCTAAATGGTGATATTGAGGAGGAAGTTTATGTTGAACAACCTCCCGGTTTTGTACATGAAAAATTTCCAAATTATGTTTACAAACTCTCAAAAGCACTCTATGGTTTAAAACAAGCTCCAAGGGCTTGGTATGAAAAGTTAAGTGGTTTTCTTCTTTCAAATAACTTTTCAAGGGGTGTGGTGGACACTACTCTTTTTACAAAAACCTCTTGTAACAATGATCTTCTTCTTGTCCAAATATATGTTGATGACATCATTTTTGGTGCTACTAATGTCTCTTTATGTGAAGAATTTGCCTCACTTATGCAAAAAGAATTTGAAATGAGCATGATGGGAGAATTGACGTACTTTCTCGGCCTACAAATCAAGCAAACGAAAGAAGGAATCTTCATCAATCAAGAGAAGTACACGAAGGAACTTCTCAAGAGATTTGGGATGAGCAATGCAAAAGGTATTGGCACTCCTATGAGCGCGTCATTGAAGCTTGACAAAGATGAAAAAGGTAAAACTATTGATGAAAAGACATATAGAGGTATGATCGGTAGTTTACTTTATTTAACGGTTAGTAGGCCGGATATCATGTTTGTCGTATGTTTGTGTGCTAGATTCCAAGCTTGCCCCAAGGAATCTCATTTAATAGCTGTAAAACGTATTTTGAGATAATTAATTTCATATGATTATGGCTTGTGGTACTCTAAACAATCTTGTTTTGATCTTATTGCCTACACCGATGCGGACTATGCCGGATGTAAGGTAGAAAGGAAGAGTACAAGTGGAAATTGCCAAATCTTGGGAGGATGCTTAGTATCTTGGTACAGCAAGAAACAATCGTGCGTGTCCCTATCAACCGCCGAAGCGGAATACATCGCAGCCGGTTGTTGCTGTGCTCAGGTACTTTGGATGAAACATACATTAATTGATTTTGGTGTTTCTTTTAAGTGCATACCTATTATGTGTGATAACACTAGTACCATAAACATTTCCATAAACCCTGTGCAACATTAAAAAACAAAACATATTGAAATCAAACATCACTTTATTAGAGATCATGTTGCTAAAGGTGATGTATCTTTAGAATATATTTGCACAGAAGATCAGATTGCTGATATTTTTACAAAACCTCTTTTGGAAGATCGCTTTTGCTTTTTAAGAAAATTACTTGGTATCGGGAAATTTAATGAGTAATGTGTGTTGCTTGTATTATTTGTTTTTCGCTTATCTCTGTTTCTCTTGTCTTGCTGCAAATTTTCAAAATTCGGATGCCTCTTTTAAAAATGGGACGTCCGGTTTTAAAACCGGACTCAGAGTTTTCCCATAAAAAAATTCCAGGGATATTCAGACGATAAAACCGGACGCCTGCACAAAAACTCGGACGTCCGATTTCTTCAAATCGTCAAAATATCGGACGACCGATTTTAAAAAACGGTCGACCGAGTTCTGAAAAAAAAGGTCGGGTCTGTGCTTTAAATTAGAATTCTTTCCAACATTTCACACTTTTCTCTCAACTCTCTCGACCGAAAACCCCCTCCCTCACAAGACCCATCCGATTTCTTGTTCCGATTTTCAATCTTCTTCTTTTTTTCAAATTCATCTCTCAACACAGCAAAGAAGCTATTTTTCTCTCTATTTTGTTTCCTACAATCTACCAATCTCAAACTTTTCATCTCCTCTAAAACCCTACCCAAGAATTTCTCCAAAATGGTTAAAACAAAGAATGCTCAAGTTGGTCAAGGACAAAATCCTGAAGAAGGAGGCACTAGTAGAGGGATAGGAAAGGGAAAGAGAGTACCTTCTAGAACTGGGGCTTTTGCAGCTAGGGCTTCAGAGAGTTTTATTTTAGTGAAGGAGGCTGCCAGGTTTGAAGAATGGACTAGAAATCGGCGGAAAATTGCTCCGGGTCATCGGGTGGACCTACATGATATGCAAGGTATGGAGGCTATCCCTCATCTTTTTGAAATAATCGGTTGGATACCTCTGCTAATTGTGAATGAACTCTATTATGTGGATATGATATATGAGTTTTATGCAAATCTCCACAAGGGAAGAATTGAAAGAGTGGATAATGTCCCACACCAATGGATTGTGACTAGAATTGGGGGAAGGGATATTGCATTTGATGATAGACTGTTAAATGAAATTTTGGATACTCCTCAAGATGGTATGAGATTTTACACCAAGAACAAAAAATGCTTTTATCCTAATTTATACAGTGAAAGACGGTTTGAAGAAATTTTCACTAGGGGAGAGGTTTTAAAAAGACATGATGATAGGAATGTTAACAAGCTTGATGCTTATGGGAGATTGCTCCATCACATGATCTCTAACATCATTATTCCAAATGTTGGGCATAAATCATCTATCACTAACACGCACGCAATTGTGATGCTAGCCTTGCATGAACATAGGAGGATGAATTTTGGATATATGGCTATAGAACATATGCTAGCTACACCATCCTCCTCAACAAAATGCTTGCCATATGGTTGCTTTATCACAAAAATCCTCCAACACTTTGTGATCAATTTGGTTGGCATTGGTGATCACATTGGACATGGTAAGATCTACACTCAACAAATCTTCAAAAGAATGGGGTTTGAGAAAGATGAAGATGGGACATTCATCTGAGGTGGACAAGATGATGATGACAGTCATGAGGAAGATGATGATGAAGATCAAGAGGACATGGATATGGAGGAAGAGGAAATGGAGAAAGAGGACAGTGATGAAGAAACGGAGGTTGAAATCCAAAGGAGAAAAACAAGGCAAAAGAAGCGACAAGAAAGAACAGAGGAAGGCTCATCTTCGGGGAGCATGAGCCATCTAATGGATATGATAGCCTCTCTACAAACGTCAATTGACACTCGGTTTGATGCATTCGATGGTCGCTTTGAGGTTTTGGATGGGAAAGTTTCCAACATTCAAGAAAGGCTTGATAAATGGGATCAAAAAATGACCGACACACAAGAACGGGTTAAGAGACTAGAGCAAGGAGGAGGAGATAGAGATGATTGAGATTTCTTTTATAAAATTTTTTTTCTCTTTTCTTTCCCCTGTTTTGTCTATAACTCCTTTCAAACTCCTGGTGGTTTCCCTCTCTTAATGATATGGTCTTTAACTTGCTATATTCTAATCTTAATTTGCTTTTGTTATGCTAAGTGATCCTTTTGTTGCTCTGTTTCTTTGTTGTTTGGCCTCTCTTGTTATAGACTTCATGATGATAATATAATGTTGAGAGTCATATTGCCACCTCTTCTATGATCCCTTGAAATTTCTCTCCTAAAATCCTTTTTGATTTATGACAAAAGGGGGAGAAAATAGTGCAAGATGTAAAGGGGAGAAATCTTTGTAATATGTTGCTATATTGATGTTGTTTGATACTATATGTTGCAGCTTATGCCTTGTGATGCTATGGGCTTTTTGGCTTAGTTTGATCTTGTAATATTCTTTAGCCATATTTGATATAAAGCATGTATTTAGGGGGAGTTATCTCTCTTTTATGGTGATTGTTGTGCTTTGCTCTTATTATTGATCCTTTTGAAGCATCACCATACTTTTACTCTTGCTCTTTTGTTCTTCTTGCATATGTGTTTGTCATAATCAAAAAGGGGGAGATTGTTAGCCCTAAGGGCATTAACACTTATGATTTTGATTATGATTAACATATGCTTGTGTGAGTACTTTAGCTAAACTTTCATAGAACAAAAGAAGCACCTTTGAAGTCTCAAGTCTACACTCTCTAAAAGCAAAAGATCTTGTTGATGAGGGCAAAATGAAGGAGAAAAGACCAAGCCATTCCAAGATCAAATCATTGGACACATTGAAGACATCGAAGGCCTTGTCTATGTTAGAGTGTAATAAGGTATTTCTTTGTAAAACTCCCTAATCTTACTCTTTGTTTATTGATCATATATGAAGCTCCTTTTACGATTTTCTCAAATATAAACTTTTGTTGAAATCTAAGTATTCTTGACTGAAGTTGTAACGCTTTTGAAAGGTTCTTCTTCTCTTTAAAATAATTGTCAAGAATACATGTTTTTGAAACAATGAAGAAAGCTTTTGTCTTTAAAAAAAAAAAAACTTGGCTGAAAAAATTAAAAAATTCGGTCATCCGGCTTTAGAACCGGTCGTCCGATTTTTTTCTAAATCAAAAAAATCAGCAGTCCGTTTTTTAGATGGACAAGTCCGAATCTTTCTGTCTAAGAACCGGTCGTCCGATTTTTTTCTACACTTAAAAAATCGGCAGTCCGAATCTTTCTGTTTAAGAACCGGTTGTCCGATTTCAGGAACCGGTCGTCCGATTTTCACATTTACTGTAAAAAATTATTACCGTTACACAGAGTGCAACGGTCACTTTTTTTAAGATAGTATATATAGACTTTTTGATCAGCCATAAAAGTAACAAGTTTGGTGAAATATTCATTGACAACATTTAAAACTTTTAAAGAGCTTCATAACTACATTTATTGCAAACACTTTTAATCCCAAACAAAAATCTTCTTGAGCTTCATTATTGATCATCATCAAAGAAAAAGAAAGGAGGAGCTTGTAGATACATTTCATTGAGTTGTACCTATTATTTCTCAAGCTCAAAAGTGGTAACATTGTTCTTAAACCTATCTTTCTTTCTTATTGATATCAAAGGTTTGTGTTGAAAAACCCCTTGGGTAATCCTTTGATTTACATTGTGTTGTAAATTGAGGTTGTGTGCAAAACCCTTCCATCTTTGGGTGATCCTCATATTTGTAGTTGGTGTAATTTTTTGTTTATAGTGGATTTGGAAAATCCTTGGGTATTAACTCAAGGTAGTGGATGTAACTCTTTGAGGAAGTGAACCACTATAAATCCTTGTGCCTTTTTCTTTCTAAGCTTATTACTTATTTGTTTCAACCACAAAATTTTGTTTTAACCTTTAATTAACAAAGGTTTTTCGATAATTAGCCAAAAACCTTATTCACCCCCCTCCTCCCCCCGCCTCTAAGGTTTTTCAGAATTAACCTAATGAAAAATGAAATAAGCTAAAGAAACTATTTTGCCATAACTTTGTCTGATTGTCTACTCAAAATGGTACACTCGACTTGCAATTGCTTTTTCTAATTCTTCAATGTTCTTAAAGGAATGAAATCATTACACGAGGAAAAGTCACTAAAGTCTAGAAGAAGATCTGAGATAGGAATGTTTGACCTCTTAGAGACGTCATTTGAGACTGGATGCATTATCTGCATACTAGAGGCTGATGAACTGTAGGACAAATATCTGAATCACCTGGTGCAAAAAATTCAGCTGATAAGGTATGATTAAGTTTTTTAATGCTAGGGACTAAAGCTTGCCAATCTTAAGAATTTTCGGTAACATAAACATATTTTGGGATAGAAGCTATTGCTTGTGTTTTGTTTGAAAAATGAGTCCTCATATCAGGAATATTGCGAATGAGCTCCCTGATTACTAGATTGTCCTCAGATGAGGATAGGAAAAGTGAGGAACTTGAGTCACAATCATTATATGATATCTCTTGATCCCAAATAACTGAAACACTAGTATTATTCATTAAATAGGACGGTGGAGTATCTGATACCAGTGTTGCTGCTGGGGGATTTACACTAAGGGCACTAGTGCCACGTGCCCGCACTGGCCCAGTAGTAAAATCCTTTATATTATAGTATGATTTTTTAATATTTTGGAAAGGTTATATAGCGGTAAGAATATATTAAATTATTGCTTTGCGTAATTAGGTGGAAACTATGAATGAACGATTGTCTAGTAAAAAATATCGAAAAGAATATATCTAGGAAAGTTAAGAAATGAAAGGTTATCCATTTCAGGGAGCAACTATAAATGGTTTATCATACATTCTTTAATATTAATGATGTATTTCACTTTATAGATTTGCACGTGTGTATATATATTTATGTATATATGTGAGTGTGTATGTATATGTCCATATAGGAAAAATATTGATGCCAAATTAACGACCATATAGGAAAAGTTAATGTGGTTTTAGATTTAAGTAGAAAGGAGGCAAAGATATCAAGTCTCACCGACACCTACCTTGCAACAAGATATTATAAGTGCCCAAAGGAATGGCGTAAGACTCCAAGAGTTTAAGAACCGAGTGGAAGCTAAAAAGTAGACAAATTATTGGACATTAAAAACCACAGGAACTGGTACTTTCATAATCGGTTGTACATTCCTGACAAAACTGAGCTTAAGTGCAAAATACTAGAAGAAGCACACAGAAGTAAGTATTCAATGCATCCTTGAGAAAATAAGATGTATAAAGATTTAAAGCAAAACTTTGGTGGAATGGAACGAAAAGAGAGATTGCGAAGTATGTATCAGCCTGTGTTACGTGTCAAAGGGTTACGACGGAGCATGAAAAAAAAAAAATCGGCAGGACTACTACAACCGCCATCTATTCCTAAATGGAAATGGGATCATGTGACAATGGACTTTGTCACAGGATTACCCCAGACCAAAGGGTATAAGGACGCTATCTAGGTGATCATTAATCGTCTAATGAAAGTGGTGCATTTTATATATGACATGCCTTGTTGGACAAGTTAGCGGGAGCGCCATTTTCTTCCGAGGGCTTCGCCCCTGGGAACCCCCTTGTTGTTTTTGGCGTGTTTCTTTCTATCTTTAGATGCATGGTGCATAGCGTGGCCCATTACCTCTTGTGATTGATTTTTCTTTTTTTTTTGTTAATGAGTTGTAATGTTTTTAAATACGGCCTGTGTGCCGTCGTTTTCATTGATGTAATATTATCAAGCTTTACTAGAATAGGTTAATTCTATTTTCTATTCCTATGTATGTTTTCTGTCCTATGTAACAAGATTAGAGGGCCAAGACGTTGAAGGCAAGCTCATGGAGATGAAGATTTACCTAGATTGACCTTTCACTTCCATGAGGCTCGTGGAAGTCAATATAGGATTGGGGCCATACTATGACACGTTTTATTCGATGTATATATTATGTATGTGATGTTTAGTTTATTTCCTTTTATTTTATTGGATATATGTTTTATGAAATAATATATAAATAAAAGGAAGAAGGTTTTTGAAACCATGTAAAAAAAAATAAGTCGTAAAATGCCTCCCATGATCATAAGCACTTCTCCATGCTTGGATCATCATTTTGTCTCATTGCTAAAGCAAGAGATAAATGGTTACCTAAGTAGGGGAAGATGGAAAATAGTGATTTCCATATGCTTGGAATGGTTTGGCTTAACTAGGCTATCAAAACGGTTTTGAACCTAGTGCATCATATGGGATTTTGCCGGTACATATAGATGTAAATCCCATTAATCCATTTTTCTCTAATTATGGGTGTTAAGCCAAAGCTTACTTATGATTAGAATAAAATGAATTTTTCTACCCATGATTTATATCAAGTATTGAATATTTCAGAAAAAAAAAAATTAATGCTTCATTTATTTAATTTTACTTTGCAAATTCTATATAGATAATGGCGTCAAACAATTCCAACACCTCGTTGTGATCCGTACTTGAAAAGAATAAGCTTGGTGGGACTAACTTTCTTGATTGGGCACGAAATTTAAGGATTGTCCTTAAACAAGAAAAAAAGCTATATGTACTTGAGAATCCTATCCCTAATCAACCAGCTAACAACGTTCCTAGAGTCGAAAAGGATGCTTATAGTAAGCACAAGGATGATTCTAACAATGTGACATGTCTCATGTTGGCTACAACGGAATCTGAGTTGCAAAAGCAATTCGAGGAAGTTGAGGCTTATGAAATGATAAAACAGCTCAAGGAAATGTTCCAAGAGCAAGCACATCAAGATAAATATCTTACTACTAAGGCGTTGAATAGCTGCAAAATAACCCCTGGCACTTCAGTTAGTGCTCATGTCCTTAAGATGAAAGGGTATTTTGATCAGCTTGAAAAACTTGGAGCACCTGTAAGTCATGACTTGGCTACTGATAAGATCTTGGCCTCTTTCACTTCTGACTATGATTATTTTGTCATGAACTTCAATATGCATAATATGGAAAAGTCTATAAATGAATTGTACGGGGATGCTCAAGTAGGCTGAACAAAACATTAGGAAGACTACTCCTAATATTCTGATGGTTCACAAGGGAAAGGGAAAGGATATGGCCAAGAAGGATAAAGGCAAGCGGAAGCCCAAGCCCAAGCCCAAGGTTAAACAACCAAAAGAAGGGACTTGCTTCCACTGCAATGAACTTGGTCTTTGGAAGAGGAATTGCAAGCTCTACTTGGAAGAAAAGAAGAAGCAAAAGGCCAGTGAGGCTGTCGCTTCAGGTATTTTCGTTATAGAAATTAATGTGTCCACTCCTGCTTCTTGGGTATTAGATACTGGATGTGGAGCTCACATTTGTGTAAATGTGCCGGGACTCAAAAGGAGTAGATCTTTGGCAAAAGGAGAGGTGGACCTGCGAGTTGCAAATGGAGCAAAAGTTGCTGCTGTAGCTGTAGGGACATTTGATTTACTTTTGCCTACTGGGCTTATAATTGAACTTAAAGATTGTTATTATGTTCCTGCTATGAGTAGGAGTATCATTTCAGTTTCTTGTTTGGATATTGATGGTTTTGAGTTTAATACTAAGAATGGTAAAAGTTTTAGTTATAAAAATGGTATTTTCTATGAGGATGCCTCTTTATATAATGGACTTTACATTCTTAACCTACACGATTCCATTAGTAAGCCCATCTATAATATAAATACAAAGAAATTTAAATCTAATGATTTAAATCAAACTTACTTCTGGCATTGTCGTTTGGGCCACATAAATGTGAAACGCATATCTAAACTCCATCAAGATGGACTTTTATCTTCATTCGACCTTGAGTCTTATGAAAAAAGCGATTCTTGTTTGTTGGGCAAAATGATTAAAAGTCCATTTACAGGACAACGTGAAAAGGGGTACCGATTTATTGGAACTTATACATACTGATATATGTGGACCAATGAACACACAAGCCAGAGGAGGTTTTTAGTATTTCATTACATTCACAGATGATTTCAGTAGATATGGTTATGTCTATCTAATGAAACATAAATCTGATTCCTTTCAAAAGTTTAAGGAATTTAAAAATGAAGTATAGAATCAACTTAGAAGGAGTATCAAATTACTTCGATCAGATCGAGGTGGTGAATACTTAGGCCAAGAGTTTGACAAACATCTAAAAAATTGTGGGATAGTATCACAATTAACTCCACCAGGAACAGCACAATGGAATGGTGTGTCTGAACACAGAAATCGAACTCTATTAGATATGGTTCGATATATGATGAGTCAAACAGATCTTCAAATTTCTTTTTGGGGTTATGCTCTAGAAACTTCTGCATTCATATTAAATAGAGTTCCATCTAAAGCTGTTCAGAAGACACCATATGAAATATGGACCGGGAAACAACCTAGTTTAGTGTTTCTCAAAATTTGGGGATGTGATGCTTATGTGAAGCGATCATTGTCTGTTTGTGGGATATCCTAAGGAAACTAAAGGATATTATTTCTATCTTCAATCTGAAAACAAAGTGTTTGTTGCTCGGAACAAAGTTTTCCTTGAAAGGGAATTCGTTCCCAAAAGAGTTAGTGGGAGTAGAATTCATCTTGAAGAAGCTAAAGGACAGCAGACCATTTCTGAATGGAGTATGGACACTCAGTTGGACTCACGTATTCATACTGAGCCTGAACCCTTGACACAAGGCCCAAGAAGGTCGGGTAGGATTCCTCAGATACCACAGAGATATGGATTTCTTGTGACTGAGGATCATAATGTTGATCTTATTGATCAAGGTGAACCTAATTCCTACCAAGATGCTATTCATAGTTCTGAATCTAGGAAATGTCTAGAGGCTATGCAATCAGAAATGCAATCCATGCATGACAATCAAGTTTGGACTTTAATTGATCCACCTGAAGGTTGCAAGACCATAGGGTGTAAATGGGTTTTCAAAAATAAAATTAACATGGATGGCAATGTGCACACTTACAACGCACGACTGGTAGCAAAAGGTTATAGACAAACTCATGGTATAGACTATGATGAAATCTTTTCTCCTGTTGTAATGCTTAAGTCAATCAAAACTCCACTTGCCATTGCAGCATATTATGATTATGAAATATGGAAAATGGATGTTAAAACATCTTTTCTTAATGGAAATCTACTAGGCGATATGTATATGACACAACTTGAAGGTTTTATTCATCCTTCAAATTCTAGTAAAGTGTGTAAACTTCAAAGATCCATTTATGGCTTGAAGCACGCATCTCGAAGTTGGAATCTTCATTTTGATAAATCAATTAAAGAATTCAATTTCATCAAGAATAATGATGAACCTTGTGTGTACAAAAGGGTTACAAAAAATGTTGTAGTCTTCTTAGTGCTCTATGTCGATGACATCTTGTTAATTGGGAATGACATCCCCACTTTACAAAGTGTAAAAACTTGGTTGGGAAAGTGTTTTTCAATGAAAGATTTAGGCGAAACAGCATATATTCTAGGCATTAGGATCTATTGAGATAGATCTAAAAACCTAATTTGCCTAAGTCAAAGCGGATATATTGACAAGGTACTGAAAAGGTTTAGTATGCAAGATTCTAAGAGAGTATTCTTGCCAATTTCACATGGCGTTAAACTCAGTAAGTCTCAAAGTCCTGCCACAAGGGAGGATACAGAACGCATGAGTAAGATTCCTTACCTTCCGCAGTTAGATCTATCATGTACGCTATGTTATGCACTCTCCCAGATGTCTCGTATGCATTAAGCATGACTAGCATATTCCAGTCAAATCCTGGTGAACCATATTGGACTGCAGTAAAAAATATTCTCAAGTACTTAGGAAAGACTAAAGAGATGTTTTTGATCTACAGAGGTCAAGAAGGAGAGCTTGTTTTAAATTGTTACACGGATGCTAGCTTTCAGACTGATATATATGATTTTAGATCGCAATCTAGATTTGTGTTTTGTTTAAATAGAGGTGCTGTGAGTTGGAAGAGTTCAAAGCAAGATATCGTGGCTGATTCTACTATAGAGGCTGAGTGTGTGGCTGCTTCTGATGCAGCCAAAGAGGCAGTTTAGATCAGAAAGTTCATCACAGAACTAGGTGTGATTCCTAGCATTATGAACCCAGTGGACCTATATTGTGATAATACAGGAGCCATTGCACAAGCTAAGGAACCTAGATCTCATCAACAATCCCAACATATTCTCAGACGTTTCCATCTCATTCGAGAAATTATTGAGCGTGGAGATGTTAAAATTTGCAAAGTAGACACCAATGACAATGTTGCAAATCCATTGATAAAGCCACTCCCAGAACTTAAGCATGAGAGTCATACTAGGTCAATGGGTTTGAGAGTCATGTCAAATTGGTAGTAGGGCAAGTGGGAGATTGTTAGTATATGCCCTAAGACCAATTGACTCACGTATATAATTTATGAAGCATGTATTTTGAATTGTATTTTATGCTTTTGGTCATCAAGTATGTGACTTGATAGTAAAACCGTTATAGCTAATAAAGTATTATTCTTATTTGTCCCTAGTTTTATTACATCTTGTATTATTAAACTAGTGTGAAGTTGATTGATCGTTAAGTTTTACTGATCATGAATATGAGATATAAAATCAATTCATTAATACGTATTGAGAATATTGTATTGGACATGACCCAAAGTGAAGAAGAAATATTACATGGGCTTAAGTTATAAGTATTTCTTCTTAGTTTTATATTTGGTGTCTTTTGGCCTAATGTTTCTAATCCTTCTTGCATGTGGAGAAAATATGTTTTGACGTAGTCAAACGTCACTTTAAAATTAGGTGATTATTATGACTATTGGTTGGCTTATTTTTTTATCATGGCTTGAATATTGGAGATAGTGAAAGGGATTTGTCCCTCTCTTTGTAGAGAGAGATATCCATGGGCCCCTTGATAAGGAAGACTGAAAAATATGCATGGCCATGCTCAAATAAGTATTAATAAGGTGTTATTAATATTATTTGTTGGAACAGTCTGCCTGGGGATCAAGTAAATGGTTAATTAAGTTTTACAAGGTTGACTCGATCCATGCCTTACACTTAATTAGGACATCGTGTGACAAAATGACTAAATATTAAATCTGATGCTAGGTTATTATTGCTTTTACTTAACTTGGGTAAGCATAATGTGTTGCTAGAGGCCACTTATGATTTGTGAATAAATGTCTAGGACAATTGTCATTCACTGCCAACGTTAAGTGAACCTACAGGGTCACACGCATAGACGATCTTATGAGTATAATGTCCACAGTCAATGAATCTAGATTGTGTCTAGATTCGTTGAATGTATACAAAAGGGGAATCAGATTCCACGTTGTATTTTCTGGTAAGTTAATAAGTAACTAATTTTATTTATCGAATAAATAAAATTAATTACTTATATTACTCATCCAACCGTTGGATGATTATAGGAATAGACGGACGAGATTAAACTGTCATTAGATGACAATTAGGGTTTTGATATTGACAACTATAAAAGGTTAGGTTAACCTTTTCTCTGTGGCCGTCTTTATCTGATTAAAAAAAAACAAAACCCTAAACCTTAGAACGGCGGTATAGTATCTACCTCCCTCTCTCCTAAATTTGACCTATTATCAGACAGTCAGGATAAGTTCTGAATAGTTTTCAGAACACAGAAGGGGCTAGCATCTCGATCGCTTACAGAGGAGTTCGTCGCGTGGATACCAGTAGAGAGCGAAGCGTAAACAACAGCGCCTGCACACCGAACAATTAAAAACATTGAGGTAATTTCTATCAAATCGGTTTTTCTAGTATGTGCGGACCCTGTTGGTGGATTTCCATAGTTTTATTATTATTTTTTTTTTGCCTACGGAATCCAACAGAATTACCATAAGATAAGAAGTTCCTTTTTAGTGTGCAGATTGTTTAGTTTTCCACTGTATATTGTATATATACTTCTAAATGCTGCCCAAGGGGTTTTGCTCTTGTTTTTAGACTTGTAGTTTAGTGCCGAGAGGCACGCAGATATCCTACTCAGCCGCAGTTGACCTAGTGGCAGAGTTTAGGGTATCACAGGTGGTATCAGAGCTCTAGGTTCGATTTGTGGTTAGAGTTAGTAGATCCTAGACGAGTACTAGGGCCCAAATGCATAGCTTTATTTTGCTTGAAGGCTTTTAAGTTCCCTTATCTCTTTCGTTTTGCTCGTCGTGTTATTAGTTTGATGGGAACAAGGCCCTTTGTATACGATGCCATATCTTTGGTCATAGCCTTAATGAGAGGACATATAGATACATTAAGCTTTTGAACTGATGATGGTTCAGGTGACAGCGGACTAAGATTATTTGAGTCATCAAAAGAGATTACTTATTCTGAGACTTGTAGGGATTTCATGGGATATAAGGTATTAGGGAAAAACTCTGATGACTTATAATGTATGAACTGCACAAAGAGTGAGTGTGAAATTCTTATTAGGTACAAGATATAATTCGTATTGATTTCTATCATCCCTACTTCAGTGATACCAAAAAACTTAATGCACCTTGTAAAGTCAACATTTTTATTGTTGTTGTCACAATAGAAAGAGCTCTCCGATCCTTGGTTCTGTATTCAATATATATTAAGTATTACTTAACCTGTCGATCGGTGAATGTAAAGATGAAGGTGAGCTAATGATGAGTTTAGCACGATAAGGAGAATAATAAGTGATGACAAGAATGGGTAGACTAGAAGCTAAGTTTCTTAAGATTTAAAATATTGGTATATCTTGTGAATGAGAGATTGGTAGTCTAATATGAGAGTGGGGAATAATTGATATAGTTGTTGAGATCTTTCTATGTGTTTGCTATGAATTACATCCAGAGTGCTTCTGATAAGCTCAGTGTTAGACCATAGTCTTTAGGAAGAAGATATACCTAAACTAGGCTGGTGTACTTGCATTCTTTAGTTTATATTGTAAATATGTGTTAAGTATAAATTTAGTTTTGCGAGTATGATTCTTTAGTGGCTGTATATAATCTGGAAGAGCTTGGGATCGTGTGATCGCAAATTATGTTATGTATGGTACATCAATGGCAGATTTTGTATACATGCTCTACCCTGTGCACCAACGACTATTTGTATTAATAAAGAGGATATTCCATTCTTTATTTAATATATAGTTCTAATTTGCGGTGTTTTGTATATAAGTTTTAACCTATAAGTTAAGGTTTAAGTATTTAACATTGGGTAGATGCTTTTGGAAAGGACGGTGGAAGTGCAAGGGGATAATAACTGTTTCAATCATTTGAGAGGTCGGGTGTGATAGTAATAATGGATTGGTTGACTAGATATTTGATTATATGCAATGTGGGTGGAATTTAGTTAAGTTTAATCATTCAATGTTTCTAATCATTAGAATTATGGATAGGATAGAATCAAAATAGAGGATGAGCCGATATTTTAAACCATGTATATGATGGACTGCCCATAGAAACCATAGCAAAAGTAGTTGAAGGTATGATTCAAATCTCTTCTCAACCAGCAAGAATACTTATTGATCCTAGAGCTACGATTCCTTTGTGAGTTTGCATTCCATAAAATATATTTCTGTACCTTCTGTTGTCATGGGTTATCAGTTGATAGTTAGCACTTCTGTAGACGTGAGTAAGATAGCTGAGGTAAAGTACCCAGTTGTTATATCTATGTCGAGAGTGTGATTCTATCCAGTGACTTGATTGTCTTGCCATTTAAGGGTTATGGCGTGATACTTGTGATGGACGGTTGTCTAAACATTACGCTCAAGTAGACTATCAACAGAAGTTGGTTAAGTTTAGCCTACCGAGTATGTCAATCCTTGTATTCCAAAGGAAGCGAACAAAATGGGAAAATCCCTTTTTATCTGGCATGAAAGCCAAAAAGTTATTATGGAAAGGATGTCAAGGGTACCTAGCATATTTACTCAACAAGTCTAAGGAAGAAGTAAAATTAGAGACAGTACTTGTGGCGAAGGAGTTTATAGATGTTTTTCTCGAGGAGTTAACGACGTTGCCCCCAGAGCGAGAAATGGAGTTCAGCATAGAGTTGGTACCCAGTGTTAAACCAATATCTAAAACCCCATAGCGGATGGTACATGACAAGTTGAGAGAGTTGAAACAACAACTACAAGAATTGTTGCAACAAGTATATATCCAACCAACTACATCTCCTTGGTGTGCATTAGGTTTGCTTGTAAACAAGAATTATGGGGCCTTAGGCCTATGTGTGTAGATTACAGATGACTAAATAGTGTGACAATTAAAAACAAGTACCCACTTCCACTTATTTATGAGCTGTTTGATTGCTTCGAGGAGTAGGATGCTATTCCAAATTAGATATAAGACAAGGATACCATCAAGTACGAACAAAAGAAAGAGATATTCCCATGACATTTTCCAAAACCCGATATAGGCATTATAAGTTTGTCTTATGCCATTTGGATTGACAAGTGTACCTACGACATTCATAGAATCGATGCATAGGATTTTCTGTCTTTACTCGGATAAGTTTGTGGTAATTTCCATTGCTGATATTCTTATGTATTAACCTAACCTCGACGTACATGAACATGTTTGAAGAATGTTGTAAACCCTATAGAAGCATAAGTTTTACATCAAGTTCAGTGAATGTAAGTTTTGAATGGCGACAAGTGACTTCCTTAGGGCATGTGATTACTCTTGAAGGAGTATCAATAGACCCAGTAAAGGTAGAGAAGTGACCAATTGGATGCAACCCAAAATATAATAGAGGTACATATCTTCTTGGGTATGGAAGGGTATTATCGAGATTCATAACAAATTTCTTTTAGAATCATTAGACCTTTAGCACAACTTATAAGTAAAGCCATCGAGTTTAAATGGGTAGAGAAGTGTGAGAGAAATTTCTAAGAAGTAAAGCATCGACTAATGTAGGCACAAGTTCCGCTATTAACCAATTCAAGTAGGAATTTTCCCTATAAAGGAAAGGCCTAGAGGCAATTTTGATGCAAGATAGATAGATTTGTTAGGTTATTGCTTATATTTCAATTAAATTGAAGGATTATGAGCGGAATTATCCAACACATGATTTGGAATTAGTAACTATAATATGACTGGGGAGTGATGATTTCACTTATATGGGGAAAATATGAGATCTTTATTGCTCATAAAAGTTTATAGTACTCGCTTTCCTAGAAGATTTAATATAAGGCAATGTCGATGGATGGGGCTGTAGAAAAATACTGATACCAAATTAACGACCATATTGGAAGAGTTAATATGGTTTTAGATTTAAGTAGAAAGGAGGCAAAGATATCAAGTCTCACCGACACCTACCTTGCAACAAGATATTACAAGCGCCCAAAGGAATGGCGTGAGACTCCAAGAGTTTAAGAACTGAGTGGAAGCTAAAATGTAGACAGATTATTGGACATTAGAAACCGATAGGAGCTGGTACTTTCATAATCGGTTGTACATTCCTGACGATACCTAGCTTAAGTGCAAAATACTAGAAGAAGCACATAGAAGTAAGTATTCAATGCATCCTTGAGAGAATAAGATGTATAAAGATTTAAAGAAAAACTTTGGCGGAATGGAACGAAGAGAGAGATTACGAAGTATGTAGCAGCCTGTCTTACGTGTCAAAGGGTTAAGACGAAGCATGAAAAAAAAATCGGCAGGACTACTATAACCGCCATCTATTCCTAAATGGAAGTGGGACCATGTGACAATAGACTTTGTCATAGGATTACCCCAGACCAAGGGGTCTAAGGATTCTATCTAGGTGATCGTTAATCGTCTAATGAAAGTGGCGCATTTTATTGCCATTAATATGACATGCCTTTTTGAACAAGTTAGCGCAGATCTATGTAGACGAGATTGTACGACTTTATGGAGTGCTTGTTGATATTGTCTGATAGAGACCCAAGGTTTACCTCAAGGTTTTGGCCCAAGTTCTAGGTAGTTATGGAAACCAACATAAGTTATAGCACCACAACACACCCCAAATCGATGGACAGTCTGAAAGGACAATTCAAACCCTAGAGGATATGCTAAGAGCTTGCGCCTTAGACTTTGGAAATAAGTGGGTTGACAATATTGCTTGTGCTGAGTTTGCTTATAATAATAGCTACCATTCTTCGATAGGAATGGCACTATCTGAAGCATTATATGGTAGGAGATGCAGAACACCCTTGTACTGGGATGAAGTTGGAGTTCGATCCCATTGGAGACAAAGAGACTTGATGACAGAGTTGGAGGAGATATAGAAATAAGTTAAGATAACTCAAAATTGGCTTCGGACAACTAAAAGTAGATAGAAGAGCTATACCGATATCCGAAGAAGAAATCTGGAATTTAGTATGGGAACTCGAGTTCTCTTAAAACTTATGCCTTGTCACGAAAAGTTAAGATATCTGAAGAAAGGAGAATTAAGCTCTCGATATAACGGACTGTTTGAAGTTATTGATTGGTAAAGTTGCGCATCTTGCACCTGATCATGTTCTCAATGATGACTAATTGGAATTACGAGCCGATCTATCATATGAACAGAAACCAACTGAGAGTATAGAATTAAGCATAAAAGAATGACGCAGGAGATAGATTCCAATGTGTAAAATGGTATGGAGACATCATGGAATCGAAGAGGTAACTTGGGAAACTGAGGAGTATTTGAAGAAAAGTATCCCGAGCTTATAGGTACGTGACTATGAGATTTTGAGGACGAAATTTCTTTTAAGGAGGGTAGAATGTAGCCCCCCGTAAGCACCTAGCATGACTCTAAAAATTATGGACGTTATGAAAGTAGAATTTGGGATCTAATGTAGTGGAGTATAGTGTTTTGACACTTAGTGGTATTTTGGAAATAATTAGGAATGAGAGTAAAATGTTATTGAGCTTTTAGTAGTGGGGTTTATAAGTGCCTTTAAGTGGGAATGTTTTCAGAACACCTAATATTTGTATTTTAGAAATTTAAGTACTTGACATTTTCATATAAGATTTTCACATAGTGCTAGAAAAAAAAACTTAATGACTAAGAAAGCTTTTGCCACCGCCACTAGCCAGCCGTCACTATCCCCTTTATTTTTTTTCTCCTTTTTGGCCTCACAACCGCCTTGTTTTCTCTCTCTATATATATGTGTCTCTTTTTTTTTTTTTTTTAAATGATCTTTGTTGCTAGCCATATTAGATACTTAAAGGTTAGTAATTTAGGTATTTTATTTCTTTATTTTCCTTGTAAGTTCTTTTCCTTTTAATATTGTTAGAATATATATAGTTTAGGTATATTGTTTGTTTGTTTTCTTTGGTATATAGTGAGATTTATTTCTAGTTAGATTATATATATAAGTATATATTTTAAGTTTGTAATTTATTTTAGGATTAAATATTTTTAAATAGATTTTTGGTATATATATAGTTAATTATGGTTTCTTGGGAGAGTATATTTTTTTAAGAGTATATGATTTTCGATCTTTTAAAGAATTATCATAAGTATATATATATATCATTATATAGGTATATATATACATCCTAAAGTTCCTTTCGTAGGATTTCAATATTATTTAGGGAATAGGACTATTTGATCAGTACCCAGGTATTAAGTATTTTCGTATTATTATTTTGTAGGATCTTAGCACCAGATCTACATCCAGGTGAGTCGACAAACTCCATTTTATTATGTTATTTCAAAAGTTATGGGCTACATAAATATGGTATCAAAACTTATCATAAAATATCTACTATTTTTGAAACAGTATAACGTGCCATGTTTTTCTTAATTGGAGATGTTCTCCACGATGTGTTACTTGTTCATTAGAAATGCATAGGACCGATGCTCCATATAGGTATTGTCTTTTTAAAACAGATTATTATTGTTGTGAAAAACAACTAGTTTGTATATGGGTTTTCTGGTAATATTTATATGTTAGAAAATACTTTGTTTTTGAAAAGTTATATGATTTGGCATGCATGAATGTAAACATGGCCATGTTTGTAAAATCTGCATAAGCTGGAGAATGCTTTGGTCCTGAAAAGTTACATATTTCAAATGCATGAATATAGGCTAGGCATTGGCATAATTGTGAAATCTGCATAGGCATGTGATGACTGGTGGATGAGGATTTTTAGTGCTCTAAAATGTTCATGACTTGAATCTGTTATGATGGCCGAGCAATTGGCCTTTCTATTTGTAAATATTTTGACCAGGGTTTAAAGTTTGGTGAAAATCAAGTGAACGGACGCGTTAGCGGATTGCATTGTACATGACTAGTCCCCGATACTAGGGCCTCTTCCGATGACGTGGACGTATTTTTGACTCTGAGGGTGGATGCACTTGAAGTGGAGGGCGTGGCCCAATCTGTATTTACGTAGACATCGCATCATGCTCTGTGGTAGGACGGTCGCCTAGTGGAGAGTCAGGAAGGGCTCGAAACTGAGCTTGGCCCTAGGGCAGACTTGGTAAGTGCCCAAGAGTCTGTAGCTTGTTTTGACAAGTGATATGGGAGTGCGGGTTTTTGTAATCGAGCGCTCGTATGGTGTTTGGCTGGTATCGACTACGAGTTGCCGAAACTTGGTTCCGATGACCTCGTTTTGGGGATCCGGACTTTGTCCGTGGAGCCCCACTGTTGCATTACATGTCGTTTTAAATTCGGGGCGTAGAAGCTACGCTGATGTGTCTTGATTCCCTCAGACTTTCCAGCTGCGCTCGTAACCCTCAGGTAGGTTCAAGCATTAGTTTTGTTAAAACATTAAAAGAGAATGTTATTTTATAATATTGCACGTACTGCTTTGTGAAATTACATCATCATTGTTTTAAAGAAATCACTACAGCACACACACGTGAACTCACTGAGTGTTCCCCTTCATGTTTTTCCATATCATATTTTCTTCTCAAATTAACTCAGGACAGTCAGGAATACAATACACCGTTGAAGTCTTAGGCATGGAATTTTGGTTCAAGTCTCTCCGGAAGGACATGTTTTTTGTGTTGCTCTCTTGTACTTGAGCCGTTTGTAAAGTATTTCTATCTTTGTATTGGAATTACCATAAGATAAGAAGTTTTCTTTAACCCTATATTTTGAGCTCTTTTTTAGTGTTCAGATTGTTTAGTTTTCCACTGTATATTGTATATATACTTCTAAGTGTTGCCCAGGGGGTTATGCTCTTGTTTTTAGACGTATAGTTTCGTGCCGAGAGGCACACAGATATCCTACTCAGCCGTAATTGACTAGTGGCAGAGTTGGGGGTAACATAGATAATGTGATACTCCCAACCCCTCTGCTAGGTTAACTGCGGCTGAATAAGTTACCAGCGTGCCTCTCGGCACTAGACCACAAGCATCTAAACTAATGCAAAACCTGAATAACACTTCGAAACATACATATATACTAAGTAGCGAAAAAAAAAACTGAATACAGATAAGCCGACCATTACATAAGATCCAGGGAAACTTCTTATAACATTCCTAACATAGGAAATACTTACAAAAACCAAAAAAAAGTTCCAAACTGGTTGAGTATAAAAAAAATTATCTTTTCCAAAACAACTATCCGCAGCATGTCCAAACCCCAAACTCTGTGCAAAACACTCTTGCAGCATGCTGCACAATCTCTCATTCCATGTCTCTGGAAAACATGGCATGTAATGACGTGAGCATGTACGTTCAGTGAGTCCACGTGAGTGTGTGCCTTTGTACTTTCCTAGAAAATAATGATGCAATATTTTTGAAAAAATAATTCATGTAATGTCAAAAGAAATCATTTACTTGGTTACTTTAAAAGTGCACATAAACCTATATAGGGGATTTGAGCAACTGGGAAGTCTGAGTGAATCAGGACACATCAGTGCAGCTTCTATACCTGAATTTAAAAATCATGCCATGCAAAAAGTTGAGCTCCACAGATAGAACCTAGAATCTATAAAGCGGTCATCGGAAATAAGTTCCAATATCTCGTAGTCAATACCAGCCAAACCCCATACGAGCGCTCGGTTTCCATAATAACCGCACTCTCCAAGTACATATTGTTAGTATATGCCCTAAGACGAATTGACTCACATTTATGATTTATGAAGCATGTATTTTTGAATTGTATTTTATGCTCTTGGTCATCAAGTATGTGACTTGATAGTAAAACCCTTATAGATAATAAAATACTATTCTTATTTGTCCCTAGTTATTACATGTTGTAAACTAGTATGAAGTTGATTGATGGTCAAGTTTTACTGATCATGAATATGAGATATAAAATCAATTCATAAATACATATTGAGAATATTGTATTGGACATGACCCAAGTGAAGAAGAAATATTACATGGGCTTAAGTAATAAATATTTTTTCTCAGTTTTATGTTTGGTGTCCTTTGACCTAACGTTTCTAATGATTCTTGCATGGGGAGAAAATATGTTTTGACATAGTCAAACTTCAATTTTAATTAGGTGATTATTATGACTATTAGTTGGGCTATTTTCTTGTCATGGCTTGAATATTAGAGATAGTGAAAAGGATTTGTACCTCTCTTGCTGGAGAGAGATATCCATGGGCCCCTTGATAAGGAAGATTGGAGAATACGCTGGCCATACTCAAATAAGTATTGATAAGGTGTTATTAATATTATTTATCGGAATAGTCTACCTTGTGATCAAGTAATGGTTAATTATGTTTTACAAGGATGACTCGGTCCGTGCCTTATACTTAATTAAGATATCATGTGACAAAAGGACTAAATATTAAAACTGTTATTAGATTATCATTTCTTTTACTTAACTTGGGTAAGCATAATGTCTTGGCAGAGGCCACTTATGTTTTGTGGATAAATGTCTAGGACATTTTTATTCACTGCCAACGTTAAGTGAACCTACAGAGTCACACGCATAGACGATCTTATGAACATGATGTCCGCGTTCAATGAATCTAGATCGTGTCCAGATTCATTAAACGTATACAAAAGGGGAATCAGATTCCGTATTGTATTTTCTGGTAAGTTAATACGTAATTAATTTTATTTAATCAAATAAATGAAATTAATTACTTAATATTACTCATCCAATTGTTGGATGATTATAGGAATAGACGGACGAGATTAAACTGTCATTAGATCACAGTTAGGGTTTTGATATTGACAGCTATAAAAGGTTATGTTAACATTTTCTTGGTGGCCTTCCTTTTTCTGATTAAAGAAAAACGAAACCCTAAACCCTAGAACGGTAATATAGTATCTAGCCTCATCTCTCCGAAATACGACCGATTACCAGATAGTCAGGATCAGTTCTGAACAGTTTTTAGAACACAGAAGGGGCTAGCATCCCGATCGCTTGCAAAGGCGTTCGTCGCGTGGATACCAGTAGAGGGCGAAGCGTACAAAGCAGCGCCTCCACAACGAACAATCAAAACATTGAGGTGATTTTTCTCAAATCGGTTTTTCTAGTATGTGCAGATCCTGTTGGTGGATTTTCGTAGTTTTATTTTATTTTGTTTTTGCCTACGAAGTCCAACACATATAACCAGGCTACGAATCTCGAGGCACATATCAGGTCCGCCCTGAAACCAACTTCAGTTTTGTGCCCCTCTTGACTCTCCACTAGGCGGCCGTCCCACCGCAGAGCATGATGTGATGTCCGACACAATACTGGTTGGGCAAGCCCTCAATGGTATTATGCCCCCTTTTAAGTGGATCTATCCTTTAGAATGGAAATCGTTCACGCCATTGGAAGAGGTCCTAGTATAGGGACTAGCCACGTATAGTGCAATCCTCTCACGCTTCCAACCACACATAATAATATTAGAAACTTTGTCCCTGGTCAGAATGGGATTTTCATATCCATTTAAAAATCGAAAGGCCACTCACTTGGCCATTTACATAATTGTAAGCTATAACCACTTTAGAATAACAAAATTCTCATCTGCCAATGAAGACATGCATATGTAGGTTCTATAAATATGTCAAGTTTACATCAAAACATTCTCAACTTGTAGTAATAACTCTTGTTAAAAAACATGACAATTCTTTTTGAAGTAAAAACACATATACGGAGCACTGCTCATATGCATTTCTAAGGCACAAGTTAAACATATAGTGGAGAATATCTCTAATTTAAAATAACACAATATTATATAGCCCCAAAAGCAATAGACATTTCGTAAAATCATACCTATCGGAAATTATTGACATTTCAAGCAACACCATTAAAATATTAGATGGGGTTTGTGGACTCTCACCTGAGTGTAGGTCTAGTACTATAATCCTATAAATATGGTAGCAACAAAAACAAAGAAAACACTTAATTAGAAATCACCACATCTCCATTTGCTAACGAATATAATTATAATTATCTCCTTATGATCCCAGGACACATATACATATATACTAGTTCCTAAAGAATACCTAAAATTGTATAATCTCAAGAATCTTTAATTTTGGAACTTACCCAAATACCTAAATTGCTTAAAATAAATTTTAAAAAGTAAGTAATCCCAAAATAAATTATACCCTAAAAATTAATCATCAATATGTATACTGAAACATGTCACATTGTTCAACTTAATGATTATATCCAAGTAAAATATACTCAAATTTTATAATCAAATAATTGTTACTGAGTGTGGAAATATTCTCCGTTTTCCCAAAACGAAGTAAAACTCAACAATGACTCAAATTATTGGATTTGAAACCTTCTTTGAATATCCTAGCATTAATCAAATAAAAATTATAAACCAATTAAAACCTCAAAAAGTCTCCAAAAGGTTTCATTTTTAAGCACCCCACAAGATTTCATCCTAAGAACCTCAACTCTACAACCTAAAGAACTTAAAGGAACTAAAATATATTAAAAGAAAGAAAGAATGAAAGGCTTACTTGGATCAAATATGTTCGAGGGGGCTGGGCAAAAAGAAAGAAAAAAAATTCTCAAGTCTCAAATTTCTATAGAGAGTGTGGGAGACGGTGATGAAAGGAGGAAAGAATAGGGTAGTGACTTGTGGGGTGGTGATGATGCAATGGGTTGAAAATCTTAGGAGTTAACATTGGTAGTGGATAAGCATAAGTGAGAGTTTATTATCTTCCTTTTTTTTCCTTTTACTTCCAAACGACACTACTACTACACCTAATCATAACAATAAATAAAATAATAATACTAATAGTAATATTAAACTTTGTCCCCCAAAATGTCTAACATATCTAATACTATCCCATAAAAATTATGTTTAGATTCTAATGGTATTCTTTGAAATATTCCACTTTAAACCTTACATGTCAATGTAAAGTATTTAAATACCAAAAATATGCATGCTAAGCATACTAAAAAAATCCACTTAAAGATATTCTTAAACTCCACTACATTAGGCCTCAAACTCTACGTTCACAACGACCGCACTTTTAGACGAGGTGCTTATGGGGTAAGGCATTATAGATAGCCTTCCATTAGTTTTAACTTTCCAAGATATATTTTTTTCACATTTGTCACTGGACAATGATTCTTTCAGAGTTTCTATCTAATGATGCAAAGTGATAATTCAATATATTCTTACTTGATAAGTCAATTTTTACCCTCTCAAGCATTGTCGTTTCTATTAGTTTTTGCGTTCAAATGTTTACAAAATAGAGTTGTTTTATCCTGTTTCTTCTCTTATTTTTATAGGTACTTTCAAAATGAAGATTTGTTGAAAACGAGCAAAAACGAAGAATTGTAGAGATGAAAATGAAGAAAATAGAGAAGATCGGATAAAATCAAATTTGCTGGAACACAGGCACTACCCGAATTCAGATAGAAACTATTCTGGTCCGGATAGTGCACTGTCAATTGAATAAGAGTTTCCAGAAACTATTTGGATCCGAATAGTCCCTCTATCCTGGTTCGGATAGTCGCACACATTGGCTAAATTGCAATTTTGTAACTTTTCCTTTTATGCTTAGTTTTTATTTCCCTTGTGTAATTTGATTAAAAAACCTTTTTGAAGGGATTAGAGTAATTTTAGAGTAAGATTTGAAGATTTTTCTCCTATATAAACCCCCTTAAACACAGTAATTCATTAGCTTAGGTCTTAGTTCATTTTTATATTTTGAAAAGAAGACCCAATTTGGGAGTTTATTCAAGTAAATCAGAAGCCAAGCTTGAGCAATTGCCGAGATCGTGAATCTTCAATCTTTTCTCCTAAGCTCCCTAAACTTATTCTTTTATATGAATTTGTCTATGAGTTTATTTTTAGAATAATTTTAGCAACTAATTCATTTTCTATGAATGGGGATGAACCCTAGAATTCTTGGTTAATGTTTTATGTGAATTTCTTGTTTTATTGTTATTCAATTATTGTGTTTGTTTACCGATTACCAATGATTAGGAATTTCGCAAGATTAATTGGGCTTTGACAAAAGAAGATTAAGCTAGGGCATTAATGAATAATATGAATTCCTAACTGAGTGGGAATACTTGTTACGGTTCTTAGATTATTAATTAATCACTCTAATCAATAATTCGTTCATAATCGACTTAGGGTGAGAAGGAATTATTCTCTAAACAATGAAGTGAATCGGAGGATCTTCACCTGCGAATAGGGAATAATTAATTACAATGATTTTCTAAATAAAATGAACTTGGGGTTCTGGGGGATTCTACTATTTAAACTGTCTTTTTCAAACATGCTTTAAAAACTTTAATCGTTTTCTAAGTTGTTAATTGTCTTTTAATTTTTTCTTAGTTTTTAAAAAAAAATCATTTTCAAAAGTTTTATTTAATGAAATGGTAGAAACTAGTAAGTACTAGTGCTTGACTGTCCCGAGGTTCAATAATTCAAGGACTTTCTTCACCTTATTACACCGATATGTACGCTTACCTAAAAGTGGAATTTTATTAGAATTAGAAACCACACATCATTCATGCTATGTAACCATTCAAAAAAATTAAAAATCATAATATAATATAAATGATTTTACTACTGGGGCCAGTGGGGGCACGTAGCACTAGTGCCCTTAGTAGCAAAACTGGTATCAGATACTTCACCATCATTTTTAAAGGATAATACAAGTGTTTCAGTTATTGAGAATCAGGAGGTATCATATAATAATTGTGACTCAAGTTCCTCACTTTTCTCATCCTTGTCAGGGGACAATGTAGTAATCAGGAAGCTCATTTGCAATATTCCTGATATGGTGGCTCTTTTTACAAATAAAACATGAGCAATAGCTTCTATCTCAAAATATATTCGTGTTACCAAACCTTTTGAAGACCAGCACGCCTTGCTCCGTAACTTTAAGAAATTTATTCATAACTTCTCAGCTAAATTTTTGACACCAGGTGATTTAGATATCTATAGTATATCTGCCTCCAGTATTGCAGACAATGGATCTAGTCTCAGATAAAGTCCCTTGGAGGCCAAACATTCCTACCTCAGATATTTTGTTAGACTTTAGCGAATTTCCTCGCACGATGCTTTCTAAGAATGTGGAAAAATAAGAAAAAACGATTGCAAGTCGAGTGTACCATCTTGACTAGACGTTCAACCAAAGTTATGATAAAGTAGTTTCTTTAGCTCATTTCATTTTTCATTAGGTTAATTCTATTTTAGTACCCTTTTGTTTGGCTATTTGATAATTTAGTACTAAATGTTTATCGATTGATAATTAACTGACCAAATTAGAATTTCGACTAAATCAATTTTACCGGAAATATTGCTCACTATAAGATGTGATTTTTTTTTATTCTTTTTAGAGTTTTAAGCATGAAATTCCATTCCTTTTCTGGGCAAAATGGAAATTCATGTTTAAATCTCTACAGACAGTAAAAACTCACATTTTACATTAAGTCACAATATTTTTGGCAAAATTAATTTGGTCAAAATTATGATTTTGTCAATTAATTGTCAATCAATAAAATTGTGATACTAAATCATGAAATTGACAAACTAATGGGTACTAAAATACAATTAACCCTTTTTCTTTTGTTAAGCCTTTTAGGCTAAGTCTTGTTCAGGCCTATTGTTTTGTTATCTATTAATAAAATTTAAAATTAAACTATTTTATCAATACATATATATATCTATATATGTACATATATACATATGTATAATATATATACATATATATATATATATGTACATATATATACATATATATGTATATACATGTATCTATATACATATGTATATATTTATATATGTATATGTATATATATGTAGATATGCATGAATGTCTATATATATGGATATATATTTGTATGTATATGTATGCATACATATATATATGTATATATGTATAAATATATGTATATATATGTATTATGTATGTATATATATACATATGTATGTATATATATATGTGTACATTGTAAGTCCAATGTTGTCCAAGAAGGGGGAGGGGGATGAATTGGACTACTAAAATTAAAAGCTATAAAATCTTTTTATTATTTTTCTAAAAAAAAGACTAGCTCATTACAAAAAGGAATAACTTCACAGACCAAGTCTTCATGATAGTTATTAGTTTGACAGTAGAATTATGATCATGAGTAAACAGAAAATAAATGCCATCAAAGAAGAAACAGAAAGTAAATCACACCAAAATTTTATAGTGGTTGAGTTAAATACCTACATCCACTTTCTTCAAGAACACCGTGTTGAAGATTCCATTCTTGATCAACAATCTCGATAACGGTGAGATTGACCCTTACAAAACCACTAGTTTTCTACTAGTCTAGCAATTAACATTCTCCTTATCCCAAAGGAAACTCTGCTACAAGTTTTGGTAAGGTACTTGTAAAACCAACTTCAAGTTCTTCTTCTAGAACTTGAAAAACAAAGAATAGAAGGATAGATTTAAACAGTTTCAGCACAAACTCTTCAACATATTAAGAAACTCTCTGTAACAAAGTCTCACAATCTCTCAAATAAGTTTCTGAAATATTCCTCTGCAAGATGTTGAAAACTCTATCTGCTTGATGAAGAAATCTCTATATAATAGTGCACTCTACTTTACAGAATAACTTCTTTAAATTACAGCTCTCTTTTCTTTTCCAAAATGCACACTCTTCTGACCTGTATTTCTCCCTTATATACTTTTTCACATAAGAATAATGCAGCTCATCAAAATATGTTTATTGCTTCACATGCTGCTTGCTCCAAACGTAACAACCTTCATATGTTGGGAGTAATAACGAACACATTTCCCTCTTGAGACCTCCAGCATGTTCTTTAAAAAGACAAACAGCTTTTTATAAGTAACTTTGTGTTTATCAATAAGAGGAAAAACTTAAAAGTAAGGACAATGGACTAGAAATAAACGTATAACATATGTGGGAGTCTTTCAGACAAAGAAACACACCTGATCCACTATGGCTGTTACATGTGTAAAGGGATAATGAAATATAATTATCAAGAATATCTTTGGTTCCCATAAATCTTCACATGATAAACATCATTTCTGCTCATATGCTTCGCTCGAGTCTCGTAAACAGAATTTAGCTGAACTCTTTTTCTGTCTTAACAAAACAAACTGAATTAAAACACACATAACTCATTTTATTAATAATCAAAACTCTAGAAATATATTAAACCTTGAGCGAACATTCTCCCCCTTTTCGATGAGTGACAAAATCAGTTTGTTTTATTAAATTAAAAAGCCAAAAAAAAGAAAAAAAAAGAAGATAAGTACTCCCCTTGAGCTAAAGATATATATGAAAGAAAAACATTTTAAACAAAAAGCTCCCCCTGAGCAAGTGCTATTCCTATCTTGATCAAAGAGACTGTAAACTTTAACAAAAAACACCAGATTGCTTATTTCCTGTTTTTATCAGCTTATCAGAAATGCTCATCTGTAGAAGAAATGAGACAAATAAAATCCAGTGTTGTGCTTCAAAACTTGTAAAAATAGCTAGATGTAATGAGAAAGTTCTAGCTATAGCAACTATACCAAGATTATCAATCCACAACCAAATTAGAAAAACCAGGTCAAATCAAAAGACCATCAATAAACAATTAGCTCACGTAAACTTAGAAAGGTCATTAGGATTAAGATTCGAACTAAGAAGAGTCATCAGGATCATCAAGCATCTTTATCAGACAAATCATCAAGGTCAAGCTTAGAAGGATCATCAATAAGACAAATCTCAAATCTCAGAGATTAAAACAAACTATAACACTTCTCCCCCTTTTTAACACAAATCAAATAAAGAAAGAGATACTTCAACAAGATAGTGTAGAATAAAGCAGAGATAGCTCAAAGAGCTCACAGACCCACCAAAACAAAGCACAATAAAAGTAATATTGTTCTAAAAAAATGCTCACATTGGTCACATAAAACTAGCAGATAAAAAATTAACTTGCAATAGGCAACTTAGACCGACGTAAAACATGTTAAGCTAGTTTTTGAGAAGATTGACTGCGGCTGGCATTACGAGTTCTAGGCTTGACCACATTAGCAGAAGAAGAAACTTATGAAAATAGACACCATATCTAACTAGCTAGATAGAGGCTTGTGAATTATCAATGAAGAATAGAAAGAAGTAAGATATTCAAGCATTATCAAACAAGAAGTTATACCAAAACAAATCAAATAGAAGGACTAATATTCAAATCTTTAATCATCTTGAGGACCGCAACTGTCTCTTTAACTCTGCTGATTTAGCTCAATGCTCAACTAAACTCCTTTTTCAGTTTCTTCCCTAACTCTTGAAATGGATGAATGCCCCTAATTCTCTATTTTCACTAAAATGCCTTCAAACAAACTTCATATTTTAGACTTTCATTCATCCTCCTCTTTTTTTTCACTTCCTTTTTCCTCAATCCTTCTTTTTCTTCACTTTCCTTTTCTTTTTCTTTTTTTACTTACACTCACATTCATCTTCCTTTATTAATTTTCTTCTCTTCAACTGAATTCTCATCTTCTTCATCACTTGCAGATATGAGATTCTTTGGATCTCTTTTGACTTCTATTTTTTTCTCTTTGAGCTCATTACTCCCTCATGTCTTTTCTCAGCAATATTTTCACTTAAGCTAAATTTCTCTTGTCTTTTTCATCTCCTTTTCCTTTCTCTTTTCAGCCTCTTTCTTTTCTAATTTAGATTTCCTCACTGTCACTCTCCTTCTTCTTCAAAATCTTGTTCGTCAGATTCTCCATCATTTTCTTCTTCTTTCTTTCTCACTTCCTTTTTCACTTCCTTTTTCATCTTCATTCTCATTTTTACTTTCTTCCTCATTTCTTGCTCATCAGATCTTTCATAAGAAACACTCTTTTCTTCCTTAACTTCCTACACTTTATTTTCTCTCTTCTTAACATTTTTTTTACTCTTCAAACCCTCTTCCTTTTCTTTTCTCTTCAAGTCAAATTTCTCCCAACAACGTTTTCTTCAATAGTTTCTCTGTTACACACATTAGTGTAACCCTCATCTTTCAAAACTACTCTAGGATATTTGAACAACTCAGTTCACATCATTCCATAAATAAAGCTTTTGAATTCTTGTTCAAAACAGCTTTCAATTTTTCAAACATTAAGAAGCACATACTGAGATTTCTACCTTTTCACCTCTTCAATCTTTGTTTTCTCTTTCTCATCTTTTTTCCTCTTCTTTCTAAACCTTGGACAATTTTTCTGGGCAAAGTATTTTTTTTTTTGTTATAACATAGCAGTGGAATAGACAAAGAAATTCCAAGCGTAGGAATTCAAAGAGAAGTGCTTGAATGAGAAAGGTAGCATTTCTTTTATGAATCAATAGAAGAAAAGTGAGGTTATAGTTCAACCTCTCTTGGAGAATGATGTAGGAGTTTTCTTTTTCAAGAACTTAACTTTTCAGAAGAGATAGAGATTTGAGAGGACAATTGAGTCTATCAGATAAGGAGAGAGAAAGAGATAAAAATAGATGAGCAGAATTTCAAAAGAGAAATAGTGATACTTCTGAACATGTACTCAAATAAGTTGCATTTTTTATTTACCAATATTGTATCACCTTTACAAGGTATTTAAAATTGAAATATCACTTTTTAAAAGCAATTGATAATGACATATCCAGAGGTCAAAAACAGGCTGCCCAAACTTTGACCAAGAAAGTAGAGAGAGAGAGAGAGAATAAGCTGAATCAACAATTAATGCACAAAACTTTTACGTAATACTTAAAGAAATAGTAACTCAGACAGTAGAAGACATAAGACGTTTATTCCTTGGGGAAACTTTATAGAAAGCAAAATAATAATAATAATAGTAATAATAATAATAAAACCAAGTTCAAAAAAAGATTCTAAAAAAACTTCCTCACATAGAGGTTTAAAAAAAAGTACGCAAGTTATTTCATAGAGGGAACAAAATTTAGCTTGTATGAATCCTAAGAACTGATATGTGTCTGATGTACTTTTCCTATAAACTCCACTTTCTGCAATGTATGAATCCTTTTAGTTTGAAAGTTCCATTTCTTGGTTACATAAGATTAGCTCCACTGTTCCTGTAAGATATCCAAAGGTTCTCTTCACCACGGTGAGATGTGATTTCTTTAGATTAGCTTGAAATCTTACACAGAGACATGCACCAAATAAAGCATTAAGTCTACAAGTAGTAAGATATGGAAGAGATCCCATCATACCTCTATATTCCTTTTGATTAGAAGCCTTACCTTTCTCATCCTTGTTTAGCGTCTCTGAAGTTCTCATGGGAGTTTTGCTCATTTTAGCTTCATTTATCTTATACTTCCTTAGCAGTTCTTTTATGCACTTAGCTTGACTAATTGCTATCCCTTCTTTGATATATTTAATTTGAAGTCCCGAAAAGAGGTCATACTCATCACAATTTTCCTTGAACAAGCTTAGAAAAATCTTTACATAAGCTCATGTCAGTAGCTCCAAAGATTCTATTATCCATTTACACTTGCACAATCAAAATCTTTTCTAAAAAATATTTTTGTGAAAAGAACTTTATCCGCACTTCCTCTTGAAAAACCATTTTCCACTAAGAACTTGCTCAGTCTCTCATACTAAGCTCTTAGATCATACTATGCTTTTATTTAGAAAAAAGTTCAGGTTTTCTTTCAAAGCTTTCAAATCCTGGTGGTTTTCCACATAAATTTTTTCTTTCAAAACACCATTTAAAAATACAATTTTCAGAATAAAATCTTTGAAACATGCAAATGCACAACAACATGCTAATACACTTCAATGAAGCTACTGGAGCAAAAATCTCATAAAACATTTCCCTCTTCCTGATTGTATCCTTGAGCCACAAGCCTTCGTTATTTTTGACAATGTTTCCTAGCTCCACCAGCTTATTTCTAAAACCACATTTAGTTCTAAGCACAGACAGGTTGTTGTCTTGGGCACAATATTCCAAACATTGTTTCTCTCAAACTGATTTAGCTCTTTTTGCATAGCCAACATTTAGTTTTCAACATCTTGAACTTCCTCAAACAGTTTTGGCTCAATCTCCATTCTTTGAGTAATTCGCTATCAGCACTTGAGGTTTCCAAGTAGCTCCGTTGTCAATTTGCACTCTATAGGCTTCACTCACGTCTTCAGCTTGTTCACTACTCATTTTAAGTCTTATCCCAATTCTCTGATCCTGTAACATCTTCTTCAGTTGCTGCATTCTGAATATCCAAGATAAATGGCTTCATCTGATTTTTCATCAAACTTTCTTAAGCTTTCCTCACCATCCACAATGAAACTCTTACATCCAACATTTTAAAATATTCAACAAGGTTTCCTTCCATTCCAAAGCTCATGGGATGTTTTCTTCACGAATGATTTATCAAGAGTTTTATTCAGAATTTAGCTTTTTGTGGCAGTAGCTTCAGCCCAAAAATATTTTGGAAGTTTTTCAATATAACAACATTACATACACTGTACTTTTCAAACTTGAGTTCTGATAGACCATTTACCAACTTTTTTCTTTAAGAGGTTGTCGAAGACCATCTAACTTATCAGTCTCCAACACAAGCATTCTCAACTTTTTTTGCTACAAGGATTAGCTTCTTTTCCTTGAACACTTTGCACTTTCTTTTCGAAGTTGACATCTGTTCATCATATAAATGATTCACACTAATCAAATTGAACTTAAGGCCCTTCAAAAGTGATACATTCTCAATTATTAGATTAACCCCAACTGTGCATTTATTATTGTCCACAAAACATGCATCACCATAAATCTTCTCAACTAGCTTCGTGAACAGATTCCTGTCACCTGTCATGTGTCTTGAGCGACTACTATCAATATACCACAAACTTTCTGCACATTAGCTTTTAGATATATATACGAAACAGATTAGCTCCTCTTGGGTACCTAAACTAAGTTAGGTCCTTGATGATTAGATTTCCAGCTTACATATCCTCTTCCAAATCCAGAATAATTCTTGTTTTGAAAATTCTTGCTACAATTGCTTGAAAAATGACAGTGTTGAAAACACGTGCAACATCTTTGATTGTACACATGGTTAAAGCTTCTTTTCTGAAATTGCTTATTTCCAAACATTTGAAACCTTGAATTTTCAGACCACTTTCTATAAAAATCTCTCCTAATATTTTTTTTTTTATCATAAAAACCTCTCTGAGAATCTTTTTTTTTTTAGAAACCTCTTTCAAAATTAGTCTTAAAATCCCTTTGATGAAAATGAGATTTCACATTCTTTTGAAAACTTTGATCATCTTTTCTAAAAAATTCTCTTTGAAGATGAATTTAAAATTCTTTTGTTGAGAATGAGGTTTCGCATTCTTCTGAAAACTTTGCTGCAAATTGCCTTTTGGAAAACCATGATTTGAAGAATTTGCATGCTCAATCCAGTTTTACTTTCAATTTTAAAAGTTTTTTTTCCAAATTGTTTCCATACACTCAACAGTAGCATCAATCAGTGTTTTATCAAAACTAGATTTAACTTTCTGGACTGAGAACTCATTAAATCCCAAACCTGTCTTATCACTGATCTATCTTTGATTTCAAACAAGTTTATCTAAAGTTTCTTTATCTTTTGTAAACTTTGATAAATCGTGAGTGAGTTTTTTCAAGCTCAACTTTCAACTTCACATTTTCTTTCATCAACAAAACATTTCTTTCGTCACTAGATTTCAAGGTAATTTTCAAATTTTGCAGATCTAGATTAGCTCTAGCGTTTTCAAAAACTTGTTTACCAGAATTTTGCAGCTCAAAGATTTTCGCCTTACATTCAAGTTTTTCAACCTCTTTCTTTTGATTTGCATATTTCTCAGCTAGACTTTTATATTCAACAAACAATTCTTCAAAAATATAATGTAATTCTTTGTAGCAAGAGTTATTAGGGATAACTACCTCACTTGCTTTCTCAGATGTTGTTCTATCAGCTCCAGCTTCATCAACTGCCATCAAAGCCTTTTGATATGCTACTTAAGTCTCCTTGTTCTCATATTTTTCCACATCAATAGAGATAATTTCATAACCACTCCAAGATTCAACCATTATTGCTTTGTCTTTCTTCTTTTTCTTCCACTTAGCACACTGTGATCTGATGTGTCCTGGTTCTTTAAACTTATAGCACATAATTTATTTATTTTTCTTTTTCCTAGATTCATCTTCAGCCTGAGTATCTTTGTAGTACTTCCTAACAGATTTGGCAAATCTTTTAATGTTTCTTGTTGTAAGATTCATCTTGTTTTCAATGTTGCTCTTTCCTTGTGAAGTTATTTTTCCTTTGTCAATCATCATTTTATGAGATAACATAAAACTAATCACATCATAAGTGAACTTTGTCAAGTCTTTGGTATCGCTTAGAACTATTGCCTTAGCTTCCCATCTTTTAGACAAAGACTTAAGAATCTTCTTGACTATTTCTTCTCCAGCGATGAATTTTCCAAGTTCCTTCAAATGATTAACAATGTTTGCAAACCTGTTATTCAATTAAAAAATATACTAATCAAATTTCATAAAAAAACCTCATAATGATGGTACGAAAAATTAATCCTAGATTCTTTTACTTCACTGGTTCCTTCATAGATGCCCTCAAGTTTTTCCCAAACTTCTTTAGCCGATTTGCAAACTGACACCTTATTGTATTCAATCACATCAAGTTAACAATGAGCGATGTTAAGTGCTTTGGCATTAATAGAAACATTCTTCCAATCTTTATCATCAAACTCAACTGTAGACTTTTCAACATTGCTCATAGTTTTCGTAGGAACATCTGGATCATTTATGATAACTATCCAACATTCAATATCTATAGACTGAATGAAGTTTCTCAATCCCTCAAATAATTTTATGAAATATTCTTCTGCTTGTTGATTAAAACTCTCTCTGTTTGGTGAAGAATACTTTTTATGTTTGATGAAGAAATCTCTCTATAATGGTGCACTATACTTTGCAGAATAACTTTTTAAATTGCAGCTTTCTTTTCTTTTCCAGAATGCACACTCTTCTTAGCTCATCAAAATATGTTTATTGCTTCACATGCGGCTTGCTCCCAATGTAAGAACCTTCATATGCTAGTGAGCAATAACAGACCTTCCTCCCTCTTGAGACCTCCAGCATCTTTCTGTAAAAAGATAAACATTTATTTTAAGCAATTATGTGTTTAACCAGAAGAAGAAAAAGTTAAAACTAAGGACAATGGACCACAAACAAAAGTATAACGTATGTGGGAGTCTTGTAGACAAAAAAATACAACTGGTCTACTTTGGCTGTTACACGTGTAAAGTGATAATGAAATACAACTATCAAGAATATCTTTGGTCCCCACAAATCTTCACATGATCAACATCATTTCTGCTAATCTAATTAGCTTGAGTCTTGTAAGCAGAATTTAGCTTAACTCATTTTCCCGTTTTTGCTAAATATAGCCATTATTTAATAGTAGTCGTGGAAGGCACATAATATTCTCACTTTCCAACAAAGACATATGACAGGCGGAGGAAATAGCTGGTTAGGCAACATAAATATTTTGTGTATTTCCCATTTACAGAGCTCGAATTAGCAGCCAAGGTACTAGTCAAAGTTTACAACGGGAGCACTACTTGACCTTTAGAACAAAATAGAAACACCCACACCTAGTCAGATTAAGATTAATGCGGATGCATCAATTCAACCAGAAGACATAGGTACAGAGTGATGGCGAGGAACAACCAAGGAAGGGTGATAGGAGCCGTAGCCCAACATTTACCAAGTGTGGCTAGGTTCTTGCGATGCTGGCTAAGGCTGCTATTCAAAAGAAATATACTTTTCGCAATAATATGGTATGCAATCCTTCAATATCAAACATATATACATATATATACGTATCGATATGTATATATATGTATATACATATATATACATATATACATATATATACATACATATATATAGATGTATATATGTATATATATACACATACATATATATGTATATATATACACAAACATACATATATATAAATATTTCTATATATATGCATACAAATGTCTATATTTATGTATGTACGTATGGATATATATATACACATATTGTACGTATGTATATCTATCTATATATACGTACAAACATATAAATATATATGTATATATGAAAGTGTGGATATATATAGGTATGTATATATGTATGTGTATGTACATATATAGACATATATTTATGTATATATATACATGTATATGTATGTGTATATATATACACATATATACACATATATATACGTATATATATAGAAGAGTGAGTATATATATGTATATATATGTATGTATATATACATGTATGTATAGATGTATGTATATATATGTGTGTGTATGTTTGTATATATATATATGTGCATGTATATATGAATGTGTGTGTATATGTCTGTATATATATGCACGCATGTATATAAATATGTATATGTGTGTACATATATACACATATGTATTTATGTATATATATGTATATATGTATATATATACACATATATATAGTATCTAACTCAATGAACGATCGAGAACAGCTCGTATGTATTTATTAAAAGTTCATTAATTTATATGCAGAATTCTCAACGATCCCATTGGAAATACCTCTACGCATTCACAGACACTAGCTTAATGATAGTCTAAAATACAAAAGTTAGAATTATAAATATTAAAGAATTACTCTTACATAGAACTCCTTGAACCATATATCCCAAACACACTACAAAATCACAGTCTAGCTCTCGTATGCCTCGTCAATACAAGGCTGTACAATCAAGTTCCATCTTATCGACATCTATGATCACTCCAAGAAACTGAAAATATGAAAGTTTAAGTTATGAAATTAAATGTATTAAAGTTAATGTTATGAAGGTTAACTGCTTCAATTGCTAAACCTGCACCTGCTTTAGCTATTACTGATTCTTCTCCTTCAGTTTCGAGGACATTGGGTGTTGAAGATACATCTATAGAAGATTCCTCTAAAGGTTTGACTAATATGGTGAATGGTAAACCGACGTTTGCAGTTTTTTTCTGGGTTGGGCCCAGAAAATAGAATGAAGCATTAAAGAGATCCAGCATTTTTTTTTTCCTGGACAGGCCAAAACGCACAGGGATGTACGTTATTAGTTAATGATAACGCACAACTGTTGTGCGTTATCAGTTAATCACGCATTTTGCACTAATCAGCAGATATGGCTAATAACGTACAGCCGTTGTGCGTTATCGCAAATGATAACGTACAGCCGTTGTGCGTTATCGCAAATGATAACGCACAACCGTTGTGCGTTATCAGCCACGTAATTTTTTTTTAATTTTATTTGATAATTTTGTTTTTAATATTTTTCTATTTTTTTAAAATTTTTTTTCTAATTTTTTTTAGGGAAAATTTTTTATGTTTTCAATAAAAAATTCTTTTGGGAAAACTTATAATTGTATGATTTTTTTTAATTTTTTTAATATGTTTTCTAATTTTTTTTTTATGAAAATTTCTTTTGGGAAAACTTATAAATGTATAATTTATTTCAGTGTGTTTTTTTAATGAATTGTTTTTTTTTAGTGAAAATTTCTTTTGGAAAAACTTATAATTGTATAATTTTTTTAAAAAGAATGTATTTATTATATTTAACTGATTTTAAGTGTATTTATATTGTTTTATTGGAAAATATATTTATATTTTAACCATTTCATCGCAAGTTATTTGAAGAAGTAATACTAAAGAAATTGTAAAAATTTAGAGCAATTATTACTAAACTAGAAGAAATTTAAAGAAAAATTTAAGTAATAGAAACATGTTTTATTATAACTATTTCAAGAAAATGTCAAACTTATACATTGCTCGGTTCGGTGTTATTACAATTTTCCTATTATGTCCCGGCGTGCGACAATTGTCACATCTTGAGGGAGAATCCGGATTTGTATAATCCATTTCCCCCTGAAATCGCTTGTCCTATTTCCTACCTCGTTCCTTTTTCATGTTTGGAGGATAAAATGTTAAATTAAAAGAAACATCCGCCAAAAGTTCTCACTCAAAACCGGATGAAAATTCGCCTGGTAAGTTCTTCTGTATGTTTGTTGCGAATATATCTCTGGCACATAAGTATCTGTTCTTGACCCATTTTCTCTACACACTGCAGGAACATGAGAACAAGGCAATATATATGTTTGCCATTTTTCACAACTGCATGATTTATTATTTAGCTGCAATGTATAGACGTTGCCCGTATCAGAAACCCGGATTGGATATCTGACCATATATATATTCCCTCTCGTGGATTGTAAGTTTTAACTTTGTGTTATCTTGATTTCATTTCAATCCGCAAGAACTTGTCAAAAATTCGAGTTGGAAATGGATGCACACCATTTTTAGCTGCTTCACGGTGTTGGTGAAAGTACTTAACTAGTTTGTTGAATATTAGTTCAACAATGGATTTTAAAGGTAGAACCCTAGCTTTCTTCAACACACTGTTAAGTGCTTTGGAAATGTTGGTTGTCATGATACCGTGTCTGTGACCGCTATCATGCAACAGTGTCCATTTCTCTGCGTCCAACTGCATCAAGTAAATGTAAGCATCTAATCGAGTAATCGGACGATACCAGATTCTATAATGTTATCTATAGGAGAACCCGAGCCCATATCTAGCAATGCTCCAGAATGTGTGTAGTCATACCTAGTATTGCTGAACCATTGGCTGCTTTCCCATTGTTGCACTATGTTTTTGGTGATCGGGTTGACAGGATTTTCAAGATTCAGGGGAGGATGGAACTCTCCTTCTTCTGGGTCATTGTCATCATCCGATTCAGATTGACTAGAAACGGCATCATCTCTGTCTGACCTGTCAACCTAATCGTCATCATTATTTATGGCACTGTACAACATAGACGATTCATCAGAAACCATCTGTGTTACGGTCGTAATATGTTCGGGCAAAGTTTTTGTATTTTTGTCATGTGTACTTGGAATATTTTGTTGTTCGATAGGGTCGAATTCCACAAGAATATGAATCCCTTCCTTCGATAGGTCGGGCAGAATAGTCCATAAATACCGCATTTCTTCATCATTGTTCATGCTATATAAATTAAAGTAAAACATAAGATGCACCTCGTAGTACGAAGGCACCATCATCATCATTCCAGAGATTGGGATCCATATCTTGATATTTCAAAATTTTCTTTATGAGTTTCGCATGTGAAATAATTCTGTTCGTTGGCAATGTCCAACTTTTTCGAATTGTTCCAATAATGGTTACACATTTACCCCTTTTTTTTTTCCTTTTTTCAAACTAATTAAAAGATTTGTTAAAATCCTCAGTATTAAACTTTTGGTTTAGGATTTTAGGGCTAAAATTGAAAATGTCATATTTAAACTGGAGAATTTGAGATTTTGAATTTTTACCCTAAACAAAATAAGAATATAATTAAGATACATAAAACAAAAAACCCAGTAATATAAACAACGGCTGACTACTTTATGTAGAAATCTAAATTACATATAACTGGCAATGAAAACTAGAAAATAATAATTACAGTTAAGGCCAGTCGGATGGCGTGAACCGCACAGTCTTCTTACCAACACGAAACCCAAAGCCCAGATGCTGAACATCGTCCATGTCATCCTGCTGCTCCTCTTCCTCAGATGGCTGCGATATAGGCTAATGCTGTTGGAATCCGTAGGCAAAAGCAAAGTAAAATAAAACTACGGAAATCCACCAACAGGATCTGCACATACTAGAAAAACCGATTGGATAGAAATTACCTCAATGTTTTGATTGTTCGTTGTGGAGGCGCTGCTTTGTACGCTTCGCCCTCTACAGGTATCCACGTGACGAACTCCTCTGCAAGCGATCGGGATGCTAGCCCCTTCTGTGTTATGAAAACTGTTCAGAACTGATCCTAACTATCTGGTAATCGGTCGTATTTCGGAGAGAGGAGGCTAGATACTACATCGCCGTTCTAAGGTTTAGGGTTTTGTTTTTCTTTAATCAGATAAAGGACGGCCACCAAGAAAAGGTTAACATAACCTTTTATAGCTGTAAATATCAAAACCCTAACTGTCATCTAATGACAGTTTAATCTCGTTCGTCTATTCCTATAATCATCCAACGGTTGGATGAGTAATATTAAGTAATTAATTTCATTTATTCGATTAAATAAAATTAATTACTTATTAACTTACCAGAGAATACATTATGGAATCTGATTCCCCTTTTGTATACGTTCAACGAATCTAGATGCAATCTAGATTCATTGAACGTGGACATTATGCTCATAAGATCGTCTATGCGTGTAACCCTGTAGGTTCACTTAACGTTGGCAGTGAATGAAAAATGTCCTAGATATTTATTCACAAAACATAAGCAGCGTCTAGCAAGACATTATGCTTACCCAAGTTAAGTAAATGTAATAATAACCTAGCATCAGATTTAATATTTAGTCCTTCTGTCACACGATATCCAAATTAAGTATAAGGCATGGATCAAGTCATCCTTATAAAACTTAATTAACCATTTACTTGATCACCAGACAGACTGTTCCAACAAATAATATTAATAACACCTTATCAATACTTATTTGAGCATGACTATGCATATTTTCTAGTCTTCCTTATCAAGGGGCCCATGGATATCTCTCTCTAAAAAGAGAGGGACAAATCCCTTTCACTATCTCCAATATTCAAGCCATGACGAGAAAATAAGCCAACCAATAGTCATAATGATCACCTATAAAAGTGATGTTTGACTATGTCAAAACATATTTTTCTCCCCATGCAAGAAACATTAGAAACATTAGGTCGAAGGATACCAAATATAAAACTGAGAAGAAATACTTATAACTTAAGCCCATGCAATATTTCTTCTTCACTTTGTGTCATGTCCAATACAATATTCTCAATATGTATTTATGAATTGATTTTATATCTCATATTCATGATCAGTAAAACTTGACCATCAATCAACTTCACACTAGTTTACAAGATGTAATAAACTAGGGACAAATAAGAATAGTATTTTATTAGCTATAAGGGTTTTACTATCAAGTCACATACTTGATGACCAAGAGCATAAAATACAATTCAAAAATTACATGCTTTATAAATCATTAATGTGAGTCAATTGGTCTTAGGGCATATACTAACAATCTCCCACTTGCCTTACCACCTCTCAAACCCATTGACCTAGTATGACTCTCTTGCTTAAGTTGTGGGACTAGCTTTGTCAATGGATCTACGACATTGTCATTGGTATCTACTTTGCAAATTTTAACATCTCCACGCTCAATAATTTCTCGAATGAGATGGAAACGCCTGAGAATATGTTTAGATCGTTGATGAGATCTAGGTTCCTTAGCTTGTGCAATGGCTTCTGTATTATCACAATATAGGTCCATTGGGTTCACAATGCTAGGAGTTACACCTAGTTCTGTGTTGAACTTTCTGATCCAAACTGCCTCATTGGCTGCATTAGAAGCAGCCACATACTCAGCCTCTGTAGTAGAATCGGCCATGGTATCTTGCTTTGAACTCTTTCAGCTCACAGTACCTCCATTCAAACAAAACACAAATCCAGATTGCGATCTAAAATCATCTACATCAGTCGGAAAGCTAGCATCCGTGTAACCATTTACAACAAGCTATCCTTCCTGACCTCCGTAGATCAAAAACAGCTCTTTAGTCCTTCTTAAGTACTTGAGAATGTTTTTTACTGCAGTCCAATGCGGTTCACTAGGATTTGACTGGAATCTGCTAGTTATGCTCAATGCAAAGGAGACATTTGGGCGAGTGCATAACATGGCGTACATGATAGATCCAATTGCGGAAGCGTAAGGAATCTTACTCATGCGTTCTGTATCCTCCCTTGTGGTAGGACTTTGAGACTTACTGAGTTTAACGCCATGTGACATTGGCAAGAATCCTCTCTTAGAATCTTGCATACTGAACCTTTTCAGTACTTTGTCAATATATCCACTCTGACTTAAGCCAATAAGGATTTTAGATCTATCTCTATAGATCCTAATGCCTAGAATATAGGCTGCTTCGCCTAAATCTTTTATTGAAAAACACTTCCCCAACCAAGTTTTTACACTTTGCAAAGTGGGGATGTCATTCCCAATTAACTAGATGTCATCGACATAGAGTACTAAGAAGACTACTGCATTTTTTGTAACCCTTTTGTAGACACAAGGTTCATCATCATTCTTGATGAAATTGAATTCTTTAATTACTTCATCAAAATGAAGATTCCAACTTCGAGATGCTTGCTCCAAGCCATAAATGGATCTTTGAAGTTTACACACTTTACTAGAATTCGAAGGAAGAATAAAACCTTCAGGTTGTGTCATATACTCATCCTCCAGTAGATTTCCATTAAGAAAAGAAGTTTTAACATCCATTTTCCATATTTCATAATCATAATATGCTGCAATGGCAAGTAGAATTCTAATTGATTTAAGCATTACAACTGGAGAAAAGGTTTCATCATAGTCTATACCATGAATTTGTCCATACCCTTTTGCTACCAATCGTGCTTTGTAAGTGTGCACATTGCCATCCATGTAAGTTTTCTCTTTGAAAACCCATTTACACCCTATGGTCTTGCAACCTTCAGGTGGATCAATCAAAGTCCAAACTTGATTATCATGCATGGATTGCATTTCTGATTTCATAGCCTCTAGCCATTTGCTAGATTCAGGACTATGAATAGCATCTTGGTAGGAATTAGGTTCACCTTGATCAATAAGATCAATATTATGATCCTCAGTCACAAGAAATCCATATCTCTGTAGTATCTGAGAAATCCTACTAGACCTTCTTGGTCCTTGTATCAAAGGTTCAGGCTCAGTATGAATACGTGAGTCCAACTGAGTATCCATACTCGGTTCAGAAATGGTCTGCTGTCCCTGAGCTTCTTCAAGATGGATTCTACTCCCACTAACTCTTTTGGAAACGAAATCCCTTTCAAGGAAAATTCCGTTCCGAGCAACAAACACTTTGTTTTCAAATGGAAGATAAAAGTAGTATCCTTTAGTTTCCTTAGGATATCCCACAAACAGACACTTATCATATTTGGGTGCTAGTTTTTTAGATAATGATCGCTTCACATAAGCATCACATCCCCAAATTTTGAGAAATGCTAAACTAGGTTGTTTCCCGGTCCATATCTTATATGGTGTCTTCTGAACAGCTTTAGATGGAACTCTATTTAATATGAATGCAGCAGTTTCTAGAGCATAACCCCAAAAAGAAATTGGAATATCTGTTTGACTCATCACAGATCGAACCATATCCAATAGAGTTCGATTTCTGTGTTCAGACACACCATTCCATTGTGGTGTTCCTGGTAGAGTTAATTGTGATACTATCCCACAATTTTTTAGATGTTCGTCAAACTCTTGGCCTAAGTATTCACCACATCGATCTGATCGAAGTAATTTGATACTCCTTCTAAGTTGATTTTGTACTTCATTTTGAAATTCCTTAAACTTTTGGAAGGAATCAGATTTATGTTTCATTAGATAGACATAATCATATCTACTGAAATCATCTGTGAATGTAATGAAATACTGAAAACCTCCTCTGGCTTGTGTGTTCATTGGCCCACATACATCAGTATGTATACGTTGCAATAAATCGGTAGCCCTTTCACTTTGCCCTGTAAATGTACTTTTAGTCATTTTGCCTGATAAACAAGAATCACATTTTTCATAAGACTCAAGGTCGAATGAAGATAAAAGTCCATCTTGATGGAGTTTGGATATGCGTTTCTCATTTATATGGCCCAAACGACAATGCCAGAAGTAAGTTTGATTTAAATCATTAGATTTAAATTTCTTTGTATTTATGTTATAGATGGGCTTACTAATGGAATTATGTAGGTTGAGAATATAAAGTCTATTACATACAGAGGCATCCCCATAGAAAATATCATTTTTATAAATAGAACTTTTACCATTCTTAGTATTAAACTCAAAATCATCAATATCCAAACAAGAAACTGAAATGATGTTCCTTCTCATAGCAGGAACATAATAACAATCTTTAAGTTCAATTATAAGCCCAGTAGGCAAAAGTAAATCAAATGTCCCTACAGCTACAGCAGCAACTTTTGCTCCATTTGCAACTCGTATGTCCACCTCTCCCTTTGCCAAAGATCTACTCCTTTTGAGTCCGTGCACATTTACACAAATGTGAGCTCCACATCCGGTATCTAATACACATGAAGCGGTAGTCTCACTGGCCTTTTGCTTCTTCTTTCCTTCCAAGTAGAGCTTGCAATTCCTCTTCCAATGACCAGGTTCATTGCAGTAGAAGCAAGTCCCTTCCTTTGGTGGTTTAACCTTGGGCTTGGGCTTCTGCTTGCCTTTACCCTTTTTGGCCATATCCTTTCCCTTTCCCTTTCCCTTGTTCTCCTTGAACTGCCCCTTCTGAACCATCAGAACATTAGGAGTAGACTTCCTAATGTTTTGTTCAGCCTGCTTGAGCATCCCGTGCAATTCATTTATGGACTTTTCCATATTTTGCATATTGAAGTTCATGACAAACTGATCATAGTCAGAGGTCAAAGAGGCCAAGATCATATCAGTAGCCAAGTCATGACTTACAGGTGCTCCAAGTTTTTCAAGCTGATCAAAATACCTTTTCATCTTAAAAGGACATGAGCACTAACTGAAGTGCCAGGGGTCATTTCGCAGCTATTCAACGCCTTAGTGGTAAGATATCTCTCTGGACGTGCCTACTCTTGGAACATTTCCTTGAGCTGTTTTATCATCTCATAAGCCTCAACTTCTTCGAATTGCTTTTGCAACTTATATTCCATCGTAGCCAACATGAGACATGTCACATCATTAGAATCATCCTTGTGCTTACTATAAGCATTCTTTTCGACACTAGGGGCATTGTTAGCTGGTTGATTAGGGATAGGGTTCTCAAGTACATATAGTTTTTTTTCTTGTGTAAGGACAATCCTTAAATTTCGTGCCCAATCAAGAAAGTTAGTCCCACTAAGCTTATTCTTTTCAAGCACGGATCGCAACGATGCGTTTGAATTGTTTGAGGCCATTATCTAAATAGAATTTGCAAAGTAAAATTAAATAAATGAAGCATTAAATTTTCCCTGAAATATTCAACACTTGATATAAATCATGGGTATAGAAATTCATTTTATTCTAATCATAAGTAAGCTTTGGCTTAACACCCATAATTAGAGAAAAATGTATTAATGGGATTTAATCTACATGTACCAGCAAAATCCCATATGATGTCCTACGCTCAAAACCGTTTTGATAGCCTAGTTAAGCCAAACCATTCCAAGCATATGGAAGTCACCATTTTCCATCTTCCCTACTTAGGTAACCATTTATCTCTTGCTTTGGCAATGAGACAAAATGATGATCCAAGCATGGAGAAGTGCTTATGATCATGGAAGGCATTTTACGACTTAATTTTTTTTTTTTTATATGGTTTCAAAAACCTTCTTCCTTTTTTATTTGTATATTATTTCACAAAACATATATAAAAAATAAAAGGAAATAAACTAAACATCACATGCATAATATATATACATCAAATAAAACGTGTCATAGCATGACCCCAATCTATATTGACTTCCACAAGCCTCATGGAAGTCAAAGGTCAATCTAGGTAAGGCTTCATCTCCATGAGCTTGTCTCCAATGTCTTGGCCTTCTAATCTTGTTACATAGGACAGAAAACATACATAAGAATAGGAAATAAAATTAACCTATTCTAGTAAAGCTTGATAATATTACAACAATGAAAACAACGACACGCAGGCCGTATTTAAAAACATACAACCCATTAACAAAATAAGACAATCAATCACAAGAGGAAAAGGACCATGCTATGCACCATGCATCTAAAGATAGGAAGAAACATACAAAAAACAACAACGGGGTTCCGGGGGCGAAGCTCCAGGAAGAAAACGGCGGTCCTTGGAAAAAAAACGATTTTTCTTTCTAACTCATAGAGTGAGTTATTGCCGTCATAAACCCTAAAATCATGCCGCCAGAAATTTTGTTTAACAGTTAAACATTAAATTATGTGATTCTGCATATTAGTTTAACAATTAAATTGCACAGATTACAGACTGTACGCCAAACAATTTGGCAGTAACAACATTCTGTTTAATTAATCGCATTAATAAGTAAAACAGAATATGATATATGCGAATCCTATAATTCAATTTACTCTGATTATTACACTAATCAGAAACCTTACCATAAGGCCGATTGAAAATAACACATGTAATCAAAGCGGTAACAGATAAAATCAGTAAAACTAGTATGTACAAGGCTCTGATACCACTGTTGGAATCCGTAGGCAAAAGCAAAGTAAAATAAAACTACGGAAATCCACCAACAGGATCTGCACATACTAGAAAAACTGATTGGATAGAAATTACCTCCATGTTTTGATTGTTCGTTGTGGAGGCGCTGCTTTGTACGCTTCGTCCTCTACTGGTATCCACGCGACGAACTCCCCTGCATGCGATCGGGATTCTAGCCCCTTCTGTGTTCTGAAAACTATTCGGAACTGATCCTGACTATTTGGTAATCGGTCGTATTCCGGAGAGAGGAGGCTAGATGCTATATCACTGTTCTAGGGTTTAGGGTTTTGTTTTTCTTTAATCAGATAAAGGACGGCCACCAAGAAAAGGTTAACATAACCTCTTACAGCTGTCAATATCAAAACCCTAACTGTCATCTAATGATAGTTTAATCTCGTCCGTCTATTCCTATAATCATCCAACGGTTGGATGAGTAATATTAAGTAATTAATTTCATTTATTCGATTAAATAAAATTAATTACTTATTAACTTACCAGAGAATACAATATGGAATCTGATTCCCCTTTTGTATACGTTCAACGAATCTGGACACAATGTAGATTCGTTGAACGTGGACATTATGCTCACAAGATCGTCTATGCGTGTGACCCTGTAGGTTCACGTAACGTTGGCAGTGAATGAAAAATGTCCTAGACATTTATTCAAAAAACATAAGCGAACTCTAGCAAGACATTATGCTTACCCAAGTTAAGTAAATGTAATAATAACCTAGCATCAGATTTAATATTTAGTCCTTTTGTCACACGATATCCTAATTAAGTATAAGGCATGGATCAAGTCATCCTTATAAAACTTAATTAACCATTTACTTGATCACCAGGCAGACTGTTCCAACAAATAATATTAATAACAGTTTATTAATACTTATTTGAGCATGGCCATGCATATTTTCCAGTCTTCCTTATCAAGGGGCCCATGGATATCTCTCTCTAAAACGAGAGGGACAAATCCTTTTCACTATCTCCAATATTCAAGCCATGACGATAAAATAAGCTAACCAATAGTCATAATGATCACCTAATTATAAGTGATGTTTGACTATGTCAAAAGATATTTTTCTCCCCATGCAAGAAACAATAGAAACATTAGGTCGAAGGACACAAAATATAAAACTGAGAAGAAATACTTATAACTTAAACCCATGCAATATTTCTTCTTCACTTTGGGTCATGTCCAATACAATATTCTCAATATGTATTTATGAATTGATTTTATATCTCATATTCAGATCAGTAGAACTTGACCATCAATCAACTTCACACTAGTTTACAAGATGTAATAAATAGGGACAAATAAGAATAGTATTTTATTAGCTATAAGGGTTTTACTATCAAGTCACATACTTGATGACCAAGAGCATAAAATACAATTAAAAAAATACATGCATCATAAATCATAAATGTGAGTCAATTGGTCTTAGGGCATATACTAACAGATGCGGCGTTGATGAACCGGCTGTGCCCGGAGGAGGTGGTGCCCGAAACTCGGAAAACCCGTAGGCTGTAGAATGCAGTGATTGAAATGACGCAAATCCTAAACCAGGGGCGGGGGGCATCTGCGACGTCCCGGATCCACTAGGGTGTGGCTGGGAAGCTGGCGTCAAACCCAAACTAAAAGAAGGCATATCTAGGTTCGGGCTGTCAAATGGGTCGCCATACGGTTGACCACTACCAGATCCCTCATCCCTCTCAGCCACTGCTAGGCCTGGGTCGACATGTTCGTGCCTTTGTGGAGCAGGAGGTACAGGAGGGCGTCCACCTCCTGCTCCACGCCCAGGATGTCTCCGGGCACCCCTTTTAACTCCACGAACACCTCGGTTCGGTACGTGCTCCCGGCGACGGCGATGCGATGGTTGCATAGGGAACGTCTGCTGGATATCGTGATGTGAAGGACTGCATCCCAAAGTACCCCAGATGGAGACCATACACCGCTGGATAATCGTCTTCATTTTCTTCATAACCACGGCCACCTGTGAAGGAGATGAAGGTGGCTCCCGAATCACCACTGAAGCCATATCATCCACCTCCTGCAACATAGAAGTCTAAAAAAAAAGAATTTAAAAAATTAAATAAATAAATAAATAAATAAATAAATAAATAAAAACGTTAGAATTCAATATAAATAACTGAAATGCATAAGAACTTAGCATCATCCGTCTGTCCACACCGGCAAGCTAATATCCATGCGAACGGGTATCACGGTTAGCTGGATTGCCAATGTAAACTCATGTGATACCCCTATACCATCTAATGTAATCATCACTGGGGTATGACAATGCCTCAACAGTTACAGCAGGACTATCCCTAACACGAAGTTGCTACTGGTTCCAAGCATCGAGATGGATAGCATGCTGTGTAACCCAGGATGTGTTATCATTCCCTCTCTGCTAGATCCGGTGCAGGTCCAGATGAGTATCAAATGCATCTGGAACCATCTGTGCTCGTGCGAACTTGTGTATCACACGGCAGGGATAGGAGTACTCCAATATCTCGTAACAGATGAGCGGGACCTCTGCCCGCCACAAGTCAGACGGAACCAGAGGATGGTCATAATAAGGGAGCCATATGAACTGTCATGTCAAAATTCAAAATCAATGAAAATGTAAGTGCATAAAAAAAAAGTCAAATAATTACAAATAATACAAACTATTGTAAAACGAACAAGATCAAATGGCATAAAATCTAACTGGTCTCTGTAGGTCACTAGAGTGTGCGTAGGCAGCTGGCTACAGTCAAATGATGTACACCATATTGCGCCAAGAGGAGCAAGAGGGTCGGCCTGAATCTCCCTAATCAGCTGAGGTCGCAATGCAGGTATACGCGACCACGCCCAAATCTGTACTAAGACTAAGGTCCCCCCAATCTGGCGTGCACCTCCCAAAGCCGCCATGCACAACTGCCTATACAAAACCCAAGAACACAGCTACCCCAGCTATATGTCCTGATAGCATAAATATCCTCTAATAAACTGAGGCAGCGCATATGAACCGAATTCCCGGAGAAGTCGGGAAGCATGTGTCCGCCATTGAGTAAGAAAATAAATCCATGAGCGCACAGGATTAGATAATCATCGGTCTATGAACCGGTAAACACTCTCAGGATTCATGTTTCCAATGGTTCCTTCTTCACCTTTTACCCGAAAACGTGGCTGAGAGACAACCACGCACCCAGAAGTCTCTCGATAAGATCTATCCAGTACTATTTTGGGTTTACACTCCAGCTAGGGCCGGTAACGACCATACCGTCTATCCCTAAACTCCATAGTGCTTGTACATCCTGCAGTGTTATTGACACTTCACCACACATCAGGTGAAATATGTGAGTCATCGGTCTCCACTGCTCTACCAATGATGTAATAAGTGCGTGGTCCAACCCAATGTAACCATATCTAAAGACTCCCCCCAACCCAGTCCTATCAATAATCTCCACCAATCTACGGGGAGCCGTACTATAGCACTGGAATAAGTTCCGCCCAAAACACCTTCATTGAAGATCAGTATAACACGTCTCGCGATCCCCACTCCAGATCAAACCGGATCTGTGCTCGTGCTGTCTGGATAATACATCAGGAACAATGGGCCCCAGATGCACGTGTGCTAGCACTTCTTCCATCTACATTAATTATATTTTCAGATACTATCAATATCTATATGTTAAAATAAAAATTTTTAAATATATTCTAATTCCAAACTCTTTAAGGTGTGTTCTTTATGGAACACTGCATTTGAGGATTTTAGGTTTGAATGATTTTTAGCAATCCAAATTTAGTGTTTTTAGGGTTTTCAGGGTTTTTAATTTTTTATAATTTATAAAAAAATAAGATTTTAAAGTTTTTAAGGTTTTCTGTTCCGCATTTTACAGTTTTATGAATAAATTTTTAAAATATTCAGATTTTCCTTTTTTTTAAGGGTTTGCTGTTAAAAAGTTTACAGTTTTAGGGTTTAGTGTTTAAAATTTAAGATTTTAATGCAAGAGGGATTACTGTTACAACGTTCATAGTTTCACGGTTTAGTGTGCAAAATATCAATTTTAATGTTCTTTGTATTTATTACGGTTTACTATAACAAAGTTTCTACTCTTATTTTTTAATGTTTCAAAAATCAATTTTAAGGGTTTTTAAAGTTTTTATAATGTACCCTGTACAATTTTAATATTCTGATTTTGGTTTTTTAAGGTTTACTGTTAAAAGTTTATAGTTTTACGGTTTATTGTTTGATGTAAAATTTTTGATTTTGATAATAGATTTTTAAGTTTTTTTGTATTTAAAATTTAGAATTTTTAAGTTTTTTAAGGTTACTTATAGTATATTTTATAGGGAAGCATTTTTGCATTTTAATAATAGATTTTTAAGTTTTGTATTATTTAAATTTTACAATTTTTAAGTTAGAAAAAAACTTTTCCATATTTTCTACTGTTTGCAAAGGAAAAAAAAGTTAAAAATACCAAATTACAGGTTCCTATATTTTCTGATATGCAAATTAATTATCTAAATAATTAAAAAAAATTTCAAATTATCATAAAGTAAGGTACGAAATTAAACCTAATTATCGAAATAAATTCATGAAAATAATACATCACCTTAATATCACTTTTTAAATGCAAAAAACAATCATATACATAAAATTATCAAATTTGTGCAAATTTATTAAAAACAACAATTTCAAACATAAATCCAAACCCCACTAGCACCAAAAAAAAAAAAAGGTTAATGTAAAATTTTGGATTTTAATAATAGATTTTTAAGTTTTGTATTATTTACATTTTAGAATTTTTAAGTTACAAAAAAAAGTTTTCATATTTTCTATTGTTTAAAAAAAAATTTTTAAATACCGAATTATAGGTTCCCATATTTTCTACTCAATAAATTATACAAAATATGCAAAATAATTATCTAAATAATTAAAAAAATTCTAATAATCATAAAGTAAGGTAAGAAATTAAACATAATTATCCAAATAAATTCATGAAAATAATACATCACATCACTTTTTAAATGCAAAAACAATTATATACATAAAATTATCAAATTTGTACAAATTTATCAATAACAACAATTTTAAACATAAATCCAAAACTCAATTTCACAAAAAAAAAAAATTCAAATTAACAAATAAAATTGAGAAAAATGATTAACAAACAACAAATAACAAGCCCAAACGCACAATAATTAAACTTAATAAATAATACACAACAATTTTTTAAAATAACTAAACACTTGCCGAAAATTTAAAATGCAGCTCTAGTTTACCGTTTTTCACTCCAAACCTTCGTACTCCAAAGAAAATCTTGCAGATTAACTAATTTTTAACTGTAAATTTCGAAATAAAATACACAATTATTAGAAGAAGAGAACTCAAACCATAATAATAAGAAGTAAGAAAATAAAAGGAAGAGTAAAATAACTTACCGTGCAGTAGCGGAGGAGGCTGCAAAAAAATTTCAGCGATGGAGAAGGTTGAGAAAAATAAGAATGAGGGTGGAAAGCTGAGAGAATAGGTTGATAAAAAAAAAAAAAAAAAACACTGAGAAGAAATAAGGGAGAAGAAAAAAACAGAAGAAGAAATAAGGGAGAGAGAAGGGGAAGAATAAATAGGCTGAAAAAATAAAAGAGAGGAAGAAGGGGGGCGGCTAGAGTTTTTGCTTTTATAAGGTGAAAACGCACCGTCACTGTGCGTTATCAAGTTTAATAACATATAATGGCTGTGCGTTATTAAGCTTGATAACACACAATGACTGTGCATTATTACCACGTCAGCGCCAGATGGGATCCACGTCATTTTTTAACGTAATTAGCACGGTTTAAGCCGCGTATTAGGGATAACGCACAACGATTGTACATTACCATCTTTGATAACCCACAATCGCTGTGCATTATGACCTGACTCGGAAAAAAAAAATTTTGGTCCATTTCAGTACCAATAATCAAAACTGGACCCAGTAAAAAAAAAAAAACCACTTTTGCATACATGTTTGCGGGTAATAGTAATCCCAGTAATGGAATTTCTCTATCTAAAGTGCAAAATAATTCTCGTTTTTTGGAGATTGAATTAGAGGAAATGGATGACGTAACTGAAACTTAGGGATTTTCTCTTGTTGGTTTTCTCTTATGCGATTTTCTATTGTTGTTTTTCTCTTATGTGATTGGAAGGTGGTACATAATTTTCAAGCTCATGTTGGAGGTATGATTATGGTTTTGTGGCAGCCTAACTTGGTGGTTTTGGAGGTTGTAGATGCTAACTCACGAGTGATTCACCTTTTCATTACGTGTAAGGTAACTTCTAGAACTTTTTATAGTTCTTTAGTTTATGGCCTCCATTCTGTGGTGACAGGACACCACTTTGGGAATCTCTTTGAGACTTTGGGAAGGAATTTAAATTCTCCTTGGTTACGTTTTGGTGATTTTATTTCTATGCTTAAAGATGGTGAAAGAACGGGGAATGCTCGTCTTTCCTCCGATGAAGTGAGAGATTTTCTTAATTGTTGTGTTGATCTGGGCCTTGTTGATTTTAAAAGCTAATGTTAAGGCTGTTTCTATCAGCTAATCAACCTAAAAGATAGCATTTGTATCTCCAACTAAATCCCTAAAATGTATCATTGTCTTTGGGTCCTCATATGTTAAATAATATAGTTAAATTTGAACTTCATGAAAACTAATTTATTATTTAGAATTTCCCAATACTTAGATCTTGTTTCTATGATTAGCAAAAGAGAGTCTAATCTGAAAATCTCCTAATAAAAACCAATTTCAGAGTCATGTAACTAAATCCTATACTAATGCAGTTCAAAAGACACTCTGCTATAAAGAACAATAAACCAAAAGTCATGAATTTGGAACAAAATAAAATCTCTCCGTTTCTTGGTCCTCCTGCTATAGATTTAAACTACCAATCTTAAGAGTCTCTTATACTTTTTGAAGGATGCTAACATCTATCTTCAATATGATGGAAATTTAATCAATGTCTGTAACCAAATTGGTAATATATGTTAGTGGTTAAGAAATTAAAATAGCTCAGATACCTTCTTATACTCTGGAAGACACTAGTTGAAAGTGTGTTTTTGGTTTTAAAAGCTAAACCTTTTTGTGGTCTGACATCTGTGTTTTCATTTTAGATGCTAGTAGCCGAAGCATCTTCTCCAGTGGCATCCTCCGATTCCTTCAATCGGATTAACTACGTGCTATGTACTTCTCATTTTCAAAGCGAAAGGGTACATTGCATGTTGGATAGTAAACTACTTATGAGCATTGCAACATTTTTTGCCGGATCATGCTTCTATTTATTTAACCTTGTCAGCTGACTATTCGCATAAGATCTTCATATAAATTTGAATTACCTGCTATCAGGCCATTGATATTTTAACCTACAAACAATAGAGAAACTGAAGTCTAGATTGCTAACATAAAAAAAGTCTACATTTAGGCTCCAACACTTAGAAAAAAAAAGTGACAAAATCATCTTTGCCAACTATCTATCTGAATGGGATGTGTATGGAACTGGTGTAAAATGGAAGTCCATAAACAATAATAGATTATAGTTTTATCTTGTATAGTGGCTTCTAATGTATTTGGCTTAGTACTGGGGAATTGATGCCGGCTAGATACAAATATGATTATGTTTAACATTTTGTTTATTTTAGTCTATTTTTGAAATCGTGAAGGATACAGCATTCCCTGTTTTGCTCTCACCCTGTCTTCTAAATGCCTAGGTGGATTTGCTGAAAACTAGATTAGAAATCCTGTGATAAATGATGAGGTTATAGCATTAGAGCATCACAAGTCACAACTTCAAATTGAGCCTAAAAGTATAGCTAAAGAAATGCCAATAAGAGAAGGAAGGGTATATGGAATCAGGCTGATAAGAAGTTTTAACATTGAAGAGAAGAACACTTTTTATCCCCAACGTAGAGTATTTAATGAGCTGCTGGCAACTTATTGATCATGAATTATAATTAGTTTGTCCGTGAAAGTAAGAATCAAGGTTATAAATGCCCATGTTTATTAATATGCCACCTGAAAATGAAGCCTCCTTTTTACATGAATTTACTATTAGGCTTCAACTTTATGCGCACGTTGTTGTTTCCTTGCAGCTTTTGCTATTGAAAGGACAAGCAAAAGAAAAGAGTCGATTTTATGATTTGTTAAAATTAGTATGAAAAATAATAATTTCAGTCGAATTTGGTCTAAAAAACAAAATTTGACCAAATTCTGTTGCAATTTTTTACGCTATTTTTTTTTTTATCAAATTGCTACCAAAGATACAGTCGTAATTTTTAGCACAATTTTTTTGGCTTGAAATTTCACAGTGAAACGATTAGAATTTTCTAGGAGCCTATTGGATCCAAACTTCACGAAACACGATCGCAATCATGTTGGAAACTTTGTTTCTCGACCAAAATTTCCGTTGCAAACATAAGTCAACGAGGACCAATTAGGGACCGAAAGATTCCATTGCAAAATGCAAAATTGTCATCGTATTTTCCATCGCAATTTAGTTATTTTCTTGCAGTGAAGAAGATGTAAAAAATGAACAGAATAGAGCATATAAACAATTCTTTCATGCCACCGGGAGGATAGCAATTATACGACATAAGGTAGAAAATAATAATTTAATTTTTTCTTAAGTAATGTTAATATCTCTCAATACTAATCAATATTAAAATTGCAGTTAGCCTCACAAGGTAAAGACAACTCAATATATTATGTCTTTGGATACTTCCGAACAATGGAAAATATATGGATCTACAGACGTAGAAACTGGTGATTTCTTGTGAGTTAAAGTTATTTTTAAAGACATTAATTTCTTAAATTAAGTATTTTGGTACTAAAGTATTTCTTTAAAATTCAAGAGACAAGTAAATCGATAAGTAGGAGCTCTTCCAAAAGAGGAGGGCACAACTTAAGCTAAAGAGAAGATCCTCAATAAAGCTTTAAGCAAGGATTGAATGGTGCGTGTAAGATGTATGGGAAAAATCCCGAGCAAGATATCCATCAGAATGATGCATCTACGAGGGTTCAATCACAAGTTAGTAAAGTTCATGCTGAATTTCAAGAAAAAACTATTTAGATAGAGCAAGAACGATAATACGAAAGACAGGTGCATGAACATGAAAGAGCGCCTCATGAACGTGATAGAGAAGTGAATAAAAAAGAAAAAGATGAGATGATCGCTCATATAGCTTCTATGGAGGCACTTTTTCGAGTTAATTACCAAATATTGGCAATTTGCTACAGCTCTTGTACCGCCATATAGCAATGCTGAGGTATCTCCTGGGACTGTGTTATATTGTTCAGCCTCACACTCAGAGACATGGAGATAATAAGGGTTTATCACCACCTTCTATTGTTAAATCATTCTATATCATAATTTCTAGTGAACTTACATAGGGGAGTTAATTTCCGATTTCATATAGTTTGTTTTATGTGATTTATTGTGATTCTTATCTCAAAGTTGGTTTTTCTTATTTTAGGTTCCAAAGGGGTTTGAAGAGAAAGACCGTGTGGCTTTAATCAAGAAGCTATACAAAGCTGTAAGTTTTATATATTGCATATTATGTTTTATATATTGCTAGTGTTAATTCAGTAATATATAATTTATATGAGATTAAAGATATGATGAAAAACAAGGAATTGATTAAGCGAGAGATGATAATAGATGTGCTTATTTCATTAACAAGATTGTCCTAGTTATCGCTAATTTGGATTATTCTTCTGCCATTTTTCTTTTATTTCTTCTGATTGGAAATATTGATTGAAGGAGTTTCAATTAGAGATGAATTTTACCTGTTTGGATGAGTTTGATCCTTGCAGAAGATGAGAATGAATTCTGAAATTCGCTAAAATGGAATTTGCAGAGAGGCATTTACAGTTGCAATTATGTGCTAAATATGCATACATTAGTGTCGTTCTTGACTGATTCAGTAAAGACATTTACTAGAGAAGTTCCCTTTCAACTGTTCAAGACACTTTTGTTGAAATTTTTTATTTTGGGATAACTTCATTTACAAACTTAGTTTACATTTCTTTCTTATTTTGCTCGGATTGAGGATGCTACAACTGAAGCTTTTGTGATGTGTTTGACGCTTTTTAAAGTGAAGTTTGCTCCACAGGATTGAATTTGAAGTTTATGAAAAAAGTATAGACATTTACATTTATCTCTTAGTATAAGTGTGTAGATATTTCTTTAAGTTTAATATTCTACTTTACGTTTTATTTGGTCTATTACATTAATAAGATATATATAATTTTGTTCTTGTAATGATTTATTATTTTGTTTACAAGTTTACGCAAATGTATAAATTCACGGGTTCTCATTCCTTATGGTTCTCTAAATGTCATGGTTTATAGGATTTGACTGGTTATGGTTGTATTTGAATTCATGGGTTTTATGTAATACATTTTTAAATTTATAAAAAAACTTATTTACGGTAGCTTGAAACAACCATAAATTTTAGTTTTTGAATTATAAAAAGAATAATTATTTCCAACAGCAAATAATAATTTATAGATTTTAAAAAATTTAAAATAATTATTTTTGGTGATTAGAAGTAGTGGTAAATAATAACTATTTATAACGGTCTTGGTCTTATGACCGACGTATATAAGCTAATAATTACGACGACTTTTATTTTAAAAAATGTCAAAATGGCACCGTAAGTGCGAGTTATTTATACCACAATAATTTGGCCGTCATAAAAAGGTGTCACAAATAACTTTTACGGTGGCTTTATGGTCGTCGTAGACTATTTGCGATGCTTGTATTTTTTACGGACGAAAAACCGTAATGTGGTCACCGTAAATAGTATTTGTAGCAGGTTGCTAGCATTTGCGGCGGTTGTAGGGGCTATCGTAAATAGTGTTGTTTCTTGTAGTGGAACAATAAGCTGGTTTGCGTATATTGAGGGGAGAGAGAGAGAGAGAGAGAGAGAGAGAGAGAGAGAGAGAGAGAGAGAGAGAGAGAGAGAGATTACAAATTGAGTCCCATAATTATTTAATTATTTTGTCTGGCACTGTCCTAAATCATTTTTTCTTTTTTTAAGTCCCATAACTATTTTATTTGTCCAACACTTATCCTAAATATCTTATTTCTTTGTTTTTAGTCCCATAACTATTTTAATTCAACAAATTTATTCCTCATCGTTACTTATGCGGCGAGAATCGATAAGGGTGTCACGTACATCTTACAAGACAAATTAATTTAGGGCAAGTTTGTCCCTTTAAGTATATATCAATTCCTATACTTCTTCCCTTACTTTCTTAACCATTTCAATCTTATCTATGCTCCGTCACTCCTCCTCCTCCTCCTCCTTTTTCTTTTCTCCTTCTGCCCAGTGTTCTCTTCTTCTTCTTCTTCCCCTTCTTTTTTCTTCTACCATATTTTCTCCTTCCATGGCAGTTTCCACGTGAGCCAAAAAGAATTGAAACACAATTTTCCACATAAAATGCAAAAATACAATGTTCTGGGTAGTTTAAACATGAAATAAATCAAGAGAATATGTTAGGATTCATGATATTTTATTCACAAAATTTGCCATCCGAGGGACAATAAGACTTTTTTCTTTTTCATTTTTGTTAGAATTCGGACTTGGGCCTAACTCACCTCAAGAGGGGAGGACTGCTCAAATCTTTATAAGGAGTAATTATTTTCTTTAATTAGCCGATGTGGGATTCTCAACACACCCCTCACGGCCAGGACAGTCCATCTAATGGATAGGCCAATTTCGAGCAGTAGCAACGGAAAGCAAGGTACGAAATGTGACCATTTTAGTAACTCGGGCAAAGATGTCTGTAAAATCAATACCTGTCATTTCTGTATTACCCAATATCACCAAGCGCGCTTTATATCGATTGATGGTGCCATCTGCTTTGTATTTAATGCGAAATACTCATTTACTACCAAGAGCACGCTTTCCAGGAGGCAGGGATGTGACGGACCATGTGTCATTCTTTTCGAGTGCATCAATTTCTTGGAACATAGTAGGCCGTCATTTAGGATTAGATACTGCTTCAGAGTAGGTGGTGGGCTCAGATTCTGTGGCTACAGATTTTAAAAAATGCCTACGTGAAGTAGAAATTTTCCACAGTCCAAAAATTGTGGTATTGGATAAAGAGACGTACCTGAGAGGTCCGACGAGGGTGAGAGAGCAGAGGAGGAATCTGATATAGGGGATTTCTGGATTGCATTCAGTCATAATCTCAGAGTCGAGCTGGAATTGTTTTTATTCGAGTGCTTTTTTGAGTTCCAAGATGTGGCTGATTTTCCTATGAATTTCGGTGGTCAATCCTGGAAGGAACAACCGACAATGGTTCAGAATGCATTGGAGCTAAGGAGCATGAACTTGGGGAGGAAATTGGAGCTATTGGGTTGGTGGAATAGGCTGGCCCACCTGGAATATTTGTGCTGTCTGGCTGAAAACCAATATGGGCTGAAGAAGGAGTCTGGTTGCTAGGGAAGAATTCAATTGCATAGGCCTGGCAGCTGAACCGTGAGAAGGAGAAGGATCTGGGCTGCAGGAGCTGTTGGGCTGGCAGACGTCATCTGGGCCGCGAGGGGTTGAATTGTGTGGGCCACTCGAACGGGCGAGCATCTAGGGAACACATATTGGGCTCCCAAAACAGGGGGAGCATATTTCTAGCAACTAAACCCAATCCACCAATCCAGTAGCTTCTGCGCAGCCGAAATCCTCTGCCCAGTCCAACCTACTTGCTGACAAAACACAGCCCATCACTGGAACAATATTCACCAGGCCTAGACGTTCCTTCGCGTGGCCCAAGTGTGCGCTGCCCAGCTAATCACCCAGGATCGCAACGCCCAGATGCTTGCCGAAGTCCGAGTGGCCCAGATGACGTCTGCTAGCCTAGCAGCTCCTGTAGCCCAGATCCTTCTCCTTCTCATGATCCAGCGGCGAGGCCTGTGCAATTGAATTCCTCGCCGACAACCAGACCTCCTTCTTCAGCCCACATATGTTTTCAGCCAGACAACACAGATATTCCAGGTGGGCCAGCCTACTCCACCAATCCAGTCGCTCCAATTTCCTCACCAAGTTTATGCTCCTCAGCTCCAATGCATTCTTAACCGCTGCCGGCTACTCCTTCCAAGATTGACCACTGAAATTCACAAGAAAATCAGCCACATCATTAAACTCGAAAAAGCACTCGAATAAAAACAATTCTAGCTAGACTTCGAGATTATGACTGTAATGCAATTTGGAAATCCCCTATATCCCATTCCTTCTCTGCTCTCTCACCCTCGTCAGACCTCAGGTACGTCTCTTTATCCAATAACACAAATTTTGAACTATGGAAAATTTTCTACTTCACACAGGCATTTTTTAGTATCTGTACACACAGAATCTAAGCCCACCACCAACTCTGAAGAAGTATCAGATCCTAAATGGCGCACTATTATGAACCAAGAAATTGATGTGCTAAAAAAGAATGCCACATGGTCTGTCACATCCATGCCTCCTGGAAAACGTACTCTTGGTAGTAAATGAGTTTTTCGCATTAAATACAAAGCAAATGGCACCATCGAGCGATATAAAGTGCACTTGGTGATATTGGGTAATACACAAATGGCAGATATTGATTTTACAGACACCTTTGCCCCAGTTGCTAAAATGGTCACAGTTCGTACCTTGCTTTCCATTACTACTGCTCGAAATTAGCCTATCCGTCAGATGGATGTCCATAATATGTTTCTTCATGGCAATTTACAAGAAGAAGTCTATATGCGACCCCCACATAGTTTTCGCCCCTCCTTCCGCGGGCAGGTTTGTCTTCTAAAGAGATCTTTATATAGCCTTCGTCAAGCTCTTCGATATTGGTTTTCTAAGCTTACTACCGCCCTTTGTCAGAGAGGTTTTTCATAATCCTATGCGGATTATTCTCTTTTCACATACTCTCGCAAAAATATTTTTTTATGTGTTTTTATTTATGTGAATGATTTATTACTCAATGGCAACTCCCTTTCCACTCTAAATAAATTCAAAGCTTCCTTAAATAAGTGTTTTAATATGAAAGATTTGGGCCCTCTCAAATATTTTTTGGGTATTCAAATTGCACGAAATCCATCAGATTTATTTTTATGTTTTCTACTCCTATAGAACCTAATCATCAATTGGCCAAAGATTCAGGATCTTCCTTTGATAAACCAGATCGCTACCGAAGACTCATCAGCAAGCTAATCTATCTTACTCTTACTCGACCTGAACTCGCATACGCAGTACATACACTCGCTCAGTTTATGCACGCCCCTCGCTATAATCATAAGGATGCTGCTATCCGTGTCGTTCGATATCTTAAAGGCAATCATGGTCGTGGCATTCTTCTCCAATCCAAATCTCTACTTTTCCTGACTACATATTGTGACTTTAATTGGGTTGCCTGTCCAATTACTCGACGTTCTCTCACTGGCTATTTTATTTCGCTTGGTGGGTCTCTGATTTCTTGGAAAACAAAGAAATAGCATATTGTTTCTCATTCTTCTACAGAAACTGAATATCGATCCACGGAAATGAGTTTATGTGAACTAAAGTGGTTATCTAGCCTATTGCGTGATCTTCATGTGCCTATCACTCGCCATATTCTATTACATTGTGATAATCAAGCTGTGGTTCACATTGCCAAAAATCCTATTTTCTATGAACGTACTAAACACAACGAAATTGAATGTCATTTTGCTCGTGATTCCTTTCAAGATGGGTTCATTGTTCCAGCCTACATTCGCAGCGACCTTCAACCCACCGATATTCTCTCTAAAGCTCTTTATCCCACTTCTTTTCATCGTTTAGCTTCCAAGTTTGGCATTTCCGACCTTCATGCTCCAACTTGAGGGGGAGTGTTAAGGATTGTAGTATTATCATTAGATTAGGATTATTATTATTAGTTCATACATAATTATATTTATGTTTCCTAGTCCTACTTAGATTAACTTCCCAGTTATAGTTTGTTTAGGATTTGTCAATACTTGACATCTATGTAACGTAAACTATTTTACAGTAATATACAGAAAACATTAGATTATTTTTCCCACTGGAAACTTTCAATTTTGAAGCGGATTAAATACTCATTATTGTTTAATTTCAAGGGAATATAGTGATAAACCACATTAAACAAAATAAAAGTTAAAGAATTTCTCTTGTCTAATCAAGTCATAGAAGGAACAAATCATAATTAAGAACTTTATTCCACTTTTAATTGGTAAGCAACTGTAATTTCACCCACTCAAATTCCTTACTTCATCATCAATCTGTAAACCAGAATCCCACAAAATTGAAGAGGGGAGGAAGAAGAAGATACGAAGGCACTGGCAGAGGTGAAATGTGGAGGCGCAATGTGTGATAGGAATAAGAAAGAGAAGAAGGAGGAGTGACTTGCAGATATGAGATTTAAACTAAGAAGAAATTAGAGAAAGAAGCAGAGGACTTGATATGAATAAATTTTCCCTTAATTATGTTGTTAATGAGTAATTGAGTTTGTTTATCGGCTTATAAGTTGAGTCCAAGACTAAAAATTATTAAACAAAATAGTTCTGGGACCAAAAAATAGAAATAAAATATTCAGGACAAGTATCAGATATATAAAATAGATATGGGACTAAAAAAGAAGAAATAAATGATTTAGGACAATTATTGGACAAAAAAAATAGATACGGGGACTTAGCTTGGCAATATATATAATAGCATGGATGATGTATATATTGTTTTTCCTCGAAAGGATTATGTGTATTGGTTAAATGATAGGCTTATGTGTATTGGTTAAATGATGGGAATCATGGGTTCTATCATGATTGGGCCCATAATGCGGATTTGAATAAGGCCTACGTACAAGGCCAAGGCCTTGTCATTTAGTTGCACCTTCCTAATTGTCTGAGTACGGAATGATTCAAAAAGGTCAAGGACTATATATTATTTCAATGACATATCAATTAGTTGAGGAAAACATAATGCAAACTGTAGAAAATAAATAAGGTAAATTGCTTATCCTTGTTATCCTAAGTAATCTTAAACTTACTTTTACTTTTCCGATTTGAGTTCTTTATGTTGAAGAAAAAGAGATGCTCCAAAGTAAACTGACTTATTATCTACTACAAATTATACTACGAGAAATTAGAAGTAGTGATGAAAGAATCTTATGGCGTGTATAACACTTTTTTTAAGGTGTTAGTTGCCCCACTACACTAAGTATTTGTTAAAGGGTTAAGATAAATTTCATCTAGGATACAAAAAGAAAATTGAGGAATGAGAATAGTAAATATTCTAAATTCTCACAAGAATGACCAATGAAACTAAAGTAAAGTACTTATACAAGAGACATTATATTTACAGGAAAACATTGGTCATAACACTTCATAAGGTCTAGACAAGACTTAATATTCTCATAAGTCATAACTTTTCTCAAATATTATCTTTTCATTCAAAGAAATATTTATTGATTATACCCTCTACCTAGACTATTGTTGTGATTTTCCTTGTCTTAAATGTAAAGTGCATCACATTAAGGAGAGAAGAATCATCTGAAATGTAAGAGTACTTTTGAATCAAAATTTGTCTGCACCTTTTTTTTAGTAAGGATAGTTATATTCAAGCGCATCTCATATCTCTTTGGTTGTCTTTATATTTGTAGGCATCATATAATCGATTAGAGAGTGTATCCAAAATATGACCATGACACAATACTCCATCTTCTTCTCTTTTGCAAAATTGCGCTTTTATTGCCTAAGAATCATCTTCTTCTTGGGCTGGAACTAAAGGCAAAGTAGCATCAAATATATAGGCAATTTTAATGGTAGTAAGAAAGAACGTAATCTTGTCTTTTCGTATACTGAAGTTTACACCTGCCCATCGAGCCTATCTAATTTTGTGACTCGATGATTAAGTATTCTGAGCATATTATTTATTAACGATTTCATTACACTCAACTCATAACTTTAGAGCTCATTTAATTTCTTTGAATGAAAGGTGTAACATTTGAGAAAAGTTTTGACTTATGAGAATATTGAATCATTTCTAGACTTTTTGGAGTGTTATGACCCATTCTTTTCTATAATATAATTAAACGTTTCTTCTCTGACTAATTTACTTTAATTTATTTGATCATTCTATTGAGAACTAAGAACATTTTCTACCGTATTTCTTAGTTTTTCTTGTTGTATTCTAGAGGAAATTTGTCTCACCCCTTTAGAAAATACTTAGTGTAGGGAGGGTAAATAACACCATAAGTAAAGTGTTATACACATCTCAATATTCTTCCATCTCTTCTCTTCTTTTTCATAACATAATTAGTAAGATATTATAAGTCGATTTACTTTGGAGTACCTATTTTTCTTCAACAATTTACTAACTTTGACATCACACTCTAATTGTGGTTTTATCCCTACTACATCATCTATTCTCTATTTTGTAGGCTTATCCTGAGCGCTAAACTGCTAGGTTCCACCACTCAAAATTCCCCAGAAGTGTTGTCACTTTCGATATTCAATTAATCAACTATTCCCAATCGACCTTTGATGGACCTTGCCTTCAAGAAGGACTTAACCAACACCATCCTCAAATAATATTGTCTTAACCCAAAGTAAAACCTCATGAAATCACGATGATGATCTTTCCGCTATAAGTTCACTAAAAATTGGGACTAGTTACCCAACATCTAATTCATCTCTAATAGAAAAGGCCTAAATCAATGACAATTCACAAGAATGTGAACATCAAAGGATGTAGGAAATTTAATGATCAATTGAGAAGCTTTTCGATCAACCAAATCCAAGAGAATCACCTAACATCAGCCTAACGAAGATTAAAACCCTAGAAAGAAGTAGGAATTGACTTGAAGACTAAAGAACTTTGAAGAAAGTATCACATTTTTCATATAATTCAACTTACTACTTACACTGAGCCATAATGGGGTATTTATAGGTTTACAAGACTTTAGGGCTAAACCCTAGCATTGACTACAGTCCTAGGCCTTAAAAGACCATAAATACCCCTTATTAAAAGCCAAAATATGAATGAAACACTCAAAAGTTGACTCAAACATTGCATTAATCAAAACAGCACCCTGTCGCTACTGGCAGAGGTCATCAAACAAGGGCACTTATTGGCAGCTAGGTGCCAGGTCAGCAGTCTCTTGCTTCCTTTCTTTTGTGCAATCCACTTCTCCAACTTGCTCCATTTGATGCTCCTTATCTATGACATGTATTACAGGCAATTTGGGAGCTTTAAAGCCATCTTCTAATCTTTCAAACTTGAGCTTCAGATCGTCTTTTATGAATTCATCCATATGATTATTGACGCCTTTAAGGCGTGCCCTCATCGTCGGTTCTTTGAACAACTTTATGGCCTCATACTCACCTAGTTCATATCATCCATCCCTTCTTTTAAAGGATTCATCCTTGAAACTCCAACTACATAAAACCACCAAAAGTGGGAAATATTAGAAAGGAAATCATCAAAAAGAGCAATGCGATGGACTAAACATGTAAAGTAAACTGGTCATGTATTCAACAAAAAAAAGGAGGTTGTTTAGAACTTCTTTAAAAATCTTATAATATGCAACGCTTATGGACAAAGAAGTCCAATTGATGCTTCAAGGTAGAAGAAAGTGCATAAGATATGAAGCAAGATGGCCAAGGAGATGAAAAGCTTCAAATACCAATCAAAAGAGCAAGAGCAAGAAGAACTAAAGGAAAGGATGATAAAATTGCTCAAGGATTGATGATGGCAATTGAAGAAACTATAAAGAAAGGCTTAAATTTCAATAATGAAGGTTTGGAAGATGATGGAAACCCTCCTAAGTTGCTTATGGTTCAATGCCTAAACTTGGAGCAACCGATGGAGCAAATTTGAAGAAAAAGAATTCAAAAAGAGGCAAGAATAGGCCTACCACTTCTGGTAGGCCTTGTACCTACCGTTCAATGGTAGGTTTCTGTCAAAAATGGACTTAGTATGCTAAAGACCTACTGTGTACGGTCGGTTACCCTACAATCGATGGTAGGGTACTGATTTTATGTAATGCAATGTTCTAGGTAGGAATTGCTATTTTAATTCACTTTACAAATTTTAATGGAGTCCCTAATGGGTCTTGGGTTGGCCAAGACCATGCCCATACTCTATAAATGCCCCTCCGTTGCCTAATTGTAAGATTAATTGATGATTTTATGAAATTGATGAGTTTATCTCTAGTGTTTTGAAGTTTTGAGTCTTTCTCCTTGAACTTCATGTATGGTTTGATTATTCATTGAATTGATTTTATTTGAATACTAGGATTGAGACGATCCAAGGGTTCTTAATTTGATCATAATTCCGACTCTTTGATCTTTTCATCCTTGTAGTTGTCTTAGAGCAAGGTTTTCTTCATAAGAGACTAATTAGGTGACGGGTAATGAATCTTACTGTTGAATTGACTTATAAAGGAAAGAATATTCAACATGGATTCAAGAGATCCTTAGATTGGCTAGGGGGTGGCTTGAGGATAGAGAGTATTCAAGTCCTATTGAAGGCAAAAGATCCTTGGGAAGCTTAACTGAAGGATTTCGATCTTTGCACAACAAGATTCATATTATTTGGTATCAGAGCAGCCTTCAAAGTATGCTCTAATTTTTGTTTAATTATTGCAAAATTCACGGAAAAAATATGACTATCTATCCAAAATACATGAATATCAAGCAAATATTGGACAAAAAAGTTGATGCCTTAAGATTGGCCTTATCCGAAGAAGTATTGAGTTATTTGATGCAAAATTTGAAATGGATCTCAATTAGAGTTAGTGAATATTTTCAATTGGTTTCACTAAATTTGGACTTGATTTGGTAGATTACATTGATAAAAACTTTTGTCGGTCCAGAAACCGTAGCTGTTTGGAAAGTGTGGATTAATTGTCACGTCTTGTGTTATACTTATCCGATTCAAACAAAATTTGTGCTCAACTTTCACTTGATTTGGAGTTGTATTTTGTGAGTTATCGTTATTTTAGCCACAGGGTGTCAATGACCCCTTTTTTTGTAAAAATTTTGTTAGTACTCTTACTTCTTTGTTTAAGCTTAGTTTTGTTTTGATTAGTTATTTTTGCATTCTAATTGCTTTCTTTCAGTATTTATACTTCTTTGTGTGATCAAATTGATTCTGATTGATTCTAATTGCTCTTGGATTGTTTTTGTGACTCTTGCACTACAAGTGTTTGATTAAATCTCTCTTTGAACTTCTTTAATTCCTCAATTAAGTGTTTAGTTAGAATTTGTCTTTGGGGATTGCGGGGGAGGAAGTTTAAAGACTCAAAAAACTCCTGTGAGGTGAGAGTTTTGAAAAAGGCAAGAGGGTGAGCTTATTGTTATAAAAGCTATAAGAGAGCCAAATACGAGAGAATTGAGTGATCACTAAAAGAGAGCATACACTTTGGGAGTGATTTTGAGGTCCTATTTCTTGTTTCTTTTGTTTAAATTGCTTGTTTCATTATGTCTACAGATGCTTAATTACCAAATCCTCACAATGAAGGAACTAGTGTAATTCCTGGTTCCAACTTGGATCCAGTGAAGATTATTATGCAAGAGCTTCAATCTAAGCAAAGAGAAATGGGATATGTGCGAAGGGAGATAACTAATCTTTCTATAGAGCAAAGAGGTCAAAGTCACATCGAAGGTCATGTTAATTCCCATAGTCAAAAAGGTTATGGAAACTACAATCGTCATGGTTCATTTGAAATACCGGTTCAAAGTACTCAATAATTCTAAGACGGTGGTAGACACACCACTCCTAGAGGTAGAAGAAGAGGTGGTCCAGGAGGAAAGGCATACAATAGAACACAAGAAGAGGTTTCAAGACATGAAGAATGGAATGAAGATAACTCGTTTGATGACTGTGGGGGGATTCCTAATGTTGGCCAAGAATATTTTGGGGGTTATTATGGTGGAAAACAAGGGGATAAAGCTTTAGACAAGATCAACTGGAAGATGGCTAGTTTTAAGAGAGAAAGTGATCCAAATGTATTCCTTGATTAGGAACGCCAAGTGGAGAACCTTTTTATGGTGAGGAATTATAGTGACAATGTTAAGGCCGAGTTAGTCATTGCCGAATGTTTGGGTTATGTGCTTCATTGGTGGGAAAGAATTGTCACACGAAGTGTTAGAAATGGAAGGCAACCAATTGAAACTTAGGCAAAATTGAAGAGCTCTTCTGAGAGAAAGATTTTTGTAGTAGAGATTATTATAGCGAGCTTCACTACAAATTGATAACTCCTACACCAGTTAGCAAAAGTGTTGAGGAGTATAGACAAGAGATGGAGTTATACACTTTGAGGTTGAGCTTCGAGGAGAACAAGGGTGTTTCTATTGCTAGATTTCTAGGTGGTCTCAATAAGGACACTACTAATCAATTAGACTTGTAACCCTTATACCACTTATGAAAACACATGCCATTTAGCAAACAAGATTGAGACTCAATGGAAGAGAAATGGTTTCTCTAAAACTACTTTTTCTTTTCAAGGAATATTCTATCTAAGCCTCAAGTATCTACTTTTAAGGGTTGGCCAAAGATGGAGGAAAAACCTAAGGTGGCTTTCAAATATAATTCTAAGCCTAAGATGGAGGAGAAAAGTAGATTCATTACCAATCCAACTAGGTGCTTTAAATGCAATGGCTTGGGATATAGCTATCAATTGTCCTACCAAGAGGACTTTTATCTTTCATGAAGACTTGAATGATTGGATAAAAGGATAAAGAGGAATGTCTTGAAAATGTTGTTGATTAAAATGATAATCAAGATAATAGAGTCCTAGGTGATTCTATTCTAGATGCCGACAAAGATGCCTTGAGTTTGGTGACTATTAGGGATTTTACCACACAAGTCCTTGATGAAGATTCAAGCATTCAAAGGGAGAATATCTTTCATACCAAATGCAAGGTGGAAGGTAGACTTGTTAACCTTATAATTGATAGTGGTTGTTGCACAAATGTAGCTAGTCTCTATCTTGTGGAGAAATTGAATTTGCCTACCTGCAAGTTGCATTGGTTGAATGATAGTGGGGAAATTAAGGTATGGAAGCAAATGAAAGTTCCTATTTTCTTGGGATCATAGAATGATGAAGTGATATGTGATGTTGTGCCTATAGAAGCGGGCCACTTGTTGTTTGTTTGCCCTTGGTAATTTGATGGAAGAGCCATTCACCATGGAGAGAAGAACACTTATTCTTTGGTAAAAGATGGCAAACCCTATACCATGATTACTCTTACACCTCAACAAGTTAGAAAAGAACAAAAGAAAAGGAGATAAAAAGAACGAATTGAGAATGAAAAAAAGAGAAAAGTCATTGAGGAAGGAAAGAGAGTTGAGGGAAAAGAAATGAGTGTTGAAAAGAAAAAAGAGGTAAAAGAGAAGAGTGACAAGAAAATGAGTGATCAAAAGAAAGAGAGTTCTACGAAACAAAAGAGATGTGTCTATGTAAAAAAGAGTGAGATCATAGAAGCTATTGAAAAAGAATAGTTGGTATTACTCTTATATTGCAAGGAAGCATTTGTTTCTACTAATAATCATTTATCTTCTTTCTCTAGTACTATTGTGAAGGTGATTAAAGAATTCAAAGATGTCTTTCCCAATTAGATACCCAGTATGGCGGATCCCTCCTTTGAGAAGCATTGAACATCAAATTGATTTGGTGCCCAGTACGGTGTTGCCAAATAGGCTTGCATATAAGAGCCCTCCCAAAGAGACTGATGTGAACCGGTTAGACATGCAAGAATATCAAGGATTTGTGACAAGAGCCAAGGCAAAACAACTAAAGAGTCACAAGGATCAAATTGAGCAAGAGAAGTTCAAGGCTTAAATTTTGATGTCCAAGACCTTATGGGGCTCAAATTTTGATGTCCAAGACTTTATGGGGCTTAAATTTTGATGTCCAAGACTTATGGGGCAATATCCTAAAGTTTTGAATAAGTTAGAAATTAAAAATTCACCTTGGTGGATGGTTGGAAGCCCTTTTGCCGAAGATGAAAAACTGCCTCCTATTTTTGGAAATGTTTTGACTAGTGCTCTAGAATAGTCAAAATGCAATTAAAACACCACCATTGTCTTATCAAGTGTATGTATATGTTATATCTATCCTTTGGGCTGAAAATATGAGAGGGTAAAATTCCTATTTTCTCCCTCAAGTCTCTATAAGTATGTAGTCTTCCATTTAGAAGAAGCCAATCAAGAAATTTTTCAAGACAAAACTTCTTCTCTTAGTATTCTCAGTTCTTAGCTTAGTTTTTTTTATCTTATTCAAGGGTGAACTTCCTTGAAAGAAAAATAACTTTGAAGACATGTTGAAAGTTCCAAGAGCTTCAAGGTTGATCATCAAAATTCCTTCATACTAGTTACTACACTCTTGTAGAAAACTAGTCTTGAGGTCTTCTTCTTGTTACATTGAGGTGTAAGGTTCAAAGTACCTTAGGTTGCTTGAACTTTGAAGAAAATATTTTGTTTAAACCTTCTTGAGGTCTTGGATTTAACATATCCAAGGTTGCTAGAAGTTTAACATTTTCAAGTCCTTTCAAAGGCACTTTCTCTCTTCTACTTGTTACACTTGTTTTATTTGTTCTCTCCCTCACTTCTTGGATGAAATTTTATGCTATTGAAGATCATCCCACATCATTTTCTATCAGATCCACCTTCAAGTAAGTGTTTTCGAGATATCTTACAAAAAGAGAGAGAAAAGAGACAAGATTACTGAAAAATGGAAACACAAAAATAGAGTGCTTGAACGACCTAGAATATGACTAGAACATTGCAATCTCTTTACATGAAGTCATACTACATTGACCTAGGAAAAAAATGAAACAAGTCTCATCTAATTTGGACTTCGTTTGATGTCTCAAAGTAGTAAAAAATGTGAAGCTGCCTCTTACTTTTCCGCGGACAAAAGTATTGAAATGATCTGAGTATATCTCCTATTTTACTAATCCTTTTTCCTTGATTCTTGAGCTTAAACTCAAGAATTTTGAGTGAGGGTTCTTTCTAGACAAATCTCTGCGGTTAAATACCAGTTGTCAAAAAAACCGAGTATGTCATCTGCTCTGCTTGCTGGAAACTTTTGTTTTGTATTCTTTTTTGTTCTTGAAGCACCCTAGGTTTGTGTTTGTATTTGTAGTCGAATTTCTTTCCTTTTTCAGTACTTATTCCTTCATTTGGTCAATCTACCATTATTGACTCAAATGCTCTTGGAAATTTTGTTGAACTTCCTTAAAATGAGTGGATGACTCAGTATCATTTTCCTTGCTTCTCATATTTCTCAACTAGTTTCTGTTTGTGATTTTTTTTTATTTTGGTTGTTTTAAACTGGGGTAGAGGTGTTAAATCTTTGTTACGAACTCATGGAACTCTTTGAGGCTTGAACCGTAGAAAAAGGTAAGAGTTGTGAGAATATCCTCAACAAAAGCCAAAGAGAGTTAAATAAGAGAGTTTTGTGAGGCAAACACTATCAAGATGTCAACCCAAGCTTAAGCACCAACTCCTTTTGGAGAAGAGTCTAGAAACTCCCAACATTATGACCCTTTGAGGCTCATAATACAAGAGTTACAATCTCTAAGAGATGAGATGAGAGAATATAGAAGGGATGTCACTAATCTCTCTAATCAACAAAGGGATGTTAGTCCTCATGGTAGTCTTAATGCTACTACCCCAAGGAGCAATGGACCATTCTATTGCTCTAGGACAACCGAGTTCCACCAACCTCTACATTTTGATGAAGAACTTCATCCATCTCCTTACGGTGGTAGAAGAGGCAGTTTTGGAGGAAGAGGCATGCCTAGACTCTTTGAAGAAGTTTCAAGACCACAAGCTAGGCATTGAGAGCCATTTTATGATGATCATCAACATGTTCCATTTGTTGCCAACCGTGAAAGAGACCAAGGTGACCAAACCTTGGACCGAATGAAGTGCAAGCCTTGTTATAGATAAAAATATCTTTAAAATAAACAACAAAAAATTCACCAATCAATTTCCTCAACACATGATGCATAAGTCTCATGAATGTACTAGGAGCATTAGTTAAACCAAAAGGCATGACTAGCCACTCATAAAGATAAAAATTAGTTTAAAAGCCATTTTCCACTTATTTTCTTCCCTCGTTCTAATTGATGGTAGTCTGATTTTAAATTAATTTTTAAAAATATTTGAGAACCATGCAACTCATCAAGAAAATCATCTAATATAGGAAGATGATGTCTATACTTGATACTTATATTATTAACAGCTCTACAATCAACACACATATGCCATGTACCATCTTTCTTTGGAACTAATAAATTGGGAACGACACAAGGGCTTAAGCTTTCTCTTACATAGCCTTTGAGGAGCAGTTCTTCAACTTGTCTTTAGCTCCTTAGTCTCTTCGAGAGGACTTACATAAGTCTGTCTATTTGGAAACACCGCTCTGGGTACTAAATCAATTTGATGCTCAATCCCTCTAAAGGGAGGAAGTCCACTGGGCATCTCTTCGGGAAATACATCTTTAAATTTTTCAATAACCTTTACTATAGCATTACAAAAAGAAGACAAATGATCATTAGTAGAAACAAATGTTCCCTGGTAGTAGAGAAGTAACACCAACTCTTCTTTTTCAATGGCTTCTATGATATTACACACTTTTGCATAGAAGCATCTTTTCTCTCCTTTGAAACTATCACTCTTCTTCTTATCTTTCTTCACTTTTTCCTCTCTACATTTTCCCTCACTCAATTCTTTTTCCCGCTTCAATACTCCTTTTCTTTTTCTCACTCTCTAGTCTCTCTTTGTCTCTCATTTTCTTTTGTTCTTTAAAGACTTGACTTTGAGTCAAGGATTCAACATGAACTTGTGCCCATCTTTCTCAAAAAGGTAGGTGTTTTTCACACCATCATGAATAGCCTTTCTATCATATTGCCAATGACATCCCAAAAACAAATGCTCTGCTTGCATAGGAGCTAAATGACAAAGAATGTCATCATTATACCACACCTTACAAATAGACAGTAGCACTTGTTTGTTCACTTTCAGTTCCCCAGTATCATTCAACCAATGTCTATTATAGGGTTTAGGATGCTTGAGGAGAGGTAAATTCAATTTGTCAACAAGGTAAGTGCTGGCCACATTAGTTCAACTACCACTATCAATGATAAGAATAGCAACCTTACCTCCAACTAGGCATTTAGTGTGAAAGATGTTTTCTCTTTGAATGTTTGATTCTCCCTCATGGATTTGAGTAGACAAATCTCTAATGGTCACTGAATTCATTCCCTTTTCATCGGCTTCGAAAGAGGCAATATCTTGATCTTCACTACTTACATCCTTGTCCACAATCCCATCTTGGCATCATCATCACTCTTCTCTATCCAACTATTTAAATCTTCAGTAAATCCCAAAGTTCTCTTGGCAAGACAATTTATAAAAATATGCCCCACACCATTGCACTTGAAGTACCTTGTTGGATTACTGATTGACTGTCCTTTCTCTTTCGCCATGGGCTTAGAATGATCTTTGAAGGCCACCTTAGATGTATCTTCTTTCTTTGGCCAACTCTTCTAGATAGATGCTTTAGGTTTAGGCATCGAACTTCTTAAGATGGAATATTAAACCAATCCTCTTCCGTTGATTTTCAATCTTTGTAGCCAAATGGCACATGTCTTCATAAGTGGTATAGGGATACAATTCTAGTTGATTAGCAATGTCCCTATTGAGACAGCTTAGAAACCTAGCAATTGGAGCATATTTTTTTCTTCCTCCAAGTTCAATCTCAAAGTATACAACTCCATTTCTTGTCTATATTCTTCAACACTTTTGTTGCCTTGATTAATTGTCATAAATCTGTGGTGCAACTCTCTATAATAATGTTCCCATACAAATCTCTCTTTCATGAGAGTCTTCAACTCTTCCCAAGTTTCTACCAGTTGCCTTGCATTCCTCAACATTAGTAACAACCCTTTCCCACCAATGAAGTGCATAACCTGAAAATTCGGCAATAACTAGTTTCACCTTGACAAATATCACTTTAGCTTCTTACCATGAATAGGTTCTCTACTTGTCTTTCCCAATTAAGGAACACACTAGGATCACTCTCACCATTGAAGCTAGGCACCTTCCACTTGATTTTGCCTAAAGCTTTATCCCCTTGTTGATTACCATAGTAGCCACAATTGTATGCTTGACCAACATTATGATTATCTCCATAATCAACATAAAAGTTGTCATCATGCCATGTTTCATGTCTTGGAAATTCTTCTTGGGGTTTATGGTATCCTCTTCCTCCTAGATCTCCTCTTCTTCCACCTCTAAATTGTGGTCTTCCTTGATATCCAACTTCATGGAATGGATGAGAATTTTGAACTTGCATATCATGGTATTCATAGGTAGAAACATTATCAAAATGCCTTTGATGGTGAGTGAATTGGAACCACCAAGGTTATCTCCAATTCTTTGCTCCATTGTAGCACTAGTCTTATCCTTGTTAAGCTCTTCAACATCTCTAGCAACATTATGGAATTGTCTACCCAATCCTTCAACTGATTGTTGATTGTTGCATAGACTTCTAGGTCTCATTCAAGTTCCTCATCAAAGGTTTACTAGTACCTTCTTGATGAGATTGAGTAGGTAAATGACCATCCGTAGACATTATTAAACCTGCAAATTAAACAAAAGAAACAAACAAAGGACCTCCCAATCACTCCCTTAGTGTTTACACTCTTTGATGATCTCTTAAGTTCACTCCTATTCACTCTCTTATTCGCTTTTATTAAGATAGGTTCACCATCTTGGCTTTTTTCCCCGTCTATAAAAACCTTCAAACTTCTTAGCCAACTCAAACCAAGGGCATCAATCCCAAACAAGAAAACAATCAAAGTACTTAGTTGGATAAGTGTTCAAAGAGGCAAAGTTTCAAACACTTGATGTGCAAGAGTTTCAAAGAATTTTATCTATGGAAAAGAGCCAACAAATCATCAATAAATGATTAGAAGCACAGAAGGAAACAATAAGAAGTCAAAAACCAAAGCAAATAAAAAAAGTTAAGCTAAATAAAGAACATAAGAGCACTAAAACAAAATTTCCAGGAAACAGGGGATAATGATATCCTAACACTAAAATGAAGATAACTTAAAAACTACGAATCAAAATCAGATGCGACCAATTCAAGAAGATTCCTCACTCGATGAAGTTAAGTACGAATTTCAATCAATTTAGATAAGTATAGCACAAGTTATGTTTGGATCAAGCAACACATTTTCTGCAATCGCGAATACGAAACACAATCCACATTTCAATTTAATTGAGCAACCAACTGACCTCCAAATTGAGCACAACTTATTTCAAATGAATCAGAACTCAAAGGAGAATATCTGCATAAAATTTAATAAAAAAAATTCATACAATTAACATCAAATTTCCCCTTTGAAAGGAATTTAGAAACATTTGAAAATAAAGAGAGGGGAAGGGTGCTGCGTACTCGAATACAACTCTCTTTGAGATTGACTTTTAGATTGATTTTTCTATACTTAATTTTTCATAATCCTCATAGAATTTTGTTTGACCATCAAGTACTTTCACTTTTTTTTTTTTAATTTTATTTTTCATGAATTTAGAACACTTAAAGATCAATTTCACCTTTACTGGAGGTTTCTCCGATACCACTTTGATATGAATCCTCTTTTGATTGTTGAATTGGATCCAAATCCTTCCCAAGATCACCTCCTCTGGAAGTACCTCTATTGAGGATTTGTAGCTTCCACACCCCAATAGAAAACCTATGAAGAACAAGCCTCACATACCTAATATTGATAGGCAAGCTCTTTCCCAAATTGATGGCAAAACCCTTGAGGGAACTGAGACCTCAAAACCCCTACCACACAATCTAGAAAACCTAAAATCTATTGATTTAAAGAAAAGAAACTCTATGAATCAATCAATGATAGAAATTTGCATGATCAATTGATTACATACATACTTCAATCTAGGCTCAATTGCTCACAATTCCAAGGACATTAACCCTAGGCAAGCTAGACTAAGAAGGATAAGAAACCAAGAGACAACTTGGAGAACTCTCTCATACTTTCAACAATTCATCATTCAAGATTAGTTACAATCAATGTATAAAGAGGTATTTTAGGCTAAGCACTAACCCTAACAAGTGATTAATGGCTTGAATTACCTATAAACCCCTTGTTAAAAAGCTGAAAAAATAACTTAAATTACAAAATCAAGATCAAAAGTGCGGTTAAGCAAAAACTGACCCGAGACCTAATGGCGATTGTAGGGTAGAACTTATCGTCGGCGGTAGGTTGCTAATGTTCAAGGAATTCCAAATAGAATCCTACTGGTGAAGGTAGGGGTGGCCCTGCCATGAGTGGTAGGGTGCATTCTAACCAACACTTAGCCAAATTCCATCTCAAGTTGTGCGCTTGATTGCTTCTTGACAATTGAACACCTTGAACAACTTGGAATGCTTTCCTTGATCTTCAAACTCTCGAACTTTTCTCTTCAAGGCGTCATCCATGTAAGAAATCATGGCTTCGTCTCCTTGAAGCTTGAGTTTTCTTCCTATGAGCTCTTGTGATCGGTCCAAGCTTCAAATACAAAGTTGATTGACTTGTCTGCTTATATCACTTTACAACATACAAGGTCAAACATAAGGAGATGAAATCATCATTCATCATCATCATCATCATCATCATCATCATTTGAGGTATCAAGTTGTATCAAGAAATATAGAATAGTCCAAAACAAAACATAAAACACTCAAGATAAGGCAAGAAAAAAAACTACGAAAAGAAACATAAAATAGTCCAAAATAGAACAAAAACCGATCAAGAAAAGACATCAATACTAAAGCTACGAACAGAAACATAAAACATTCCAAAACATAACATAAAGCTGTCAAGAAAAGGCAAGAACAAAAGCTACAAAAAGAAATGAACAAAAAGAATAATAAGAAATATAAATCAGCTGAACTCTCCTAATACTAAATACAACTATGAAAACGACAAACTCAGTTTCTGTTAGGATAGCTTTTTTGCCAGAATACCATACCATTACTGGTGAATCTTTCCAGGTATTAATATGTATATAGTAACGTTAAACTTTCCTTTTTAACAACCAATAAGCTAGGTCAACACCATTATGACCTTTGCTCTCAACAAGTACATAAATATGCAACATGAAAAACTAGACGGTTGATAGAGTAGGTGGACAGAAAACTAACTTAGAAAATACGACAAGTTTTTTTCATCCTTTATAAGTCCTTAACTGGACAGAAAAACAGAAACATTCACGAAAAAGGCATAACAAGAACAACATAAAAACTGCGTAGTGGATGATGTCATACTTAACAATAAATATTATGATGTTGTGCCATGGCAATAAGCCTCTCCATCATACCCTCTAGCTTCTTTTGGCTTCAACAAGAGTTTGAATGTATTCATCTTACTTCTTAATTCCTTCGGCCTAACTTTGTAAATGATTTCTTTGATCAGCTAATTCTACTTGTTGAGATTCAAGAGTTATTTGCAATATCTGGTTGTTCAATAAGTCTAGTTGCATTGTCTAAAGACGAGCGAACTGAACTAGCATCTTTAGTAGTCTTCGGTGGTAAAATCCTATACCCTGTTCCAGTTACAAATCCATGTCTTTTGCTAAGTATTTCTGCTAAAATTTCTTCCTCTGCGTCAAGCTCTCCATTTTCAATGCGTTGCCTCTTCTTTTTTTGCAACTCTTCCTACAAAGAATTGGAAGTTGTAAGAAAAATTCCCAATTTGATAGATCAATTATATATAATGGCTTCTCATAAAGAATAATTCTTGCACTTTATAACTTGCATTTGTTGATTTAGCTTTTTCATTCGCATATTGATCGTAAGTCTTTCGGTAAGTGACGCCAAAGTGTTGGATATGACTCAGATTCTCCTATAAACAATGTAGATTATGTAAACACCACTATTCCTTTTCAATGATAAACAAAATTTAGTAAATTAGTTGATTAATAGCAATAATAATGCTTACCATCTCAGTAAATCAAGCATGAAATGATTTTGAGCCTGATGTACTATTGTAAGACAGCTTTTTATGATTCCCAATGTTGAAAATAGATCGTTTCTATGACAATAAGAAGAAGTAGCTAAGTAACATGCTTTCCTCAATATATTTTTGAAAAGAAGGAAAGGAAATACAAGTTTATTTACCTTAAACTCTAGACTTTCAATCCGATCACACAGATTCTCAAGCATCTTACTTGATGAAATCGTAAGGACAATTAGTTCTTGGATTCTTTTCATTATCTAACAACTCTTTGTACGCTTCATGCAAGTTGTTTATCTAACATCCACATCTAATTATTAACATATTCTTGCATATTTTTATTTGCATCCCAATATTTGAACATAAACCATGCCTAGCAAATTAAAAGTTCAAAAGATATGTCATATATGCAAATATATGTAATTGGGTTTAAATAGCTAGCACATAACATATTCATAAGTGGGTTAAAGTACAACCATTAAACAGCCATAAAGTTTTTCCATTTCACTTTGAGGAAGATCATTATAATTGTGCGCGTCCTGGAGTATAGTATGGTGTTTGATAATAACTCCAACTCAACTAGCAAGTAGAAGTGGTCTATTGTAGCCTTTTGGAAAGACAATTTCCAATGGTTTCCCTCCCTAAATAATTCATGAGTTGCATATTTGAGTTAGAAAATAATCTTTAGTTGAAAATTGGAATAATAAAATTATACTTACATTTTCTAAAACTCTTTTCTCGATAGCTTTTCCTTAACTCTTTCCACGCCCTTTTCTTTTTTGGTTTGGAGCTATAAAGATCATAAGAAATGATAATGAATAAATGTCCAAATAGACTTTTACATAATTGATGATGATTATAAAGATAATATATACAATAATATACTATAACCATAATATCCTTCCTTACAAGCATTCAAGCTTGCATTTGATACATTCCCGGATATATCAAAATGAGATTTGTCTTCCACTTTTGATGGTTATGATGCCTCTAAATTCTATTCAATATTGGCATCAAAGTTTTATTTGAGCCTCCATTTGACGTTCTACCACATGTTAATGGTCTTCCCTCAAGTACCATTTGCATAAATATATTAATAAGCGATCAAAATATAAACAAAATAAGAAGAAAGGTATTCATTAAAAAATAAGAAAAATTATGAGACCATCTTGAATATGGTAATGGCGTAACATAATTAGCTTAGATACAAAAAACTCTATCTGTTGTCTAAACTCTTATATAATACTTTATGTTCATCCTACTAATATTTCCAACATCAGAATATTGAAAAGACAATTTTATCTCCTTCATCACCATCATCTTTAGCTATACACTTGATATTATCTTCAACATCTACAACTAAACAAGCATGTGTCCTCAATTCACCATCTTCTACAACTAATAAAATCTCCCTTGATCCGTGTTGTTGAAATGCATCATCTAAAATAGGCATTTCATTATCGTTCTCTACCAAGACTCAGAATTATTTTCCAAATCTCGAAGATTCCACAAATGACTATATTGAACACATTGCACAATTCACCAATTAGCTCCAAGTAGCATATGAAAAATATAAAATACTTGTTGAACCTAATTTGGTAGGAAAAATGATTTTTCTTGATACCATCGAGAGCTGACATGAATGCTTTCAAAAAAATTATCACATTTCATGGTACTTCTACTACCAGAGTTATACAGTTCTCATTGAAACAACACCACTTTATATCCATGTGAAAATGTTAACTCAACACCTGGTTTTACAAAACTAAAAAATTAATCATTTGTCCAGGCCACTATTTTGTGTTGTTCAATTCTGTTCACAATCTTTCGTTTGAAACCGAACCTCATACACTATTCACCGTGAATAAAACTTAGTCAGGATAGGTATTAGTCCATTTGCCACCTCCCACAGAGTTTTGGTTACCTCTAGCAAACCATCATTGTAGATTTGATGTATCTACAAAGACGTAGGGTAAAATTAATCACATTTATTTCTTATGACAAACTTCTTCACTAAAACCTTATGATAATGAGAAAATAATTTGAGAAAATGAAAAACTAACTACTCACATGCTTCTTAAACCGTGAAGGGAATTTCTCTTGATGTCTAAGATCAACATTTTCACAATTCGCTTTACGTAACTCCGCATTATGTGCCTTACAAATTTAATGTAAATTTTCAATGTAAAAACACTTAACAAAAGAATTCCATAAGATTAAATTCTAATGTATTCATTCATATGATTTGTATAACTCAAGTTCATCGTAATTGTTTAAAATAAATCTGTAAGCAGCATCTAGCTTCTTTGTAGATAATTCTAGACGAGAAGTAATAAGTCCAAATGGACGAACACAAAGGGAGAAAACCAAAAAACCAACATCCTTTTTCCAAATCTGGATAGTTGTCATGATTTTGTGCCTTGTGGTTGAATTTTGTCTCAACTCCATTAAGTTACTTTGACAAGAATGTTAAACATTCATTTGCAACATACTGTTCCGCAATTGAACCTTCAGGGCGAGTTTTATTATGGACAAACTTCTTCAAAGATCCTAAATTCCTTAGTAATAGAAATAAAAATACCACTTAATTTTATGAAGAAGATTTTCTTAATTTATCTATGAAATATTAATCATAGTGATAATAAAAATTAAGTTAAGGGTTAATAATAGGATATCAAACAAGAAATCAAAACTATATTAGCTGCAGTTCCATTCTTTTGGATGCCTTCCACATCCTCAGAATGGGGTTCCATTCCTTCGGAACGGTGAGCTACAGTTCCATTCCTTCGGATTCCATCAGGATTAACTTTCAAATAGATACATCCACCTTGGATGTACATGTCCTCCAAGCTTCACTTCATGAGGCAATTGGACTGCCAAATGAATTATTATATTGAAGAAAGCTAGAGGAAAAATCGTTCCACCTTGCAAAAGAATAAAGGAAATGTTTTTTGTAATTTCTTTAGATCTTCCATTCTTAGAGTTTTAGAACATAAGTCCTGAAAGAAGTTACTTAATTCACATATCTCTTCGTTAACCTCTTTGCATAATGACCCTCGAACAGGTGCTGGAAGAAGGTGTTAGAGAAAGACGTGGTAGTCATGACATTTAAGCCCAAATACTCATCTATCTTTAACACATAAGAAATATTAGAAGGCAAGCATCTATGAATTTTACTGAATTCAAAAACTCAGAAAAGGATTTCCTTCTGTTTGATGATAATGTATAATATGCTTGTGGCTTATTACCATGCTCTTGTAAGTATATTTACTTCTTATTCCCATATCAAACAAATCTTCATGAGCTTTTCTTGTATCCTTCTTTTTTTCTATCAATGTTCCTAGCAAAATTTCAGCTACATTTTTCTCCAAGTGCATATATCACATCAATGTAATGCCTTAGTTTGAAGAATGGCCAATAAGGCAATAAAAAAGACACTCTTTTTTCTCCAGTTACTTTGATCAGGATGGTGCCTTTTCTTCTACCTATTTGGATTTTTTCCTAGTTCATCAAAAAGATGTTCAAGGCTCTCTAGGTGTTGCAGTATTTCTTCCTAGCCCATTCTTTAGGTATCAAGCCCCTCTCAATTGTCCCATCAAAAAGAGACTTTTTTTCCCGCCAAGCATGATTTAGATGTAAGAAACGACGATGGCCGATGAAACCGATTTTATCCTTGATTTTAATAGAAGAAGTATCATGCAAGCAACATGGACATGCTTTATACCCTACAGTGCTCCAGCCAGATAAATAACCATATGCAGGAAAGTCATTTATCATCCATAAGACTGCAACACGCGTCTGAAATGTTTCTCCATTGTGTGCATCATATGTCTCAATGCCCTTGCACCACAACTCTTTCAAGTTGTCTATAAGTGATTTGAAGTAAACATTTATGTCTTTCCCATGAGAATGTGGAGCTGGTATGAGCAAAGGAATCATGAGATACTCTTCCTTCATGAATTCATATGCTCGCAAGTTATAAGGAACTAGTACTACTGGCCACATGCTGTATGAACTGCTCATGTTCCCAAATGGATTAAAATCCCCACAGCTAATCCGAATCCTACATTGCAAGAATCATTAGAAAATTCAAGGTATCTCAAATCAAAATCCTTCCAAGCAAGAGAATCAACTGGATGTATCTTAACACCTTCTTCATTTACACGCTTCAGTTCATGCCATCTCATATTCAAAGCTGTCGCTGTTTTAGATGAGAGAAAAACCTTTTGTAGCCTCAGTATTAATAGGAAATACCATAAGACCTTTTGAGGAACTTTTTTTCCCTTCTCTTCATCAATTCTCTATCGTGGCTCTTTACATATCAGGCAACCCACTCTTTAATCATGTTCTTTCCAGAAAAGTGCACAAGCATATGTGCAAACCTCTATTTTTTTGTAACCCATTCCTATTCCAACAAGAATTTCATTGCACTATAAAGAGGAGGTACTATCTCACCCTCTAGTAGTACATTCTTAAAAAGTTCAAGCACCATGTTGAATGGCTTGTTACTCCAATAGTTTATTACCTTAATATGCAGAAGTGTGACAATAAAACGCAATAAATTGTATCTTTTGCTGCTTGGACAAACTTCTCTTCGAGTGTCTTTCAGTAGTTTCTCAAAACTTGCCGAATCCCAATTGCCACTACTTTCAGATTGCCTTGCATCTCTAATTTAGTAGAACAAATCAAGCAACACACCGGTTTCTTTAGTATTATGTTCCTCCCTCACATCCCATTATGATGCACTTTCACTTTGATTATTATTTCCACTAGAAGCATTTGAAGGTACATTTAATGATTCTACATGAATTACGCAATTCTTATCCAAACTATATAATTCTTTAATATGCAAGTCTTGCTTCACTTCACGAATAGTTTTTCGGCTTGAATTTTTGCATGATCGACATGGACAAAATATTTTGTTATCAGATTTCAAGACATTAACCTTCGTAAATTCAAGGAATGATTGAACTCCAATTCTATAAACCTCATATAAAGTGTCTTTCTCACTAATCCAACTTTTATCCATTCTAATACCTAAAAATTAATGAATAAGTTTCATTTCTTTAATAATATGAATAAGGCGCAAGAAAATCTCATAATAGCAATGAACTGCATTTTTAATACTACGGAAATACTAGATTTGTACAGCAATAGTCTAATGAAGTTAATGGTTTAGTGGTGCAGCGAGGTTTAAACTCAAACAAAGAGCATTAGAACAATACTTTGGGGCAGATTCCAGGGCTAAAACAAAAGTGAGTTTGACGGCCTGAATCAAATGAAATAAGGGTAGCAGAGGGGACAGATTTAGCCGCCAGGTACTGGCCTAAATCAAGTGCAGCTATATCAAATTTCGGGGCTGAATCAGTAGCAAAAAAATTGTACTGAATGAGGGTGGAAAACCTGCTCTGAATCAAGGCCAGAGTACTCAAAATATAGGCCTGAATCAGCAGCAGAACATTGAGCTATTGGCTAGCATAAAGGGCAAATTTTTGTTCACATTCATGGGCAGAATGAGGGCCCTTTGGCGTAGCAAAAAATTAGGGTTGTTGGGCAGTTTCTAGACCTGATTCAAACGATAAAAACTCCTCCTACTGCTGGTATGATCATAGAGAAAGAAGGGCAGTTGGCTGTTGTTTCTAAGCAAACCGAGAAGATGGTCGAAACTAACAACATCAACATGGAAAAAGATATCTAACTTGAACAATATATAAGAAACGGACTCACACATTCTTCACCATGAGTGGACTGTTAATACTAGGTTCTAACCCCATGAAGAAACAACCTAATTTGAGAAATTCAAAGAACTTGACAAGCATCAGGTATTAATATCAGTAGAAAAGGTTCTCTAAAAGTATTGATCATCTATACATTCTTTATATGAAGTCTACGGACTTTCAAAGGACTAACATAATAGAAAACTATATCAATTTTAAAAAGTATGCAACATAAGAATAAACAACAGAAATTCCATACATACCATTTTATAATATAAAGCTAGAATCAACAAAAATCCCCAAATCCGACACTGCTGTTCTTAGCAGAATCTTTTAAGCTAGCCCATTTAAAATCTGTGAACATCTTTTAAGTATCAGTTTCCGTTAACTAACTATGTCCCATAAAATATTTCACAGTAAACTCCGATCTCCAGTAAATTTTAATCCAATGAACATCAAATCACAGAAAAGAAACCAAATCAGAAAAATCCCCAATCTATAGCAACCACAAATTTCAATAAAATACTAACTAATGAAGCAGAAAGGCTTAAAACTATTGTAATAGTCGGACTAAAAAATTGATACTCAAAAGAACTAAATAAGACATATTTTCCCAAACAAAGTACGATAACTGACAATAAACTGGACTCACAGTTTTGTGGGGCAGCGAGGTTTAAATTCAAATAACCAGCATTACAACAGGATTTTGGGGCTGTTTACAGCGCTGAATAAAAGTGAGTTTGACGGCCTAAATAAATTAAAACAGTTGCAGCAGCCTTCACTGATACAGGTGCCAAGTGCTTGCATGAATCAAGTGCAGCTTGATCAAATTTTCGGGTTGAATCAGCAGTAAAATAAAGTACTGAATCAGGGAAACAAACCTGCTCTGAATCGGGTTATTATAAAGTATAGTAATAGTTGGACTAAATCGAACATATTTTCCTATTTAGGACAAACAGCAAAAAGTACTCAAAAGAACTCAATAGGACATATTGTCCCAGAGAAAGTACGAATATCTGACAATAATCTATAATCTCCCATCAAATACTAATCCAAAGAACACCAAATGCACGATGGGACTAGTAGTTTGGTGGGTCAGCGAGGTTTAAATTCAAAGAACAAGCATTCCCACAGGACTTTGGGGCAGTTTCTGATGCTTAATAAGAGTGAGTTTGACGACAAGAATCAACTGAAACAAGGGCAGCAGCCTGGACTTATTCAGGCGCCAATTCTTGGCCTGAATCAAGTGCAGCTTGATCAAATTTTTGGGCTAAATCAGCTGAAAAAACAACTGAATTAGGTTTATTGTCAATGATAGTAATAGTCGGACTAAAAAATTTGATACTCCAAGAACTCAATAGGACTTATTTTACCAAATAAAGTACGGATATCTGACAATAAACTATAATCTCCCATCAAATACTAATCCAATGTATATCAAATGCACAGAAGAAGAAGCCAAAGCAGAAAAAGGCCTAAACTAATAACAAATTTTGAAAAAAATACTAACCCATGAAGCAAAACCAATGGAATAGAACTCACCTTCTAATCTAAGCAAAGGAGAATCTAGCACTTGTTAGATCTAAACTAGTTGAAATGAGAACTTGGAGAAATGGGTCACTTCGATTTCCAGCAACGTGAAACGCGAACAACGACAAGAATTACACCCAGAGTAATGAATATAGGATATGACAAGATTTAAAAGTGAGAAAATGGCAAACTCAACATCTTCTAATCAGCTTATAGACACCCCAAACACTTGCACAAATTAAAAAGAGCAAATTCTCTTCTTTAAACCATAGATAAAAAATTCTCCTATGAACAACAAAACCAAGAAATTCGTAATATCCCAAAAGTAAACACCTAATTTTGAAGTACAGAAGACCATAAATAAAAAGAAACCAAGAGATGTTTCCTTTTTTTGAAACAAGAAAGATCATAAATCAAATAAAAATGAAAATCAGAGAGGTAATAAACAAATTGTGCAAATACTTTGTTTACATAAGATTTTCTTGTAAGTTTATGTCTTAATGAAAATTTCTCAACTAAAAACTAACTGTTGTTTGATTCATAGGGATTCTTTTTGACAGATGATGACTGAATTATTATTTTATTATCGCTTGAAATTATCTACAAGACATTCCTCCGTTTTCCAATTATTTTTCCTCTTAATTTATAAGTCATGCAGAATTCTATACACAGAAAATCTACTTTCATAACATAATAAAAAGGGCACTTATAATTTGAATAAAAATCTCCAAAATCAGTGGAAAAGAATTCAAGAAACCAAAAAGGGTGTTTCAAGGAAGGGAACAACGTATGTTAAGCAGAGGACATAGGCGACAATATACTACTTGAAAATGTTTATCTGATTCAAATACTACCTAATCAAAACAAAATCAGTTAGTGTCCTCTTGGATGGCAGACTTTTCCAAAATGATAAAAAGAAAACAGAAAAAACATTGCGCACTATATGATGGTGAATAAAATTTAAAATTTGCAAAAGGTCATAAATGCACAAACCTAACATTAGGTAATTGACATGAACCAAGATGGTTAAGGAGATGAAAAGTGTCAAGGACCAATCACAAGAGCAAGAGCAAGGAGAATTAAGGAGAATGATTATAAAGTTGCTTATAGATTGATGATAGCAATTGAATAAACTATGAAGGATGGTCTAAAATTCAAGAACAAAGGCTTGAAAGATTATGGAAATCCTCCTAAGTTGATGGTGGTTCAATGCCTAAACTTGGAGCAACCAATGGAGCAAATCGGAAGAGGAAGAAATCAAGGAGAGTCAAGACCAAAGCCAACCACAAGCAGTCGGCCCTGTACCTACTGTCCACAAGAGGCTTTTGCATAAAATCGTCTTGGAGAGTTGAAAACCTACCTTAGGCAGTATGATACCCTACCGTCGATGGTAGGGTTCTGTTTAAATGTAATGCATTGTTTTAGCGGAAATTTCTATTTTAATTCAATTTACATATGTTAAGTTCATAATGGATCTTGGGTTGACCAGACCATGTTCAAATTAAAGTTTAGTCTAAACTCTATAAGCAGCCTATTATGGTTTAATTGTAGGAGGAATTGATGATTATATGAAATTTATTACTTTTCTCTTAGGGTTCATAGACTTTGAAGCTTTATCCTAACTTCGATCTAGGGTTTGATCTCCTTATATTGATTTTACTTGAGACACTTCGATTTAGAAGATCCAAGGCTTTCTTCAATTCATCACAATTCCTTCTTTAAGATTTCAACACCCTTGTAGTTGTCTAGATTGGGTCTTCTCTACACAAGGTAGTTAGGTATTGGGTTTAACATACACAATGTTGATTTAAAGTGTGAGGGAAAGATTAGTTGCATGAATTCCAGAGGTCATAGGTTTAGTATACCTATGGTTGCTTGGAGATGGAGCTAATTTAGCCCTTCTTGAAGGCAAAAGGTCCTTGAGAGTGAAGATTTCAAGATCCAAAGCATTTGATCAATTTAAAAAACAAATTTCACATTATTTGGTATCAGAGCTACCTTCAAAGTAAGCTCTAATTTTTCTCAATTGCTGCAAATTAAAAAAAAAAAGTACATGATGAGCTATAGAAAAATACATGAAGATCATGCAACTCTCAGACAGAAAAATGGATGCCATAAGATTGGGTTGATCCGAAGTTTTATTGCTTCTTTTGCAAACCTTTGATACAGGTCTCAACCTTTATGAGTTATTGACCAATTGCAATTGGTCTTACTAAATTTGAGCTTGATTTGATAGATTAATTCGATAAGATTCTTGAGAGTGTTCAAAAACCGGATTTGTTTGAAAAGTTTGGATTAAACTGAGCATATCTTGTATTATACCAGTTCAATTTGGGCGAAACTTCTGCTTAAATTTATCCTCATCAAGTTGTTCTTCTTTCTTGACCAATTTGATTCGATTTGAAATTATAACATTTGAGTTATCATGATTTCAGTGATAGGGTGTCAGTAACTTCTGTTTTCTGTGAAAATTTGTTTTAGTACTCTTTTTTCTTTGTTTAGCGTACTTTTGTTTTAATTCATTATTTTGAACTCTAATTGCTTCCTTTTTAGTGTTTTCTTATTTTTTGTGGTGATCAATTGACTTTGATTGGCTTTAATATGCTGTTGGATTGTTTTTGAACCTCTTGCACTACAAGTGTTTGATGAAATTCTTCTTTAGATTCCTTTATCTATCTCAACTAAATGCTTAATTAAAATTTATCTTTGGGTGATTACCTTTGGTGGTTGTGGTGGAGAATGTTTGAAGGTTCATAGAGCTTTTAAAAGGTGAGAGTTTGGAAAAAGACAAGAGGGTGAGGCTATTTACTTAAAAGCCATAAGAGAGCCAAACATGAGGGAATTTAGTGATCATCGAAAGAGTGTATACACTTAGGTAATGATCGTGTGGTACTATTTCTTGTTTCTTTTGTTTAATTTCAAGTTTTAATCATTTCTACGGAAGCTCAATTACTAACTCCTTACAATGAAGGAACTAATAAAAGTCCTCATTCAAATTTAGATCTAATGAAGGTTATCTTGCATGATCTTCAACAAATGAGGAAGGAAAAATGAGAGATATAAGAAGGGATACGACCAATCTATCTATGAGGCAAAAAGGTAAAAGTAACATTGGAGGACATGTCACTCCTCATACTCGAAGGGGCTATGGAAGCTACAATTCTCATATTCCGTATGAGACACCGGTTCAAAGCACTCACTATCTATGATGGTGGTAGACATACTACTCCTATAGGTGGTAGGTGTAGATGACTAGGTACAAGAGGATACCAAAGACCTCATGAGGAATTCCAAGGGAATGAAGCATGGCATGAAGATAACCTTGGTATTGAAGAAGATGAATATCTAATTGGGGGTCAAGAATACTTTGGTGGTCATTATGGTGGACATAAGAAGACAAAGCTTTAGAAAGATCAAATGGAAGGTGCCTATCTTCTATGGTGATAGTGACCCAAATGTGTTTCTTGATTTGGAACGAAAATTGGAGAATCTATTCAATGTTTGAAATTATAGTGAAAAAGTCAAAGCTAAACTGGCCATTGTTGAATTTTCGGGGTTATACACTTCATTGGTGGCATAAGACTACAATTCATAGATCTAGAATTGGAGCTCCTATGGTTGGGACATAGACCAAATTAAGGTTACTTATGAGACAAAGGTTTATTCAGAAACATTTCTATAAGGAACGTCTTCACAAGTTGATGATATCAAGCAAGGAACCAAAAGTGTTGAAGAGTATAGACAAGGGTTGGAGATATATCTCTTGAGATGGAGCATGGAAGAAGACAAATATACATCCGTAGCTAGATTTCTAAGTGGACTCAATAGGGATATAGCTAATGAACTTGAGTTGTACCATTTTCCACTTATGAGGAGATGTGCCATCTAGTGGTTAAGATTTAAAGTCAAAGAAAAAGAAGTGTATTCATGAAAACCTCTCTCCCTTTCTTAAGAGGTGTTACTACCGAGCCTCAAGTATCCACTTGCAAGGGGTGGCTAAAGAAGGATGACACACCTAAGGTACCTTTCAAGGATAATCCTAAACCTAAGATGGAAGAAAAATGTAGATTGAATACTAATCCAACTAGATGTTTAAAATGCAATGGTGTGGGACATATAGCTATCAATTGTCTACCAAAATGACTTTTATCTTTAGAGAAGATTGGAACGGTAAGATTTAAGAGGATGAAGAAGATTATCATGAAGACCTTGTTGATGAAAAGGATAATCATGAAGATGAAGTCATTGGAGAAACTTCTCTAGAAATTGAAGAAGATACATTGAGTTTGGTTACTATAAGAGCTTTGACTACACAAGCCATTGATGGAGATTTAAGTATCCAAACGGAGAACATCTTTTATACCAAATGCATGGTGAAAAGTAGACTTCACCTTATCATATAAGTTGCACAAATGTAGCTAGCACTTATCTTGTGAATAAGTTGAAATTACCTACTACTAAACATCCTAGCTCCTACAAGTTGCATTTGGCTAAATGGTATTGGCAAAATTAAGGTGGTGAGAAAAGTGAAAGTGCCTATCTATGGGGACATACAATAATGAAATTGTGTATGATGTTGTTCCTGTACAAGCGGGCCACTTGTTGTTTGGGCGTTCTTGGTAATTTGATAGAAGAGCCATTCACCATGGAGAGAAGAGAACTTACACCTTTGTAAAGGATGGAAAATCTTATACTAGAATCCTTTATCTACTCAACAAGTTTGTGAAGAGCAAAGAAAAATGAGAGAGAGTTGAAAACGAGATGAGGAATAAATGTATAAGTGAAAGAAAAAGAATAGAAGGACAAGAAGTGAGTGATGAAAAATCAAGAGAGGAAAAAGTGAAGAGTGGTAAGAAAAATGAGGGATAAAAAGAAAGAGAGTGCCATGAAAGAAAAGAGATGTTTCTATGCAAAAGAAAGTGAGATCATAAAGGCCATTAAAAAAGATGAATTGGTCTTACTTCTATATTGCAAGGGTACATTTGTTTCTACTAATGATCATTTATCTTCTTTGTTTAGTGCTATAGTGAAGGTCATTGAAGAGTTCAAGGATGTTTTCCCTGATGAGATGCTCGGTGCACTTCCTCATTTGAGATGAATTGAACATCAATTTGACTAGTACTCGGAGTGGTGCTTCCAAATAGGCCGGCATATAGAAGTCCACCTAAAGAGACAAAGGAGTTGAAAAGACAAGTTGAAGAATTGCTTTCCAAAGGCTATAAGAGAAAGCTTAAGCCCTTGTGTCGTTCTCATTTTGTTAGTTCCTAAGAAAGATGGTATATGGTGCATGTGTGTAGATTGTTAAGCCATTAGTAATATTACCATCAAGTATAGGCATCCCATTCCTAAACTAGATGATTTTCTTGATGAGTTGAATGTTCCCGAACATTTTCAATGATAGATTTAAAATTGCGTTACAATCAAATTCACATGAGGGAAGGGGATGAATGAAAAATGGCTTTCAAAACTAATTTTGGTCTATATTGGTTAGTCATGCCTTATACTTTAACCAGTGCACCTAGCACATTCATGAGACTCATGCGCATGTTTTGAGAGATTTCATTGGAAAATTTGTTGTATTCTACTTTTATGACAATTTGATTTATAGAAAAACTTATGAAGATTATTTGCATAATCTTAAGCATGTTTTGTTGCTTTTAAGAAGTGAGAAAGTTTATGCTAACCTCGGAAAATGTGAGTATTGTTTGTAAAAACTGACTTTTCTAGGTTATGTGGTGAGTTCACATGGACTATAAGTCAATGAAAACAAGGTGAAAGCTATCAAGGGATGACCTACTACAAAGAGTACATCCAAAGTTAGAAGTTTTTATGGTTTAGCAAGCTTCTATAGAAAATTCATTAAGAACTTCAGCACCATTGCTAGTCGGTTGACGAATGTATTAAAAAAGTTGAATAGCTTCAAGTTTGATGATAAAAAAGAAAAGCCATTTAAGTTGTTGAAATAAAGGTTGAGTAGTGCACCTCTACTTGCACTACCTAACTTTGATGAGACATTTCAAATTGAGTGTAATGCTTCGGGAGTTGGAATAGATGGAGTCTTGATGATGCAAGACAAGCCTTGGCATATTTTAGTGAAAAGTCTACCAGTGTGGCCTTAAACTAAGCTGCATATGACAAGGAGCAGTATGCACTAGTAAGGACCTTGAAGCATTTGCAACACTACTTGTGGCCTAAGTAGTTTGTTATTCATACCAACCATGAGTCCTTGAAGTATCTCAAGGGATAACAAAAGCTCAATAGGAGGCATGCATGAAAGATGGAATTCATTGTAGCATTTCCGTATGTCATACGTTACTAGAAAGGTAAAAAAAAAAACATTGCTGCTGATGTTTTATCTTGGAGGTACACTCTTCTCTCTACTTTGCAAGCTCATACTTGGCTTTGAAATACTTAGGGAATTTTATACTAGTGATCATGATTTCAAGGACGTATTTGATGATTGTTTGATTGTACCTAGTGACAAGTATCTCATACATGATGATTTTCTTTATCATTAGGGTAGATTGTGCATGCCTTCTTATTCTACTAGATTGTTGTTGGTGAAAGAAGCTCATTGTGGTGGTTTAATGGGTCATTAAACCATTAAACCATCACAAGTTATTCATTCCATAGTCCACAAGCCAGTCATTCCATTGTCCATGATGCCACTGAAGCTACTAAAAAGAAGCTTGTAGCCAAGAGAAATATGGGAAAGAAACGTGTGGTATTTGAAGCCGGTGATTGGAAAAGAACATTTTCCTTCTCAAAGGAAAACAAAGTTAGATAGCTTTGGTGATGGTCCCTTTTAAGTTCTTGAGCGGGTTAATGATAATGCTTATAAGATCGATCTTCTGGGGGATCATAATGTTCGTGATTTATCTCTATTTTAATGTTGGTCAAGTTTTGAAGACTAATCTTTTCAAAGGAGGGGTGGATGGTATGAACCAAGATGGTTAAGGAGATTAAAAACTTCAAGGAAAAATCACTAGAGCAAGAGCAGGAAGAATGATGATAAAGTTTCATGTGAATCTTCAATTGATGACAGATTGGATTCAACACCTTCCCTAGATCACCTTCTTTGATGAAGAATCTCTATTGAGGATTTTGTAGTTTCAACACTCCAATAGAAAACCTATGAGAATCTAATCCTCATAAACCCGATATTGAGAGGTAAAACTCATTCCCAATTTGACAGAAAGAATCCTGAGGAAACTAAGGCCTCAAAACCCCAACTAAACAAACTAGAAGACTTAGGTTTAATCAATTCTACGAACATGAACTATAAGAATCAATTAAAGAAGGCATTGAATTATCAATTTATTTCCATAGATTCCACAATGTAACCAATCAATTGTTCAAAAAACTAAGGAAAGAAACTCTTAGCAAGCAAACTAAGAAGGGTGAAGAACCCTAGAGACAATGGAGAATTCCTTTCTCAATTTTTAGCAAAATATCCAAGTTAGGTACAAATGAACTTATAATTGGGTATTTATGGACTATGGCCTATGCCTTGCCTATCTAGTGATTAAAGGCCTAAAAGTCCCATTAAGCCCTTGATTAAAAGCTAGAAAACAAGTTCAAACAATAAAATTCGGGTTAGAGATTACATAACTGTATTCCCACCGGGGCCGACGGTAGGGTGCAACCTACCGAATACGGTAGGACTTTGTCTTCCAAGCATTTTCATCCAGAAGCTTACCGGCGATGGTAGGTGCAGGGCTACCGTTGGCGGTAGGTATGATCTTCACCAACACTTAGCCATTTTCACAACCAATTTGCTTCCTTGAGTGATCCTTCCTTATTGTATAGATTGAGAGAAACTTGAAAACCTTCTCTTGATCTTCAAAGCCTTCAAAACCTTTATGATTCTTCAAAGCTTCCTCCATTAAAATAACCATGCCATTAACCACATTTCCACCACGTGCCTTGACTTTCTTCACCCAAGCTCTAGTTAATTTTCCACGCATCAACTCCGTAGGTTCTTGACTCTCAAGATTCATATCATCTGCCCCTCCTTTGAAAAGATTCGTCCTCAAATTGTCACCTATATGAAACAAATATAAACCAGAAACATTAAAGGTAGCAGTAATATTGTATTCACACGGAAGATCAATTTTATAGGCATTATCACTAATGTGCTCAAGAACTTGAAAAAGACCATTGCCATGAGCATCAAGTTTTGTCTTGCGTTGAAAAGGAAAACATTCTTTGCGAACGTAAACCCAAACCCAATCACCAAGTTAAAAAACAACATATTTTCCTTCAACATTTCGCTTGGCCACTAACTTCTTGTTATTGGACTCAATAGCATCATGTACTTTCGCATGAATAGACTTTACAAGCTCCCCCTTCTGCTTTCCATCCAAGCTCAGAATAGGGTCTGTAGGAAGAAAAACCAAATCAAATGGAGTTAAAAGGATTGAAACCATAAACAAGCTCTAAAGGAGAATGAAAAATAGTACAATGTCTAGCTCTATTGTAAGCAAACTGACTGTGAGAAATGAAACCTTCCTATTGTGCAATTTCTTCTTAAGGATGGCCGTAAGAAGTTGTCTAATGGTTCTGTTGACCACCTTTGTTTGGCAACAGGTTTGTTGATGATAAGCTATAGAATACAAGAAATTAGTTCCAAATTTCCTCCACAAGACACGCCAAAAATGACTAAATAACTTGGTGTCACTATCTGAAACAATAGTTCTAGATATACCCTGGAATCACACCACCCAAGTAAAGAATAAGTTTGCAACATAACTAGCATCATCAGTTTTCTTACATAGTATGAAATGAGCCATTTTAGAAAACCTATCCACAACAACAATAATCGAGTCCACATCCGTAGGTGACTTGGGCAATCCTATTATAAAATCCATAGAAGTATCAACCCAAAGTACTTTAGGCACATCTAAAGGAGGATAAAGACCATGTAGGAAAGAAGTAGATTTATCCCTTTTACATTCTAAACAATTTCCAATGAACCTTTCAACATCCTTTCTCATGTGAGGCTGAAAGAAATGCTCGTGCAATCTGTCATAAGTTTTAGTAATGCAAAAATTGCCCCATTAGACCACCACACTGAGCCTTTTTAACCAACAAAAACCTAGTAGAACAAGATGGGATGCACAATCTTCCCTCATGATAAAGAAAACCATCATGTATGAGATACTTATCATTAGATACAAGCAAACAATCATCAAATATATCTTTAAAATCTTGATCCCTAACATATAATTCCTTAAGCATCTCAAAACTAATAATTTGAGGTTGCAATATAGAGATGAGAGTGTACCTTCTAGACAATGCATCGGCTACAATGTTTTCTTTACCTTTCTTATACCGGATGACGTATAGAAACGACTCAATAAACTGTATCTATCTTCCGTGCCTCTTGTATAGCTCTTATTTTCCTTTAAGAAACTTCAAGGACTCATGATGTATGTGCACAACAAACTTCTTAGGCCACAAACAATATTGCCAATATCTCAATGTCCTCACAAGTGCATAGAACTCCGTATCATATGTAGCCTAATTCAATGCCACACCCGTCAACTTTTTGCTAAAATAAGCCAAGGGTCTCTTGTCTTGCATCAAAACTCCTCCAATGCCAACACCTGACACAGCAAATTCTATCTCAAACATCTTTTCAAAGTTAAGTAGCACAAGTAAAGGAGCACTACTCAACTTCTCCTTTAGCAACTTGAATGCTTTCTCTTGATTCTCCTCCCATTTAAAGCCATTAATCTTCATAATGCTATCCATCAAGGGAGTTGCAATGGTTCTAAAGTCCTTAATGAATCTCTGATAAAAACTTGCTAGATCATGGAAGCTCTCACTTCGGATACATTTTTGTGAGTAGGCCATTCCTTGATTTCTTTCACCTTCTCCTAATCCACTTGAAGACCTTGAGAGCTCACCAGATAAACCTAGGAAAGTCACATTTTCCAAACAAAACTCACATTTTCCAAGGGTAGCATATAATTCTCACTTCTCAAAGCTAACAAAACTTGTTTAAGATGATTCAAATGATATTCATAAGTTTTGTTATAGATCAAAATATCATCAAATAAACTTCAAAATATTTACTAATAAAATTTCTCAACACATGATACATAAGTCTCATGAAAGTACTAGGAGCATTAGTTAAACCAAAAGGCTTGATTAGCCATTCATAGAGACCAAAATTAGCTTTCAAAATCATTTTCTACTCATCTCCTTCCCTCATCTAATTTAATAGTAACCCGATTTTAAATCAAACTTTTGAAATATTTGAGAACCATGTAACTCATCAAGCAAATCATCTAATTTGGGAACGGGATGCCTATACTTGATAGTAATGTTGTTAATGGCTCTACAACCTACACACATACGCTATGTACCATCTTTCTTTAGAGCTAACGAAACGAGAACGACATAAGGGCTCAAGCTCTCTTTTACATAGCCTTTGGAGAGAAAATTCTTAACTTTTCTTCCTAGCTCCTTGGTCTCTTCGGTTGTGCTTCTATAAACCGGTCTATTTGGCAATACTACTTTATGTACCGAATCAATTTAATGTTTAATTCCTACAAATGAGGGAGTTCACCCGGAATCTCTTCGAGAAAGACATCATTGTACTCTTTAATAACCTTTACTATAGCCTTAAACATAGAAGACAAGTGATCATTAGTAGAAAAAAATGTATCCTGCAATATAGAAGTACAACCAACTCTTCCTTTTCAATGGCTTCTACAATCTCACTCTCTTTCGCACAGAAACATTTTTTCCTCTCTTGCAACTATCACTCTTTTGATCATTCACTTTCTTGTCTCTCTTCAATTTTACCTCTCTAGGTTTTCCATACTCATATCTTTTTCATCAATTCATTTTCCCTCTTTAATGTTCTTCCTCTTTTTCTCCCATCTTTTGTTCTTCAAAGACTTGACTAGGAGTAAAAGGATTCAACATGAACTTCTCTCCATCCTTCTCAAAGGTGTAAGTGTTTCAAACCATCATGAATAACTTTCCGATCATATTGCCGAGGACGTCCCAACAACAAATGTCTAACTTGCATAGGAACCACGTCACAAAGAATTTCATCATTATATGACCCCTTAGTAAAAGACACTAGCACTTGTTTGTTAACCTTCACTTCTCCACTAACATTTAATCAATGAAGTTTATAAGGATTAAGATGCTTAAGGAGAGGTAAGTTCAACTTTTCGACAAGATATGTACTAGTCACATTAGTGCAACTACCACTATAAATAATAAGGTTAGCAACTTTACCTCCCACTAAGCGTTTAGTGTGAAAGATGTTTTTTCTTTGAGTGCTAGATTCTTCCTCAAGGACTTGAGTAGACAAATCTCTAATAGTCACCAAGCTCATGCCTTCTTCATCGTCTTGAAAAGAGACGATCTCTTGATCTGCACTGCTTTCTTCCTTGTCAACAATACCCTCTTGGCAATCATCTTCACTCTTTTCAATCCAACTATTTAAATCTTCACTAAAGACCAAAGTTTTCTTGGTAGGACAATTTATGGTTGTATGCTCCACACAGTTGCACTTGAAGCACCTTGTTGGATTGGTAATGAACCTTCCTTTCTCTTCCACATTAGGCTTAGAATTATTGTTGAAAGCCACCTTTGATGTATCTTTCTTCTTTGGCCAACTCTTGTAGGTAGATACTTGAGGTTTATGCATCACATTTCTTGAAGAAGGAAGATTAGTCTTAGAGAAACCAATCCTTTTTCTTTGATTCTCAATCTTGGTAGCCAAATAACACATTTCTTTATAAGTGGTTTAAGGGTACAATTCTAGTTGATTAGCAATGTCCCCATTGAGACCACTTAAAAATCTAGCAATTGAAGAATCTTTGTCTTCCTCCAAACTCAATCTTAAAGTGTATAACTCCATTTCTTGCCTATGTTCCTCAGCACTTTTGTTGCCTTGCTTAAGAGTCATCGACTTATAGTGAAGCTTCCTATAATAATGTTCCGTTACAAATCTTTCTTTCATGAGAGTCTTCAGTTTTGCCTATGTTTCTACCAATTTTCTACATTTTCTCAACCTTTGAGTGACAATTCTTTCCCATCAATGAAGTGCATAACACGAGAATTCGGGAATGACAGTTTCACCTTGACAATGTCACTATAGTTTCTCACAGGAACAGGTTCTCTACTTATCGTTCCTAATCAAGGAACACATTTGGATCACTCTCAACATTGAAGCTAGGCACCTTCCACTTGATTTTGTCTGGAGCTTTATCCTCTTGTTGATTACCATAGTAGCCTCCGTGGTATGCTTGACCAACAATAGGATTCTCTCCATAATATTTATACAAGTCATCTTCATGTCATACTTCATGTCTTAGAACCTCTTCTTGTGGTCCATAATATCCTCTTCCTCGTAGACCTCCTCTTCTTCCACCTTTAACTTGTTGTCTTCGTTAGTATCCACCATCATGAAATGGATAAGAATTTTGAGTCGATATGTCATGTATCCATAAGTAGATACATTGTCATAAAGTCTTTAATGGTGAGGTGAATTAAAACCTCCATGATTATCTCCAAGTTTTTGCTCCAGTGTGGCACTACTTTTGTCCCTCTTAAGCTCTTCAACATCTTTAGCAACACTTTGAAATCGTCTTGCCAATCATTTAATTGATTGTTGCATAGACCGCAAACTCTCATTTAATTCATCCTTGTAGGATCATAGTGCCTTCTTGATGAGATTGAGTAGGTAAATGACCATTCGTAGACATTGTTAAACCTGCAAATTAAACAAAGAAAACAAAACAAAAGGACCTCCCAATCACTCCCTAAGTGTTTACACTCTTTGATGATCACTCAATTCGCTCGTCTTTAGCACTCTTTATTGGCTTTTATCAAGATAAGCCCACCCTCTTACATTTTCCAAACACTCTTAACTCAAGTCTCTATAAGATTCTTTGAACCTTTTAACCAACTCAAACAAAGAGCAAAAATCGCAAGCAAGTAAGTGAATCAATTCACTCAGTTGGATATAAGTATTCAAAGAGACAAAGTTTTAAACACTTGAGGTATAAGAATTTCAAAGAATATAATCTATTGAAAAGAGCTACAAAAAATAATTGATCATCTAGAAAAGATTAGAAACACACAAGACAAGAAGTAGAAGTAAAAAACAAAGCAATTCAAAACAAATAGGCTAAACAAAGAAAATAAGAGTACTAAGAAACTTTTCTAGGAAGTAGGCAATGATGAGACCGTGTCATTAAATCAAAGATAACTCTAGAAACACGAATCCAAATCAAGTGAAACCGATTCAGGAAGATTCCTCACTCCACGGGGATGAATGTAAGAATAAATTGCATTCGAATTGAATCAGTATAACATAAGATATGCTTGGATTAATTCACACATTTTTGTCATCTGGTATGATCACATATACACATGAATTTCTGGAGGATTAAAATCCATGAGATAGAGTTAGAAGAATGCTAGAAATGGAGACAAACAAGAATTTCTAGAATTTTTGGACCAGTTTTGGAAGAACTCCACTTTTGGGATTTTAAAGAATTCAAATGAACAAGTGACCTGCATAAAGATTGTAGAAGACTTCTTGAGGTTTCTATAATGGTATGGTTCATTCATATGTGAGTTAATTAGGATAGCCTATGATCCGTCTTAAACCAGACATTCTACCTTTTATTTCCAAGATGATACATTTTGGTAAAATGTCCATGACATAAGGTATAGGAGTCCAATTCAGCTGCTTCCAAGATCTACAACTTTCTCGAAGATACCAAGATCTAGTTCAAACATTTTAAGGTCAAACAAGGCAAAGAATATCCTACCATGTGTACTGTCCAAGAACCATCTCCTTGACCACAACCTATCGTCGATGTTAGGTCTCGACTGGGAGACTCATTTTGTACTATTTAAAGAGTATTTTTACCTATTAACTTGGTTCCTCAGTACCTTAACGTGTAATAAATATCATAAGATGCCATTAACTTTCCTTAAGCTAGTTTAGAAGTTAGGGTTGGAATTAATCACCAAGAGGAGCCTATATATACTATTTTCAGCCGATTTTTAAACATTGAATGAAATAAGAATATATGAGAGAATTTGCAGCCACCAAGGCTTGGTTCCTAGGGTTTTCTTTATCTTCATCTTCTTCCCTTGAACTAGAGTAGTTCATTGGTTGATTGAGCAAAAAATTCTTGAATGGATTTTCAAAAGCTCTTTGTCTCATCTCTCTAAAATTCCTAATCTTCTAGAGGTTTTAGTTCTTTAGCTAATGTTGCTAGTTGTTAGGTCTTCTTTAGGTAGCGAATAGGTGGGGGTTTGTTAACTCCTGTTGATTTCTTCCTAAGGGAAAGATTGGAGGCTTTTTATTGGAGGGTTTGGGGCTTATCTTCAAGTTTGCCAAAGGGATTTCCTCTCAAATCCTCAAGTAAAGAGAGAAGATTATTAGGAAAGAAATGAGCTCAATCATCCATCAAGATAAGTTCATACCGCGTGGTATCAAAGCCATCACCATTTCAGGTGATTTTTGTGTCTTTTACTTTTTGAAATTTTGATTTACGAAAGCCAAAATTGAAAGAAATTGAAAAAAAAGGCAAGTAGTCTAGAATTTTCAGACAAGACATTACATGTGAAAAGATTGAGATGAAAAGTGTATCCAATGAAACCCAAATTGCATGAATGTGTCTAGTTTGAATCTTTTTTGAGTTTTGGTTCTTCAGAAACAAGTTTGGGCCGATTTGGAGTTAATTTTGTTGATCAATTTGTTCAAAATTTGTAAGTATCTAGAAATCGCGACTATTGAAAGCTTGTACATTAATATGCCTATATCTTGTGCTATACCTTCTCATATAGATCGAAATTTGTGCTTAAATTCATCCTCTTCGAGTTGTGCATCTTTCTAAACTTTTTTTGACTCAATTTGGAGCTATATTCATGGGGTTATTGTGATTTTAGGGATAAGGTGTCATTATGCTCTGTTTTCTTGAATTTTTTCTAGTACTCATGAATTCTTTGAATCAAACTTTGAATTTGTCTTTGTTTTTAATTTGAATCATTTTCCTTTGAAATTTTTGGTTTTTACCTTTGCTTTTTCTTGTTGGAGATGAATATTTGTTTGGCTTAAGCTCTTGAAATTATTATTTTTTAAACTCTAGGCCTATCAAGTGTTTGATGAAAATCCTCTTAGTCTTTGTCTTCTTAACTTTTTGGGAATTTTTTGTTTATTCTTCTGGTTGAATTTGCTTTGGTAATTTGGTGGAACTAGAAGCTATATAGAAAACCTTACAGGTTGAGGATTGAAAAAGGCAGGAGGGTGAGATTCTTATTATAAAAACCGAAGAGTGTGAGTGAACCACGAGGGGTGAGTGAACCTATTTCGAGTGATACACTGAGAAAGTGTTGAGGTCGTTGTTTTGCTTTACTAACCTTTGTTTTTCAGGTTTAATCTTACATATTAAGCTGTGTATGGTGAAGTGAGTGTTACAAAGAACCTAAATAGAGCTCCTAGTAGACCAGTTTGGCAAGATGTGAAGGAATCCATGAGGTCCCTTCAACTTCAGCTTAGTAGGGTGGAAAAAATCTCGGAAACATGGAGAGAAAATTGGACTAAAGGGAACGTGAGTATGCAAAAGGTGGATACTATGGGAATCTTGGATATCAAGAATATGATGAAGGCAGTTCTTACTACCAAATTAGAGAAAGTTGCCGGAAGAAATATGAAATAATGGAAAGAAATTTTAGAGTGGGTTATGAGAGCTAGGAAGGTTCTAGGTATTCTACATGGATGATGGATATGGGCATTGGTATATCCTATGAACAAGAAGCTAGGTACTATAAAAAGGAAACCTATGAATTTCAAGAGAGCATGGAGTCCAACAACATAGCCAATGTGCAAAAAAATATGCCATCCCCTCTTTCAAGTCAAAAGGAAGCAGAGAAAACTTGTGCTCAAAAGAAAGTTAGATTTGAAGGACAACTAAGGAAATTTGAGTTATGTCAAATGAGCATATTGGAAAGAAAACTTCCATTGTTGAACCTAGTGGTCCTATTATCAAGAAGAGCAATATTGAGTGGAGTGCAAGATCCAAAAAGTGATGCTAGACAAGAATGATACATGTGAGGGAAAAGAAAGTCATGAAAGAATAGAAAGAGTGAAAGAAAGTGAGAGAATTAGTATAGAACATTGTTTCCTTGATGCAATTCCTTCTTTGTTTGAGAAAGTTGAAAGAGATGAGAGTGAGATCTCGAAAGAAAGAAAAGAGGGAACAATGAAAGAAAAAGAGAGTTTGTTTGAAGGAAATAGGACAATAAATAAATAAAAGGGGAGTGAAAGTGCCAATGAGAGACATGATAAGAGTTCCTATTCTCTTGGGCTAAAATTGGACTAACTTTTACGTGAGGAGAGATGTTTATTGTCAACCAAATTAATCCTTTTCTTGCTCTTATTTCTTCTTATGTGCAGAATTTTCAAGAGAAGAAGAAGAGAATTGGAGGGAAGCTTTATCTAAAGAAACTTCAATAAGATTTTCTTCTAACTCTTTACCTTTGAGCATTGAATTCTCTTTTAAGGGATTGAAGTTATTATGAATGCACATGTGTCTCATGAGGATGTTTTTGGAAAGTTATTTAAGGACTCTCTTAGTTACTATCCCTCTTACTTAATTGTTTGCATTCTTAAGAGCTCTCAATCTTACACTTTTCTTGAATACCCTTTTATGCTTAGAGGTGCCACTCGTGATCATTCTTGCGATAATTCTCTATATGATTCTAGGATGAATGATTACCACTCCTATGTTGCTAATATGGATTCTTTTGTGCTAGAAGATGAAAAGAAAGAGGAGTGCATGCTAAGAGATTTGGAAACAAGGAAAGAGATTAGAGAAAGAGTTTTCCAATCTACAAGAAAAAATAACAATGAGATTTTCTCTTAACCCTTCTCCTTTTTATATTATGAATTCTCTTGCAAAGAACTTAATTTGTTGTTAGATTCCCATTCTTTTCATGTGAGCATATGTGGAAAAGCATGTGTAATCTTTCTTGATGGGAATATATTCTTACTTGTTCCTTGCATGACTAAGTGTTTACCTTCTTGTATCCCTTTTGAGGAACAACTTGTGGAAATAGAGACTAAATATGAGCTATTTTCCTATAATCCTGAGTTGTTAAATGACGATCTCGTCATAGAGTCTATGATTGCTAGAGTTCTATATTCTTGTGCTTCTATGTGGAGTAAGGGTGGTATCATTCTTGAATCTCTAGTTGAAGGTTGTTGTGCTAAGGGAGTTAGTTGGTTTAATTTTTCTTTATATGAAGATATTCATGATAAGTATGTGGAAAAGTTTGTTGAGGATTGTAGTGGCATGTAATCTTTTCTTGATACTTTGGTAAGGCATCATGAAGCTTTTACTCTTTTAAACCAACTTTTGCTCCTTGTGAATGAACATTTTGAATTTCCTTGCAATAGCATGAATTTTTAAGGATGATGAATCTTTAAAAACCTTGTTGAGTACAAAAAATTATAGTTTTCAATTCTTTCATTTATATTTCAAGGAGTCCATCGTGGTTTTGGAAAGTGAAAACAAATGTGGAGGTAGTTTTAAGGTGTTAAAGGTTCATCTTTGTGGTCTTTTGAAAACTAGCTTTGAAAACCGTGCATTTGAACTAAATTTGAAGGAACACTTGAGAAACATCTTGACTACATTATTCTTTCATTGTGATTCTTTGAAAGATGCTTTCTTAAATGATTTGTTATTTCAAAACAAGAACTTGTGTGCCGTATTGTTGCATCTTGCTTTTCGTGGTAACTTGTTTTATCACTTACATTTTAAAGAGTTCTTGGAGAAAACGGTTTTTGATGAGGTATGTAGAAAATTTTGTGATCTTGAAAACTTTGTGACTATATTTCCTTGTCTCAAGTCTTAAGTGGTAAAATCTTTGAAGCATGAAGTGTATTCTTCTCTTTCATTGGAATTCTTTTGGAAAATGTGTTTTTACTGTCCTTGCCTTTTCGGAGAAGAGTTTGTCCGAATTTCAAAAGCATTTCCTTGATACCAAGAATTTGAAACCTTCTTGTTTTATCACCTTCAATTTAAAGAATGTTGTTTGAAAATATCCTTTCCATGTGATTCTATCTTTGTTGTAAAAAAGAAATTAAATAGATCCTTGTTTTCCTCCTTTCTTTGTTAATCAATCTTTTGCTTGGATTTTTGTAAACTATAAAAATGTTTTAATCTTGTGGGATCTTAAATCTTTTATCCTCTACTTTACATTGAGAGATTCCATGAAATGTGAGCTTTGAATTTCATTGTCCAATCAAAGATATATATCTGGGAAAGTTGTTTAAAATATTAACAAGAAGATCACTCTTTAGAAAATTAGTTCAAAATTCCCTATATGAAACTCTTGAGAGTATTATTCATGCTTGGCATGTTCATTCCTTGATTAACTTCTTGTGCATCACTTTCAACTCTTTTGAAAAGTTGAGTTATTACTTTGAATTTCCATTCAAAGAAGTTTTAAGCAGGGAAGCTTTTCATGAGTTGCCTCTACAACAATTCCTTTATCCCCTATGTGCCTATTTGGAAAGAAGTTGTGTAAGGTTCGAGTGGTTTGGATTTAGTTCACCTTTGTAATGCTATCTCTTAATCTTCTTTGTTTGTACATCCTTTTCTTTTCACAGACCTTTTAAAGAAGTTGTAGTGACCCTACTTTCCTTGTTATTTATTTGACCACTGGACTTAATGGACTAGTTTTGGAGTGTTTTAGTAATAATGTTCATAGCATTGTTCATTTGAAACATTTAATTTCTAACATTGCTTGCCTTTTTGTATTTTAATGAAGGTGCGAATTTGAGGACAAATTCTTTCTAAGAGAGGGGTACGGTATGATCACGTACACGCATGAATGCTTGGAGGATTCGAATCAAATCCAAGAGATAGATTTAGAAGAATGGTCAAAATGGAGACATTGGAATTTCTGGAATTTTAGGACCAGTTTTGTAGGAACTCCACTTTTGGGCTTTTAAAGAATTCAAATGAACATGTGTCCTTCATAAAGATTATAGAAGACTTCTTGAAGTTTCTATAATGGTATGGCTCATTCATATATGTTTTCAATTGGATATCCTATGATCTGTCTTAAACTGGAGATTCTACCTTCGATTTCCATGACAATACATTTCTGTAAAATGGCCATACAATAAGTTATAGGAGTCCAATTGAGCTACTTCAAGATTCATTGGAAATCTAAACGAAAGATCTAAAACTCTTCTGAGGACATCAAGACCTAATTTGAACGGTTTGAAGGTCAAATAAGTCAAAACATATCCTACCGTGCGTACTATCCAAGAGCCACCTCCGTGACCATGACCTATCATTTAGATTGTAGGTAGACCTACTGTCCACTGTACGTCTCAAATGGGTGACTTATTTGTGTTATTTAAGTAGCATTTTGACTTACTAACTTGGTTTCTTAGTACCTCAACTTGTAATTAAGTGGTATAAGATGCCATTAACTTTCCTTAAGCTAGTTTAAGAGCTAGATAGGGTTGGAATTAGTCACCAAGAGGGGCCTGTATAAAATCTTTCTCAGCCCATTTTTAAACATTGAATGAAATATGAATATATGAGAGAATTTGCAGCCAATAAGGCTTGGTTCCTAGGGTTTTCTTTAGCTTCTTCTTCTTCTCTTGAACTAGAGTAGTTCATTGGTTGATTGAGGAAGAGATTCTTGAACGGATTTCAAGAGCTCTTTGTCTCATAGTTGTTAGATCTTCTCTAGGTAGGGAATAGGTAGGGATTTGTTAACTCTTGTTGATTTCTTCCTAAGTGAAAGATAGGGCGATTTCTATTGGAGGGTTTGGTGCTTACCATCAAGTTTTCCAAAGGGGTTTCCTCTCAAATACTTAAGTAAAGAGAGAAGATCATTGGAAGGAAATAAGCTCAATCATCCATCAAGATGAGTTCATACCACTTGAGGTGTAAGAATTTCAAAGAATGCAACCTATGGAAAAGAGCCAACAAACATAATTCATCATCAAAAATATATTAGAAACACAAAAGAAAGAAATTGGACGTAAAAAACAAAGCAATTCAAGACAAATAGACTAATAAAGAACACAGGAGTAATAAGAAAATTTTCCAGGAAAGAGGGGATGATAACACCCTATCACTAAATCGAAGATAACTCCATAAATACGTATCCAAATCAAGTGAAACAAATTCAGGAAGATCCTCATGTTGGAATCCGTAGGCAAAACAAAATAAAATAAAACTACGGAAATCCACCAACAGGATCTGCACATACTAGAAAAACCGATTGGATAGAAATTACCTCAATGTTTTGATTGTTCGTTGTGGAGGCGCTGCTTTGTACGCTTCGCCCTCTACTGGTATCCACGCGACGAACTCCTCTGCAAGCGATTGGGATACTAGCCCCTTCTGTGTTCTGAAAATTGTTCAGAACTGATCCTGACTATCTGGTAATCGGTCGTATTTCGGAGAGAGGAGACGAGATACTATATCGCTGTTCTAGGGTTTAGAGTTTTGTTTTTCTTTATTCAGATAGAGGACGACCACCAAGAAAAGGTTAACATAACCTTTTATAGCTGTCAATATCAAAACCCTAACTGTCATCTAATGACAGTTTAATCTCGTCCGTCTATTCCTATAATCATCCAACCGTTGGATGAGTAATATTAAGTAATTAATTTCATTTATTCTATTAAACAAAATTAATTACTTATTAACCTACCAGAAAATACAATATGGAATCTGATTCCCCTTTTGTATACGTTCAACGAATCTGGACACAATCTAGATACATTGAACGTGGACATTATGCTCACAAGATCGTCTATGCGTGTGACCCTGTAGGTTCACTTAACGTTGGCAGTGAATGAAAAATGTCCTAGACATTTATTCACAAAACATAAGTGGCCTCTAGCAAGACATTATGCTTACCCAAGTTAAGTAAATGTAATAATAACCTAGCATCAGATTTAATATTTAGTCCTTTTGTCACACGATATCCTAATTAAGTATAAGGCATGGATCAAGTCATCCTTATAAAACTTAATTAACCATTTACTTGATCACCAGGCAGACTGTTCCAACAAATAATATTAATAACACCTTATTAATACTTATTTGAGCATGGCCATGCATATTTTCTAGTCTTCCTTATCAAGGGGCCCATGGATATCTCTCTCTAAAAAGAGAGGGACAAATCCCTTTCACTATCTCCAATATTCAAGCCATGAGGAGAAAATAAGCCAACCAATAATCATAATGATCACCTAATTAAAAGTGATGTTTGACTATGTCAAAACATATTTTTCTCCCCATGCAAGAAACATTAGAAACATTAGGTCGAAGACACCAAATATAAAACTGAGAAGAAATACTTCTAACTTAAACCCATGCAATATTTCTTCTTCACTTTAGGTCATGTCCAATACAATATTCTCAATATGTATTTATGAATTGATTTTATATCTCATATTCATGATCAGTAAAACTTGACCATCAATCAACTTCACACTAGTTTACAAGATGTAATATAATAGGGACAAATAAGAATAGTATTTTATTAGCCATAAGGGTTTTACTATCAAGTCACATACTTGATGACCAAGAGCATAAAATACAATTCAAAAATACATGCTTCATAAATCATAAATGTGAGTCAATTGGTCTTAGGGCATATACTAACAATCTCCCACTTGCCCTACCACCAATTTGACATGACTCTCAAACCCATTGACCTAGTATGACTCTCATGCTTAAGTTGTGGGAGTGGCTTTGTCAATGGATCTGCGACATTGTCATTGGCGTCTACTTTGCAAATTTTAACATCTCCACGCTCAATAATTTCTCGAATAAGATGGAAACACCTGAGAATATGTTTGGATCGTTGATGAGATCTAGGTTCCTTAGCTTGTGCAATGGCTCCTGTATTATCAAAATATAGGTCCACTGGGTTCACAATGCTAGGAATTTCACCTAGTTCTGTGATGAACTTTCTGATCCAAACTGCCTCCTTGGCTACATCAGAAGCAGCCACATACTCAGCCTCTGTAGTAGAATCGGCCACGGTATCTTGCTTTGAACTCTTCCAGCTCATAGCACCTCCATTAAAACAAAACACAAATCCAGATTGCGATCTAAAATCATCTACATCAGTCTGAAAGCTAGCATCCGTGTAACCATTTACAGCAAGCTCTCCATCCTGACCTCTGTAGATCAAAAACATCTCTTTAGTCCTTCTTAAGTACTTGAGAATGTTTTATACTGCAGTCCAATGCGGTTCACCAGGATTTGACTGAAATCTGCTAGTCATGCTTAATGCATACGAGACATCTGGGCGAGTGCATAACATGGCGTACATGATAGATCCAATTGCGGAAGCGTAAGGAATCTTACTCATGCGTTCTGTATCCTCCCTTATGGTAGGACTTTGAGACTTACTGAGTTTAACGCCATGTGACATTGGCAAGAATCCTCTCTTAGAATCTTGCATACTGAACCTTTTCAGTACCTTGTCAATATATCCACTCTGACTTAGGCCAATAAGCTTTTTTAGATCTATCTCAATAGATCCTAATGCCTAGAATATAGGCCGCTTCGCCTAAATCTTTCATTGAAAAACACTTCCCCAACCAAGTTTTTACACTTTGCAAAGTGGTGATATCATTCCCAATTAACAAGATGTCATCGACATAGAGTACTAAGAAGACTACTGCATTTTCTGTAACCCTTTTGTAAACACAAGGTTCATCCTCATTCTTGATGAAATTGAATTCTTTAATTGCTTCATCAAAACGAAGGTTCCAACTTCGAGATGCTTGTTTCAAGCCATAAATGGATCTTTGAAGTTTACACACTTTACTAGAATTCGAAGGATGAATAAAACCTTCAGGTTGTGTCATATACACATCCTCCAGTAGATTTCTATTAAGAAAAGCAGTTTTAACATCCATTTGCCATATTTCATAATCATAATATGCTGCAATGGCAAGTAGAATTCTAATTGACTTAAGCATTACAACTGGAGAAAAGGTTTCATCATAGTCTATACCATGAGTTTGTCTATACCCTTTTGCTACCAATCGTGCTTTGTAAGTGTGCACATTGCCATCCATGTAAGTTTTCTCTTTGAAAACCCATTTACACCCTATGGTCTTGCAACCTTCAGGTGGATCAATCAAAGTCCAAACTTGATTATCATGCATGGATTGCATTTCTGATTTCATAGCCTCTAGCCATTTGCTAGATTCAGGACTATGAATAGCATCTTGGTAGGAATCAGGTTCACCTTGATCAATAAGATCAATATTATGATCCTTAGTCACAAGAAATCCATATCTCTGTGGTATCTGAGAAATCCTACAAGACCTTCTTGGTCCTTGTATCAAAGGTTCAGGCTCAGTATGAATACGTGAGTCCAACTGAGTATCCATACCCGGTTCAGAAATGGTCTGCTGTCCCTGAGCTTCTTCAAGATGGATTCTACTCCCACTAACTCTTTTGGAAACGAAATCCCTTTGAAGGAAAATTCTATTCCCAGCAACAAACACTTTGTTTAAAGATAGAAGATAAAAGTAGTATCCTTTAGTTTGGACACTTATCATATTTGGGTGCTAGTTTTTTAGATAACGATTGCTTCACATAAGCATCACATCCCCAAATTTTGAGAAATGCTAAACTAGGTTGTTTCCCGGTCCATATCTCATATGGTGTCTTCTGAACAGCTTTAGATGGAACTCTATTTAATATGAATGCAGCAGTTTCTAGAGCATAACCCCAAAAAGAAATTAGAAAATCTGTTTTACTCATCATAGATCGAACCATATCCAATAGAGTTCGATTTCTATGTTCAGACACACCATTCCATTGTGGTGTTCCTGGTGGAGTTAATTGTGATACTATCCCACAATTTTTTAGATGTTCGTCAAACTCTTGGCCTAAGTATTCACCACCTCGATCTGATCGAAGTAATTTGATACTCCTTCCAAGTTGATTTTGTACTTCATTTTGAAATTCCTTAAACTTTTGAAAGGAATCAGATTTATGTTTCATTAGATAGACATAACCATATCTACTGAAATCATCTGTGAATGTAATGAAATACTGAAAACCTCCTCTGGCTTGTGTGTTCATTGGCCCACATACATCAGTATGTATAAGTTCCAATAAATCGGTAGCCCTTTCACTTTGTCCTGTAAATGTACTTTTAGTCATTTTGCCTAATAAACAAGAATCACATTTTTCATAAGACTCAAGGTCGAATGATGATAAAAGTCCATCTTGATGGAGTTTGGATATGCGTTTCTCATTTATATGGCCCAAACGACAATGCCAGAAGTAAGTTTGATTTAAATCATTAGATTTAAATTTCTTTGTATTTATGTTATAGATGGGCTTACTAATGGAATCATGTAGGTTGAGAATATAAAGTCCATTACATAAAAAGGCATCCCTATAGAAAATATCATTTTTATAAATAGAACTTTTACCATTCTTAGTATTAAACTCAAAACCATCAATATCCAAACAAGAAACTGAAATGATGTTCCTACTCATAGCAGGAACATAATAACAATCATTAAGTTCAATTATAAGCCCAGTAGGCAAAAGTAAATCAAATGTCCCTACGGCTACAGCAGCAACTTTTGCTCCATTTGCAACTCGTAGGTCCACCTCTCCCTTTGCCAAAGATCTACTCCTTTTGAGTCCCTGCACATTTACACAAATGTGAGCTCCACATCCGGTATCTAATACCCACGAAGTAGGAGTAGACATATTAATTTCTATAACGAAAATACCTGAAGCGGCAGTCTCACTGGCCTTTTGCTTCTTCTTTTCTTCCAAGTAGAGCTTGCAATTCCTCTTCCAATGACCAGGTTCATTGCAGTGGAAGCAAGTCCCTTCCTTTGGTGGTTTAACCTTGGGCTTGGGCTTCTGCTTGCCTTTACCCTTTTTGGCCATATCCTTTCCCTTTCCCTTGTTCTTCTTGAACTGCCCCTTCTGAACCATCAGAACATTAGGAGTAGACTTCCTAATGTTTTGTTCAGCCTGCTTGAGCATCCCGTGCAATTCATTTATGGACTTTTCCATATTATGCATATTGAAGTTCATGAAAAACTTATCATAGTCAGAGGTCAAAGGGGCCAAGATCATATCAGTAGCCAAGTAATGACTTACAGGTGCTCCAAGTTTTTCAAGCTGATCAAAATACCCTTTCATCTTAAGGACATGAGCAATAACTGAAGTGCCAGGGGTCATTTTGCAACTATTCAACGCCTTAGTGGTAAGATATCTCTCTTGACGTGCCTACTCTTGGAACATTTCCTTGAGCTGTTTTATCATCTCATAAGCCTCAACTTCCTCGAATTGCTTTTGAAACTCAGATTCCATCGTAGCCAACATGAGACATGTCACATCGTTAGAATCATCCTTGTGCTTACTATAAGCATCCTTTTCGACTCTGGGCACATTGTTAGCTGGTTGATTAGGGATAGGGTTCTCAAGTACATATATCTTTTTTTCTTGTTTAAGGACAATCCTTAAATTTCATGCCCAATCAAGAAAGTTAGTCCCACTAAGCTTATTATTTTCAAGCACGGATCGCAACGATGTGTTTGAATTGTTTGAGGCCATTATCTACATAGAATTTGCATAGTAAAATTAAATAAATGAAGCATTAAATTTTCCCTGAAATATTCAACACTTGATATAAATCATGGGTATAAAATTCATTTTATTCTAATCATAAGTAAGCTTTGGCTTAACACCCATAATTAGAGAAAAATATATTAATGGGATTTACATCTAAATGTACCGGCAAAATCCCATATGATGTCCTAGGCTCAAAACTGTTTTGATAGCCTAGTTAAGCCAAATCATTCCAAACATATGGAAATCACCATTTTCCATCTTCCCCTACTTAGGTAACCATTTATCTCTTGCTTTGGCAATGAGACAAAATGATGATCCAAGCATGGAGAAGTGCTTATGATCATGGAAGACATTTTACGACTTAATTTTTTTATTTCTTTTTACATGGTTTCAAAAACCTTCTTCCCTTTTTATTTGTATATTATTTCACAAAACATATATAAAAAATAAAAGGAAATAAACTAAACATCACATGCATAATATATATACATCAAATAAAACGTGTCATAGCATGGCCCCAATCTTATATTGACTTCCATGAGCCTCATGGAAGTCAAAGGTCAATCTAGGTAAGTCTTCATCTCCATGAGCTTGCCTCCAATGTCTTGGCCTTCTAATCTTGTCACATAGGACAGAAAAATATACATAGGAATAGGAAATAAAATTAACCTATTCTAGTAAAGCTTGATAATATTACATAAATGAAAATAACGACACGCAGGCCGTATTTAAAAACATACAACCCATTAACAAAATAAGCCAATCAATCACAAGAGGTAAAGGGCCATGCTATGCACCATGCATCTAAAGATAGGAAGAAACATGCAGAGAAACAACAAGGGGGGTTCTGGGGGCGAAGCCCCCGGAAGAAAACGACGGTCCCTAAAATCACTGAATAAGTTATTGCCGTCATAAACCCTAAAATCATGCCGCCAGAAATTTTGTTTAACAGTTAAACATTAAATCATGTGATTCTGCATATTAGTTTAACAATTAAATTGCACAGATTACAGACTGTACGCCAAACAATTTGGCAATAACAACATTCTGTTTAATTAATCGCATTAATAAGTAAAATAGAATATGATATGTGCGAATCCTATAATTCAATTTACTCTGATTATTACACTAATCAAAAACCTCACTCTAAGGCCGATTGAAAACAACATGTGTAATCAAAGCGGTAACAGATAAAATCAGTAAAACTAGTATGTACGTGGCTCTGATGCCACTGTTGGAATCCGTAGGCAAAAACAAAGTAAAATAAAACTACGGAAATCCACCAACAGGATCTGCACATACTAGAAAAACCGATTGGATAGAAATTACCTCAATATTTTGATTGTTTTGTGGAGGCGCTGCTTTGTACGCTTCGCCCTCTACTGGTATCCACGCGACGAACTCCTCTGCAAGCGATCGGGATGCTAGCCCCTTCTGTGTTCTGAAAACTGTTCAGAACTGATCCTGACTATCCGGTAATCAGTCGTATTTCAGAGAGAGAAGACGAGATACTATATCGCCGTTCTAGGGTTTAGGGTTTTGTTTTTCTTTATTCAGATAAAGGACGATCACCAAGAAAAGGTTAACATAACCTTTTATAGCTGTCAATATCAAAACCCTAACTGTCATCTAATGACAGTTTAATCCCGTCCGTCTATTCTTGTAATCATCCAACGGTTGGATGAGTAATATTAAGTAACTAATTTTATTTATTCTATTAAACAAAAATTAATTACTTATTAACCTACCAGAAAATACAATATGGAATCTGATTCCCCTTTTGTATACGTTCAACGAATCTGGACACAATCTAGATACATTGAACGTGGACATTATGCTCACAAGATCGTCTATGCGTGTGACCCGGTAGGTTCACTTAACGTTGGCAGGGAATGAAAAATGTCCTAGACATTTATTCACAAAACATAAGCGGGACATTATGCTTACCCAAGGTAAGTAAATGTAATAATAACCTAGCATCAGAATTAATATTTAGTCCTTTTGTCACACGATATCCTAATTAAGTATAAGGCATGGATCAAGTCATCCTTATAAAACTTAATTAACCATTTACTTGATCACCAGACAGACTGTTCCAACAAATAATATTAATAACACCTTATTACTACTTATCTGAGCATGGCCATGCGTATTTTCCAGTCTTCCTTATTAAGGGGCCCATGGATATCTCTCTCTAAAAAGAGAGGGACAAATCCCTTTCACTATCTCCAATATTCAAGCCATGACGAGAAAATAAGCCAACCAATAATCATAATGATCACCTAATTAAAAGTGATGTTTGACTATGTCAAAACATATTTTTGTCCCCATGCAAGAAACATTAGGAACATTAGGTCGAAGGACACCAAATATAAAACTGAGAAGAAATACTAATAACTTAAACCCATGCAATATTTCTTCTTCACTTTGGGTTATGTCAAATACAATATTCTCAATATGTATTTATGAATTGATTTTATATCTCATATTCATGATCAGTAAAACTTGACCATCAATCAACTTCACACTAGTTTACAAGATGTAATATACTAGGGACAAATAAGAATAGTATTTTATTAGCCATAAGGGTTTTACTATCAAGTCACATACTTGATGACTAAGAGCATAAAATACAATTCAAAAATACATGCTTCATAAATCATAAATGTGAGTCAATTGGTCTTAGGGCATATACTAACACCTCACTCAATAAGGATGATTTAAGAACAAATCTCATTCGAATTGAATCAGTATAACATAAGATATGCTCGGATTAATTCACACCTTTTCTGAAGCCAAGATTCTGAAACACAATTCAAGTTTCAATCCAATTTAGCAACCAATTGAACTCCAAATTGAGTAAAAATTATTTCAATTGAACCCTAACTCAAAGGAGAACATCTCCATTACAAAAAATCAATCATTTTAACAGTTATTCAGTCAATTCTGCACTTGATTTTTAGATCTATTTTTCTGTACCACTATTGCATAGAACATCAAGTAGTTCTTCTTTTTTTTTCATTTTTTTATTTTCAAAAAATTTAAAAAAATTACCACACAAATTTACCTTCATTTGGAGGTTACTCAAATACCACTTTGATGTGAATCTTTAATTGATGACATATATGATTCAACACCTTCCCAAGATCACCTCCTTTGGTAAAGAACCTCTATTGAGGATTTTGTAGTTACAATACTCTAACAGAAAACCTATGAGGATTTAGGCCTCATAAACCCAATATTGAGAGGCAAAACTCATTCCCAATTTCATACAAAGAACCTTGAGAAGCTAAGGCCTTAAAACCCCAACTATACAAAATAGAAGACCTAGGTTTAATCAATTATAGGAACATGAACTCTAAGAACTAAATAGAGAAGGAATTGGATGACAAATTGATTTCCATAGATTCCACGATCTAAGCAATAAATTGTTCACGAAACTAAGGAAAGAAACCCTTAGCAAGCTAACTAAGAAGGGTGAAGAACCATAGAGATAATAGAGAATTGCTCTCTCAATTTTCAACAAAATATCCAAGTTAGTTACAAATGTACCTATAATTGGGTACTTATGGGCTAAGGTCTATACCTAACCTATCTAGTGACAAATGGCTTAAAAATATCCATTAAGCCCTTAAGTAAAGGTTAGAAAAGAAGTTCAAAGAATAAAGTGTTGTCTAGATATTACCCAAGTGTATTCACATCAGGACCCTACCGGCAATGGTAGGGTATAACCTACCGGATGCGGTAGGGCATTGTTTTCCAAGCTGTTCAATTCAGAACCTACCAGCGACGGTAGGTACAGGGCTACTATCGGTTGTAGGTATGATCTGAACCAATACTTAGCCATTTTCACAAGTAATTTGCTCCATTGAGTGATCCTTCCTTATTGTAAGATTGAGAGCAACTTGGATGTCTTCCCTTGATCTTCAAAGCCTTTAAAACCTTTATGATTCTTCCAAGCTTCCTCCTTGATAACACAATTCCAATAACCACATTCCTACCTTGTGCCTTGAGTTTCTTCACCCAAGCTCTAGCGAATTTTCCATGTTTCAACTCCATACGTTCTTGACTCTCCAGATTCATATCAAAGTTGCTCATGTATTGATGATAGAAAATTAACAAACTATGAAGAATGGTCTAAAATTCAAGAATGAAAGCCTAGAAGACAATGAAAATCCTATAAGTTGCTTGTGATTCCATGCCTAAACTTGGGGCACCTAATAGAGCAAATTTGAAGAGGAAGAAGTTAAAGAAAGTCAAGAACAGAGCCTACCGCAGGCGGTAGACACTATCCTTACCGTCTACAATAGGGTTCTGCCTAAAATCGTCTTGGAGAGCTGAAGACCTACAGCCGGCGGTAGGGAGCTATTTAAATGTAATGCATTTTTTTAGGTGAAATCTTTATTTTAATTCAATTTACAGCTTTTAATTAAGTCTCTAATAGGTCTCAGGTTGACCCACGACCGTATCTAGATTAAGATTTAGCCTAAACACTATAAATACCATATTGTAACTTAATCGCAGGACTAATTTATGATTATATAGAATTGATGAGTTTTCTCTAAGGGTTCTTAGACTTTGAAGCTTTCTCATAACTTCTATCTAGGGTTTGATCTCTCTCTCTCTCTATTGGACTAGGAAGATCTATGGGTTTCTTCAATTGATCATAATTCCTTCTCTAAACTTTGTACATCCTTGTAGTTGTCTAGATTTGGTCTTCTCTACACAAGCTAATTAGATATTGGGTTTAGAACACACAATGTTGAATTAGAGTGTGGGGAAAGATTAGTTCCATGAATTCAAGAGTCATAGGTTTAGTATACTTGTGCTTGCTTGGAGATGGAGCTAATTAAGCCCTTCTTGAAGGCAAAAGGTCCTTGGGAGTAAAGACTTGAAGATTTGAAGCAATTGATGAATTTGAAAGACAAATTTCACATCAGTAAGTTCCATCTTCTTCACTTTAGACTGTAATAAAATGATTCTTCCCTTGAAAGGGCAAGAAATAAATTTGAATAGAAACAAGTCTTTGATGAGCTGGGGTTTGGTCCAAGAAAAATTACTATCAAATTTATAGATCGGGAAATGTCTCAAAATAAAAAATACTTATGGTAAGTAGCAAAGAAAGAGAACAAAAGTTGTGCTCCATCCACAGATTTCTCAAGTTAATTTAACTACAACTCAAGAATCATCAAAATCCTTAAACCTAACACACTTTCAAGCTAGCCCATTTTAAAATCTGAAGAAAATTTCTGATTATAGTACAAAAACAAGAAATTTAAAAAAGAAATTTGGAGGAAATCGTACCTGGTACTAAATGTTGAAGTTTGGTGTTGAGATGGCATAGATCTTGAAGAACCAGCAACTTCTTCTTGGGCAGATAACAACCACTCTTCTTTGTGCGCAACCCAGCTGCTACCCGACCTGAATGCTCATCTCAAATTCATAATTAACTTAGGGAAACAACATATTTTAAAGCATTAAGATGCATAAAAAAGGAAAGCTTCAGTGGAAACGTAACCTTTGCAAATCAGGTGTTCTTGAAAGAAGAAATCTTGCAGGCGGTTAAGTTTTCTTATTCAAATCAGAGTTGAGTTCAATCGTTTGAAAGGAGTTCTCTTGAGGTAAGATGGAATTTGGTGAAGTGAGAAGAGCTCAGTAGCTGTAATGGACCTTTGAGAATTGGATGAATTTTGTATCACGCGATTTTTTTTTCATACCCCGCCTCTACTCTCGCGATGAAGCGAGATGATATTTAAGTAGCTCAATTGTCTCTAGTGACAATGCATAAAAATCATCTAGAGAGATTGATTTGTAGGGACAAAATATGGCTTTTTCACCAAAACCTTTGTCCTAAAAAGTTCCTATTTTTCTAGTGAATGATAGAACAAAGTTCCATCAAATCTATATTTCAAAAATCTAGTCCAAAATTTCTTCCAAAGACTAGCAAGTGAAATGAATAACTTCAGAAACCACTCCTTGAAAGGTAAATGGTATTAAGGATATTTCTCCACAAAATCCTTCCAAGTGTTTTTAAAGAAACGTTTTCCATATTAGATTCCAAAACTTACAAGGATTAGCTTTTCACATTTCAAAATATATCTCCATTTTGTTTGCATAATCCTTGAACAACAAGAGTTCCTCAAAATGCAAATGGTAGAATTAGAAACCATTGATATTTTCAAATATCGGTTTTAAAGATCTAAAAACACTTGAAAGCTCATGTTGCAAGTAAGCAAACCAACTTTGCTTACTCAGAAAGGGCACAAGTTGGTTATGAAGAATAAAACCATTAACATTCCTCATAAAAACACCAAGGAATGAGAAAACAAGTAACATTGCCCACCATGCTTTCCTATAGACTTATCATGAAGAACATCAAACATAGGATGAGATAACCAACCATCAACCACGTGAAGTTTAAAAAAGGGATCACCATGTAAAATCTCACTCTCAAAGTAAGATAAATCATAATCAGCTCCACTAATCAACACTTGGCCTCAAGTGAAGCATAAGAAGAAAGGCATTTAGAACTAGAAGGCAAAACAATAAAGAGACCACCATCAAAAGAGATATCACATATATCTTCAATTATGCTTACATGAGAAATATAAGAGTCTACAAACACCTTTAATTCCAAAGTAGACACTTCATAATATAAAGAAGAAAGGATAAGAAATGGGATTATTGGTAAGTATTCAAGAATAGCTTGAAGCTCCTTCCCCATGCTCCTTCCTTGCTCTTCAATTCCTAGTACACACGAAGCATAATTAGTACTTTTGAAATTGTAATTTAAACCTCTAGGAATTATACAAGATATGGAATTAAACTCAATGAAGTGTTTCTTTTCTAATAAATCTCCAAGAGAGTTAAGAAAATAAAATTGATATCCCTTCCCATGAAAACAAGTGAAAACAACTTAATTTCATTAAAATAAATCTCAAAGGAAAAGTAGGGAGTAGAAGGAAAGAGGTTTATGGTCTTGATGGGCTTGTAGACAAGCTTTTATCCTTCCCCCTTGCTCGAATCTTTAATATTCCACATATAAGAGATCACTAAGAATGAAAGAGTTAGTTTGGTTAGTATAGAAATTCGCTTCCTCACTCTTTTGAAGTGCAACTATCTCTTTAACTCTTCACACTTCTTTTTCACTCCCTTATTTTCAATGAAGCAATCATTTTCTTTCGCTCTCTCACTTTTCTCAAGCTCATATTCTTTAACTTTCGAGCAACCATCTTTTTCACTCTCTATTGATAGAATGGAGATGAGTCAAAGTCACAAAATTCTTCAACTAATCTCTCTTTTTCTTCTGCTATTTCTTTTTCTCTAATTTTATTGTACTCTTTCTCTCATTCTTGAAACAAAAAGATTCCCCATTAAAAGCCCCTTCCTCCTCATGTGCTTCAATACATTCTTCAACTATATCTTGAGCTTGTGGAAGCTCTTTCACTTTTAGAGATCCTTCAATAATAAAAGGTTTCATGGACTTCAACTTTGTAACTCCTTGAGATGGAATGATAAGGTACTTTTCTTTCTTAGACCTTACATGTCCATTCATCTTCTTTTGAGCTTCAAGATAAGTAACTCCAAAATCTTCAATCATTTCTTCTTTAAATTCCTTTCATTTTTGGATAGGTTTCAAACCTCTTTTCCTTCTATATTCACAAGTAGATTCCCACTAATCAAAGGCCATATGACTGAAAGATTTTAGAACCAATTTCAATTCCTCTTCCTCCTTAATATTACGTTCATAAAATAAGGATTCAACTCGTTCTACCAACTCTACATAGTATTATGGATCATAGTTTCCATTCAGAAGGGGTCACTAAAATTTGTTCTAACTAAGAGGTCTTGATGCATGTCCCAAATTTTAGAAACTTCTTCCACAATTATATCTTCCATAGTTATATCTATCATAGTAACCTTCATAACCACCTCTTCTTTCATAGAACTCTCATCGATGTTCACACAATTCCCTTCATTCCTAACTTATTTCCTTGGAACTATTCCATAAGAGCTATCAATATCACCATTTCTAGTTCCACATCTATTGCTCTCATAGAAAATCCAGGAATTATGCTCAAATGATTTAGCATAAGGAATGAAGTTACCATAACCAATATATCCTATAGATTTGATGTTTCCATTTTCAAGGTTGTTCACGGTATAAGAATTTACTCCATAGACACCAGCATCATAGAAGTTAGGATTTTCTTTTCCAAGCTTGCAAAAAACCATCTCTTGTTTTCTTAAGGCCTCTATCCTTTGCCAAGATAAATATGGCCAAGTATGTTCCATTTGATTCTTGTTAAACATGCAAAAAATATTAGAAAAAAGAAAAAGCAAGGACGTCCCATCACTCCCTTAGTGTTTACTCTCTTAGATGATCACTCAGTTCACTTATGTATACCTCTTTTTATGGCTTTTGTATCAATAAGATCACCTTCTCTCCTTTTTCCCAACTCTCATCTCACAAGAGTTCTTTAAGCCTTCAAAATACTTCCACCAGAATTCCCAAGATGATCAACAAAACACAACACTTCAATCAATGCACTTAGTTAAGGTTACAAGGAATCAAAGAAGAATTTCAACAAACATGTGTGATGCATGAGTTCAAAAAAAATCAAAGAGCATTTAGAACCCTCAAGAGAAATTGATAATCATAAAAGACTTAGAAACAATAGATAAGGCAATTAGAATTCAAAAACAACTTAACAAAATAAAACGAAGCTAATCAAAGAGGAAAGAGTACTAAAACAAAACTTTCAAGAAAACAGGGGATAATGATGTCGTGTTAGTAAACCTGCAATTACTCAGAAAATATAACCTCTAATCAATTAAAAAAATAGAAAGATTTCCAGCTCGATGAGGATGAATTTGAGCACAAATTTTGATCAATTTCAGTACGTATAACAAGATATATGTAGATTAATCCACAACTTTTCTTCACCTGACTGCAAAAAAACACTTTAAAAGTTTTGATCCAATTATCAACCGAATCAACTCCAAATTAAGTGAAATTTATTTCCCCTGATTCCCAACTCAAAGGAGAATAATTTCATCAAAACATGTAGCAAAAAAAGCGCGCTTATAATTCTTTTTCAAATGATTTTTATGTAAGTTTTTCATGATCTTCATGGATGTTTCTTTGATCATCAAGTACTTTCTCCTTTTTTTTTCCCAACACATTTTAACCAATTAAAATAGTAATTAACCTTCAACTGGAGGTTGCTTTAATACTAATTCGATGTGATTGTCGAATTAAATGGATGAACTTTTCACAATCAAACTCCCATGTACCTTGCCTTGAAGAAGGACATGATCAACACCATCCTCAAGCAACCTTACATTAACCCAAACTAAGACCTCATCAAATCATTATGATAATCTTTCCCCTGTAAGATAATTAAGTAGTTGGGCTTGTTACCAACATCTAATTAATCTCTTACAGATAAGACCAAAATCAATGACAATTCACAAGAATGTGAAAATCAAACGAAGTAGGAATTTAATCATCAATTGAGAAGCTCTTGGATTAACCCAATCCAAGAATATCAACTAAATCAATCTATGGAACATCAAAACAATAGATAGAAGTAGGAAGACACTTGAAGACTTAAGAACCCTAAATAAACTCTCACAATTTTCCAATAATTCAATTAAACTATGTATAAATGAGTAATAACGAGGTATTTATAGGTTAACAAGACTTTAGGGATAAACCCTAGCATTGACCATAGTCTTAAAACACCATTAATACCCTAACTAATACCTTAACTAAAAGCTTAAAATTGAATTAAACACTCAAAAGTCGATTCAAAGATCGCATTAATCCAAACAACATGCTGTGGTGGCCGACAAGGTAAGAACCTGCCACAACCGACAGTGGTCTTCAAAAAAAGGCACTTATAGGTAGCAAGGTGGCGTGGTAGGCATGCTCGTGCTTCCTTTCCTTTGTGAAATTTACTTCTCCACTTTGCTCCATTTGATACTCCTTGTTTAAGACATGTATTACAAGAATTTTGGGAGCTTTATGGCCATGTTCTAATCCTTCAAAATTGAGCTTCAAGGCTTCTTTTATTAATTTATCAATATGATCCTTGACTCCTTTAAGTCGTGCTCTCGTCTTTGGTACTTCGATCAACTTTACAATCTTATACTCATTCTGGTTCATATCATAAAGTTTGCATAGGTTAGAATTTTACAAAGCCCAAAGGTAACCACTTTTCATATAAGCAAAAGTTGGATAGAATTTTTTATGTGATATGTTGATGTTAGTGAGATTATGATGTGAATCCCCAATTTGATTGCAAATTGAATCAATCACTACCCCAAGATCAACTCCTCGTTGAAGAACTTCTATTGAAGATTTTACAATTCAAACACTCCACTAAAGAACTTATGGAGAACCAAGCACCATAAACCCAATAATGAGAGGAAGAACTCTTTCCCAACTTGGCAACAAGAACCTTAGGGAAACTAAGGTCCTAAAACCCAAGCTACAACAAATTAGAAGACCTAGATCAATCAACTCTAGAAAAAATAACTTCTAGGATTAATCAAGAAAGAATTGATAATGATAAATTAATATCCATTAAATATTCAATCTAAGTTTTCAATTTTTCATCAACTAAGGAAGTAAAACCTTAGGATCTAAGCTAACATGGGTTGAAGAAACCTATAAACCATTAGAGAATCCTCTAAATATCATTCAAAATTCAACTTCAACTTGTCTAGAAAGGGAGGCATAATAGGATATTTAGAGAAAATCCTACTACTCTTCCTAAAACCTAATTGGAATATTAAGGACCTAATTACACTTGAATAAAGTTAATTATAAAGCTTGGACAAAAAGAAACCAAAATTAATAGCTAAACTGTCCATTTAGTTAAGCTAGCCCGAGACCTACTGGGGACGGTAAGGTGGGAGCCTACCGTATTCTTCACTCTTCCTTGCTTCTTCCATTATCTAATTTGATTCTGTTGAGCTTCTTAGGACTTTAATGTGTCTTGGAAGTCTTGTAAACACTTCCAACCTTCAATCTGGATCCATAATTCCTCATTTGAAAGCTTTCAACCATGATCTCTTCAATCTTCTAATGCAACTAGTAGCTCCTCCAAAAATACATGAAGAGCATGCAATTCTTGGTAAAAACTTTTGATGCCATAAGTTTGGCTTCATCCGAAGTAGACGTGTAGTTTGTAATAAACATTGATACGGATTTCATCTTCTATGAATTACGATGAATATCAATTGGTTTCACTCAATTTTGACTTGATTTGATACATATTTGATAAAAAGTTAGAAAGGATCAAGAAATCAGATCTGTTTCGAAAGTGAGAATTCACCTGATTATATCTTTTGTCATACTCAACCAATTCAATTGAAATTTGTGCTCAAATTCACACGCATCGAGTTGTGCTTCTTTGTAAACTAATCTTACGCAATTTGAGTTGTATTTTATGAGTTATGGTCATTTTAATCCTAGTGTGTCAGTGACCCCTGTTTCTTGTTAAAATTTTGTTTAGTACTCTTCCTTCTTTAATTAGCTTAGTTTTATTTTGCTTCGTTGTTTTTGGTCTCTAATTGATTTCTTTGTGTGTTTATACCTCTTTATTGTGATCAAATTGTTATTGTTGGGTCATTGCTCTTGGATAATGTTTGAAACTCTCGAACATTGAGTGTTTGTTGAAATTATTCTTTGAACTTCTTTTACTGCGTCAAGTAAGTTATTAATTGAAGTCTATCGTTGATTGATTACCTCAAGCGGTTGTGGGGGAGAAAGTTTGAAGACTCAAAGAACTCTTGTTAGGGGAGAGATTGGGAAAGTTATAAAAGCCTTAAGAGAGCCAAACACGAGGGAATTGTGTGATCATTACATGAGAGTTATACACTTAGGGAGTTTTAGTTAGGTCCTATTTCTTGTTTTATTTATTTAATTTGCAGGTTTACAATGTCAATGGATGGTCATTTTCCTATCCATCACATCATGAAGGCACTAGTAGTTCTACAAGAATTAACTTGGATGAAACTTTTCGATCTAGTGGCTAGAGATCTTGAAGAATTGAAGAAGGGCAACGGAAGTGCCATAATAGAACAAAGAATTGGGGGAACATCGGAGTAGTTTTATCACTTCCTTACGGACACTATGACATGTTGGCTCAAAGCTCCTACCCATTACATGAAATTGGATACCAAGGAAGAAAAGAACCCACTAGAGGTTGAAGAAGAGGACGTCTCAGAGGAAGGGGATACAATAGACCACAACAGGAAGTTCCAAGACATGAAGCATAGCATGAAGTAACTTGTTTGAAGATTATGTAGAGAATCCTAATGTTAGCCAAGCATACTTTGGTGGATATTATGGTAGTCAATAAGGGGATAAAGCCTTAGACAATATCAAGTCGAAGGTGCCTAGTTTTAAGGCGGAAAATGATCCAAATGTGTTCCTTAATTGGGAGCATCAAGTGCAGAAGCTTTTTATAGTGAGAAATTATAGTGATAATATCAAAGCTAAATTAACCACTACCGAATTTTTGGGTTATGCACTTCATTGGTGGGAAAGGATTTCACTAAAAGGATTAGTAATGGAAGGTAACCAGTTGAAACTTGGCCAAATTGAAGAATCTAATGAGAAAGAGATTTGTACCAGAACAATATTATGGAGAGCTTCACTACAAATTGATGACCCTTGGGCAAGGTAGCAAAAGTGTTATAGAGTATAGAAAAGAAATGGAGTTATACACTTTGAGATTGAACTTGGAGGAGGGCAAGGATACTTCTTTAACTAGATTCATAAGTGATCTCAATAGGGACATTGCTAATAACTTAGAAGTGTACCCTTATACGACTTATGACAACATGTGCCATTTAGCAACCAAGATTTAGATTGGAAGGAAAAGAAGTGGTTTCTCTAAAACTATTCTTCATTTTCCAAGAAACGTGGTGTCTAAGCCTAAAGCATCTACGGAGGCTTTCAAAGATATTTCTAAGCCTAAGGTAGAAGAGGAAGGTAGATTGATCACTAATCTAACTAGGTACTTTAAATCCAATGGTTTAAGAAATAAAGCTATCAATTGTCCTACTTGGATTGAGAAAGATGATGAGAAAGTCTTGAGGACATTCTTGATTATGGAAATAGCCATGAAGATGGAACCGTTGGGGATGCTTCTCTAGATGTCGAGGAAGATGCTTTGAGTTTGGTGACTATACGATCTTTGACTCTCAACTTATTGAAGATTACTCAAGCATTCAAAAGGAGAATATCTTTCATACCAAATGTAAGGTAGAAGGTAGAATTGCTAACCTCATCACAGATAGTGGTAGTTGCACAAATGTAACTAGTACCTATCTTGTGGAGAAATTGAATTTGTGTGATACCCCCAACTCTGTCACTAGGTCAACTGCGGCTGAGTAGGATATCTGTATGCCTCTCGGCACTAAACTATAAGTCTAAAAACAAGAGCATAACCCCTTGGGCAACACTTAGAGTTATATATACAATATGCAGTGGAAAACTACACAATCTGAACACTAAAAAGGCGCTCAAAATATAGGATTCAAGAAAACTTCTCATCATATGAGAATTCCGATACAAAGATAGAAATACCTTACAAATGGCTCGAGTACAAGAGAGCAAAAGCGAAACACATGCCCTTCTTGAGAGACTCGAACCAAAACTTTACGCCTAAACTTCAGTGGTTTATTATATCCCTGACAGCCCTGAGTTAATCTGAGAAGCAAACACGATATGGGAAAACGTGAGTGCCAACGGTCAGTGAGTCCACATGTGTGTTTGCGCTGCAGTGATTTCTTTAAAACAATGATGATGCAGTTTCACAAAGCAGTTCAAGCAATATTATAAGAAAACATTCTCTTTTAACGTTTTAACAAAACTGATGCTTGAACCTAAATGAGGTTTTCGAGTGCAGCTGGGAAGTCTGAGCGAATCAAGACACATCACCACAGCTTCTATGCCCCGAATTTGAAAGAACAGGTAATGCAACAGTGGGGCTCCACGGACAAAGTTCGGATCCCCAAAACGAGGTCATAGGAACCAAGCTCCGTCATCTTGTAGTCAATACCAGCCAAACAGCATATGAGCGCTCGATTACCAAACAACCGTACTCCCATATCACTAGTCAAAACAGGCTACAGACTCCTGGGGTACCTACCAGGTCTGCCTTGGGGCCAACCTCAGTTTCGACCCTCTCCTGACTCTCAACTAGGTGACTGTCACACTGCAGAGCATGACGCGATGTCCACGTAAATAACAATTGGGCCACGCCCTCCAGGTACTACTCCCCTCTTTAAGTGGATCCACCCTCAGAGTCAAAAACCCGTCCATGTCATCGGAAGGGGCCCTAGTACAGGGGACTAGCTACTTACAGTGCAATCCGCTAACGCATTCGTTTACTTGATTTTCACAAAACTTTAACCCTGGTCGGAATGAGATTTTCATATGTATTTACAAATCTAAAGGCCAATTGCCCTGCCACCATAACAGATTCAAGTCATAAACATTTCAGAGCACCAAAAAACCTCATCCGCCAGTCATCACATACTTATGAAAATTTCACTGCCAATGCCAGGCCTATATTCATGCATATCGAAACATGTAACTTTTCAGGACCAAAGTATTCTCCAGCTTATGCAAGTTTTACAAACATGCCATATTTACGTTCATGCATGCCAAATCATATAACTTTTCAAAAACAAAGTATTTTACAACTTATAAATATTTCCAGAAAACCCTTGTGCAGACTAGTTCTTTTTCACAACAATAATAATTTGTTTTAAAAGGACAACACCTATATGGAGCACTGCACCTATGCATTTCTAATGAACATGTAACACATCGTGGAGAACATCTCCAATTAAGAAAAACATGGCACGTTATACCGTTTCAAAAATATAAAATATTTTATGATAAGTTTAGAAACCATATTTGTATAGCCCGTAACTTCTGAAATAACATAATAAAACGGAGTTTGTGGACTCACCTTGATGCAGATCTGGTGCTAAGATCCTACAAAATAATGATACAAAAATACTTAATACCTGGGTACCGATCAAATGGCCCTATTCCCTAAATAATACAGAGATCCTTTGAAATGAGCTTAGAAGATATATATATATATACTTATATATATTCATAATAATTCTTTAAAAAGATTGAAAATCCTATACCCTTAAAAATATGCTCTCATAAGGAACAATAAATAACTATATACTAATATACTAAAATCTATTTAAAATATTTAAATCCTAAAAATAAAATCATAAACTTACACTATATAAATAATCTAACTATAAAAAGCAATGAAAGAAAAACATGTGAACACTAACCTTACTGTTTTGAAATCTACCAACCTTGATGTTTTGTATATATATATATATATATATACTATGCCTGCCCAAACTAAGCAACACTAAGAAAAAAAAAGGTTTATGGTACATATATATTTACATGGTGTTAGGCTGTTGGGTGACGAAAAAGAAAAGAAAGAAACTTATGGTGATGACAGGTTGTGGCCTGAGGTGGCGCCAAACTTAATTAGCAAGTTTTTTTTTCTTTTTTTTTACTTTAAAACCTTATATAAGAATGTCAAGTACTTAAATTTCAAAAATACACATGCTAGGTATTGTAAAAACTTTCCCACTTAGATATACTTATAAACCCCACTAATAAAAGCTCGACATAATAAAATTTTACTCTCATTCCTAAGTATCTCCAAAATATCACTAAGTGTCGAAACCACTATACTCCACTAGGTCAGGTTTCAAACCCTACTTTAATAACACCTGAAATTTTTAGAGTCATGGTAGGTGATTACAAGGTGCGTGTTACATTCTACCTTCCCTAGTCTAAATACTTCTTCTTCAGGTATTCCGTAGTCTCCCAAGTTGCCTATTGAGTTCCATGATACTACCAGACAACCTTATACATTGGAATCTGTCTCCCGCATAACTCTTTTATGCATCGCTCTACAATCTCAATTGGTTTTTCTTCGTATGACAGGTCAGTTTTTAACTCCAATTTGTCATCGTTAAGAATATGATCAGGTATAGGATAGTACTTGTTCAATTATGATATATAAAATACGTCATGTATACCCCATCAGTTCACTTGGCAATACTATCCGATGCGCTACTTTACGTATCAATAACTTCAAACGGTCCAATATATCGAGTGCTTAATTTTTCTTTCTTCAGATATCTAAACTTGTTGTGACAAGGCGTAAGTTTTAAGAAAACTCGAGTTCCCATACTAAACTCTAGATTTCTCCTTCGGTTATCGGTATAGCTCTTCTATCTACTTTTAGTTATCTGAAGCCAATTTTGAGTTATCTTAACTTGTTTCTACATCTTCTCCAACTCTGGCATCAAGTCTCTTTATCTCCAATGGGATCAAACTCTAACTTCTTTCGCCCATTGCGGAAAATTCCCCACTGCTGCCTCTAGTAGGAGTCTGGGTACAATGGTGTTCTGCATCTCCTACCATATAATGCTTCAACTGGTGCCATTCCTATCGAAGAATGGTACCTATTATTATAAGCAAACTCAGCACAAGCAAAATTGTCAACCCATTTATTCCCAAAGTCCAAGACACAAGCTCTTAGCATATCCTCTAGGGTTTGAATTGTCCTTTTAGACTGTCCATCGGTTTGGGGGTGTGTTGTGGCGCTATAACTTAGGTTGGTTCCCATAGCTGCCCAGAACTTGGGCCAAAACCTTAAGGTAAACCTTGGGTCTCTATCGGACAATATCTTCAAGCACTCCATGAAGTCGTACAATCTAGTCTACATAGATCTGCGCTAACTTGTCCAAAAAGGCATGTCATATTAATAGCAATAAAATGCATCACTTTCATTAGACGATTAACAATCACCCAGATAGAGTCCTTATACCCCTTGGTCCAGGGTAATCCTGTGACAAAGTCCATTGTCACATGATCCTATTTCCATTCAGGAATAGGTAGCGGTTGTAGTAGTCCTGTTGATTTTTTATGCTCCATCCTAACTCTTTGACACAAAAGATAGGCTACTACATACTCTGTAATCTCTTTCTCTCTCTCTCTCTCTCTCTCTCTCTCTCTCTCTCTCTTTATTCCTTTTCACCCAAAATTTTTGTTTTAAATCTTTATACATCTTATTCTCTCCAGTGTGCATTGAATACTTACTTCTGTGTGCTTCTTCTAGTATCTTACACTTAAGTTCGGTATTTCCAGGTATGTACAACCAATTATGAGAGTACCAGCTTCTATCGGTTTCTAATGTCCGATAATCTGTCTACTTCTTAGCTTCTACTCGATTCTTAATTTTCAGCAAATCTCATGCAATTCTTTTGGGTGCTTGTAATATCTTATTGCAAGGTAGAGGTGACGGTGAGACTTGATATTTTTTCCTACTATCTACTTAAATCTATCACCACATTAACTTTTCCTATATGGTCATTAATTTGGCATCAGTATTTTTCCGCAGCCCCATCCATCGACATTGCCTTACATTAAATTTTTTGGGAAAGTGAGTACTATAAACTTTTATGATCAATAAATATCTCATATTTTTCCCATATAAGTGAAATCATGACTCTCCAGTCACATTATAGTTACTAACTCCAAATCATGTGTTGGATAATTCTACTCATAATCCTTCAATTTCATAATACAAGCAATAACCTATCAAATCTATCTATCTTGTATCAAAACTGCCTCTAGGCCTTTCCTTTATAGGGAAAATTTCTCACTTGAATTGGGTAATAGCACAATTTGTGCCGAAATTAGTCGATGCTTTACTTCTTAGAAATTTCTCTCACACTTCTCCACCCATATAAACTTGATGGCTTTACTTATAAGTGGTGCTAAAGGTCTAATGATTCTAAAAGAAATCTGTTATGAATCTCCGATAATACCCTTCCATACCCAAGAAGATGTATACCTCTTATTGGCATCTTTTCTAGGATTCTTTCTGGTCCATCTTTTCTGGGTCTACTGATGTTCCTTCCCGAGTGATCACATGCCCTAAGGAAGTCACTTGTCGCCATTCAAAACTTACATTCACTAAACTTGATGTACAACTTATGCTCCTATAGGGTTTACAACATTCTTCAAATATGTTCATTTACTTCGAGGTTAGGTTAATACATAAGAATATCATCAATGGATATCACCACAAACTTATCCGAGTAAAGACAGAAAATCCTATGCATTAATTCCATGAATGTCACAGGTGCACTTGTCAATCCAAATGGCATAAGACAGATTTATAATGCCTATATCAAATGTTGGAAAATTTCATGGGAATATCTCTTTCTGTTGTTCGTACCTGATGTTATCCTTGTCTTACATCCAATTTGGAATAGCATCCTACTCCTCGAAGTGATCAAACAACTCACCAATAAGTGGAAGTGGGTACTTGTTTTTAATTGTCATCCTAATTAGTCATCTATAGTTAACACATATAGGCCTAAGGCCCAATATTTCTTCTTTACAAGCAAACCTAATGAACTCCAAGGAGATGTACTTGGATGGATATATTCTTGTTACAACAATTCATGTAGTTGCTGTTTCAACTCTCTCAACTCTTCCTGTACCTTCCGCTATGGGAGTTCGAGATATTAGTTTAGCGCCAGGTACTTACTCTATGCTGAACTCCACTTCTCGATTTGGGGCAACATCGTTAACTCTTCGGGAGAAACATTTATAAACTCCTTCACCACAGGTACCGTCTCTAATTTTACTTCTTTCTTAGGCTTGTTGAGTAAATATGCTAGGGATCCTTGACATCATTTCCATAACAACTTCCTGGCTTTCATGCCAAGTAAAAGGGGATTTTCCCATTTCGTTCGCTTTCCTTGGAATACAAGGATTGACATACTCGGTCGGCGAAACTTAACAAATTTTCGTCGACAGTCTACTTAAGCGTAATGTTTAGACAACCGTGCATCCCAAGCGTCATGTCATAACCCTCAAACGGCAAGGCAATCAAGTCACCGAATAAAGTCACATTCTCGACATAGATGTCACAATCTAGTTACTTTACCTCTGCTATCTTACTCACGTCTATAGGAGTATCAACCATCAACTGATAACACATGACAACTGAAGGTACAGGAATATTTTTTATGAAATGCAAACTCACAAAAGAATACGCAGCTTCAGGCATCATTAAGTATTCTTCATGGTTCAGGAAAGATTTGAATTGTACCTTCAACTACTCCTGCTTCGGTGTCTACAGGCAGCCCATCCAATACGTGATTTGAAATATTGGCTCATCCTCTATTATTATTATTATTTTTATTCTATCCTAGGCTCGACTTCCCATTCTAGCGGTGCAGTTGCCAGTTTCTTTTAAAGATTTCTAGTAATTCCCTTATCATTGAATCAACTTTTTGCCAGAATAATTACACAAGTATGTTAGATATTCTTGGTAGTCTTCTATCATGAGTTTCTAGTATTACTCTTGCGTATAAAGTGATTCTCTATTTTTTTTTCCCGTAATTCTAAAGAATAGAAACATTGAAGGATTAAACTTAACTAAATTCCACCCACAATGCATATATTTAAATGTCTAGTCAACCAATCCATTATTACTATCACACTCGACCCCTCAAATGATTGTAACAATTATTATCCCCTTGCACTTCCACCGTCCTTCCCAGAAGCATCTACCCGATGTTAAATACTTAAACCTTAGCTTATAGGTTAAAACTTACATACAAAACACCGCACACTAGAACTGTATATCAAATAAAGAGTGGAAATCCTCTCTATTAATAAAAAGTAGTCGTTGGTGCACATGGTAGAGCATGTATACAAAATCTGCCATTGATGTACCATACATAACGTAATTTGCGATTACACGGTCGTAAGCTCTTCTAGATTATATACAGCCACTAAAGAATCACACTCACAAAACTAGGTTTATACTTAACACATATGTATAAACTAAAGAATGCAAGTACACCAACCCAGTTTAGGTATATCTTCTTCCTAAAGACTATGGTCTAACACTGAGTTTATCAAAAGTACTCTGGATGTAATTCATAGCAAGCACACAGAAATATCTCAACAACTATATCAATTGTTCCCTACGCTCATAGACTACCAATCTCTCATTCACAAGGTATACCAACATTTTAAATCTTAAGAAACTTAGCTTCTAGTCTACCCATCCTCGTCATCACTTATTGTTCTCCTTATCATGTTGAACCCATCATTATTTTCTCACCTTCATCTTTACATTCACCGATCGGCAGCGTGAAGTAATACTTAATATAAATCCAATGTAGAACCAAAGACCGGATAGCTCTTTTTGTTGTGACAACAATAATGAAAATGTCCATTTTATAAGGTACATGGAGTTCTTTGGTATCACTGAAGTAGGGATAATAGAAATTAATACGGATTACGTCTTGTACCTAATAAGAACTTCACACTCACTCTTTGTGTAGTTCATACAATGCAAGTCATCAGAGTTTTTCCCCACTACCTTATGTCCCACGAAATCTCTTAATCGAGCAGCAAGTCTCAAAATAAGTAACCTCTTTTGATGACTCAAATAATCTTAGTCCTGTGTCACCTGAACCATCATCAATTCAAAAACTTAATGTATCTATATGTCCTCTCATTACGGTTATGGCAAAAGATATGACATTGTATACAAAGGAGCATTGTGCCCACAAGATTAATAACACGATGAGCAAAACGAAGAGACAAGAGAACTTAAAAGTCTTCGAGCAAAATAAAGCTACGCATTTGGCCCCCAGTACTCGTCTAGGATCTATTAACTCTAACCATAAATCGAACCTAAAGCTCTGATACCACCTGTCATACCCCCAATTCTGCCACTAGGTCAACTGCGGTTGAGTAAGATATCTGCGTGCCACTCGATACTAAACTATAAATCTAAAAACAAGAGCATAACCCACTGGGCAACACTTAGAGGTATATATATAATATGTAGCGGAAAACTAAACAATCTGAACACTAAAAGGGCGGTCAAAATATAGGATTCGAGAAAACTTCTCATCTTATGAGAATTTCGATACAAAGATAGAAATACTTTACAAACGGCTCGAGTACAAGAGAGCAAAACAAAAACACATGCCCTTCCGGAGAGACTCGAACCAAAACTTCATGCCTAAAACTTCAGTGGTTTATTACATCCCTGACCATCCTGAGTTAATCTGAGAAGTAAACGCGATATGGAAAAACTTGAGCGCGAACGTGCAGTGAGTCCACGTGTGTGTGTGTGCGCTGTAGTAATTTCTTTAAAACAATGATGATGGAGTTTCACAAAGCAGTTCATGCAATATTATAAGAAAACATTCTCTTTTAACGTTTTAACAAAACTGATGCTTGAACCTACATGAGGGTTTCGAGCGCAGCTGGGAAGTCTGAGCGAATCAAGACACATCAGCGCAGCTTCTACGCCCCAAATTTAAAAGAACAGGTAATGCAACAGTGGGGCTCCATGGACAAAGTCCGGATCCCCAAAACGAGGCCATCAGAACCAAGTTCCGGCATCTCGTAGTCAATACCAGCCAAACACCATACGAGCGCTCGATTACAAAACAATCACACTCCTATATCACTGGTGAAACAGGCTACAGACTCCTGGGACACCTACCAGGTTTGTCCTAGGGCCAACCTCAATTTCGAGCCCCTCCTAACTCTCTACTAGGCGACCGTCCCACTACAAAGCATGACGCGATATCCACGTAAATACCGATTGGCCCATGCCCTCCAGGTACTACGCCCCTCATTAAGTGGATCCACCCTCAGAGTCAAAAACCCGTCCACGTCGTCGGAAGAGGTCCTAGGATGGGGGACTAGCCACGTACAGTGCAATCCACTAACGCGTCCGTTTACTTGAATATCACCAAACTTTAACCCTGGTCGGAATGAGGTTCGATATGTATTTACAAATTTAAAATCCAATTGCCTAGCCACCATAACAGATTTAAGTCATAAACATTTCGGAGCACCAAAAATCCTCATCCGCCAGTCATCACATGCTTATGCAAATTTCACAATTATGCCAATACCCAGCCTATATTCATGCATATCGAAACATGTAAATTTTTAGGACCAAAGTATTCTCCAGCTTATGCAGATTTTACAAACATGCCATGTTTACATTCAGGCATGCCAAACCCGTGTACAGACTAGTTCTTTTTCACAACAATAATAATTTGTTTTAAAAAGACAACACTTATATGGAGCACCGCTCCTATTCATTTTTAATGAACATGTAACATATCATGGAGAACATCACCAACTAAGAAAAACATGGCACGTTATACCGTTTCAAAAATAGTAGATATTTTATGATAAGTTGAGAAACCATATTTATATAGCCCGTAACTTTTGAAATAACATAATAAAACTGAGTGTGTGGACTCACCTTGATGCAGATCTGGTGCTAAGATCCTACAAAATAATAATACAAAAATGCTTAATACCTGGGTACCGGTCAAACAGCCCTATTCCATAAATAATACCGAGATCCTATGACATGAGCTTAGAAGATATATATACATATATACTTATGTATATACTCATAATAATTCTTTAGAAAAATCGAAAATCCTATACTCTTACAAATATACTCTCCTAAGGAACCATAATAAACCATATACCAAAATCTATTTCGAATATTTAAATCGTAAAAATAAAATGATAAACTTAGACTATATAAATAATCTAACTATCAAAAAAAAAAAAACGAACAATGAAAGAAAAACATTTGAACACTAACCTTAATGTTTTGAAATCTACCAACCTTGATGTTTTGTATATATATATATATATATATGTATACTATGGCTGCCCAAACTAAACAACACCAAGAAAAAAAAAAGGTTTATGGTACATATATATATTTACATGGTGCTACGCGATTGGGTGACGGAAAAGAAAAGAAAGAAACTTACGGTGATGCAGGTGGTGCCTTGAGGTGGCGCCAAACTTAATTCGCAAGTTTTCTTTTTTTTACTTTAAAACCTTATATAAGAATGTCAAGTATTTAAATTTCCAAAACACACATGCTAGGGATTCTAAAAACATTCCTACTTAAAGGCACTTATAAACCCCACTACTAAAAGCTCGATATAATAAAATTTTACTCTCATTCCTAAGTATCTCCAAAATATCACTAAGTGTCGAAAACACTATACTCCACTAGGTCAGGTCTCAAACTCTACTTTATTAACACTTGAAGTTTTTAGAGTCATGCTAGGTGCTTACTAGGTGGGGCGTTACAATTTGTCTACCTTTAAACATCCTAATCTTTATAAGTTACATTGGTTGAATGATAGTGGGGAAGTTAGAGTTTGGAAAGCTTCAACACTCCCCAAGACAACAGAGCCATCATTGTGGGTAGGATAAAAAGACACAAGTGAAAGTGCCTAATGTTATTCGAATATACATTGATGAAGTGGTGTCTATATAGTGGCTATGCAAGCTTTCCATTTATTATTGGGTCGTCCGTGGTTATTTGATAGGAAAGCCATTCATTATGGGGAGAAGAATGCTTACACATTTGTAAAGGATGGAAAATCCTATACCATGAATTCTTTTACACCTCAAAAAGTTAGAAAAAAACAAAAGAAAATGGAGAAAAAGAAAGAATTGAGATTGAACAGAAGAGAAAAATCATTGAGGAAGGAAAAAGAGTAGAGGGAAAAGAAATAAGTATAGAAAAGACAAATAAGGTAAAACTGAAGAACGATAAGAAAATAAGTGATCAAAAGAAAGAGAGTGTTACAAAAGAAAAGAGATGCTTCTATGCAAAAGAGAATGAGATTATAGAAGCTATTATAAAAAAACAGTTAGTGTTACTTGTATATTGCAAGGAAGCATTTGTTTCTGTTAATAATCATTTATCTTCTTTATCTAGTGCTATTATGAATGTGATTGAAGAATTCTAAGATGTCTTTCCCGATGAGATGCCCAGTGGACTCCCTCCTTTGAGATACATTGAATACCAAACTGATTGGGTGCCTGCTGTGTGTTACCAAATAGGCCGACTTATAGGAGCCCTCCCGAAGAGACCAAGGAGTTGAGAAGACAAGCGGAAGAATTGCTCTCCGAAGGCTATGTTACTTTCCTAGGTTATGTTGTGAGTTCTCAAGGTCTCCAAGTGGATGAAGATAAGGTGAAAGCAATCAAGGATTGGCTTACTCCCAAGATTGCATCCGAAGTGAGAAGCTTCCATAGAGTAGCAAGCTTTTATAAGAGATTCATCAAGGACTTTAGCACCATTGACAGACATAATCAAGAAGATGAGCGGATTGAAATGGGAGGAGAAACAAGAGAAAGAATTCATGTTGTTAAAGGAAAAGTTAAGTAGTGCACCTATACTTGCACTACCGAACTTTTATAAGACATTTGATATAGAATACGAGGCTTCGCGGTGGAATTGTCAAGTCTTGATACAAGACAAGTGGCCGTTAGCTTATTTTAGTGAAAAGTTGACTGGAACAACATTAAATTATACTACTTATGATAAGGAACTCTATACATTGGTGAGAAAAGTGAGGCATTTGCAACATTATTTGTGGCCTAAAGACTTCGTAGTCCATACTGGCCACGAGACATTGAATTTTCTCAAGGGGTAACAAAAGCTGAAGAAGTGGCATGCAAGATAGATGGAAATCATAGAGACAAATTTTTTTATATGTCATTGGGTACAAGAAAGGTAAAGAAAATTATCCGATGCTTTGTAAAGAAAATACACTCTAATCTCTACTTTACAAGCTCGAATTCTTGGTTTTGAAATACTTAAGGAGTTGTATGATAGTGATAATAACTTCAAGGACATATTTGATGGTTGTTTGGTTGTGCCTAATGAAAAGTACCTTATACATGATGTTTCTCTTTATCATGAAGGTAAATTTTGTGCCTTCCTTCTTGTTCCTTTATACTGTTATTCGTTAAGGAATTTTATTGTGATGGTTTGATCTATCATTTTGTCTTTCTAAAACTTATGACATTCTGCATGAGCATTTCTTTTGGCCTCGTATGAAAAGAGATGTAGAAAGGTTTGTTGATAATTGTTTAGATTGTGAAAGGGCTAAATCTACATCTTTGGAAAATGGACGTTATACTCCTTTAAATATGCCTAAAGAACCTTGGGTAGACATTTCTATGGATTTTATTCTTGGATTACCTAGGTCCACTAAAGGCATGAATTCTATATTTGGTGTGGTAGATCATTTTTCTAAAATGTCTCATTTCATATGTTGTAAGTGTTGGAATCCGTAGGCGAAAACAAAGTAAAATAAAACTACGGAAATCCATCAACAGGATCGGCACATACTAGAAAAACAGATTAGATAGAAATTACCTCAATGTTTTGATTGTTCGTTGTGGAGGCGCTGCTTTGTACGCTTCGCCCTCCACTGGTATCCACGCGACGAACTCCTCTACAAGCGATCGGGATGCTAGCCCCTTTTGTGTTCTGAAAACTGTTCAGAACTGATCCTGACTATCTGGTAATCGGTCGTATTTCGAAGAGAGGAGGCTAGATACTATATCGCCGTTCTAGGGTTTAGGGTTTTGTTTTTTTTTTTTTAAATCAGATAAAGGAAGGCCACCAAGGAAAGTTTAACATAACCTTTTATAGCTGTCAATATCAAAACCCTAACTGTCATCTAATGACAGTTTAATCTAGTCCGTCTATTCCTATAATCATCCAACGGTTGGATGAGTAATATTAAGTAATTAATTTCATTTATTTCATTAAATAAAATTAATTACTTATTAACCTACCAGAAAATACAATATGGAATCTGATTCCCCTTTTGTATACGTTCAACGAATTTGGACACAATCTAGATTAATTGAACGTGGACATTATGCTCACAAGATCGTCTATGCGTGTGACCCTGTAGGTTCACTTAACGTTGGCAGTGAATGAAAAAATGTCCTAGACATTTATTCACAAAACATAAGCGGCCTCTAGCAAGACATTATGCTTACCCAAGTTAAGTAAATGTAATAATAACCTAGCATCAGATTTAATATTTAGTCCTTTTGTCACACGATGTCCTAATTAAGTATAAGGCATGGATCAAGTCATCCTTATAAACCTTAATTAACCATTTACTTGATCACCAGGCAGACTGTTCCAACAAATAATATTAATAATACCTTATTAATACTTATTTGAGCATGCCATGCATATTTTCCAGTCTTCCTTATCAAGGGGCCCATGGATATCTCTCTCTAAAAAGAGAGGGACAAATCCCTTTCACTAGCTCCAATATTCAAGCCATGACGAGAAAATAAGCCAACCAATAATCATAATGATCACCTAATTAAAAGTGATGTTTGACTATGTCAAAATATATTTTTCTCCCCATGCAAGAAACATTAGGTCGAAGGACACCAAATATAAAACTGAGAAGAAATACTTATAACTTAAACCCATGCAATATTTCTTCTTCACTTTGGGTCATGTCCAATACAATATTCTCAATATGTATTTATGAATTGATTTTATATCTCATATTCATGATCAGTAAAACTTGACCATCAATCAACTTCACACTAATTTACAAGATGTAATAAACTAGGGACAAATAAGAATAGTACTTTATTAGCTATAAGGGTTTTACTATCAAGTCACATACTTGATGACCAAGAGCATAAAATACAATTCAAAAATACATGCTTCATAAATCATAAATGTGAGTCAATTGGTCTTAGAGCATATACTAATAGTAAGAAAACCGATGATGCTAGTCATATTACGAATTTGTTCTTTACTTGGATGGTGCGATACCATGGAATATATACCTAATACTATTGTTTCAGATCGTGACACCAACTTTCTTAGTCATTTTTGTCGTGTTTTGTGGATGAAGCATGGAACTAACTAGTTATATTTTACTGCTTTTCATCCATAAACCAATGTTCAAATGGAAGTGGTAAATAAAACTATTGGCCAACTTCGTAGGGCTATCCTTAAGAAGAATTTGTGCCAATAGGAGGCTTGTTTACCTCATATTGAGTTTGCTTGCAATAGTCCTCGTCAATTTGTTACTACTTACTCTCCTTTTGAAGTTGCTTGTGGGTTTAATCCTCTAACACCTTTTTATTTGATTCTTTTATTTATATAGTTCATGCCTTGAGCTTGCATGGAAAGAAAAAGGTGGAGTTTGTGAACACTTTTCATTCAAAAGTTCATAAAGCCATTGAGGCTACGAACAAGAAGCTTGTTGCAAAAGGAGCTTGGAAAGGAAAGGTGTAGTCTTTGAACCCGGTGATTGGGTTTGGGTATCTTCGAAAAGAAATTTTTCCTTCTTAAAGGATATAAAAGTTAGATGTATAGCTGTGGCGATGGCCCCTTTCATGTTCTTGAATGTGTTAATGAAAATGCTTATAAGATCGATTTTCTGGGCGATTATAATGTTAGTGCCACTTTGAGTGTTTTTTATTTACCTCCATTTAATGTAGGTCAATATTCGAGGATGAATCTTTCAAATGTAGGGTGGATGATACGAACAAAGATGGTCAAGGAGATGAAAAGCTTAAAGGACCTATCACAAGAGTTAGAGCAAATAGAATTAAAGAGAATGATCATGTTGCTCATAGATTGATGATAGTAATTGAAGAAACTATTAAAGAAGGCCTAACGTTCAAGAATGGAGGCTTAGAAGATGATGGAAATCATCCTAAATTGCTCATGGTTCAAAGTATAAACTTGGAGCAAATTAGAAGAGGAACAAATCAAGGAGAGGCAAAAATAGAGCCTACCATCGACCAAGGGCCCTATGCCTACTTTCTCTGGTGGCTTCTGTCTAAAATGAGACTTGTAAGCTGAAGACCTATCGCGTGCGATAGGGTATACCTGCGATCGATGATAGGGTCCTGATTTCGAACAATGCGTTATTTTGGACAGTTTTTAATATTTAAACTCTATTTTCAATTGTTAATTAAGGGTGTAATTGGTGTTTTGGAGTCTTAAGTCGATAGTCAATGTCGAGTACAGCCTAACACAATAAATATGCATTGATAGCCTACAATATATTTAACTTTGAAGATATATATGAAAATTGAGAGTTTTCCCTTAGGGTTGTTAAGTTTTGAGGCTTTCTCCTTGAACTTCATGTAGGGTTTGTTCATTTCGGAGATAGATTTTATTGAATACATAGATTGGGTTGATCCAATGGTTCTAATTTGATCACAATTCCTAATTCTATGATAATCACATCCTTGTGGATTGTCTAGAGCTTAGGTCTTCTTCAATTGTTCTAATTGGATAGTGGGTAATCAGCCCGATTGTTCTTTTAGCAATTGAAGAAAAAATCCTCTTCATATTCATTTGTTCATAGCATAGGGTGAATTATGGGTGAGTGTTGTTGAAGAAAATCCAGTCTTATTGAAGACACATATCCTTGGGAAGCTTAATTGAAGACTTTCATCGAGCGCAACAAGAATCATCACTTCCTTCTTGAATTTTTGGTACAGTGGCTTGTTATTGGCACTAGATTCTTATTTAGGTATTTGGTAACATTTCAGGGGATGGAAGAGCAGGGACGGAACTAGAGCTAGGCTAGGGTGGGCTGGAGCCCACCCAGGATTTTTTTTCTTTTAAAAAATTTTATATTTTTTGCATTTAAGCCCCCTCAAAATTTTTTTTTTCCGTTTAGCCCCCACAAAATGTAGGGACTGATTTATAAAAAAAAAAAAATACAGCAAAAAGCCCCAAATCAATTTCATTTTTTTGCTTCTTCTCTCTCCCCGTCTCCGATCTCCTCGTCCCGCTCCCGCACCGCACCGGCGCAGCCGTCCCTGCGCGCACATGACATGACAGACAGCAGCCCGACTCAGCCCCCTCCCCGCCCGCTCTCTCCGCTGTCTGCTTCCCCCTCCCTCCCTCTACATGCGGCGACAGACACCTCTCGGCTCGGCTCTGAAGATTCCGTCTCCCTGGTCGCAGACTCGCAGCAGCGGCGGCGCCACCAGCAGCAGCAGCAAGCAGCAAAAGAAAGCAACGCGGCACAGGAGGAAGAAGAAACGGTCAGCTCAGCAAGGTGTTTTAGCAGCTTCACAACAATCTTGAACCAAAAAAAGTAAGTTTTCAGAAAAAGTTCCATTTCTATGATTTTTTATTTTGAGTGCTAAATATTTTTTTTTGGTAAATAGATTTTTTGAGTGCTAAAATTTTTTATGTTGTTATTTTATAGTGAAAAAAAATTGTCTAGGGTTTGTTTGGTAAAAATATGATTATCATGTAATTTATAGACTAATTAATTATTATGTTATACATAAAATGTGTTGAATTGTGAATTTAAAATATTTGAATATTATATAGGATTTTACTATGGAGAAATTTATTGGAAAATGGAAGAAGGGTCCTAAACCGGTTGAAGAAAAATCAGCTAATAAGGGAAATGTTAATATTGAAGAACGTGGGAAAAAGCCTCGGGTAGAGTTTTCGGATTTTGAAATTATTGGTGATCCAGGATTGCGTAAACCAATTGATAGTTATCCTTATGAATGTTATTTGTTTTTATATTAATCTTCTAATGTTCTAAATCAATTGCAGGTCATATTGGATTTCATCTTCTGATCGTGTTTATCTCATTTGTTATCTCAAGATTCTGATCAAGATTCTCAGCTTTGATAGAGGTATTTATCCCGTGAGTGATGGGTAATCATTCCTCGTGAGTGATGGGTGATCACTCGTCATTGGTATTGGGCGATTACCTATTCTTTTGTTTTATTATATGTAGTATTAGAATTTGTAATGTTTATCCCGTGAGTGATGGGTGATCACTCCTCATTGGTAATGGGGGATTACCTATTCTTTTGCTATATTATATGTAAATTTTGAATTGTTTGAGTGTTTTTTGTACATAGAATGTATCATTTTATAGACGAAATTCTGGCAAAATTTTTTTTCCTCCAGCCCCCCAATCATATTGTTCTGGTTCCGTCCTTAGTTGAGGATGGCAAAAATAGTGTGTCAGGGTTTGGATCCTATGCATAAACACGATCATTGAGAGACAAAGCTGCATAAGGAAATGTTATGGCACGAAGGAATTTTTTAATTCGAACACCTGAAAAAAGAGGTACAAAAAAGAAGTTAGTCCCTATTTATGAGAGGAAGAGAAGCAACCGGTTGTTGCTTGATTATACAGAAGAGCATAATGTGGTTACTTGTGTCTAGATAAATAGTAATGAACGCCCTAAAGAAAAAGCAATAGCCTTTGCATGTGAAGTATTTAATGATATAGAACTAAGAAGACGAAGAAAAATGCTCTGCGATGGTGATTGTTGGGAATGTGAGTATTTTAATGATAAAGAAATGAATAGAAATTTGCAATACTATTTAATGTAAATCAACTGTTTTCCAAACCATGGGAGAAGAAGAAAATGGAAATGATGGTATGATCTATCCGGTAAGTTAACATAGAATGAATTAGTTGCCATTGTAAAATTTTCAAATGTAATTGATTTTATAATAATAGTTACTGTGTAGATATTAAGGGGTTGCCTTGAAGTTGAAGAAATTGAATACTGACAAGGTATTTTCATCTAATAAGGCGTCGATATGTGTAAAGATTATAGAACTTAAAATTAATCAAAGGTTTGTATTACATATGTACTGGACCATAAATTATTGAATTTTTTTTGAAATCATTGAAGTTTAATATTTGTCATGTTTTAAGTACCGTGATATAACATGTAATGGGTGAGATGGCATCTTGTACTGAAATGAGGACATTCAAGGGAAGAAAGTGGTTACACGGTGCAGTGATCAACCGTTTTTGTGCCATTCAGACAATAATTGCATGTCGTGGCGGTGACGTAAAAATTTAAGAGTGTGGTATATTTCCACATGGTTTCAGGTCAATGAAATTTACACTTTAACGAATAATCAAAATTGTGATTACTTGGATGGACAAAAATTAAGAAACCGGTTTTAATACATCATTTTTTTTTTTTTTTTTTGCAGGCACAATAAGATAAGAAAAAGAAACGCCCTGAGCAGCTTTATGAGCTTTTTTTAAGGCGGACCAATACTGTGGGGAAATATTATCATGGCAAAAGATTTTTGACTTATTAACTTTTTTTAGGCTCTTTATCTTTAGTGATGCACTAATCTGCACCTCGTAAAGTAGATATGCATTCTGAAAGTTTCCAGTGGGGAAAACAATCTTATGTTTTCTGTTTCATTAATGTGAGAATAGTGTACAATTTATAGATTTGTCCATGAGACAAATCCCAAGCAGATTAGAACTAGGAAACACATTAGATTAGAAGTAAAAGTCCTAGCTAAATAGAACTAGGAAACACAACTTATACATAGTTTATGATTAATAGGAAGCCTATTTTGAATATATATCTAACACTCCCCCTCAAGTTGGAGCATGAAGATCAGAAATGCTCAACTTGGAAGCTAATCGATGAAAATGGGTCGGATGAAGAGCTTTAGTAAGAATATCGGCAGGTTGCTCCTCACTTCGAATATAAGCAGGATAGATAAAACCGTCTTGAAAAGCATCACGAACAAAATGACAATCTATTTCAATGTGTTTAGTGCGTTCATGAAAAACAGGATTTTCAGCAATATGAAGAGCAGCCTGGTTATCACAATGTAATGGAATGGGGCGAGTGACAGGAACATGAAGATCGCGCAGAAGAATAGATAACCATTTAAGTTCACATAAAGTTATAGCCATAGAGCGATATTCAGCTTCGGCAGAAGAACGAGAAACAGTATGTTGTTTCTTTGTCTTCCAAGAAATAGGGGACCCACCAAGAGAGATAAAATAACCAGTGAGAGAGCGGCGAGTTATCGGGCAGGTGGCCCAATCGGAGTCACAATATGCAGTTAACGAAAGAGAAGAGGTAGAAGAAAGAAAAATGCCACGGCCAGGACTCCCTTTCAGATAACGGACAACTCGGATAGCAGCATCCCAATGAGCATGACGAGGGGCGTGCATAAATTGAGCAAGTGTATGTACAGCATATGCAAGTTCGGGTCGAGTAAGTGTGAGATATATTAGCTTGCCGATGAGTCTTCGGTAGCGATCTGGGTTGTCAAACAATGAGCCAGATGCTTTTGCCAGCTGATGATTAGGTTCCACAGGAGTAGATGCCGGCTTGGCACCTAATAAACCCATTTCAGAGAGAATTTCCAAGGTGTATTTTCGTTGGGATAAAAATAATCCCGTGGAGTTTCTCGCAATTTCTATGCCCAAAAAATATTTGAGCGAGCCCAAATCCTTCATGTGAAAGCACTTGTGTAATGAAGCTTTGAATTTTTCGAGTGTGGATAGGGAATTTCCAGTAATGAGTAAATCATCCACATAAATAAGAACACATAGATAAATATTCCCTCGAGAATATGTGAAAAGAGAGTAATCTGCATAAGACTGAGAAAAACCATACCGACGGAGAGCGGTGGTGAGTTTGGAGAACCAACATCGAGGGGCTTGGCGAAGGCCATATAAAGACTTCTTTAAACGACAGACTTGTCCTTTGTAACGGGGATGAAATCCTGGAGGTGGTCGCATATATACCTCTTCTTGTAAATCTCCATGCAAAAAGGCGTTGTGAACATCCATTTGATGGATAGGCCAGTTGCGGGCAGCGGCTACGGAAAGGAGAGTACGAACGGTGACCATTTTGGCAACGGGAGCAAAGGTGTCTGTGAAATCAATACCTGCCATTTGTGTATTTCCCAAAATTACCAAGCGGGCTTTATATCGCTCGATGGTGTCATCGGCTTTGTACTTTATCCGGTAGACCCATTTACTCCCCAGTGCACGTTTTCCAGGAGGTAAGGAGGTTAAAGTCCATGTACCATTTTGTTCAAGAGCATCAATCTCTTGACGCATAGCAAAGGCGCCTGCAGAGGATTGAGACTCGCCGCAGAGTAAGTGGTAGGCTCAGATTCTGTTGCCACAGATGCTAAAAATTGCCTGTGTGTATTAGAAAATTTACTATAGTCCACAAATTTTGTGATAAGATAAAGGGACGTACCTGAGAGATCCGAAGAGGGTGAGAGAGCAGAGGCGGAATGGGATATAGAGGACTTCCATATGGCATTGCAATCATAATCTTGGAGCCGAGTCGGAATATGTTTAATTCGAGTGCTTCGTCTTGGGGCAGGAATTTGCGGAGTTTCTTGCGGCAAGCTGGCAGGAGTTTGATTGGGACTAGTTTGGAGAGAGGCGGCTGGAGAGGTTGGTGGTGGGCCTTGCGGAACTGGGCTGCTGGGTTGTGGGTGTGGATCTGGAGAGGTTGGTGGTGGGCCTTGCGGAACTGGGCTGCTGGGTTGTGGGTGTGGATCAGGGTCTGAAAGTGGAGATGGGCTTTGGGTTAGTGGGCTGCGGGAAGGATTTGGTGGATCTGGGTTTGTAGGGGGGCTGTGGAAAGGATGTGTTTGATCTGGGCTTGGTGTGTTGTGTGTTACACTCCCCCTCTTTGGGATATTTTGTGGTTTGGAGCCCAAAACTTGTTCCCCAAAATTGTAAGATTGTGTGAAGTCTGTAGAAGTGGAAGTACCTGATTGGTCAAGGAATGGAAACTTTGTTTCATCAAAAATCACATCTCGGGACACAAAGAATTTTTCTGTTTGCAGGTCGTAAAATCTCCATCCTTTCTTATGAAGAGGGTAGCCAAGGAAGACACACGGTTTGCTGCGGGTTTGAAATTTATCTTTTGGGATATCATGGTTATGTACATAAGCTAAGTACCCAAAAGTTTTAATGTGAGAGTAGGATGGTTTTGCATGGTATAGTAATTCATAAGGAGTCTTACCTTGTAACAATTTGGAGGGAGTTCTATTAATGAGATAGGCAAATCGTCAAAATGCATTCTCCCCCAAAACTTTACAGGTAAATTGGCTTGAAATCGTAATGCCCGAGCTACATTTAAGATATGGCGATGCTTGCGTTCAACTCTTCAATTTTGTTGTGGTGTGCCAGGAATAGTGGTTTGGTGGATTATGCCATGGGTAGTAAGATACGACCTAAGGGGTGCAAATTTCTGTCCCCATTATCGAGTACGGATTGTCTTTACAGCTTTTGTGAATTTGGGTTTTGATCATGGTAAGGTAATCTTGAAGAATAGAAGCAACTTCACTTTTTTTCCGACAAGAAATATATCCAAATAGCCCTAGAATAATCATCTAAGATAGTAAGAAAATATGAAGCACCTATAGTGGATTTGGATTTATATGGGCCCCATAAATCACAATGAATTAGGTCAAAAATTGTAGATGCTTTATTGATGCTAAGAGGAAAACAATCACGAGTTTGTTTGGCACGTAGACAAATATTACAAGGTGATGTGCTAGTTGTAGAGTCTTTAGAATTACCCAAAAAATGATTGACTACAGAATCTGAAGGATGTCCCAACCTTATATGCCATAGTGTGCTTGAATCAAGAACTATGCTAGAGAAAGTGTATAATTCCTTCAATTCCAAAGGTTTGTAGAAGAAGATCCCATTCTTCTGCTCACCCACTCCAATCGGCCTCATCGAGATACCGTCCTGTATAACACAAAATTTGTCAGAAAGTGTGATAAAGCATTGCAAATCTCTTGCCAATTGAGACAAAGAAATTAAATTGCAGGTCAATTCAGGAATTAGCAACACTCGGTGGAGTTGTAATGTAGGACTTAAAGAGACCATTCCTTCGTGCATAGCAAAAGTTTTGGCACCGTTAGTTAACCCAATAATATGCGGAGAGATAGGATGTAAATTTTGTAAAAAACATTTCCTACCAGTCATATGGTTAGAGCACCCTGAATCTAAAATCCAAAAATTGGCCATACCAGATAGCTTGTCAGATTGCATATTATTTGAGTTTTGGAGGGCAGTCAACAGGGTTGACCACTGGTCAACGGTCAAAGCTGGAAAGGGGCCCGGCCCGTTCCGGCCCGTTTCTGCTGGAAGTTGGCCCGAAGCCCGGCCCGGCACTGTAGATCGGCCCGACCCCTTCGTCTTCTCCAGCAGCACGGCGAAAGCGAAGGTGCGGGAGCCGCGACGGTTGTTGCAGAAAAAGCCCATGCCTCGGCCTTGCTTCCTCCATCGCGTGGTCTAGCCACCTCCTGGGGCGGTCTGCCGCCGCGCGCTGTCCCGGATCGCCCTCCACGCCACAAATTTCGGGTCGCCGGTGAGGAGCCGCGGCCGCCCATTTTTGGAGAAGTCCGAGGCCATCAATCCGGATAGCCAATGAGTTGGAAGCAGCCGGTGATGTCGTGGCCGGCGCGTCTGCAATGGGTGCAGAAAGATGAAGAAAAAAAATCTAGGATTTTTTTTCTGGGTTCGGCAGCGGCGCAACTCCGGCGACAACTCCGGCGGCGTCTCCCGGCGGCTCCGAGCAATGCGAAGGCGGCGCCATCTCCGTAATAATCTTCTTTCCGTGTTGAATTTTTGTGTTGTTCTTCTTTACTGATTTGAGCAAGAACGGTACGCAATTTGGGTATAGGTTCTTGTTGGATCATATGAGAACAGTGCCATAAATTGCACTATTCAATCCCATTAAAAATTGGAAAACCTTCTCGTTTTCTCTTTCTTTTATAATAAAATTCAATAGATCTGTGTCTGTGCTGAGCGGAAGTTGAGTATAATTTTCTAGTTCGTCCCATACCTTTTTTTAAAAAATACACGTGTATCGAATCACCGCCTTGCTTACAATTTGCCAAAGCCGCTTTTTAATTCATATATTCGGGGGCCGGTGCCAACGAGAAATCGTTCCTTCAAGGCTATCCATAATTCATCGACTCTCTCCGAATGATATATTGTGGATCGGAGAGAGGGTTCGATAGTATTGAGAATCCACGAGTTTACAAGATTATTGATCTCCCACCATTCTTCTTCTTTTTCTGGATCACCTTCAGGAATTGGAATTATTCCATCAATGAATCCCAATTTCTTCTTCGATCGCAAGGCCATGCGCATGGCCCTTGCCCATTCTGCATAATTATTATCTGTGTTTGTCTCTTTCAACTGGACTGTTGTTAAAATCAATCCAGGTCCATCAGTGGATGCCACATAATAAGCATCTTTCTTTATTTTGTTAACATGGCTTTCTTCCACCATGTCATTATCAACATTGCCAATATTGTCGTTACTCATTTTGAGAAATTTCAGACAATTGGCTCTGATACCATGAAAGTTTCCAGTGGGGAAAACAATCTTATGTTTTCTGTTTAATTAATGTGAGAATAGTATACAATTTATAGATTTGTCCAAGAGACAAATCCCAAGCAGATTAGAACTAGGAAACACATTAGAAGTAAAAGTCCTAGCTAAATAGAACTAGGAAACACAACTTATACATAGTTTATGATTAATAGGAAGCCTATTTTGAATATATATCTAACACATTCCTTATCTGTTTGCAATTGAGCGCTGGTTTTTTATGTTTGTTGACATGATGAAAAAAATTAATATTTTGTCTGATGAAAGGCGATTGAACTACGGAGAAGAAAGAGAAGGTGGAGAAATTTGTAAGATTTTTTCAAAAAATAAACTTGCTTAAACCCTTAAAATATATAAATGAAATAGATGGATAGATTATAAAATGCGTGAAAGTTCAGCCTGAAGATGAGGCATATATTAGGCATTAATGAATTTCCAGTAGAAATGGTTTCTTGGTGTTCTCAACAAGCAAACACATATATAGCATTTGTTGCACATGTACAATTTTACAAAGTAAGTAGTATTGAGTAACATCTGAATTACTAAATTTTAAAGATTGCAGTTTATATGTTGAAATTTTTGGATAATATAGAATCTCTGATTCGCAGAATTTAAGGTGCAAGTTAATTTATTTAAATACTAATATCTAGATTGCTTTTAATTTTCACTACAATAGGGTAAATATTGCAGCTGTTATTTTTACATTTAGCAGTAATTTTTAACCCCCGCAAAAATGGTTTCGCGACAAACTACGGCTAATAAAGATGCCTCTAAAGGATTACGACGTCATGCAAATCACTAACTTTTGCGGCTGCTTGAACGTCCTCTAATTGTTTTTTTCTTTAAAAAATAAAAAATTCTTACAGTCTTGAACCACCTCTAAGATTTTTAGTGTCTTTTTATAAAATTATTTTGCGAGGGTTTGAAACCCCCCACTAAAATTTATTCTGCTTTGAGAAAAAGATTACTTATGAGTCCTCAAGGAACTAATTCAGTCTCTTTTGTTCATGAATTGAGTGAACATTTTCATTGTCAATCTAAATCCAATGAAGTTACAATATTCACTACGTATATAAAACATGTATTAAAACGTGACAAAAAAACTTATAAATTGAAAGTAAACATATTAATTCTTGTAATATCTATTTTATGAACAAGCATTTTAAGATCAATTTCATTCCTTGTACGCCTCAAAGAAACTACTTCAGTCCCCTTAAGTGTGAGATTTTGAATATAAGTATTTACCATGCATCATTGGCTTCTTTCATCTCCACTAAATGAGCAAAGTGGTTTCAAAGCCAAAAGTGAGAGAAGAAGACAAATAAATATAAAGAATTATCTCTGTTATTTGAAAATTTTGATTGATCATGGAACTGAGCAACCTCTCGCATTTTTTGACACTTCCTGAGCACTTTTGGAAAAGCTAAGGAATATTTTAGTAGAAAAGAAGAAGGTATTAAGCATTTAGAGATATAAATTTAAAAAAAGTACCTTTGTAAGAGCAAGTGTTTGGAATTTACTATCAAGCTTCCATTTAGATAATGGACAGTCAAGATTATCTCTAGCATAATTAATAGCACAATTAAATGAATACAATATACATAATTCATATAAGAATATCCCTACTAATCTTCTCTTTACTAAATATGCTTTCATATAATTAATACATAGTAAAAAAAGAAAGAGAGAGCATCTAAGTGAAAAAAATACAAAAAATAAAAAACTAGTTTTGATCACTCAAAGGCAGCAAAATTGTAGTAGAATAAAACAATGGCGATAAAGAAAGTCAGAAACATGCATGCTTGTCCTGGGAAGGAAGAAAAAGAAATCAATGAAACAAAACAAAAATTGCTCTTATTGCTGAGAATAACAAAGTAAGAAGCATTATTTCGACTGAATTACTCATCTTTACCAATTCAATTAACACTAATATTGATATTTAAAGAGAATATGAACTATTCAAAATACAACAATTAGCCAGAATTTTCCAGAAAAACAAAATGGTACTAAAGTTGTCCTCCTACTTACCCCCTAAATTAAAAAATTAGTACTCGCTTGATGAATCAGTTGTATGCATAATGAATTCTCTGTCTCTTATCTGCAGCTTAAAATATACAAATATAATTAATAAAAAACTGTTAAATTGATATTCCTATTGAATGGTGTGTATTTTTAGCTTCAAATCCATATTTCTGAGCATCTGATGCGAAAAGGGATTTTCAATTTCTTGCGTGTTTCATGACAAAAGAAACAGTAAAAAGATTACAACTTTTCAGCGTATGATCTTCCTAGGGCCAGCTTTATCTTGCACCTATTCTTTTGTAAGGGATTTTTTCAAAATTGGGAAATTTGTGATGGTAAAATTATCAAAAATATATAGAAGAGAAACTTTAGTTATATTATTCATATAGCAGAAGGCAGAATTAACCTTCTCATGTATACAGGCGACATATTTGTGCAATGTCCACATTAAACCGTCACTGTTTTGAACAAACTTGTACATTGGACACCCACCTGTGTAAGAAAAAACGAGAAAGGAAACATTAATTTATGTTAGGACATCCACATGCCAAGAAGAAGAAAAACCCTAAAATTAATTCATAATTATTTAGACTATGATCTAACAAGAAAAAGATGATAATGGACTAAAACATAAGTAAAAAGGGAAGAGGGGAGGGGAGAGAAAAAATAAATACGCGAGGACAGTGTCGCATATGTTGCCATGAACGTAGTAGAACTGTTCAGAAGGTGGAGTGAGGTGGTTCAATGAAAAACTAGCAAAGAAGAAGAATTAGGTGAACATGACTCTACTTGATCAAGAAACAAGGTGCATATCATGATATGCAGATCATATCTATGGAATGGATCCAACGAGAAATCATAATTCCCTCCGCTAATTCTGGTGATATTCTTGTAAGGCAATTGAAAATTAAACAAAGTTAAAGCATTCAGAAATTTTTTTCAGTACATAAATAATTTGTTAAAATTAAATTAAAAAAAAAAAAAAAGTATTCTGAGAAACATTAAACGCATACAAAGAGGTATCCTAGAATCTGATGAGTCCTCGCTGGAATAAGTTCAACAGGTTGTGGATTGTCTTCATTCTTCTGAAGGCATGCTGATAAGCGAAGCAAAACTTAACTTTAATCGCTGGTCAGTAATGGATTACGCAAGAGCTTATGGCTCAGGAGAAATAATTCCTTGTATGGTATGACATCAAACCTAACCATTGCTAAAGTTTCAATTAATCGCATGTTTAACTGCTCAAATATACGTATATATATATATATATATATAGTTTTGATCAATCTCCCTTGCATTCTTCACGTGTTGTTAGAATTTTATGTCATTAACATTTAAGCCAATGAATTTTTAGGAGCTGATTTCTTCTTCTACTCAGAAAAGACTGATCAATGAAAGTTAATGAAAAATAACTGATGCTTCAGGTTTAGAATAAGGGTGCACTTCCACAACCAATTTATTCGTGGAGAAGAGAGAGTTGAAGTAGAATAAAAGCAACATAAATACAAATTTTATACAATAGAAAGATTTTGCTGAAGTCCATTATTATGAAGAAAGAGTTATAAACCAATTTATAACATGGAGGAAATATTATGTTAGGTAATACCTTATGTGAAATGAGGAAAAAGAAAACACAGCTACATACAGTATTCAGGTAATTGAGAATGTGAAGTTAAGATAATGAGGTCATGTTAGATTGATCTCTGAGTATAGAATGAATTACTCAACTAAAGTCCCAATAATAGAATTCTGCCAAGTCGAGATGACAAAATAAAATTTCGTTTGTCATCTTAAGCAAGAGAAAAAAGAGTATATGGAGGAAAGATTTTCAGATGGTTTGATCCAACAATGAGATTCTTGTGGGTATCATATACAGACCATTTAACTTTTCAAGACACTGTAAACTAGTTCACAACTTATAACCAAATTATATAAGAATGTCTCAGTTGTATGACAAGTTTCAAAACTTGAAGTGTTCTGCCAAATGCCAAGACTCGAATGCTGAGAAAAGTAGGGAAGTGGCAATACCACCTTAAAACACGTCCTAACATCAATCCTTTGTATTTAGGGGAATGCTTACGGATCAGTCAGCTGAGCATATAAGAGATACAATAAGTGACGCATGCTCTCTTCCACAGGGACGGAACCAGAACAATATGATTGGGGGGCTGGAGGAAAAAAAATTTTGCCAGAATTTCGTCTATAAAATGATACATTCTATGTACAAATAACACTCAAACAATTCAAAATATACATATAATATAGCAAAAGAATAGGTAATCGCCCATTACCAATGAGGAGTGATCACCCATCACTCACGGGATAAATCGCCCATTACCAATGAGGAGTGATCACCCATCACTCACGAGGAATGATTACCCATCACTCACGGGATAAATACCTCTATCAAAGCTGAGAATCTTGATCAGAATCTTGAGATAACAAATGAGATAAACACGATCAAAAGACGAAATCCAATATGACCTGCAATTGATTTAGAACATTAGAAGATTAATATAAAAACAAACAACATTCATAAGGATAACTATCAATTGGTTTACGCAATCCTGGATCACCAATAATTTCAAAATCCGAAAACTCTACCCGAGGCTTTCTCCCACGATCTTCAATATTAACATTTCCCTTATTAGCTGATTTTTCTTCAACCGGTTTAGGACCCTTCTTCCATTTTCCAATAAATTTCTCCATAGTAAAATCCTATATAACATTCAAATATTTTAAATTCACAATTCAACACATTTCATGTATAACATAATAATTAATTAGTCTATAAATTACATGATAATCATATTTTTACCAAACAAACCCTAGACAATTTTTTTCACTATAAAATAACAACATAAAAATTTTAGCACTCAAAAATCTATTTACCAAAAAAAATATTTAGCACTCAAAATCAAAAATCATAGAAATGGAACTTTTTCTGAAAACTTACTTTTTTTGGTTCAAGATTGTTGTGAAGCTGCTAAAACACCTTGCTGAGCTGACCGTTTCTTCTTCCTCCTGTGCCTCGTTGCTTTCTTTTGCTGCTTGCTGCTGCTGTTGGTGGCGCCGCCGCTGCTGCGAGTCTACGACCAGGGAGACGGAATCTTCAGAGCCGAGCCGAGAGGTGTCTGTCGCCGCATGCAGAGGGAGGGAGGGAGAACGGACAGCGGAGAGAGCAGGCAGGGGAGGGGGGGCTGGGCTGGCTGCTGCTGCTGTGCTGTGTGCGCGCAGGGACGGCTGCGCCGGTGCGGTGCGGGAGCGGGATGAGGAGATCGGAGACGGGGAGAGAGAAGAAGCAAAAAAATGAAATTGATTTGGGGCTTTTTGCTGTAGTTTTTTTTTATTTATAAATCAGTCCCTACATTTTGTGGGTCTAAACGGGAAAAAAAAATTTTGAGGGGGCTTAAATGCAAAAAATATAAAATTTTTTAAAAGAAAAAAAATCCTGGGTGGGCTGGATAGTTCCGTCCCTGTCCTCAACTCCTTCATACCAGATTTCTTTTCAAAACTGTCTAAAACCCATCAGAGTTGTTCTAACTTCTCGAAACCGATCGAGGTTGTCACTCTCTAATATAGCATTTGATGTTCAATGGATCAAATTCTTCAAATCCTAAGGATTTTTGCCTCAAAGAAGGACTTAATTTTTTCCACCCTTAACCAACCATAGTTATACTAAAGGTAAGACCTCTTAAATTTATGCAACTAATCTTTCCCTTTACACTCTAATTGAACATTTATATACTAAATCTAACACGTAATTAGCTTGTATGGAGGAGACCTTGAGCTAAGACAAATACAAGATTATATATATCAGAGAGAAGCAATTGTGATCAATTGTAAAAACCAACGTATCATACCAGTTCAAGTGATTCAAATAAAATCAACTTAGTGATGATAAAACCCCAATGAAAAGTTAGGAAAAGCCTTGAAAAACTCAAAAACCCTAATTCAGACATTTTCAATTTCATATATAATCTAACATAATACAAATGAGGTGATAAGAAGTATTTATATTTAGGACTTAACCTTACCTCGACCATGGCCTTTAGGCCACTAAAAGACCATTTAACTCCTTAATTAAAGCTAGAATAGAGTTAACAAACTAAAAACCGTTCAAAACATCGTATTAAGCAAATCAGTACCCTAACATCGACGATAGGTTGGACCCTACAGTTCGCGGTAGGTTGTTGGCTCCTTGAGAGTTCCATCCAGTAGCCTACCGTGAACTGTAGGTACAGGGCCTACCATCGATGGTAGTCTCTGTTTTCAGCTTCCCTTATATTTTGCACCTCCAACTTGCTACATTAGATGCTCCTTGCTCAGAACACATATCATAAGCAACTTAGGAGGTTTATCACTATCTTCTAAGACTTCCATCTTGAACTTTACTCCTTTCTTCATCGGTTTTTTTTAGCAAATTCCATCATTCTTTTAGTTATGCTATTGTCACAATCCTTCATCCTCCTTGTCCTTGCTCTGGCGATTGATCCTTAAATTAACTCCTTAGTTTCTTGATCATCCCGATCTATATCATCAGCCCATCCTTTGAAAATATTCATTTTTAAATCTTCACCTACATCAAACAAAGATAAGTAAAAAACATTGAAGGTAGCACTAACATTATAATCACTCGGAAGATTAATCTTATAAGCATTATTATTACCGCGTTCAACAACTTGAAAGGGATCATCGCCACGAGCATCAAGATTTGTCTTCCAATGAGAAGGAAAATGCTCTTTTCGAAGACCAACCTACACCCTATCACCAGGTTGAAATACCACATGTTTTCTTCCCACATTCCTATTAGGTACAAGCTTCTTATTATTAGCTTCAATGGTATCATGGACTTTAGAATGAATAGCCCGAACGAACTCCCTATTTTATTTCCATCCAAGCTTAAGTTATGATCTGTAAGTAAAGGCACCAAATCAAATGGAGTTAGAGCATTGAGGCCATAAACAACCTCAAAACAAGAGTAAGAAATAATTGAGTTACGAGCTCTATTGTAAGCAAATTTAATATGTGGCAAACATTCTTCCTATTATCACAATCTTCAGGATGACGTAAGAAGTTTTCCAATAGTTTTATTAACCACCTTTGTTTGACCATCAGTTTGTGGATGGCAAGCTGTAGAATACAAAAAGTTAGTTTCAAGTTTCCTCCACAAAACACACCAAAAATGACTAAGAAACTCAGTGTCACGATCCAAAATATTAGTTTTAGATATACTATAGAATCAGACAACCCAACTAAAGAAGGGATCCTCAACATGACTAGTATCATAGATTTTTTTGCAAGCTATAAAGTGAGTAATCTTAGAGAACCTATCTGCTACCATAAATATGGAATACATGTCCTTAGGAGAGCTAGGTGAACAAAGAATAAAGTACAAAGATATATCAACCCAAGGTTCTTAGGCACTTCTAGACGAGTATAAAGACCATGTGGCAAAGCTGTAGACTTATCTCTTGTACACTTTAAGCAATTACCAATGAACTTTTCAACATCTTTTCTCATATGTGGCCAAAAAAGCGCTCATGCAATATGTCATACGTTTTAGCTATGCCAAAATGACCCATCAACAACAATCTAGTAGAACAAGATGGAATTCACGATCTACCCTTATGATAGAGAAAATCATCATGTATGAGATGCTTGTAACTAGGCACAATCAAATAATCATCAAATATGTCCTTGCAATCATGATCACTAGCATACGATTCCTTAAGAATTTCAGTAAGTAGAGAGAAGAGTGTAACTACTAGACAATCATCAGTGACAATGTTTTCTTTACTTTTCTTGTAATGTATATATGAGAATGTTTCAATAAACTCCATCCAATGTGGATGCCTCCTATTAAGCTATTGTTGTCCTTTGAGATACTTCAAGGACTCATGATCGATATTAATAACAAACTCCTTGGGCCACAATTAGTGCTTCCAATGCTTCAATGTCCTCACTCATGCATAAAACTCTTTGTCAAACGTAGCATAGTTTAAGGCCGCACCGGTTAATTTTTCACTAAAATATGAGAAAGACCATTTTTCTTGCATCAAGAATCCACAGATTCCAACTCCGAAAGCATCACACTCAATCTCAAATGTCTTCTCAAAATTAGGTACTGCAAGTAAAGGTGCACTACTAAACCTTTCCTTCAACAAATTGAATGTCTTTTTTTGCTTATCTTCCCACTTAAAACTTTCATCTTTTTTATTACATCTGTCAAAGTGCTAGCAGTGGTGCTAAAATGATTGATGAATCTTCTATAGAAGCTTGCTAATCTATAGAAACTTCTAACTTCAGATGCACTCTTTGGAGTAGGCCATTCCTTGATAGCTTTCACATTGTCTTCATCTACTTAAAGTCCTTGAGAACTCACCACATAACCTAGAAAAATCAATTTTTTTCCAACAAACTCACATTTTCTAAGGTTAGCATATTGTTTTTCACTTCTCAAAACAAATAAAACTCTTTTAAGATGATGCAATTGATCTTCATAAGTTTTGTTATAAATCAGAATATCATCAAAGTAGGCTACAAATATTTTCCCATGAAATCTCTCAAAATATGATGCATGAATCTCATGAATACGCTAGGTACATTAGTTAAACCAAAAGACATGACTAACTATTCATATAGACCAATATTAGCTTTGAAAGTAATTTTCCATTCATCCCCTTCTCTCATGCAAATTTGATGGCAACCCGATTTTAAATCTATCATTGAAAGTATTTAGGAACTATGCAACTCATCTAGTAAATCATCTGATCTAGTAATGCGATTACTATATTTGATAGTGTTGTTGTTAATGGCTCTACAATCTACACACATGCGCCATGTATCATCTTTCTTAGGGAATAACAAAACGAGAATGACACAAAGGCTTAAGATGTCTCTTACGTAACCTTTGGATAGCAATTTCTCAACTTGTCTTCTCAACTCCTTGGTTTCTTTGGGTGGACTTCTATAAGCTGGCCTATTTGGAAGCACCGCACTAGGTACCAAATCAATTTGATATTCAATTCCTCTCAAAAAAGGAAGTCTACCGGGCATCTCAGTGGGGAAGAAATCCTTGAACTCTTCAATGACCTTCAGAATAGCACTGGACAACTAAGACAAATGACCATTAGTAGAAATAAATATCCCTTGCAATATAAAAGTAAGACCAATTCTTCTTTTTCAAGGGCCTCTATAATGTCACTCTCTTTTGCATAGAAGCATCTCTTTTCATTTATAACATTCTTTCTTTTGATCACTTATTTTCTTTCCACTCTTCACTTTTTCCTCTCTTGATTTTTTCACTAATATCTTGTGCCTCTATTATTTTGCCCTCACTTATACTTATGTCATTCTCAACTCTCTCTTTCTCTCTTATTTTTCTTTGCTCTTCACGAACTCATTGAGGGGATATATGATTCATGGTGTAGGATTTTTCATCCTTTACAAAGGTATAAGTATTTTTCTCTTCATGGTGAATGACTTTCCTGTCAAATTGCCATGGATGACCAAACAACAAGTGGCCCACTTGCATAGGAACAACATCAAGCACCACTTCATCATTGTATGACCCTACAGAAATAGGCAATTTCACTTGCCTCAATATTTTGTATGCACTAGGATGTTGGAAAAAAGGTACAACTCAAGTTGATTTGTTTTATCCCTGTTGAGTCCACTTTGACATCTAGCCATGGATACATCATTCTCTTCTTCTAAGCTCAATCTCAAAAGGTATAACTCCAACTCTCGTCTATACTCTTCAACAGTTTTTGTTCATGGGTTGAGAGTATTAACTTGAAATGAAGTTCTCTATGGAAGTGCTACGGAATAAACCTTTTGTCTTATGAGCATCTTTAATTTAGTCCATGTCTCAACCATAGGAGTTCCAATTCTAGCTCCAAGATTTGTAGTGTCATCCCACCAATAAAGTGCATAAGCAAAAAATGCAGCAATTGCCAAATTTAGCCTTGACATTCTCACTATAATTTCTCACATTCAGAAGGTTCTTCACTTCTCATTCCCAATCAAGAAGCAAATTTGGACCAATATCTCTATGGAAGCTAGGCACCTTCCATTTGATCTTTTTTATATCTTTGTCTTCTTGTTGACCACCATAATGACCAGGAAAGTATTCTTGACCTCCATTTGGATATCCATCTTCTTCCACACCAAGGTTATCTTCATGCATGCCTCACCGCTTTTAAATTCCTCATGAGGTTTATGGTAACCTCTTCCACATAATCCTCCATGTCTTCCACCTGTAGGAGTGGTATGTCTACCACAATCAAAGAATTAGTGAGTGCTTTGAACCAGTGTTTCATATGGACCTGAGGAATGTAGCTTCAATAACCATGGTAAGTATGATCAGTGACATGCCCTCCAATGTTAGTTTGACCTCTATACTCCACAGAAATATTGGTCATGTCCCTTCTCCTATCCATCATATCCTTTCTCATTTGTTGAAGCTCCTGCATGATAATCCTCATTGGATCCAAATTGGAATGAGGACTTTCACTAGTCCTTCATTGTGAGGGGTAGGTAATTGAGCTTCTGTAGACATATTAGACCTTAATTTTAACAAAAAAACTAAACAAAAAGACCTCACAATCATTTTTTAAGTGTATGCACTATTGTGATGAACACTCTATTTGCTCGTGTATACTCTCTATATGGCTTCCATAAAGATAGACTAACCCTTTTGCCCTTTTTCCAACTCTCACTTCACAAGGATCTTTTAAGCCTTTAAGCTCTTTCCAACACAACTTCCAAGGTAATCAACCAAAGATAATATTACAATCAAAACACTTAGTTCAGTTAATTAAGGGAGTCAAAGAGGATTTTTAGAAAATACTTGAAGTGTAAGAGTTTCAAAAGCAATTCAAGAGTAATTGGACCCAATAAAAGATAATTATTCACCAAAAAAGGCTTAGAACACTGAAAGAGAGCAATTATTATTCAAAGACAATGAAACAAAACAAACTTAAGCTTAACAAAGAAGGAAGAATACTAGAACAAAATTTTCTAGGAAATAGGGGACAATGACACCCATGTTGAACATAGAAAGAACTCCACACATATTAATCCAAATTGAGTCAAGCAAGGATAGATTTCTGAATCGAAGAAGATGAGTTTGAACACAAATTTCGGTTGACTTGGATCTGTATAAGACAAGATACAATCTATTTAACGTACACCCTTTTTTTGCGAACGTAGATATGACAACATTGTTCGATATTCAATTGAGTTGATTTATCGAATGAGCTCCAAATTGAGTGATACATATTTCAAAAAATCACAAAATCATAGGAGTTTAGATCTATCACAAAAAATTTGCACAGAAAATCATGTTTAAGAATCTTTATCATTCAATGTTTCTAACTTGAATTTTCTGTACAAATTTTGCATGATCTTCATAAATATTTTTTAAGATCATCATGTACTACTCTTTTTATTTAAAATAAATAAATCAATTGCAGTAATTGAAGCAAAATAGAGCTTACATGACGGTAGCTATGATACCAAATTGTTTGGAATTTGACGTGCAATAAATCAAATTCTTCAAATCTTCAAATCCAAGAAACTTTGCCTTCAAAAAGGACTTAATTAGTTTCATCCTCAAGCAACCATAGCCATACTCAAGATAAGACCTCTTGAATTCATGCAAATAATCTTTTCTACACTCTAATTCAACATTGGGTATACTAAACCTAACACCTATTTCACTTGTATAGAGAATACCTTTATCTAAGAAAAATAAAAGATTGTATATATCATAAAGAAGGAACTATGATCAATTGTAGAAACCCTTGGTTCATCCAAATCCAAGTGATAAAAATAAAATCAACCTATGGATGATCAAAACCCTAGATAGAAGTTTGGAGAAGGCCTGAAGAACCCAAGAACCCTAATTGAAACTCTATTAATTTTTTCACATAAAATAAGACATAATACAAATGTGCTAATTAGAAGTGTTTATAGAGTTTAGGACTTAACCCTACTTTGATCATGGTCTTACGTCACTAAAAGACCATTTAAGACCTTAAAAGCTGGAAAAAGAATTAATATACATAAAACCGTTCAACACATCACATTAAGAAAATCAGTGCCCTAAAGTCGACGGTAGATTGGACCCTACCGTTGGTGGTAAGTTGTTCGTTCCTTGAGAATTCCATATAGAAGCCTACCGTGAACGGTAGGTACAGAGCCTACCACAGACACTAGCCTTTGTTTTTAGATCCCTTTTATCTTTTGCACCTTCAACTTATTCCAGTAGCTGTTCCTTACTTTGATCAATAATCATGAGCAACATAGGAGGTTTATCACCATCTTCTTCCATCTTGAACTTTACTCCATCTGTCATAGTTTCTTCAACAAATGACATCAATCCCTTAGCTATGCCATCATCATAACCTTTGATCCTCCTTGCCCTTATTCTAGTGATTGGTACTTGAATTAACTCCTTCGTCTTTTTTAACATCCTGGTTCATATCACTCCCTAAAATGACTTCATTGACTTTCGAGTAGCAAACTCAACGAAAGCAGGCATATTGATGTAGGAATGTTTTCAGTAGACTTACCTTTAGCTCCCTTATAAGGCGATCCTATTGCCTTGTTAACTCCTTTGTCCACATTTGCATCTATCATTTTATGTTATAAGGTGATCATTTTGTCATTTCAAAACATTATCCACATTCAAATCCGCCACTAAGTTATGAGAAACTTCCGTATAAGATTATCGTTCTGTCGTGCCAATTCCATTGTCCATATTTGCATGGCGATCGTTTTTATCGTGTCACCTCCCTTATCTATCTTTGCACCCACAACCTTAACGCTAACACCCTTATTATGTGATCCTTATGCCGTGTCAAGTCACTTATCTCACTTTTGCATCCTCCAATCTAGTGATATGATTTAAGATCTTCAATGAAATCAAATCTTCATATCCATCACCCAAGGACATTACCTTCAATAGAAATTGATTATCTTCAACGACATTCGCTCATAATTCACTCTAAACTAAGATTTAAATACATATGAAAAGGGATCTTTCCCTCAATTGCTAATCAAACAAAGGGATTGGATACCCTATTCCCAATTAGATCAATTGAGGAAGACCTGATTTCTAGACCAAATGACAAGGATGTGATTATTATAGAATTAGGAATTGTGAATCGTTTGATCATCCCAATCCAAGTGTTCAAGTAAAATCAATCCAAGGAATGATCAAATCCTAGATAAAGTTTAGGAGAAAGCCTCAAACCCTACGAACCCTAAGAATAAACTCACAAATTTTATTATTCATCAACTAGTTTTACATTTAGGTTATAATGACATATTTATAGAATTTAAGCTAAAGGTTAATCTTAACATGATCTTATGTCAATCCAAGACCCATTAGGAACTTAGTTAAAAGCTGTACATTTTGAATTAAAATAACAATTTCCGCCTTAAACAACGCATTGACTTAAGACAGTACCCTACCACCAAGAGTAGGTACCATACCACCTGCAACAGGTCCTCAATCCACTAACAATGAATTTCTCAAGAAGCCTGCCACAAAGAGTAGGTACAGGGCCTACTACCTGTGATAGGTCTTACTCTTCACTCTTCTCGGTTTCTTCTTCTTCCGACTTATTCTTCATTCTTCAACTTCAATGAACCATGAGCAACTTAAGGGAATTTCCATCATGTTCTAAGCATTCCTTCTTAAGCTTTATACCTTCCTTCATAAATTCTCCATTTGACATCATCAATCCATGAGCAACTCTATCATCATTCTCCTTAATTCTCCTTGCTCTTGCTCTTGTAATTGGCCCTTGAAGCTTCTCATTTTCTTAATCATCATGTTTCATATCATCTGCCCCTCCTTTGAAAATATTCATGCTCGAATCTTCACCTACATCAAACAAAGATAAATCAGAAACATTAAAGGTAGCACTAATATTCTATTCTCCAAAATGATCAATTCTATATGAATGATCACTAATACGCTCAAGAACTTGACATGGACCATCGCCTCGAGCATCCAGCTTACTTTTCCATTGAGAAGGAAAACGCTCTTTTCGAACATATATCCAAACTGAATCACTGGTTACCTAACAGTGATAAACATTATTTCCAAACTATATGTGTGTGTGTGTGTCTGTGCACACGTGCACGCACGTGTGGTCTCATGAATATTATTTGCATATAGAATTCAATTATACAAGTCTCCAGTTCTCCTAAAAAAAAAGTCTCAAGTTCAACACATATATTTTAAAATTGTTTTAAAACTAATATAGAAAAAATTTATTATTTTTTCTTTACAATTTATCTAATTTTTCAATTTACTGAAAACATAATTTAAAGAAATAAAACTAATATCAAATTTTTTTTTTTTAAATTTGTAGGGGGAATGTGGTTGAATGCTGGATCTTTGGCTATGTAAAAAGTTCATCTACTACTAGATCTACTACCTTGCTACATAATGTGACACCTCTTGCCTTACAAAAAGTATTTTATGCAAATATTAAATAGTAAATTATTAGATTACATGTATTTTATATGTATGCATGTAAGAATATAACATTGAATAATGTAGTAAACAATTAACTATATTACAAGTTACAATAATATTATTGCGTGTTATAGTTATTTTAGGCCTATATTGATTTGTTTATATAATAGAATTCTTATATTAATACTGACGAGGTTATAAATAATCATTTAATAATTTTTTATTTTATATAAATATAAATTTATGGAAATATATAATATACTATTGATTTGTTTATAAAATAGAATTATTACATTAATAGGACAAGGTTATAAATGATTAGTTAATAATTCTTTATTTTATGTAAATATAAATTAATTGAAATATTTAATATAATATCAGCAGATTGTAAGTATATAAATGAATTGTGCTCATATATTATAAATAAATAAATAAATAAATAAATTGTGCTTAGATAAAGCAACTACACCACCAGAATAGCTAGTCCAACACCACGACTTTCATCATGAAGGCGCACGTACTAATTTTAAGTAAATTAAATGGAATTTTAAGAGATACTGCATCAATTAAAAGCCTAACCATGCGGGTGCGCTCCATGTTCTTTGCATTTGGTCTTTGCTGAACGGTTCGGGAATGTTCCGCCCTACGCAATTCTTTTATTTTTTTAATATGTTTCACATTATAAGGTTAAATTTTACTTTTTCAAACATATTACAAAAAATGAAATCAAGATATTTTTATACTAAAATATATATAATAGCTTTATTAATGTTATAAATCTTCTATTCCAAAGCTTTATCTTTTTTCTCCTCTCACCTCTCTCCTCCCTCATTTCTTCATATTTCATGACTTTATCAAATGTGAATAGGTTAAGGTTTTAAGAATTATAAGTAATTTTATATTAAATGAATAGTGGGAAATGTTAAGTAAAAAGTTTATAAAGAGAAATCACCTTATGATATGAAACTCCAAATATGGTAACTTCAGATTCTATAATATGAAACAGAAGTAGTATTATTTAATACAAATGTAGCTTTAGCGACCAATATAGTGGCGAAATATTTCGTCACTAATGGCTGTGTATTGGTGACAAAATTATGTTTTCGCTACAAAAATAGAACACTTTGGGGACGAAAAAGTTCCTCACGACTGAGGATATCATCGGAGAGGAAATTAATTTTGTCAGTAGTGAGTCCCTAGTTAGCGACCAAAAAAAGAAAAAGGTCCCCAAGAACCTTTTGTGACGACGCATTGACAACGAACCGATAACCAAATTTTTTTGCTTACTAAAGGCTCTTGGCAACAAAAATTAGTGCTTTGGCGACCAATATGCTCGGTCATAGAAACTCAATTTTCTTGTAGTTCAAACATCTATAACTGTGATGGGAGTATCAGAGAAGGGGGGATAACAGCAAGAAGGAGGTTCAGGTAGTGATGTGAACCAGGATGGCCAAGAAGCTAATGAATTGATTCATGGACCAATCACAAGAGCAAGCATAGAGAAGATCGAGGCATATGATGATAGCATTGCTAAAGGAATGGTCTCATTCATTGAAAAAGCCATGAAGAATGGATTAAAGAGCGAGAAAAGGCATTGAAGATGAAGGAAAACCTTCCAAATCGCCCATGACTCATATCATAAGCAAGGAGTATTCAATGGAGAAAGTTAGAGGTAAAAAAATCCAAGAAGAGTCAAGAAGAGACTACGTCCATAGTAGGTTTCTTGAATAATATGTCTTGAAGGAAAACAACGTACCGGCCACCGCAAGGTATATATATCATCGACAGTAGGGCTTGGATTTTGAATAAATGCAGTGTTTTGAGCAAATTTTAATGTTTAAACTCTATTTTCAATTGGTAATTAAGGTTTTAATTAGTCTTTTAGAGTCTTAAGTCAATAGTCAATGTAGGGTTTAGCTCTAACACTGTAAATATGTATTTATAGCCTACATTGTATGGTAATTGGTGATTTTATGAAATTGAAGATCTTATCTCTAGGGTTCTTAAGTTTTGAGGCTTTTTCCTTGAACTTTATCTAGGGTTTGATCATTCCTTAGATTGATTTTATTGAATACTTGGATTGGGTTGATCGAAGGGTTCTTAATTTTATCATAATTTCTATGTCTATTATAATCACATAATTGTGGTTCGTTTTAGAGCTTAGGTCTTCTTCAATTGATCTAACGAGTAGTGGATAACCAGACCCATTTTTCTTTTAGAAATTAAGGAAAAGATCATCTTCATATATATATTTGTTCATAGTTTGGATTCAATTATTAGTGGGTGTTGTTGAAGAAGATCAAGTCCTATGGAAGGCAAAAGGTCCTTGGGAGGTTTGATTGAAGAATTTTGGTCTTCGCTCAACAAGGTTCATATCATTTGGTATCAGAGCCACTTTCAAAGTAAGCTCAATTTTTGTGTTATTTGCTAAAAATTCGTGGAAAAATATATATGTGATGATCTACACAAAATGCATAAAGAATATGCAATTCTTGGATAGAAACTTTGATGCCATAAGATGGGGTTGATCCGAATTTATCTTGTGTTTTGTTTGCTAATATTTGATATGGATTTCAATTTCTACGAGTTATTGATCAATTTTAATTTCATTCACTCAATTTGGACTTGATTTGATAGATCAATTTGATAAAAATTTTGAAAGTGCAGAAATCGAATCTATTTTGAAAGTGTGAATTAATCAGATTATATCTTGTGTTATAATCATCCAATTCAATTGAAATGTGTGCTGAAATTTATCCACATCAAGCTGCGCTTCTTTCTAAACTATTTGCACTCAATTTGGAGTTATATGGTGTGAGTTATCGTGATTTCAATCATTGCATTTTAGTGACCCCTGTCTCTTGTTAAAAAATTTTTAGTACTCTTACTACTTTGTTTCGCCTAGTTTTGTTTTGCTTAGTTGTTTTTGGATTGTAGTTGCTTTCTTTTAGTGTTTATACTTCTTTTTGTAATCAAACTGATCTCGATTGGCTCTTATTGCTTTTGGATTATTTTTGAAACTCTTGCACTTCTTTAATTCCTTAACTAAGTGCTTCAGCAGAATTTGTCTTTGGTTGATTTTCTTTGGTGGTTGTGGGGGAGGAAGTTTGAAGACTCAAAAGAACTCTTGTGAGGTGAGAGTTCGAAAATAAGGCAAGAGGGTGAGCTTATTGTTATAAACGCCATAAGAGAGCCAAACAAGAGGGAATTTAGTGACCATTAAAATAGCATACACTTAAGGAGTTTTGTGAGGTACTATTTCTTGTTTCTTCTTATTAATTTGCAGGTCTACAATATCAATGGACGGTCATTTACCTACCTCATCTCACATGAATGTACTAGTGATCCTACAAGGATGAACTTGAATGAAACTTTGTAATCTATACAACAATCAATTAAGGATTTAGCGACAATTCCAATGTATTGTTAGAGATGTTGAAGAGGTAAAGAAGGGCCAAGAAAGTGCCATAATAGAGCAAAGAATTGGAGATAACATTGGAGGAGTTCATCATCTCATCATCAAAGGGCCTATGAAAATGCACCTCCTTATAGACACTATGACATGTCAACTCAAGGCACCTATCTATTTTATGAAAGTGGATACCAAGACAGGCAACCCACTAGAGGTCAGAAAAGAGGAGGTCTAAAAGGAAGGGGGTACAATATACCACAAGATGAGGTACCAAGACATGAAGAATGGCATAAAGATAACTTGTTTGATGAGTATGGAGAGAATCCTAATGTTGGCCAAGCATACTTTGGTGGCTATTATGGTGGCAACAAGGGAATATAGCCTTAGACAAGATCAAGTGAAAGATGCCTAGTTTCCAGAGAGAAAGTGATTCAAATGTGTTCCTTGATTGGGAGCATCAGGTGGAGAACTTCTATATGGTGAGAAATTATGGTGACAATATCAATACTAAGTTAATCATTGTCGAATTTTCAGGTTATGTACTTCATTGGTAAGAAAGGTTTGTCATTCAAATGATTAGAAATGGATAACAACTAGTTGAAACTTGGGTCGAATTGAATACTCTTATGAGAGAAAGATTTGTACCAGAACATTATTATAGGGAGTTTCACTAAAAATTGATGACTCTTAGGCAAAGTGGCAAAAGTGTTTGGAGTATAGGCAAGAGATAGAGTTATACACTTTGAAGTTATGTTTGAAAGAGGACAAGGATGCTTCTATTACTAGATTTCTAAATGGCCTCAATAGGGATATTGCTAAATCAATTAGAATCTTACCCTTACACCAGTTATGAAGACATGATTCATTTAGCAACCAAAATTGAAACTAGAAGGAAAAGAAGTGGTTTCTCTAAAACTACTCTTCTTCAAGAAATATGGTATCTAAGCCTCAAGAATCTACATTCAAAGGTTGGCCAAAGAAGGATGAAACACTTAAGGTGGCTTTCAAAGATAATTCTAAGCCTAAAGTGGAAGAGAAAGGTAGATTTGTTACTAATCTACCTAGGTGCTTTAAATGCAATAGTTTGGGACATATAGCTATCAATTTTCCTACCTAGAGGACTTTGATCTTTCGTGAAAACTTGAATGGTTGGATTGAGAAAGACGATGAAGAAAGTCTTGAGGACATTGTTGAAGATGGAAATAGCCATGAAGATGGAACCACTGGGGATGCTTCTCTTGATGCCGAGGAAGATGTTTCGAGTTTGGTGACTATAAGATCTTTGAATACTCAAATTATTGAAGATGACTGAATCATTCAAAGGGAGAATATCTTTAATACCAAATGCAACAAGGATTCATACTCAACAGTGTCAAGCAATTTAAATCTCATTTTGTATGTTTTTCATCTCAAAACTTGTAATTTTCTATCTGAAAATTCCAGATTACTTTATCCTTTTCACATACCATCGATTGGCTTTTATATAACTGAAATTTTGACAATAAAAACATATAAATATTCACCTCAAAAGGAGCTTCGTTTGATACCAAATAGTAAGAATCTCCCAAGGCTTGAATGAGATAAAATCACACTCCCAAGATGAAACTCCCTTCAAGAGGTTACTGGACAACCTTGTTTTGAGAAGTTGAGAAATTTCAAGGGCAAATTGCAGTAAAAATGCAAACAAAGAATAAACAAGAACAAGAAAAGATCTCCTATCAAGAGAGAATCAACCAAGCCCTAAAGGCTTCACATATTCATCACTCATAAGGAGAACAATAATTCCAAGCAACATTAGTTATACCAAAGCTAACCCCTCATGGAAAGAAAGGGTTTGGAATAAGACAAAGAACTCTTGTATTGAATTCAAGAATTGATTGACTATATTATACAATGGAAATAATTTCCCTAATATACAAGGAAGTAAGAGAAACCAAACAACTCTAGGTCAGACTCTCAAAATAATTTTTGGATCAAAACCCTACCGGTAATGGTAGGGTTGACGGCACCCTACCAGCGACAATAGGATAGATGGTAGGTTTGCTGTTTATAGCTTCAAACTCTTCAAAGCTGGTTTCCTTTCATTTTCAAGTCTAACTTCCTTGCCCTCGACCTCGTAACAAATCCTTGGAAGCTCTCTATATTCTCATGCATATCCCAAGTCATACCAGGTTGCATATGGAAAAATTGATTCATTGAAGATAATATCTTGGGAATGGAAACTATTACTAGACTTAATATCAAAAATACACTTGCAACTTCTTGGATTAAATTTTTCATGCTTAGAGGCCGGATCATGTACGTAACATAAACAACCAAATGTTCGGAGTGAGTAAAGATCAAGGGGGTGCCATACAAAAGCTCAAAGGGGGTTTTCTGTGCAACAATGAAGAAGGGATACGATTTATTTAAAAAAACAGCAGTAAGCACACACTCTCTCAAGAGAGAAATGGGAAGATTAGCTTGGAATTGAAGAGCACGTGCCACATTTATAATGTGGTAGTGTTTTCGCTCAAACAACCCATTTTGTTCGGATGTACATGGAATAGTAGTTTGGTGGATTAGGCCATGATCCAAAAAAAAGTCTTTTAAGCAAATAAATTCCCACACGCTATAATAACACGCTTGTTTCATAAGGACATGAAATTGATTCTTAATATTTTGATAAAAACATGTAAGAAAATCCAAACTTCACTCTTTCCATGCATTAAATACACAAAAATTGGACGCGAGTAATCATAAAAGTATAGTAAGAAAATATCTACCCCCACTATTATAGTCAACATTATAAGGTCCCCACACATCATAATGAATCAAGGAAAATGTTTTAGATGCTTTATTTGAACTAGTAGAAAAAGATGTATGTGTTTGTTTAGCTCAAAAACAAATATCGCAAGGTAAATGAGATTTAGGATGTAAACATTGGTTATATACCAAAGACAAATTGACTTACGTTTATATTAGTTATTTATGAGGTATGTATTTTGAATTGTATTTTATGCTTTTGGTCATCAAGTATGTGACTTGATAATAAAACCCTTCTTGATAATAAAATACTATTCTTGTGGGTCCCTAATTTTATCACATCTTTTATTATTAAACTAGTATGAACTTGATTGATGATCAAGTTCTTGATCATGAATATGAGATATAAAATCAATTCATAAATATATATTGAGCATATTGTATTGGACATTACTCTAAGTAAAGAAGAAATATTACACGGGGTTTAAGTTACAGGTATTTCTTCTCAGTTTTATGTTTGGCATTCTTTGACCTAATGTTTCAAATGCTTCTTGTATGGGGAAAAAATATGTTTTGACATAGTCAAACATCACTTTTAATCAGGCAATTATTATGACTATTGGTTGGGCTATTTACTTGTCATAGCTTGAATATTAGAGATAGTGAAAGGATTTGTCTCTCTCTATTTAGAGAGATATCAATGAGACCCTTGATAAGGAAGACTGGAAAATATACCTGGCCATGCTCAGTATTAATAAGGTGTTACTAATATTATTGATCGGAAGAGTCTGCCTGGTGATTAAGTAAATGGTTAATTAAGTTTATACGGATTACTCAGTCCATGCCTTATACTTAATTAGGATATCGTGTAACTTTATACGGATTACTCAGTCCATGCCTTATACTTAATTAGGATATCGTGTAACAAAATGATTAAACATTAAAACTGATGCTAGGTTATCATATCTTTTACTTAACTTTGGCAAGCATAATGTGTTGCCAGAGGCCACTTATGCTTTGTGGATAAATTTCTAGGAAATTTTTATTTACTGCCAACATCAAGTGAACCTAAAGAGTCACACGCATAGATGATCTTACGAGCACGATGTCAATGTTCAATAAATCAACATCGTATCAAGATTCGTTGAACGTGTACAAAAAGGGATCAAATTCCGTGATGTATATATATTTGGTAAGTTAAATAAGTAACTAATTTATTTATCAAATAATGAAAATAATTAGATCGTGTCCTTCGACATCGTGATGCAATCATATCACATCTCAACTGGGTATATATATTTCTAGGCTTTCACAGTTTTGGTTTGTATATTCATAATGATACCATGAGTGCTTTAGGGTGTCCTCAAGTTATGTTTTCAGATACCGCTATCCAATTACAACCTGTTTTTGCTCAATGGATACAAAATACCCACGTTTTTGCACCTGGTGTGACGGTTCCTGATGCAACAGCAAGCACCAGCTTAACTTGGGGAGGTGGTGATCTAGTAGCAGTGGGTGGCAAGGTAGCTTTGTTACCTATTCCATTAGGAATCACAGATTTTTTGGTACATCACATTTATGCATTTACTTAATAGTATTCATCCAACCGTTGGATGACTATAGGAATAAACAGATGAGATTAAATTATCATTAGATGACATTTAGGATTCGGATGTGGATAGATATAAAAGGTTATGTTAACCTTTTTCGGCAATGGACTTCCTCTGATAAAAGAGAAAACATTTAACCCTAGACTGGCGAGAATTATGTCTTGCCTCTCTCTCTCTCACTCTAAAATTTCAAAGCATTACCAACTAGTTTGGGTTCGTTCTGAATAGTTTTCAGAATGCAGAGAGGCTAGCATCCCGTTCGCTTGAAGAGGAGGTCGTCGCGTGGATACTGGTAGAGAGCGAAGCATAAACAACCGCGCCTCCATACCTAGCGGCATGGAAAATATGGAAGTAGTTTTCTCACTAATCGATTTTTCTGGTATGTACGGATCCTGTTAGTGGTTTTCATAGTTTTTTCATATGTTCTTTTTTTGTCTATGAATTACGAAAGTGGTATCAGACTCTCGTACATACTAGTTTTACTTATTTTATTTGTAACGCTTTCATTACATGTGTTGTTTTGAATCGGCCTTTTAGCGGGGTTTCTAATTAAGTGTAATAATCAGACTTAGTTAAATTATGAGATTTGCATATATCTTATTTTGTTATACATATTAATTCGATTAAATAAATAGAAGTTTGCTATTGTTAAATTGTTTCACGCACATAATATAATCTGTATAGTTTAATTGTTAAACTGATATGCAGAATAACATAATTTAATGTTTAACTATTAAACATAATTTTCGGCAGCATGATTATTAGGGTTTATGACGGCAACAACTTATTCAAGAGGGATTGCGTGTTATCCCCGGAAACCCCCTCATTGTTTTGGCATGTTTCTTTCTATCTTTAGATGCATGGTGCATATCATACCTCTTTACCTCTTGTGATTGGCTGGTTTATTTTTTTCATGGGTTGTAATATTTTTAAAATACAGCCTGCGTGTCGTCGTTTTCGTCGATGTAATATAATCAAGCTTTACTAAATATGTTTATTTTATTTCCTATTCTTGTGTATGTTTTTCTATCCTATGTAACAAGATGAGGAGATCAAGACTTTGGAGGCAAGCTCATGGAGATGAAGACTTACCTAGATTGACCTTTGACTTCCATGAGGCTCATACGAGTCAAAATAGGATTGGGGTTATGCTATGTCACGTTTTATTTTATTTATGTGTTATGCAGGTGATGTTTAGTTTGTTTCCTTTATTTTATTGGATAAATGTCTTATAAAATAAAATATATAAAAGGAAGAAGTTTTCTGAAAACATGTATAGAGTAAGTCATAAGATGCCTCCCATAATCATAAGCACTTCTCCATGTCTGGATCATCATTTTGCCTCATTGCCAAAGCAAGAAATAAAGGGTTACCTAAGTAGGGGAAGATGGAAAATGGTGATTTACATATGCTTGGAATGGTTGGACTTAACTAGGCTATCAAAATAGTTTTGAGCCTAAGGCATCATATGGGATTTTACCGGGACATATAGTTGTAAATCCCACTAGTCCATTTTTTCTTTAATTATGGGTGTTAAGCCAAAGCTTACTTATGATTCTTATAAAATGAAAATTTTCTACCTGCAATTTATATCAAGTGCTAAATATTTCAGGGAAAGTCAGTCATACTTAATAATAGAAGGATTTGGCAAAAATATGTAAAATTGTCCCTCCTAAAAAGATTATTCAAGAATAAGTAGGCAATAGTTAGGAGAGGTGCGCCAGCGGCGAGCAGAAGAAGGTTATTAGATACCTCAGGAAAGCCCGGCCAGAACCACACGTGCAAGTTTCCCCGCATGTGGCTCGTCCGTGATAACTTCTTCGGATTTGCTAGCGAACCGATCACTAAGTGGGGATTCTTTATTTATTTTTACTTTGCAAATTTCGTGCAGATAGTGGCCCCAAACAATTTAAACACCTCATTACGATCCCAGCTTGAAAAGAATAAGCCTAGTGGGACTAATTTTCTTGACTGGGCACAAAATTTAAGGATTGTTCTTAAACAAGAAAAAAAGTTATATGTTCTTGAGAACCCTATCCATAAACAATCAACTAACAACGCTCCAAGAGTAAAAAAGGATGTTTATAGTAAGCACAAAGATTCCTCTAATGATGTGACATGTCTATGTTGGCTACGATGAAATTTGTGTTGCAAAAGCATTTTGAAGAAGTTGAGGCTTATGAGATGATGAAACAGCTCAAGGAAATATTCCAAGAGCAAGCACGTGAAAAAAGGTATTTTACTAGTAAGGTGTTGAATAGCTGCAAAATGACCTCAGACACTTCAATTAGTGTTCATGTCCTCAAGATGAAGGGTTATTTTGATCAGCTTGAAAAACTTGGAGCACCTGTTAGTCATTACTTAGCTACTGATATGATATTGGCCTCTTTGACATCTGAATATGATCAGTATGTCATGAACTTCAATATGCATAATATGTAAAAGTCAAAAAATGAATTGCATGGGATGCTTAAGCAAGCTGAGCAAAACATTAGGAAGTGTACTCCTAATGTTCTAATGGTTCAGAAGGAGCAGTTCAAGAAGAACAAGGGAAAGGGAAAGGGAAAAGATATAGCCAAGAAGGGAAAAGGCAAGTAGAAGCCCAAGCCCAAGGCTAAACCACCTAAGGAAGGAACTTGCTTCCACTGCAATGAACCTGGTCATTAGAAGAGGAACTGCACGCTCTACTCGGAAGAGAAAAAGAAGTAAAAGGCCAGTGAGAATGCCGCTTCAGGTATTTTCGTTATAGAAATTAATATGTCTACTCCTAAATCACAGGTATTACATACCGGATGTAGAGCTCATATTTGTGTAAATGTGTAGGGACTCAAAAGGAATAGATCTACGGCAAAAGGAGAGGTGGAAAAACAGCAAAAAATTAAATCAACCCATCAACTAATAGAAATTCATTGGGGTAATCTCATCCAAGATTAAGAAATTACTCGCACATATCTGAATAATCAAGTACAATCATCAACAAATTCATTTTTCAAATAATTAATAAAAAATAAAATATGAAGACGGGAGAGAGAAGAAAGAATTTTGTTCAATGAATTGAATTCAAAATCTGAGGTTGATCGTCCAAAATTTTCTGAGAAAAATTAATTCTTGTTCTTCATTTGAAATCCTAAAAACTAGGGTTCTTAGAAGAAAAGAGAGAAAAGAAACAATAGAGAGAGAGAGAGAGAGAGAGAGAGAGAGAGAGAAGAACGATCGATCGATCATGAATCCTCTCTGACTCTTTAATATACTTTCACACATCACTTAAAATAATACCCTATTAAGTCTCCTAATCAGCCGTTAAAATAAAAGAATAAAATAAAGATTAATGATAATAAAAACTCAAACTTTTAAGTCTTCTAATAAAATTCACGGCCTATTTTACGCAGACTTGCAGAATTTTGCATGCCCACGTAAAATATCTAGAAACTTTTCAAATCTTGAGAGGCTTGTGTGCCCGCGCAAAATGTCCAGAACCTTCAATCTTCTTATGGGACTTCAACTCAATCGCGAAGAGACTTACTTGATGCACAATGCTAAACTTCATAACTTAGGCCCTTTTCTTGTGCTCCTACTTCTACAAATCGACTCTCGAGCATCTTTTCATCAAACCTTAGATTCTCCTTTGTTCTTCTTCACATTATCATCAGCTAAAGTGACCAAAATTAATCAACCCACATAAAAGAAGAGTAAAGAAGTAATCTAATACATATAAAGGAAAATCAATAGAAAATAAGTCATAAGTTCATTAAAACAATGACAAATGATGATTACTTGTATGCTATAAAAATGATACTTTAGCCACTATCAAACTCTCCCAACCTTAGATCTTTTCTTGTCCTCAAGCAAAATAAACTTGAAAATACGAAAGAGAGTTATAACAAGATGTGAAAAATAGATCACCTTTCTCAGTTAAAATTTTTCATGGAATTAACTAGAAAACAGAAGAATTTTCAAACAGAAACCAAAAGAGAAAGTTACCAATTATCACAATTTAGTAAAAATAGATAGGAACAACGAGAGAATAAGGGAGGACGTAAGGGAAAGAGGGAGGGGCTGGGGCTTTTCTCTTTTCCAATCCTCTTCTTTTTTTAGGAAAAGAAATTAATGGAAGATTCTAATACGCACCCGCGTAAATTGTTACCCCACCATGCAAACCTGGCACTAAGAAATTTATAGAAATTGAAGTTTTGTGTAACCGCATTAAATTTGAACTCCAATATCCAAGTTTAGCATAATTTCCTAAGAAATAAAACGTAAAGAATTTAACACTAGAAATGGAGGAGAAATTAATTTTACTTTGCCTCCCAATAAGCGCTTGTTTAAGGTCATGAACTTGACCCTTTGTTGATTACTCGGATGCCGGATTAGAAAGGAAAAGACTTGTCCTTTCTCAATTTGTGAACCATTGAAGTAAATTTTTAAATTTTGTCCGTTCACCTTAAATTATCTTGTTTTCTCATTCCATATCTCAATGGCTTTATGAGGATAGATCGTACGGACTTGAAATGGTCCCAACCACCGTGATTTTAACTTTCCAGGAAAAAGCTTCAAATGTGAGTTAAAAAGAATGGCCAGATAACCTTCTCAAAACTCCTTCCGTAAAATGTTCTTGTCATGCCAATGCTTAGTTCATTCTTTGTAGATTTTGACATTCTCATATGCATCTTACCTCAAATTCATCCAGTTCATTGAGGTAAGGTAATCTCTTTTCTCCCACAGTCTTTAGATCAAAATTCAAAGTTTTAATTGCCTAGTAAGATTTATGCTCTAACTCAACTAGAAGGTGAGAAGATTTCCCATAAATCAATCAAAAAGGCGACATGCCAATAGGAGTCTTGAAAGTGGTACGATAAGCCTAGAGAGCATCATCAAGTCTCAATGCCCAATTAGAACAAGAAACAAACTTCTCAAGTATTTTCTTAATCTCTCGATTTGTCACTTCTACTTGACCGCTTGTTTAAGGATGATATCCTAAACCGACTTTATGAATGACCGCATACTTCCTTAAAAGAGTTTCAATGTTGCACTCTATGAAGTGAGATCCTCCTTCACTTCTCACAACTCGCGGAATACCAAATCTTGGAAATATGATCTTTTTGAAGAACTTCTTCACCACTCTGGCATTACTAGTTGGGAATGCTATTGCTTCAGCCCATTTTGAAACATAGTTCACCGCCACAAGAATATATTTGTTGCAACAAGATGATGGAAAAGGGCCTATAAAGCCAATGCCCCATACGTAGCAGATCTCCAATTCAAGGGTATTACTTAAAGGAATATTGTTTCTCATTGAAACATTTCCAGAATGTTGACAAGCATCACAACTAACAACATATCTGTGAACATCTTTGAAAATACTAGGCAAATATAACCCACATTGAAGCACTTTTGTTGCGGTTTTCGAAGTGCTAGCATGACTCCAAACAATGAAGGATGGCTAAGAGAAATAATGTTATGAACTTCATCTTCAGGGACACCTAAAAATTACACCATTAATGCATCGTCTTGAATAGTAGAGGCTCATCCCAAAAGTAATATTTCACATCCGTAAGGGACTTCTTCTATTGTTGATGACTCAAATCAAGAGGTAAGAAACCACAAGCAAGATAATTGGCAAAATCTGCATACCGAGGAGCTCTCAAATTTGTGATAGCAAACAAATGATCATCTGGGAAAGAATCATCAATTGGAAACTACTCATCTTCTTTCTCATCTTTACTTTTTCTCGATTCGGAAAGATGATCTGCTACCAAATTCTCAGCTCCTTTCTTATCTCGAATTTCAAGATCAAACTCTTGAAGAAGAAGAATCTATTGTATCAATCTTGGCTTGGCATCCTTCTTACTTAAGAGATACTTAATAGCGGCGTGGTCAGTATACACAATAACCTTAGAACCAACTAAGTTTGCTCGGAATTTATCAAGAGCAAATACCACAGCAAGCGATTCCTTCGCAGTTGTAGCGTAATTTATCTAAGCCTCACCCAACCTCCGACTGGCATAATAAATAGCATTAACCTTCTTGTCCTTTCTTTATCCCAAAACTGCTCAAACTGCATAATTACCTGCATCGCACATGATCTCAAAAGGAAGATTCCATTCCAGTAGTTGCATTATTGGTGCTGAAATTAATGCGTACTTTAACCATAAAAAATCATCAAGCCAATCTTGAGTAAAGTAAAAAACTGAATCTTTAAGAAGCAAACTAGTTAGAAGCTTAGCATTTTTGGAGAAGTCTTTTATGAAGCATTGATAAAAACTGGTATGGTGTAAGAAACTTCTCATGTCCTTAACAGAATTTAGAAGGGGCATCCTCTCAATCACCTCCACTTTTGCTCTATCAACTTCAATACCTCGCTAAGACATCAAGTGTCCAAGCACAATTCCTTCCCTTACCATGAAATGACACTTTTCCCAATTCAAGAAAAGATTAACTTGCTCCGATCGTTGCTACACTTTAGACACCAAGTTAGTCAAACAAACATTAATAGTGGTGCCATGCACAGAAAAGTCATCTATGAACACTTTCATAATTTCCTCTATAAGGTCAGAAAAAATGGCCATCATGACTCGTTGAAAACTAGCGGGAGCATTACAAAGAAAAAATAGCATTCTCCTATAAGCAAATGTACCATAGGGCATCTAAAAGTAGTCTTTTCTTAGTCACTAGGATGTATAGCAATTTGAGAAAAACAAGAAAAACTATCCAAGTAACAAAAATGAAAATGCTTAGCCAACCTTTGCATTTGATCTATTAAGGGAAGGGGAAAATGATCCTTTTGGGCTGCCTTATTCAATTTTCTATAATCAGTGCGCATTCGCCAACCTGAAACTATTCTAGTAAAAATTAATTCATCATTCTCATTTTTCACAATAGTAATCCCCCCTTTCTTTGGCACCACATGAACAGGGCTAACCCATTTACTATTAGAGATGGGATAAATTATCCCTGCATTTAATAGCTTAAGGACCTCTTTCTTAACTACTTCTTTCTTGTTCGGATTTAACCTCCTTTGATGCATGTGGGTTTATAATCATCTTCTAACAATGCAATGCATGTGCAATGAAAGGATTTAATGCCCTTAATATCATCAATTATGTATCCTATAAATTTTCTATGCAATCTAAGGACATTTAGTAATTTTTTCAGTTTCAACATCATTTAGATTTGCATTAATAATCATAGGATAAGTGCAATTAGGACCAAGAAACTCATACCTAAGATTTGAAGGAAGAGTTTTTAGTTCTACCTCTAAAGCTTTCTCTTCGTTGAAAAGCAAAAAGACTGGCTTAACCTTCAATTCCTCAAAACATAGCTTACGCGGTAGAATGATGGAGCTTCTTCAAATAATTTGGCATAAAACGACCACCTCCAAGTTCCCATAGTCACTTGCACTTTTGCTCAAAAGGCACTCTTCAAGAGGGTCATTTATTCTATGGCCCAGGTACTCATGCCACATCAATTCATCAATGACATCAATCTTGCAACAAGTATGCTCAAGAGAAAAATGTTTCATGGCATCATTCAAGTTAAAGTCAATTGTTTCACCCCCAACACTCAAGGAAAGCTTTCAATTTTTAACATCAATATTCATCCCAGCAATAGCTAGAAAAGGCCTTCCGAAAATGATAGGGACTTCATTATTCATCCATCTCTAAAACAACAAAATATATAGAAATAAAGAGCTTACCCACTTTGATTGGTACATCCTCACAACACCTAACGAAAATTTCACAGAATGATCCGCTAATTGGAGAGACATCCTAATAGGATTCAATTCACCCAAAACAAGCTTCTAACATTTTAGAAACAACTTTTTAGGCTTGCCAGGATTGAGTTTCCAACATTTTATTCCATGTGACTAAGGAATCAATTTTTGAGTTAATTTGACAGATAGCCTCATTAACACTCATATTTTTCTTGGTTTGAGTCACCACAAGACTCTCCAACAACGACTCTAAATTGGACCTTTGAGGAGGTGAGTGATCAAAGGGTCTTGGTTGGAAACTGGGAGGTTGTCTAGAAACACCTTGGGAAATAGGATCTGGGTAGGGCTTGGACCTATAGGAAAATTCTGGGTGGTTCCTCCAACCAGGGTTATAAGTTTGAGAAAATGGATCATTTTTATGGTTGAAAAAGTTTACCATACTAGCCTGCTCAATAGACAAATCTTGGGATGAAAAGTTTCCCAATTGACATTCAATAGCAATATGGTCAAGAGATCCACAAATTTCAAAACCAACAAAAGATGAACCAGCAGCAGTGATATTCATATGATCTAATTTCTGAGATAAAACATCAAACTTAGTGCTAAGATGACTTAGGGCATGAACATCATACTTACTTCCCATCCTCTAAGAACTTGCTCTATCACCAGGTCATTTGCAGCGATGTTGGGCTATGTTCTCCAACAGGTCATAAGCTTCATCTACAGTCTTATTCATACAAATACCACTAGAAATAGCATTCACTGCATACCTTGTAGTAAAGGTCAACCATTATAGAACGTTTGAACGAGGAGCCACTTAGCTAACCCATGATGAGGACAAGATTGCAGTAACTCCTTAAACCTCTCCCAAGCTTCATACAATGACTCATCCTCCTTTTGTGCAGATTTCTAAATTTGATTTCGAATTTTGGCTATTTTTCCTGGAGGATAGAACTTAGCCAAGAAAGCTTTAGTTAGTTGGTCCCAATTTACGAGAGATCCTATTGGAAAATGTTGTAACCATTGTCTTACCTTGTCCTTAGTGGAAAAGGGAAGTGGTTCAATTTAATGGCATTAGGAGTAACACCATTAACCTTCAGAGTGTCGCAAACTTCAAGGTATATCGAAATGTGCATATTCAGATCTTCACTAGGCAACCACTAAACTGGTTTTGCTGAACTATTTGAAGGAGAAAGGGTTTAGCTCAAAATTATTAGCCTCAATGGTAAGCTTTTCCGGAACTAAGCCCTGAAGCATCCAGTTTGGCAAAATTCTTCAAAGATCCAGCACCGTCACCCATTTCATCTTAATGTGTTTTTTCCTTCCATAGAATGTACGTTCAATATCAGAATCAAGACGAAAAGATTGCTAAGCCTTCGAGTTCTTTGCATACAAGAAGAGAACCTCCAATTGAGAGAAAACAAAAAGGCACAATAAAATAGAAAAAAAATAAAAATAGCTTAATAACCCAACTATAATAAATTTATATCAACAAAATGTTCCCCGGCGACGGTGTCAAAAACATGATGGGGGTTTTGTGCAAGCGCATGGCATATCGTGTAATAAATAAAAGTATTGATCCTACAGAGACAGTATGCCAAGTAACAACTATTGCAATTCTAATTATCTAAAGCGACCCAATTTAAAGATTAAAATATTCTTATTAAATAAAAGATAAAAAATTAAAACAAGGTCAAAAGCTTTCAGAAATGAACACACGAACAAAACATCTAGGACAAGGGTTCACTACAAAGGACTATTAATCTTGAATTAACTCTCCTAAACTATTAATTATGTGATTAAAAAAGAGAATTATCATAAGGTAGTTATTGTCTCCTCTAGAAGCGTAATAGTGTGTATCTAAACCAACCTAACCCCTATTCTCATGGTGATTAAATCAAATGAGACCCATTAAGAATTGTGATAATCGTTTGCTCCTCAGGAATATTAAAACTACTCTCGTGATCTAAAAATTCCTGTTTAATTCCTATTCTTCCAATAATGGATTTCATCTTTCCGTCCTTCACCAAATTATCTAAAATCAAGCAATTATATCTAGCTTTTATAATTGCAGGCATTCAGAACATAAGGATTTAATATTGATCAAGAATAAAAATACAAAATTGAATCAACCCATCAACTAATAGAATTTATTGGGCTAATGCCATCCTAGATTAAGAAATTACTCACACATATCTGAATAATCAACTACAATCATCAACAAATTCATCTTGAAAATAATTAACAAACAAAGTAAAATAAAAAGATAGGAGAGAGAAGATAAGTACTCTTCTTGATGAATTAAATACAAAATCCTAAAAAATTGCGAAGAAAACTCATTTCTTGTTCTTCAATTGAAATCCTAAAAACTAGGGTTCATAGAATAATAGAGAGAAAAGAAATGATATATATATATATATATATATATAGAAAGAGAGAGAGAGAGAGAGAGAGAGAGAGAGAGAGAGAGAGAAGAACGATCGCTCCTGAATCCTCTCTGACTCTTCAGTATTTTTCACCCTTAACTATTACAATAATACCCTATTAATTCTCCTAATCAATCTTTAAAATAAAATAGTAAAATAAACATTCATAATAATAAAAGTCAAACTTTTAAGTCTGTTAATAAAATTCACGACCTATTTTACGCGGCCGCATAGAATTTATCATGCCCGCTTAAAATGTCGTGAAACTTTTCAAATCTTGAGAGGCTTGCGTGGCCGCAGAATTTGTGTGTCCGCACAAAGTGACTAGAACCTTCAATCTTCTTATAGGCCTCCAACTCAATTGCGAAGAGACTTACTTGATGACACACAATGTAAGTAATCCTTTCTAACAAAATTATATCCAGTGTTGAAAAAATAAGGCCGGAAATTGAATCAGTCAAGTTACTTGTTCAATGGTTCATTGGTTCAACCGGGTCAAACCAATGGCCGAAGCTAATAGCATCATAAATAAATAAAAATTTATAAAATATATTAATAAGTACTCATCCATATACACATTATACATCAATTGAAATTTAATACAATTAAAGAATATTATAAACTTATTAACTAAAAAGATACATACAAAAATATAAGTTTTAATGACAAAATTTTAAAAAATCCAAAAACCTGCTCCGCTAGTTCAAATGATCGGTATAATCGGCCGGTTCAACTGATTTTTCATCATGTCTGACCGATTCGATTTTCTATTAGCTTTTTGGAAAAATGAAGATCAGTCTATAGTCTAATTCCTTGTTAAACCGGTTAAATCGACCGATCAGATTTGCTTTTCTTAACACTGGTTATATCAAGTTGAAAAACAAGAACTGATTATATGTTAATATTTTAGATTGGATTGGATAAAGAAATGAAGCTACTTTAGTATTTTTACTTCAAAAGAATTTATCCTTAACGAAAACCCAGTAAAAAAATCTTAATATTAATTTTAGGTTTTTTTTTTATAGACTATAATGCCCTTCAAGATTTTCTTTCCTGATTACTACCTCCGGTTGGAAATGTATGAGGTTTTATAACTTTCAATAAATATTTATTGGAAATTTTCCATATTTGCCCATTTTTTTAGTCATGTATTTCATTTGCACTATCTATCTTTTTTCTCATTTATGAAGGGTAGAAAGCGTATTGTAATTAAAAGATTGTCTTGTTATCAATACCCTTAATATATATACAAAGGTCTAAAACCCCTTATATCTGTGACCGGAGGTAGTATTATTTTTACAAGTTTCTAGGTTATAAGAGTAAAAAATGTTGAAATTTACTTTTAATAAGTGGGTACATTTGGAAAAAATTCATGAAAGGTTGTTCTGTTTTAATAATGTGATAAGTAAAAAAATACGAGAATCGATAAGATGTGCAAAGTTAAGAAAATGAATGGAGCATTTAAATAAAATTAATACATGAGTCGTCCTTTTTTTACTTTGATAAGCAACACATACATCACTCGTCATAGTATAGCGTGGAAATTTTTCCTAAATTCTTCTGCCCTAATCAAATATCAAATATTTCAAGATTGTTTCATTAACCCATCACCTACTATAGTTGCCGGCCGTCCTCAATCCAATTTGGTCTACCACCTCATCTTTCGATTCATTTAATAGTATACACACAGAGGGTTTTTTGGTGGATAAAAGAAATCTGAATCATTTTTAAAATAAGAAAAATATTAAGAAAAATGAATTAATGGTCAAATAAGTCAAATGCTATAATTCGAATTTCAGTTACAAAAATTTCCTTTTAATTCTTTAGAACATAACAAAATTCAATTAGGTCCCTATTTTCAATTATTAACATTTTCAAGGATCTAATTTTAATTTATGAAAATTTTATCCACATTTTTATCTTCTCCAACAACTTCCTCCATACAATACCACCACCACTACTTCCGGACAATTACCGCCGCCGCCGGCCGCGGCAGCCACCGCCGTCGTTATCTTCCTCCTCCTCTTCCCTTCTTCTTCTTCTTCTTCTTCTTCTTCTTCTTCTTCTTCTTCTTCTTCTTTCTTTCTTTCTTTCTTTCTTCCCTTCAAGGTATGGAGGAAGAACAGGAAGAAGAACAAGAACAAGAACAAGAAGAAGAGGAAGACGGCAGCGACGGAGAAGAAGAAGAAGAAGAAGAAGAAGAAGAAGAAGAAGAGGAATATGGCCACGGTGCTGTCCAGTGTCAGCGGTAGCGTTGGTTGTCCAGCAATAGTGGTGGTTGTAGTGTGTAGAGGAGGTTGAAGAGGAAGATAAAAATATGGATAGAATTTTCATAAATTAACATTAGATCCTTGAACGAATTAATAATTGAAAATAGGGACCTAATCGACTTTTGTAAGATTCTAAAGGATTAAAAAGAATTAAGTGAAATTCCAATTATAACCTTTGTCTTACTTGACCATTAATGATTTAATGGTCAAAGTGGATAGAAGGTCCAATTTTGATACATTATTGAAGTTCATGGTCTAATACTTACCATTTTGAAGTTGAGGATCCAATACCAAAATCCGGAAAAGTTCAAGGGGCATTGGGGCTTTTTACCCCTTAAAAAATGATATGTCAGGTTTCTTACTTTTTCTTAATTGAACACGTTCTAGGTCATAATTAAATAATTTCAAAAATATGAATATATAATAGATGGAATACCTTTCTTTGTAACTCATTAAAATGTTATCTCTCATCAACCATAATTACACAACAATGTCCAATTAAGCTATTCTTGTAGTTGGTCTCTTCTTTCTTTCATCTCTCCACATCCAATAAGTAACAGCATCAAGGAACACCAAAGCCTCTGAGTATAATTCAAAATATTTATGTGCTTTTATATACATTCATGATTTCCATGTACATTAGAATTTTATTTTATTTTATTCTTGTATAATTTTAATTCATAAGTAATAACATTAGTTTCCAATTTTTTTTTTTTTTTTCTGAAAGAGCAAGTGAGGTCGGAAACCTTATTGACAATGCTTCCCAAAGGAGGCAGCTCACGTGCATGGAGGCCCTGCCAATGCCATGGGATAATAATAACTGTCAATCCTCTATCCTGCCCATGCTATTAGAGGAAGGGAATAGGCTTATGATAAAAAAAATTCTCTTCTAAACAAGTTGTACACGATCGAGAAAGGTTGTTTGAAGATGAGGTACTTACTTGAGTATAAATACATAACTAAATATTTTTGTAATTGAGCTTAACACATCTTTAGGACACTAGGGATTGGTAATGGCTTTGTATTGTCATGTTGTTTTAGCAATACCGTGCTTTAGTCGTAATGAAAATTTCTTGCCTCAATGTTTATTTTGGTCTTTATCTCGATGCAATTTCAATGTTTATGTCGATGTTCATTGGATATGTTCCCTTCAAAATGTAACTCATGAGTTGTATTTGTTGAAACCAAATATGAGATGTTATTAAGCTAATTGCGCTGATTTCAACGATTCTCTCCAAGTCATACAAGGAAACTTACTTTATACTTGTATATTCATATCGCATACTTCCCTCCTATATTGTAGTTACCTAATTATTGTAATTATTGTAATTAGCCTATTGTTAGCTAGATTTTGATGCATAAAGTTAACCTCTTACGAAAGAAAGCAATAAGACAATTGATTAAGTTTTCCCACTAAAAACTTAAATGGTATCATAGCCGCCATCGAAATTTTAAAGAGGAGCAGGAAAATATAAAATTGAGAGGAGTACAACGGATACCTTTGTCAATGAATATGTAGATGACAATGTAAAGAAAGATGCATACTATCTTGCATCTTCAAACAGACCTAGCCAAATAATTACTCAGCTTTAATTAAAAATTATAACTATGAAGAATGGGAAAAAGCTATACGATTGTCTTCAAGGTCCAAGAAAAAATTAGGCTTTATCGATGCCCGAATTCCCAAACTAGAGGTGATATGTACCAGGATGATCAAGGAGATGAAGAGCTTTAAGGGATAATTACAAGAGCAAGAGCAAGGAGAATTAAGAAGAATGATAAAGACACTACAAGAAAAGGATGGTATTGCGACGGAATATTCCGTCACAATTCGGTCACAATTTCCAATTTTGCAACAGAATACTTCGGTGCTAAATGGCCATCGCAAATACACCTTTGCAAAAGAATTTTCGGTTGCTAAAAAAGTAATACGATGGATAGCGACGGTTCATCATGAGTTTGAATCGAATATGACACGATGAAATTCCAACCATTTCGTCGCAAAAATGTGCGCCAAAAAATTAGCGGTAAAAGTTGCGACTGAAAGCTCCATTGCAAGTTCGTCGCAGTGTATGATGGAAACTTCCATCGTAAATATAGTACGATGGAATCTGCCAACCCACGTAACTATTATACAGTAGCCATTTTCGTCGCAATGTTACCGTATATGAATTGGCGCCAAACTTAGTGACCGAAATTGTGGACGCAATTCGGTCGTAAATGATTTTATTTTTTAAAAAAAAACATAGTCATTAGGTTGTCATTAAATTGGATAGCTTTTTTCCTTTTTTGGAAAACTTTTTTGGTCAATAATTGGTCTTACTATATATATTAATCATCAAACATTTGCAAAAATTAAAAAAAAAAACCTAAAAATAAGAAAAAAATAAAAAATGACGTTCCAATAACAAAATTTATCATTTAAACGTACTTTAAAATACCATTTTTATCCACAAAAATTTACTACAACATTATAAAGCATAAAATAGCACCTAAATTCTACAACATCATAAAGTATTAAATAGTATCAAACTACTATAATTAACATCATAAAGCATAAAATACTGTCAAATACTATAACATCTTAAAGAATATAAAATAGTATTCACAAAAAAATATCTAAATATATGTTGATAAAAGCTAAGTAGGAGGAAGATGGTTGTCATCCTCACCTCTCGGACTTGCATTGCTCAATAGCTCACCACTCGTGCCCTCACCGTTAGGATAGCCATGTATCTGCCAATCGGGAGGTACATGATATGCCAACCTGACCAAGGGATCTAGCCAGGACTCCATGCAATAGGTAGTTGGCGTAACCAAATTTGCCACTAGACCTCTGGTATGACCACCCGATCCACTTTCTCAATGATGACCCTCCGAATAATGTCCTCCATGTGCTACTCAGATGGTGCTATAAGAAAGAGAGCACCAGCAATTGCTCGGGCTTGTTGGTGCAAACAGACTGACTCGGCATCACCGAAGCCAAAAGCATTCCCCCTCCTACGGCCCAAACCAACCTCATGCATCATTTTCATGTCAGTAGGCATATGAGAGCCATTCTTCCATGTTTCTATGTCTTCCTAGCCTTCAAGATGCAGAATTGTCTCTGAAATTCAAGAAAAGTATTAAACAATATATTTCTTAGAGTGAATCATAAGGTGTTTGTGGATACCAAGTATTATTAACAAAACGACTAACCCGAAGCTAATCTGAGTGGTGATCAACAAATTGCCCTACTTTCTCACCTAATCTCAATGAGTGTGGAGCTTTCGATAAAGCTCATCATGAGCAAAGGCATGGCCAAGCCTCTGTGACTGTTATCATATATCAAAGAAAATAGAGGATATCATATTTCAGAGTTAGAAAGCCCTATTAAAGACTAACTATTTTTTCAACTGCAATAGGCAAGTAGATATCAAAGTAAGTCACTCATTAGTTCATTTTCAGGCCATTATATTATTTCTTATCAAAAACAACTTCACTAATCAATTCCAAGATAAATAAGGATCTACGAGACCCATATTGCAATCATCTATGCATGTCATAATCCTTCCAATAAATTCTGTGATCGTGAGGGTGATTATTTTTATTCCGAATTCTGACTAGTAAAGAACAGAAAGGAAAAGAAGCAAAACCTAATTTGATGTATTCTACACTTGACCCTCTTTAATTTGTGAGTTAATTTCGAGCACATTATGTAATATTTCTTGTTGAATTTCTAAGATGAAACTTTAAACAAAAATACCATAAGGCTAATAATTAAAGAAGAAATAAATCAGTCTGATCCTCTAACAACACCAATCTATAAAACTATTAAGAATCCCGTAGCTAGCTGCCCCCAAAGTGATTATTTCAATTGAACTGGTTAATCTACACGACAGAAATTCCTTTTCTTTTTTCTTATTTGGAAAAGGAAAAAGAAGGAAAAAGTTATACCATTCAACATTGGATTCAGACAAGATTTACACAATAGATTGGCAAAGTAAACCATTTTGTATGTGGAGTTTTCTCCAAAGTTTTAAAATTAAACTTACAAAAAGAAAATGCTAAGAAGCATAAACCCAACAACTAAAATAAAAATAAAAATAAAACCTAAAACCCTCGTAGGCATTTTATCAAACAAATGAAAGTTATTCTTGACTATATCTACATGAACAAGAGAGGAAGGGTTAGAAACATGCTTAATTACCAATAATTACAATTGCATTTGCATAGGTAAGTAAAGAAGGATTCATAAGATGCTTGATTGCCAATAATCACAAAAGCAACTACATCCTTCGTTGATCTAGTCATAATTAGCATTAAACTTGAATATTTTATTATTATTGGATACCATAAGTGCTTATTTTAACTATTGTAAAAGACTATAAATACTAAGCAAAAAACACCTCAATGACTATAATAAACAAGCTCAATTTTTATACTTGGTAAAATGAATAAATAATAATGTTACATAATATGACATAGCAACAGCTAAATGTCTAATCTACCCAATTATCAAATATAATCTCTCTAATTATTCCACTATTATTTATTGTATTTATCACTACTTCATCTAAATTTTATACGCATCACACATTTTATTTCAAACAATTAAATATTCAAAAGAGTCCGGGCTCTCCCATAAAAATCAAACAGTTAAAAGAGTCCGAGCTCTCCCATAAACAATCAAACATTCAAAAGAGTCCAAGCTGCCCCATATAAAATTATTAAAAAAATGAAAAGGACCTCTAAAGCCTTCCATTCTAAGTATGACTGGGGACCAGCCGTATTCTTACCGAAACCCATGCTGCCTCTTCCCTTGTTTCGATTCTTTGCGGCTGCCTCAAAGGTAGCCAAATATTTATTTGACTTCCCATATTCCCAAAGGCAGTACATACATCATCTAAGATCCATAGTGGCTTCTCCTTTGCACCCGCATGGCAAACATCAGGTCCCTGTACCTCTTGTTTGCTAATTTCATGAAACACTCCCTCGCCTGAGTATGATGTTCAGGCTTCCAACAGAAATATTGTGCATTAGAGAATTTAAATGTTAAAAACAATGAAAACTAATAACAATTTTAAATGTTTAAATAAAGATTTAATTCATTGAAACGCTTACCATGAACTTGATCCACCACATCTCTTTCACTGCATCCGGAACTTTACCCCAAGAAGTATAAGGCATATCATGACATTCATGGAAAATGTTCATGATCCGAGCAGACGCATCATGTGAAGGAAAAAATGTGTTGCACAAAAAGACATTTAATGGTCAAAGAAGTTTTGTTAAGGTAATAAAAAATAAAACACAAACTTGAACATTTTATAGAAGTGCTCTTCAAAATGCAAATTCACTTACGAAGAATGCATTTTACTAACATAGAACTGTTATTTAGAACACCTACGAAAATGTTTCAATTTATAACAAGATGAGATTAAATATTTTGTAAGAGACAGAACAAGATTGTGAGAAGAACATATATACACTAACACTGGGTGCATATTCCTAGGAATGTGATACCTCCTCCACGAGATGAGCTGGCACATCCCGATGAACTGGCGCATCCAAATGACGAGGTAGGCTGTGCCTTACTCATTTTACCCTATGCTGCAGCCGAGTGCGGGGAGGATGGGGACGGTGGTGTAAGCTTCGTTTGCGGCTGCGTGGATGAGAGAGCCAGCTACAACTGAATCTGCAGGGGTAGGGCCCCAAATCTGAGGTGGGCGAGGCTGTAAAAAGTGTCGTGTCTCTATGAGTTGATGAGTTTAAGGGCGAGACACCCCACGAACTTTCCTTCATGCTCTTCTAGTCACGAGTCATATCTGTAATGACATTGAAACAAATAATGTTAGTTAACATAAGCATAAAAATTATAATATATAAGTTACACCAATTAAAACTTATAACCAATAACTTGCAAAAACTGTAATTACAAGGAGTCACAATTGTAATGTATAACTGATAACATATAACTAAAATACTTAAAACTCTAAAATTTGACGAGTTGCATAATTTGTAACTCATAAATTATAACGTCATTGTTGCAACATAATTAATAACAACCATTCAAGAGTCAGAATCTATCAATGTATCAGGAAATAGCAAGAATAGCAAGAAAGTTCGGGAATCACAACCCCCCAAAATAGCAAGAATCTAGGGGAATCATAGCCTAAAAATAGCAAGAATCTAGGGAATGTGCAAACTAAGCACAAAAATATGAAATTTATGTCAATTTGAGAATCATAAAAGCCATAGATGCTGGTTTTCGCTCACCTTTGCAACTAGCACTTCCAACTTTGAGATATCAAATCTGTACTCTGAATGAAATCTAAAATAGAATGCAAAAGAAACTTATTATTTGCAAAAATTCACACTACCACACAAAAGAATAAATAAAAAAAAAAACAGAATGAGTTTCAGTAGGAAAATGATAAATAAATAAATAATTATAAATTGAATAATATATATGTATCATTCTACACTTTTAAATGCGCTCACATTCGGTAAAAGTTTAACATTTTTTAAATAAAAATTTCCTTTTTATTTTGTACTAATGGGATTATTGGATATGATATTTTATAACGTAGACTTTTTTATGAAAAAATAATGTAAATTAAAAACTCAAACTAAATTCTTATCCAAGTTGATCCTTCATTCATTTTATTATGTGGTTATTAGTATTTAATACTCTTTCTAATTTTTTAATTTGTCATATGATACCTTTTTAATTATCATATTATGAAAACTATGAATATCTAATGAATCATTTTTAGTATGCCCTTCTTATAAAATAGAAGTCTACCCCGATTTAATTGTTCTTTAATATAAAGTTACACATGTATGAGAAGATAAGGTTTTTATACACATCTTCTTAGAAAAATTAATTCGTTTCAAGGTACTTTTGTCTCTATAAAAATATTTTAATTTTGCATTTTCTTAGAATGAATATTGTATAAATATGACAAGACAAAGAATGAAGAGATTGTAAAACTATGGTAGATGGCATTTATCTAACGACTCCCAACTTAGTACACTAGTCACATCACATAGAGTTTTTCTATCTAAATTTCATAATTCTATTTCTTCTTTCAAATATTCTTTCCACTCATAAAATATTTGATGATTCTAATATAACACTGTTTTCTCCTCAAAATGTTATGTGAGTATAAGAGTGTCAGAAGCAAATGACTGATCCGATAACCAAGAACTTAAAATCTTTACAGCTTCATTAGTCATAAGATGATAAACTATTATAATAATAGCTAGCATGAAAATCATTAACATTTTGGAAAATAAGATATCTAATTCACGTTCATGTTTCTTCACAAACACATTAGTAAATTATTCATATTTGACTTCATAGTTCGATATTTTCATAAACTTACTTGGATCCTCATATATATCTTATATTTTTCAGCTAGGTTAAAGTCACAAAAAAAAAAAAATGCTCCTTAGTTTCCCATGAAGGATGATATGTGCAATATTATCTATATTTCTATATGTTATTTTCATTGTTTTAAGATGTTCTTGATTTACACTAATACCCTTTATTCTTGTCTTAGGTAATTTCCAAAGGAGAAAACGATGAAAAGAAATGAAAACGGTCGAAAATAAAGTGAAAACGACAAATACGAAGCTAATGGCACTAATGAAGAAGACTTACCACGATGGTAGATCGTGGACCAAAAAGCAAAAGATAGACAGAACCCTACCGGTGACTGTAGGCAATCCCTACTGTCCACAGTAGGTCTCGGCCACACAAGAGTAAAATGAATAGAACCCTACGTGGACGGTGAGGCTCAACCTACCATGCACCGCAGGTCCCGGCTGTAGCAGTTTTGATCCATTTTTAACTCTATTTAATGTAATTGTTCCTTCATTAGTTAAGAGTTCCACCATTTGGGCTTAGAGAGGTAATTAGGGGCAAACTTAAGTTAGAAATTTCCCTAAAATTCATCCTCAATTATTTAGGAAATCAATAGAAAATAGAGATTGAATACTTAGAGATCAAGATTTTGAAGATTCAAACATCATAATTTTGGGCTTCAATGGGGCGACTCAGGAGCTAAGCTTGGTCGCGTTCGGAATTCCGATTTCGGCTTTAACTTCCTCTTATGCTTCATTTTCCTTCTTTTTACTAAATTCAATGTTTAATTTTAGTTTTCATACAATGATTAGTGAGTAGAAGCTTATGTTTGGATGAGAGTTGAACCCTAATTCTTGTTTACGATGTTCGTGGATTAATTTACTGAATTCGATGTTTGTTTTCAATTTAGTTGTCTTCCAATTATGTTTTGTTGCAATTTAACTGTCGTGAGATTAGATTTATCGCAAGGATGTTTGGAATTGTAAGAGGAAGAACATGATATTGCGCTTTTAGGTCCTTTAAATTACCCATAATTACTATACTCATAATTGAGAGTTAATTGGGGCAATTGATTAGAGATATGATATTTCACTTTAAGGTCCTTTAAATCACCTATAATTACTCATAATTGGTTAGGGAGGGAAGAGATTCTCATCTAAGCGTTAGTAAGTAGGGTGGCTTTCGCTTACAGGTAGGGATCGCCCGATTAGTTATGATGACCCAACTTAGTTAATTCAACATTGTTTTCTATAAACTATTTTTTAGACTGAACATTAGAAAGAGCAATTAGTACTTGAGCCTTTATTAATCATCAAGATTCGACACTCAGGTGTAGCTCGATTACTACAGTGATATGTACACTTGCTTGTTAATTTAGTTCTTATTAGCCCATCCCATTCTTTTTAAAATGCATACATCAAGTTTTTGGCACTGTTGCAAGGGAACGACAACTTAAGGAAAATCGTTTTTATAATGCTTTAGTCATTTTTGTTTTTATTCCTTTGCTTTTTTCATTATTCTTGTCTTGCTTGGGGTTAGTAGTATGAACATTTGGAATTAGCTTATTACTTTTGGAACCTGTATTGATTGCTTATTCAATTATTCATTTCATGTTTTGGAGAATAAGATATGGATGCCAATGATGCTACAAAAGCCTGACTGGCAGCAATTTTAGAATAAAGGGTAGAGAACATTAGTCGTTACACCTCTACAAACGCATTATCAACCGGCCATGTTCCAAGGAAACTGGCAGGTGTCCAACAAGTATCCAAACAAATACAATTCGGGTTGGAGGAACTAACCGACTGTTCCTTGGGGAGGTCAAAGTCAAGGGATGCAACAACGGCCCCCAGGCTTTTAGAGTGGAGTTGTCACTCAATATTCACCATACAATCATACTGCACTGGTACATCCATCACCCTCACAACCTAATCTGGAAGATCTCATTTAGAAATATATTAATTCGACAGACGCCGGGGTGAAAAGCATGGAAGTAATCCAAAGAAACGAAACAGCTTACGTCCAAAACATGGAGAATCAAATCAGGAAATTAACAAGGTTGATCACTAAAAGGCCTCTTGGTAGTCATTGAAAGTTATGGTAAAGACATCTTCCACAATTGTGGAAGAGGAGAAGAGGAATGCTCAAGCACCAGAAGAGTCCACTTCTCCAAGAAAAAGGAGGTTCATCAGCAGGAAGTAGAAAAGAGGAAGTCATCTCCTCTACCATACAGACCTCCTGGTATGACCAGGGAAACGCAAAAACCGTAGAGTTGATGCAAGGACCGATCATAAGAGCAAAGGCAAAGAGAATGGAAGAAGAACACAAGGGTGAAGTAGCTTTGTTCCAGAAGATGCTCCAAGTCCTTGCTTGGGACGTGCCAGAACAATGAGAAGACCTTGGAGGTTCAAACACCTTTCTACTTTCTAAGGTACAAATGGAAGAAACTAAGGAAGCAAGCTGGGAAGGGTTTGAAGCTTCAAAAACCAAAGTGGAAGGCATTTCTGGACCCTACGCCAGCGGTAGATTCCACCCTACCATCACCGGTAGAACTCGGGTTACAAAGAGGACTGAAGAAACTGACCTACCATCAACGGTAGGCTCGACCCTACCTTTGCTGGTAGGCCTCGGGTTATAAAGGGAACTGAAGAAAACGACTTACCACAGACGGTAGGTCTTGGCTGAAGGAAGGATTGTGAAATTTCTAACTTTCTTAACTATTCCTTTAGGTTGTAAACTTGTGTTGACTTATACTTAAGTTGTCTAAGTATCTTTTAAATTGTTTTAAGTTAATTTAATACCTAGGGTTGGCTACTAATTGTAAAGACCTCTATATATACCTTATGTTAACAGCCATTTGTCCAAGACAAATACAATGAAAATTTTCTAAGAGATAGAACTAGGGTTTTTTAGATTTCATCTTCTTCCATGTAAATTAAGTATTTCTATTGTATAATTTCTTGACAAGGAGCTTCTTGAATGTTCAAATTCAAGACTTCAAGTCTAATATCAAATGCTATTAATCCCTTGAGGTGCCAACTTTCTAGTTGGTGCTGCTTAGGTCTTAGGTGCTTCTTAGATTGTGGAGGATAGGTGAAGTTTGATTCAAGCCTTATTGATTCTCCCATTCATATAAGGAAGTTTAGTTGTTTTCTCCTTTGTTGTCTGCAAGTTTTTGTGTTTAAGTTCTTCACTTCTTCAAAACAAACCATCAAAGGTATCCTCTAGAAGGGAGTTAATTCTTAGGAGCATTTGCTCTTCAAAGGAAGCTTGGGAGGACCATATCACGCGGTATCAGAGCAGAGCTCTCTTTGAGGTGAAATTTTATGTTTTTATTTGTTGATTTTATATTTAAGAAAAAGCCATTGGAAGTATTTGAGAAATGGCAAGCAATCTGGAAAACTTTCGGCCGGAAAAAGTAATGAGTAAAATATTGAATTGAACAGTATAAAAAATGGCCTTCGAATTGCATGAAATTAGTTTTTATTGAAAGCTTGTTTGATTATGAAGATTTTGCAACAAATTTGAGCCTATTTGGTTTAGAATTGAAGGAGTTATGTTGAGAATACTATAGCTGATTTTCATGCTCTGTTTTTTTGGAATTGATTTCTAGTACACTAAATATCTTTGATTTGTGAACCAATTGTCCTAGTTTTGAATTTGCAATATCTTTGGGATATAATTATAAGTGTTTTATGATATTTTAGTGGAAATTTGACTCATTTTTTGACTCATACTCTTGAATTTATTTTTTTTTTGACATTCTATGCCTTCCACATCCTTGACAAAATTTCTCTTTAAATTCTACGTTCTTATTCATCAAGAGTTGCTTGTATGATTTTTTCTTTGGGAATGTCTTATGACTTGGAAGGTTTAGAAATCACTATGTAACTCTAGTTGTGAGGAAAAAGTAAAAGGCAAGAGGATGAGCACATTGATATGCAAGCCATAGAGAGTTAGCGCAAACACAAGGATTGAGAGCCATTACAATTGAGCCAAACACTTAGGGAGCGGTGAGGTCCTAGTTTCTATTACTTGTTTGCTTGTTTTTAGGTACCTTTGTGATCTATCTATCTTGAATATGACTCGTGAAGAGGAACAAAATTGAAATCATAATGAGAGACCTGTTGATCCTCTTATACAAGAGGTTGTTGGTACTTTGAGGTACTTGCAACAACAAATAGGGAACATTGCCCAAATTGATCGATAAGAATCGATGTTGGGCCAAAGGAGGGGTTTCCACAATTATGACAACCTTACTCCAAGATGAACTATGAGAGATAAAGATAGCTCTCCTCATGCTTAGGGATTACCTATCCTAAAATTTCCAAGAAAGTTTCCAACTTTTGGGAACCTAAGGAGGAGGAAGGTTTGGTGCTACAGGGGAAAGGAATGGAAGGGGCATGGGAAGAGGACTTGAAAAAGAATTCATGAGAATTCCAAGGGAACCAAGAAAGATACTATGGTAGCCAAGATAGATATGACCAAGAATTAGAAGAGATGAAGAGGGTTACTATGAAGAAAATGAATTTAGAAGGATTAAATTAAAAATCCCTCCATTCCAAGGAAAAAGTGATCTGGAAGCTTACATTAAATGGGAAAAGAAGGTAGAGCTTGTCTTTGATTGTCACAATAACTCAGACCTTACAAACATGAGATCAGCGGCGGTAGAGTTCACCGACTATGCTGTCATATAGTGGGATCAATTGGTGACGAATAAAAAGAGGAGCTTAGAGAGGTCGATGGAGACATAAGAGCAATTGAGAACCTTTTTATGAGGAAGAGATTTGTTCCCCCCACACTACCATAGGGATCTTTATGGCAAGCTACAAAACCTCCAGCAAGGGAGTAAGAGTGTAGAAGATTACTACGAGGAGATAGAGGTAGCAATGATAAAGGTTAATATCATTGAAGATAGAGAGGCTACAATGGCAAGATTCATGATTGGGTTGAACCGGGACAAAGCTCACACTTAAGAGCTACAAGCATATGTGAAATTTGAAGAGATGGTTCACAAGGCCATGAAGATAGAGAAACAATTGAAGAGCACAGCGTCCTTAAAAAATTCTTTTGCTACGTCCAAGCTGGTGACCTCAACCTACAAATCTAATCCTTTGATGATACATCCATAGTCGAATTCAAGGAAGGGTCTAAGGGAAGGAAGAGAACAAAGATAAGAGTAAAGTGAAGGGGGCACCTAGTCAGGCTAGAGATATCCAATGTTTTAAATGCAAGGGGTAGAGGAACTATGCTAGTAATTGCCCCACCAAGAAGGTCATGATCATTAGACAAAATGGATAGGTCATTTCCGAAGACGAGGCTGAAGTTGAACAAGAGCTTGAAGAATCAGATGAGGAGTCTCCATATGAGGAAGAGGCCTTAGTGGTCTTGAGCGCTCTTAGCTCGCAACCCTTTGAAAATGGTACAAGTGAACAAAGAGAGAACGTTTTCAGCATAAGGTGTAACATTGAAAACAAGGCTTGCAATATCATCATTGATAATGGGAGTTTCACCAATATGGCAAGCACATACTTGGTGGAGAAATTGAGTTTGCTAACCACCAAAAACCTATACCGATTGCAATGGCTAAATAATAGTGGGAAGTGAGGGTGATAAAGCAAGTATTGGTGACCTTTGCTATAGGGAGGTACAAGGATGAGGTCCTTTGCGATGTTATGCCTATGCAAGCCGGGCACCTTTTGTTTGGAAGACCATGGTAATTTGATAAAAGAGCCATCCATGATGGGTACAAGAACACCTATTTCTTTGAGAAAGATAGTGTTAAGATTTGTCTCAAATCCCTTACTCCATTCCAAGTGTATCAAGACAAAGTGAAAATGAAGGAAAAGGAGTTGGAAAATACAAAAAAGAACATAAAGTAGGGAAAGAAAGTAGAGGGAAAAGATAGTAAAGGAGAGATTCAAGAGAATAAGAAAATTCAAGTGAGAAAAAAGAAAAATGGAGTGGTAATAAATGAGGGAAAGGGAGAGGCTAGGTTAAGTTTCTTTGCTAAGGAGAGCGAGATTTTTTAGGCCATTGATGCAAAAGAAATCATCTTACTCCTTATGTATAAAGGAGCTTAGTGTCTTCTAACGATGAAATTGTTTCTTCTTTCTCTCAAGCTATTGTAGGTGTCATCAAGGAGTTTGAAATGTTTTCCCGGAGGAGGTGCCGAAGGATTGCCACCCTTGAGAGGTATAGAGCACCAAATTGATTTTGTTGCCGGAGCCATTTTACCAAATCAACACACATATAGGAGCTTACCTGAAGAGACAAGGAAATTGCAATGGCAAGTGGAGGAGCTACTTGCCAAGGGCCACATTCAAGAGAGTCTTAGTCCATGTGCAGTACCGATACTTCTAGTCCCTAAAAAGGATGGTAGTTGGTGTATGTGTATAGATTGTCGGGAAATTAATAACATAACTGTTAAATATCGTCATCCCCATTCCTAGGCTAAATGACTTGCTTGATGAATTACATAGTTCCATGATTTTCCGTAAAAAATTGATTTGAAATCAGGTTATCATCAAATCCGAATAAAAGAAGGATATGAATGGAAAACTGTTTTTAAAACTAAGTTTGATCTTTATGAGTGGCTTGTTATGCCTTTTGGTCTTACCAATACTCCTAGCAAGTTTATGCGATTGATGCATCATGTTTTCCTTGAATTTATTGGTGAATTTGTTGTTGTGTATTTTGATGACATTTTAGTCCATTGCATAATATATGAAGATCATTTGCATCATATTAGAAAAGTTTGCTTGGTACTTAGGAGGGAACAATTATATGCCAATTTGGGAAAATATGAATTTTGTTTAGAAAGGATAACATTTCTTGGTTATGTTGTTAGTTCAAAGGTTTACAAGCGGATCTTGACAAAATGAAAGCGATAGAGTACTGACCAATGCCCAAGAGTTCTACCGAAGTTAGAAGCTTCCATGGATTGGCTAGTTTCTACTGAATGTTTATAAATGACTTTAGCACCATTGCTAGTCCTCTCACTGAGGTCACCAAGAAGACCAATAGGTTTAATTAGAGAGAAGCTCAAGAGTTAGCATTCAAGGTCTTGGAGGAAAAGCTATGCAATGCTCCACTCGTCACCTTGCCCAATTTTGACAAAATGTTTGAGATTGAGTGCAATGCATCAAGGATAGGGATTGGAGGGGTCATAATGCAAGAGAAGAAACCCATTGCCTAGTTTAGTGACACTGAAATATGTCACATACAACAAAGAGTTGTATGCCTTTGTGAAGACCTTGAAGCATTGGCAACATTACTTGTGGCCAAAGGAGTTCGTCATCCACACCGACCATAAGTCATTGAAATATTTGAAGGGCCAACAAAAGCTCCACAAGTGACATGTGCGATGGATGGAATTCATCGAGCCATTTCCCTACATTATTCACTACAAGAAAGGAAAGGAGAATGTTGTGATCGATGCACCCTCATGAGGATACACACTTTTCACTTCACTACATTCGCATTTACTTGGGTTTGAAATGTTGAAAGATTCATATGGTAGTGATGTTTTTGGTAGTTTCTTTGATGCATGCTTGATTGCTTTTTGTGATAAATTTTATGTGAAGAATGGAGTTTTGTTTAGAGAAGGGAAACTTTGCATTCATAGTGGATGCATTAGGCATTTTCTTGTTAAAGAAGCTCATGGGGGTGGTCTTTTATAGGTCATTTTGGCACAGCTAGAACATATGGCATTTTGCATGATCATTTCTTTTAGCCTAAAATGAAAAGAGATGTTGAAAGATTTTTGGGAAATTGTTTAGATTGTAGACATGCAAAATCATCATCGTTGACTCATGGTTTGTACACCCCTTTACCAGTTGCCCAAGCTCCTTGGAAAGATGTTTCCATGGACTTATTTTGGACTTCCAAGGATTTCATCCGAAAGTGATTCTATCTTTGTTGTTGTTGATCATTTTTCAAAAACTTTGCATTTCATTGCTGGTCAAAAGACAGATGATGCATCTCATATTGCTGGTTTATTATTTAAAGAAGTTGTAAGATTCCATGCCGTGCCTAGGACCAGAGTGTCAGACCGAGATACCAAGTTGGTTAGTCATTTTTGGAAAGTGTTATGGAAGACACTAGGGACTAACTTGCTTTACTCTACTTCTTTTCATCCTCAAACGGATGGACAAACTGAGGTAGTGAATAAAACTATAGGCCAACTTCTTAAAGCTATTCATAAAAAGCACATTAACAAATTGGAACTAGTGTTTGCTATTCACTGAATTTGCTTATAATTGGGCTTGTCATTCCACTACTATATTTTCTCCATTTGAAGTTGTATATGGTTTTAACCTACTAACCCCTTTGGATTTGATTGCATTAGCAATTGACCATCAACTGAGTTTGGATGGTAAAAGAAAGGCCGAATTTGTTACCAAGGTCCCTGACCACATTGAAAAGAAGAACGAAATGGTGGCTTCTAGGAAGAATAAAGGACGAGGAAGGCGACTTTTAAGCCAGAGACTGGGTATGGGTACATTTGAGGAAAGAACGGTTCACTAAGCTTCGCAAGGCGAATCAAATGCTAAGGGCGATGGCCCATTTAAAGTCCTTGAGAAGATCAACGACAACGCCTATAAGATTGATCTTCCTGGTGAGTATCATGTTAGCACCACTTTCAATGTCTCTGATTTATCTCTTTCTAATGTAAATTCAGATTCGAGGATGAATCCTTTCAAAAGAGGGGCGGATAGTATCACTCGGGACGCACAAAAAACCGTAGAGTTGATGCAAGGATCGATCACGAAAGCAAAGGCAAAAGAGAATAAAAGAGGAATACAAGGGTAAAGTAGCTTTGTTCGAGAAGATGCTCCAAGACCTTGCTTGGCATGTGCTAGAGGAACAACGAGAAGACTTTGGAGGTTCAAAAACCTTTCTACTTTCAAGGGTACAAAGGGAAGAAACCATGGAAGCAAGCTAGGAAGTGTTAGAAGCTTCAAAAACCAAAGCGGGAGCCATTTCTAGACTCTACCTCTAGTTGTACGTTCCACCCTACCGTCGCCGATAGTTCGTGGGTTCCAAAGGGGTCTGAAGAAACTAACCTACCACCGGTGAAAGGTTCCACCATACCATCACCGATAGGCCTCGGGTTACAAAAGGAACTGAAGAAAACGACCTATCGCGGACGGTAGGTCTCGGTTGAAGGAAGGATTATGAAATTTCTAACTTTCTTAACTCTTATTTTCGGTTTTAAACTTGTGTTGACTTATACTTAACTAGTCTAAGTATCTTTTAAACTCTTTTAAGTTAATTTAATGCCTGGGGTTGGCTACTAATTGGAAAGACTACTATATATACCTTATGTTTGCAGCCATTTGGCAAAGACATATACAATGAAAATTTTCTAACACAGAAAATTAGGATTTTGGAGATTTCTTCTTCTTCTTCCATGTAAATTAAGTATTTCTATTGTATAATTTCTTGAAATGAAACTTCTTGGTTCTTCAAATTTAAGTGTTCAAGTCTAATTTCAAGCCCTATTCTTCTTTGTTATCTTTTTTTCTACAATTTTTTGTGTATAAGTTTTCACTTCTTCAAAACAAACCATGAAAGGCATCCTCTAGAAGGGAGTGATTCTTGGGAGTATTTGATCTTCAAGGGAAGCTTGGGAGGATCATATCACCTCCTATCCCATTCCCATAGAAAGTGTTGAAGGCAAAGCAAGATGAACAATATGGTAAGTTCCTGGAAATCTTTAAACAATTACATATTAACTTACCTTTGGTTGTACCGCATTCCGTCTTTTATATGGGAAATCATGTCATTTACCTGTCGAAATTGAACATAAAGCTCATTGGGCAATTCAACTAGTTAACTTTGACTATATTCGTGCAGGTAAACAAAGGTTACTCCAGTTGAATGAGCTCGACAAACGGAGATTGCAAGCATACGAGAACTCAAGCATATATTAGGAAAAGACAAAGAGATGGCATGACACACACCTGGTCAAAAAGTATTTAAAAGAAGGCGATTTTGTGCTCCTCTGGAACTCCCATCTTTGCCTCTATCTTAGGAAGCTTAAATCTTGGTGGTCTGGACCGTTCACCGTAAGCAAGGTTCTTCCTTGCGACACCGTCGAGGTAACACATCCTGGGCAAGGTATATATAACGTAAACACCCATCGCCTTAAATCATATTTCGGTCAGGACGTGGAAACCCTTTATAAGGATCCCCTCATTATTTCGACGAGTGAAATAGGTCTTAATCGCACCCCACGGAGTACTTTTTAATAGACCGGTAGAACTCTACCATAGATGGTAGGGTGCCTTATCTAACACAGTAGGGTCACAAATGGAGAATCCTCCCCGGCAGTAGCCTACCACAGATGGTGGGCTTGACCTACCACACGCGGTAGGTTCATCGATGGTTTTCTACTTAGAAGAAAAGAAACCTATGATGGATAGTAGGTTTAGCCTACCGCACATGGTAGGGTCCCCTGGCTGCTACATTTTGGAAAATTTTAGAGTGAAACGTCCCAGCGGAGTCCCGGTAATACATCATTCCAAGAAATGGCTTATTAAGAAGCCGGCACAGGTTGTTTGTTCAAGCAACCAAAGGATAACCTCCCTAACCCTTTCAACTCCATTTTTCTTGGTTTCTCTTCTTCTATCTTCATAGTTATTCATCTTTGTTCCTTGTACAGTTTTTCTTCCTTTTTCTTATTTTTGTCTTTATATCTGCGTGATTGCTTTCCATATATGTGTTTTTATTTTTTCTGTTAATTTGGCCTCCCCATTGAGGACAATATAGTTTTAAGTGTGGGGGGTACTTATGTCTTTTCATTCTTTTCCCTCCTTTCTCTTGTTTTCAGCTTTTCTTATCCTATTTGAAAATTCCAAAAAAAATTATTCAAAATTCAAAAACTTTTATTTCCTTGCTTGTTCTTATACATAGAAAAAATACAAAAAGAAAGAAAAAAGATTTGTTTCGCCACTTTTAATAGAGTACAAAACAGCAAAACCCTTTAGGAATTTCTAAACAGCATATTACTTGATCACTTTGAAACCACAATTACTAATATTCTTACACAATCAACTGTTTTCATGCACCTGTAAGTGTCGATTAGTAATATAAGCCTAGGAATCTTAGGGAGTTAGTATAGTGAAAATCATTTTTTGGGTCTTTGCCTACATTTTATGTTTTTCTGTCCTTGGAAGCAAAGAGTTCTAGTCTAGGGTTGTTGCGAAAATGATGGTCTTAGGCTTTCATTGTACTGTTTGTACCTTTCCTACCAAATCCTTTAAATGAAAGCAACCCCCAGATCCCTTTTTATGCCTTCAGGCCAAGGGTTTCAACCCTTTTTTTTATTTGTTCTTTAAAATTCACATTACATAAAACCTCAATTCATGGAGCTAATGGTTAAAATATATTTTTAGCCATTTTGAGTGAGGGAAATAAATTTTGTTTATGGAAAGGGTATTTTGGGAATTTCAGAAGCTCGATATTTATGGCTGTTGAAAAGAGAGAGTGAACTTGATGCTTGAAGAAAAAAATGAAAAATTGCAGAAAACAAAGGAAAAAGATGAGTGTTCCTTTTATCTTTTTATAGTAATTCTCAAAAAATGCTGAGCATCTCTCTCTTATACTTGGGAAATTATTGCAAATCTTATGAAAAATATTGTCAGGTGGGGTGTACGTTATTGGAATAAGTAGGACGTTCAAGGGTGAGTGAGAAGAGTGAAAGTCGGCTAGAAACTTGTTCTATGAATTTGCTATCTTTCCTTTTGGTTGTGTTAGCTCTCTTTCAATTGTTTTTGTTCTTCTTTTACCATCGTTTGATACCCTACACATGTCCCAAGCCTAACATTACAAGCCAAAATGTCCTACCAAATCCAGGAATGACCTAGAATAGGATTTAGAGTAGATAAGTGATAGAAAACATGAGTTTATTGTGCATCATCCTTTAAATTTTTTTCACTATGCTAATTACTTGACATTCCTTATCCTCTAAGAAAAGTGGCATGAACAATTCACACACACACAGTTGATCTATAACATATGTTTGTGAGATGTGGTGGAATCGGTGATTCTTGTCATTCGTCTCTTTTGTTGTACCTTTGGGTTAAATCATAAAGTGTGCTATTAAAGTGACCTTTTTCTTAGTGTTTGGTTGTTTTTGCTTTTGTTTTGTTTGTTTATGTGTTATTTCTACTACCCTTGTTTTGTGGCCAATCTGTGATCTTAATTTTCTTAGGTCGGTTTTTTTCGTTTTCCGTGTATCATCTTTCTCAAATAAAAGTTTTAAACTCCTCTGTTTTGTCTATTTAGTTTATGTTTCTTGAGGGCAAGCAACGGATAAGTATGGGGGTATTTGATATATGCTATATTTTCTATATTTTTATATGTTATTTTTATCATTTTACGATGTTTTTAATATTTAAAATTCATATGTTAGACTAATACCCTTTATTCTTGTCTTAAGTGTTTTCCAAAGGAGAAAACGATGAAAAGATACGAAAACAGTCAAAAACAGAGTGAAAATGACGAAAACAAAGTCCACGGGACATATGAAGAAAAGCTAACATCTGAGATAGGCTAACCTACCGCCGAAGGTAGGTCTTGGAGCAAAAAGCAGAAGACGGAAAAAAACCCTACTGGTGAAGATAGGCTACCCCTATCGTCGACAGTAGGACCCAGCCACAAAAGAGCAAATTGGACAGAACCCTACTGTGCACGATAGGTCATAGCTGTAGCAGTTTTAATCTTTTTTTAACTCTATTTAATATACTTTTTCCTTAATTAATTGAGAGTTCCACCATTAGGTCTTAGAGAGGTAATTAGGGGTGAACCTAGGTTAGAAATTTTTCACGAAATTCATTCTCAATTGGTAGGAAATAAATAGAAAATAGAAATTGAATACTTAGAGATCAAGATTTGAAGATTCAACATCACAATTTCGGGCTTTAATTGGGCCACTCGGAGACGAACTCGAGTGACTTTCGAGATTGCGATTTCGGCTTCAACTTCCTCCTAAGCTTCTTTTCATCCGTTTTTACTGAATTCAATGCATAATTTTAGTTTTGATATAATGATTAGTGAGTAGAACTTTATATTTGGATGTTAGGGTTGAAACCTAATTCTTGTTTACGATGCTCGTGGATTAATTTACTGAATTAGATGTTTGCTTTCAAATTGGGTTGTCTTCCAACTATGTTTTGCTATAATTTAATTTTCGCAAGATTAGATTTATCGCAAGGATGTTCAGAATTGAAAAAAGAAGAATATTCTAGGGCAATCAATTGGGGATTAATGGGTGCAATTGATTAGAGATATGACATTATACTTTTAGGTCCTTTAAATCACCTATCATTACTGCACTCATAATTTGTTAGGGAGAGAAGAGATTATCCTCTAAAGATTAGTGAGTAGGATGGCTTTTGCCTAGAGATAGGGCGCACCCGATTAGTTGTGATGATCCAACTCGGTTAATTCAACATCGTTTTCTATAAAAAGTTTTTCCAATTGAATTTGTTACAAGGAATAGGGGAATTCCACCATCCAAACTCTTGTTTTAATAGTTTTTAAAATACTTGATTTATATCTTCCTCTGATTTCTTTAGTTGATAAATCGTTTTTAGCGTTTTAGTTTATTCTTCTTCAAACTATTGTTTAGAGTATAGTACTTGAGCCTGTTACTTTAGTTCTTAGCAGCTCATCCCATTCTTTTTAAAACGTATACATCAAATGACAAGAATTCAAATAGTGAGATAGTTTTCTTGATTCACTAGGGAGCATCCAATTCAGCTAAACTTGATATATAAACCTAGGTGGATATTGATATTCCTTTATTGGAAAGCAAATCAACTATTTCATCAGATACCTATTTTGCAAAGATAGAACACATACAGAACTAACTATTCTCTAGACTTGACAATAACAATAGAGACATTCTACAATGAAAAAAGAATATCAACAAGAACAAACTACATCAAAACTAAATACACCATAGGCCAACACAAAATTTACTCTGATAAACAGCTTTATACTAAAACGGCAACATAAGAGCCACCCGGTAATCATACTGTAAGAGGAGATAAAATTAAATCACTATGCTGCGGAAACAAATACGAGTTTCTCATACTTGATGATACTTATCTAACCATGACTACTGAACAAACAAAAAAAATGTCAATACCCATCTCTTCCTCTAATATCCATTACTATATTCTATATTCTATACTAAATACAAAAGTCTACCTATGTTCCCAGCAAAATACAAACCAAAAAAAAAAGAAAAAAAGAAAGTCATCTACATATGTAGTTAGTGGATCAGCAATGGTAATGTTAGGAGGCTTATACTGCTATACTACTATCAGAATGCAGAGACTATTGCCAAACCTATCTCTGCATTCTACAATACATTATGTACCTCCTCCTCTTCCTCACTTACTTTAATTAAATACAACCAAACAGAATATAATGTCATCCCCATATTCATGAATATAGTGGCAAAACCCGAAGATTTCATTTCACCGAAAACCTAAGCAAAATTACGCCAAATTTGGGTCTACTATAACAAAAATTAACTAAATAGGCAAATATTTCATGAAGAATATGACAAACCTCACCTAAATTCCACTCTTTTGGTGAACCTTTAAATCCCACTCTTTAGCTCATTTTTCTGTCCGCAGGATGTGAAGAAGACAACAGAAGAGGGAGAAGAGAAGAGAGGAGAGAAAAGAGAAAAGAGGAGAGGAAGAGAAGGGAGGTGTCATCCGGGACGGCGGTAAGGGGTTGCAGATGGGGTTGAACGATGGAGGAGGTGGTTGTGCCATGGGCGAGAGGAGATGAGAAGAACAGGGAAGGGATGGGGAAAAAAAGAAAGGGAGAGGGTTAGGTTATGTTCGTATATTATTTACTAGGAAAAATAATTGTAAGGAACAATAGAATTCCGATGAATTTGTCGCTATTTTTTTTTTAAATTGTGACTTACAAGATCTGTTGGTATTGCGTCGTAAATTTTTTTAATTTCGCGGCCGAAATTTTTATTCCGTCGTTATTTTGGTAGCAATATTTCAGTGCGGGTCTCGCAGTCACAATTCTGTCGCTCTATTAGAAACGAAAAGTTTTGGTCACTAATAACTGTTGCTATTTTTAGCCTTTCTTGTAGTAAGGGTTGCTCATGGCTTGATGATATCAATTGAAAAAACAATGAATGAAGGCTTGGAAGATGATGGAAATTCCTCTAAGTTGCTCATGGTTCATTGCTAAACATAGAGAAACCAAAGGAACGAGTTCGAAGAGGAAGAAAGCAAGAAGAATGAAGAACAAGACCTACCACAAGCGGTAGGCCTTGTACCTACCGTCCGCGATAGGCTTCAGGTTAAATTCCTCTTGGTAAGCTGAGGACCTACTACAGGCGATAGGGTACTATTTTAAGTCAATGCGTTGTTTAAGGTGAGAATTGCTATTTAATTCAATTACAGCTTTTAATTAAGTCTCTTATAGGTCTGTTGACCCAAGATCTTTTTTAGATTAGACTTTAGCCTAAACTCCATAACTACCTCATTACAGCCTACTTGTAAGACTAATTGATGCTTATATGTAATTGATGAGTTTATTCTTAGGGTTCTTAAAGTTTGAGACTTTCTCCTAAACTTCATCTAGGGTTTGATCGTTCCTTGGATTAATTTTACTTGAGCACTTGGATTGACATGATCCAATGGTTCACAATTTGATCACAATTCCTAATTCTATACTACTCGCATCTTTGTGATTTGTTCTAGAGATTAGGTCTTCTTCAATTGATCTAATTGGGTAGGGGTAACCAACCTATTTCTTTTAGGGATTGAGGAAAAGATCCTTTTCACATACATTTTAACTCTTAGTTTGGGTGGAATTGTGGGTGAGTGTCGTTGAAAAAGATCAACTCTATTGAAAGCAAGGTCCTTGGCTGAAGGATATGAAGAATTGGTTTCATTGAATATCATAGATCATATCAATTGGTGTTAGAGCGTACTTTCAAAGTAAGCTCAATTTTATGTTTATTTTTTGAAAAATTCGTTGAAAAAGAAGGAAAAGTGTATGATGATCTATGAAAAATACAAGCAGATCATGCAAAATGTCAAACAACAAACTTGATGCCAGAAGATTGGCTTGATCCGAGGTTATATTGATCTTTTTTTTTAAAAAAAAAAACTTTGATATGGATCTCATCTGCTATGAGTCTGTGAAAGTTTGAAATTAGTTTCATTTCATTTGGACTTGATTTGATATATCAATTCTATCTAAATTTTGAAGGTATCCAGAAACTGGATCTGTTTCAAAAGTATGGATTAATTGGATCATATCTTGTGTTATACATGTACAAATTGGACGAAACTTATGCTTAAATTAATCCTCATCGAGCTGCGTTTCTTTCCAGAGTAATTGGACTCGATTGGAATTTTAATTTTTGAGTTATTTCGATTCTTGTGATAGATGTCAGTGGCCTTTGTTTTCTGGAAATTTTTATTGTAGTACTCTTTGTTCCTTGTTTAGCTTAATTTCGATTGTGATTTATTGTTTTTGGATTCTAATTGTTCCTTTCTGTGTTTCCATTCTTTGTGGTGATCCAATGATGTTGTTAGCTCTAATTGCTCTTGAATAATTTTTTAAAACTTTTACACATTAAGTGTTTTGCTGAAATTTCTCTTTGAACGTCTTTTAATACCTCAACAAAGTGTTTAATTGATGTCTATCTTGGATGATTATCTTTAGTGGTTGTGGTGGATGAAGTTTGAAGGCTCCAAGAACTCTTGTGAAGTGAGAGTTTTGAAAGAGACAAGAGGCTGAGCCTATTTTAGTAAAAGCCATAAGAGTGTCAAACACGAGAGAATTGAGTGATCATCAAAAGAGTGTATACACTTAGGGAGTGATTGTGAGATCCTTCTTTTTGTTATTTTGTTGTTAATTTTCAAGTTTCATCATGTCTACAGATACTCAATTACCAACTCCTCACCACGAAGGAACTAGTGAGACTCCTCAATCTAATTTGGATCTAATAAAAGCCATCGTGCAAGATCTTTAACAAATGAGAAAAGACATGAATGATTTAAGAAGAGATATGACTAATCAATCTACGGAGCATAGGGGAAGAAGTCACAATGTAGATCATATCCCACCTCTTACTTAAAAGGGAAAACTACAATTCTTATGGTCATCTTGAGACACTAGTTCATAGCACTGATCACTTCTATGATGGTGGTAGACACACCACTCCTAGAGGTTGTAGACATAGAGAATTAGGTGGAAGGAAATGTCAAAGGCCCCACGAGAAATTCCAAATGAATGAAGCTTGGCATGAAGATGACATTGGAGTTGAAGAAGATAGATATCATGTTAGGGAAAAGAGCACTTTGGTGACTACTATGACGGACAACAAGGGGACAAAGCCTTGGACAAGATCAAGTGGAAGGTGTCTAGCTTCAAGGGGGAAGGTATCCAAATGTATTCCTTCATCGGAAACGTCAAGTGGAGAATCTTTTCATGGTGTGAAATTATAGTGATAATGTCAAGGCTAAGTTAGTCATTTTCGAATTTTCAACTTATGATACACTTCACAGGTGGGCACAAGATTGTAACTCAAAGGATTAGAAAAGAAAGAACACTGGTTGAAACTTGGACCGAGTTGAAAACTCTTATGAAATAATGATTTGTGCTGGAGCGTTATTATAGGGAGATTCACTATGAATTGATTACCCTTAGGCAAGATAGTAAGAGTGTTGAAGAATATAGACAAAAGATGGAGTTATACACTTTGAGGTTGAGCTTGGACGAGTACAAGGATATTTCTATTCCTAGATTTCTAAGTATCTCAATAGGACATTGGTAATCAACTAGAATTATACCTTTACACCACTTATAAAGGCATGTGCCATTTAGCAACCAAGATTGAGAATCAAAGGAAGAGGAGTGAGCTCTCTACAACTAGTCTTCCTTCTTCAAGAAATGTGGTGTCTAAGACTTAAGCTTCTACTTTCAAAGGATGGCCAAAGAAGGATGAAACACCAAAGGTGACTTTCAAAGATAATTCTAAGCCTAAAGTGGAGGAGATATGGAGATTGATTACCCATCCAACTAGGTGCTTTAAATGCAATGGTTTGGGACATATAGCCATAAATTGTCCTAGCAAGAGGACTTTGATTTTTTTGTTAAGATTTGAATGGTTGGGTTGAGAAAGATGATGAAGAATGCCTTGAGAACATTATTGATGATGGAAATAGCTATGAAGATGAAATCGTTGGGGATGCTTCTCTATACCCTGAGGAATATGCTTTGAATATGGTAACTATAAGGGCCTTAACTACCCACACTATTGAAAGATGTATCAAGCATTTAAAGGAAGAATATCTTTTATAGAAAATACAAGGTGGAAGATAGACTTGCTAAGCTCATCATAGATAACGGTAGTTGCAGTAATATATCTGGCACTCAGCTTGTGGAAAAATTAAATTTGTTTACCTTTAAACATCCCAAACCTTACAGATTGTATTGATTGAATGATAATGGTGAAGTTAGAGTTGGAGGCAAGTGGAAGTGCTTATTGCTATGGGAACATACAATGATGAAGTGGTATATGATGTAGTGCCTATGCAAGCTTACCGTTTATTGTTGGGTTGCCCTTGGTAATTTGATAGGAAAGCCATTCGTCATGGCAATAAGAATACTTACACATTTGTAAAGGATGGAAAATCCTATACCATGAACCTTCTTACACCTCAACGAGTTAGAGAAGAGCAAAAGCAAATGAGATAAAAAGAAAGAATTGAGAATGAACAAAAGAAAAAAATCATTGAGGAAGGAAAAAGAGTTGAGGAAATATAAATGAGTGTGGAAAAGACAAAAGAGGTCAAAGTTAAGAATGATAAAAAATGAGTGATCAAAAGAAAGAAAATGCTACAAGAGAAAAGAGATAGTTTTATGCAAAAGAAAGTGAGATCATAGAAGTTATTGAGCAAGAAGAGTTGATGTAACTCTTGTATAGCAAGGAAGCATTTGTTTCTACTAATGACTATTTATCTTCTTTGTCTAGTGCTATTGTGAATGTAATTGAAGAATTCAAAGATGTCTTTCCCGAAGAGATGCCTGGTAGACTCCCTCCTTTGAGAGGCATTGAACATCAAATTGATTTACTGCCCGGTGCGGTGTTACCAAATAGGTCGGCTTATAGGAGCTCTCCCAAAGAGACCAAAGAGTTGATAAGACAAGTAGAAGAGTTTCTCTCCAAAGACTATATAAGAAAAAGCTTAAATCCTTGTGTCATTCCCGTTTTACTAGTTCCTAAGAAAGATGTAATGGCATATGTGTGTGGATTGTAGAACAATTAACAACACTACAATCAAATATAGACATCCTATCCCTAGGTTAGATGACTTTCTTGATGAGTTGCATGGTTCTCAAATATTTTCAAAGATAGCTTTAAAATCAAGATGCCATCAAATTTGCATGAAAGAAGAGGATGAATGGAAAATGGCTTTCAAAGCTAATTTTGGTCTTATGACTGGTTGGTCGTGCCTTTTGGCTTAACTAATGCACCTAGCACATTCATGAGACTCATGCATCATGTTTATAGGGATTTGATTGAAAATTTGTTGTGGTTTGCTTTTATGACATCTTGATTTATAGCAAAACCTATAAAGATCATTTTCATCATCTTAAACAATATTTTTTTGGTTTTGAGAAGTGAGAAGTTATATCCAAATCTTGGAAAATGTGAGTTTTGTTTAGAAAAGGTTACTTTTCTAGGTTATGTGGTGAGTTCTCAAGGTCTTCAAGTAGATAAAGACAAGGTGACATCAAACAAGGATTGGCCTACTCCCAAAAGTGCATCAGAAGTGAGAAGTTTCCATGGTCTAGCAAGTTTTTGTAGGAGATTCATCTAGGGCTTTAGCACCATTGCTCGTTACTTGACAGATGTAACAAAGAAGATGATCGGATTCAAATATGAGGAAAAACAAGAAAAGGCTTTTAAATTATTGAACGAAAAATTGAGTAGTGCTCCTCTATCAGCATTGCCAAATTTGAGAAAATGTTTGAAATTGAGTGTGGCCAGGAATTGGTATTAGAGGAGTGTTGATGCAAGACAAGAGGCCTTTGGCTTAGTTTAGTTAGAATTGACTGAATTGGCGTTGAATTATGCTACTTATGACAAGGAGCTCTATGCATTGATGAGAATATTGAAGCATTGGAAACAGTATTTGTGGTCTAAAGATTTTGTAGTCCATACCGACCATGAGCTATTGAAGTTTCTCAAAGGTCAACAATAGCTCAACAACAGGCAGGCAAGATAGATGGAATTCGTAGAGACATTTCAATATGTCATTCAATATAAGAAAGGAAAAGAAGACGTTGTGGCCGATGCTTTGTTAAGAAGGTACACTCTAATCTCTACAAGCTCAGATACTTGGTTTTGAGAAGCTTAAAGAGTTATATTCTAGTATAATGAATTCAAGGACATAATTGATGCTTCGTTGGTTGTGCATAATAAAAAATACCTATACATGATGCATTTCTTTACCATGAGGGTAAATTGTTAATGCCGCTAGTCCCCTGATCGAGTGGGAATTGCTGCATAGTCAAGCTAGTATCACTTCTTGTCGATCGATGGAAGCTCTTTCTTGTGTTAGGTCATCCATATATCGGCAAGAAACTCAACTATCTCGACCAACTAAGCACCATGTGCATCTTGCATGAGGCGGAACTGCTCGAATGCAACCCACATCTCCCTCTAGAAGGCATCTATGGAGGTAGTGGGAGGAACGTCCTCGTCGGAGGGATTATAGGATTCATCATTGTCAGAGGAGTCCTCATCTGCCGGTTGTTGTGAGGAAGATTCCCTAAGTCCTGTTTGGAACGTCTCTTTTATGCTCCAAAAGCCAAAGGCATTCCGATCCCTTCACCGCCTTTCTTGGTCTAGGGGTATCTATGCCTTTTTCTTCTCGTCCCAAGTGTATCTGCAGTTGTTAATAATGTTGAATGTGATTATATATGGTCGTCCAGTCGGTTTTCTCCACTGACGTGTAAAATCAACATTAAAAGCTTGAAAAGTATGAGAGAAAATAACAGGGTAACGATGCACGCTAGTTTTAGTTGTACCATAACCCGTTTTGTGCATCGCATGTATCATTAAAGAAACAACAAAAAAGAGGATTGGTTATGTATCTTGTCTATCATATAGAGGTTTAGAATTCGAACCTCATGATAGAGTCGATTTTTAATACAAATAAACACCTTAAGTTTTAATTATTAGCCTTTAAAAATATTTTATTTATTTATTAGTCATAATTATTATATTTAATTTATTTTATTTATCTTTGTGCAGATTTCTAAAAAGGAATGGAAAATAAAGATTCCATATTAAATTTAGTAGAATCCTTTAAGGATTAGGAAGCTACAGTATTTGAATCCTTTAAGGATTAGGATTAGAACTTTAATAGAATCCTTTAAGGATTAGAACTTTAGTATTTGAATCTTTTAAGGATTAGGATTTTGCTTCTCTTTTGTCTATACATAGAAAAGCCACACAAGAAAGGTGGGAGGAGGAAGATCAAGAAGAAGAAGAAAAAAAGAGAAGAGCTGCGGTAACTTTTCAATTGGAGAAGAAGAAAGCCATGATCTACTCCAAGAAATTGGTTCCTTCTTTCCCTTTAGCCATGAACTAAATTTATTTTTAGAATCTTGATGAAACCCTAGCCATGTGACTTTGATTTATTTTATTTTGGGAGATTTATTATTTTATTTATGTGATTATATATCTTGGAATGTTATTGGTTTGATGCAATTAATTCTTTGTGATTGTTCTTGTAGAATAATTATTTGGGTTAATTGATATTTTTATCCATGCTTAATTCTTGTAGTCTTGGGTATGAGGGATATGTGATTTTTGCAAGTATATTGTGGGTTTTAGAATTGAATAGTTCATGCTAATTTTAGATGATTTATGTCATAGGAATGAATAAGTCATGCTAATGGTTAGATGGATTATGTCATGCATTTAAGCACAATATATTTCTCTAGTGAATCGAAGCTTGTAGCCTAGATCACCACATGAATGTTTAATCTTTTCTCCTAAATAAAATTAAATCATTGTTATATAGGTTAGTGGTGGATTCAAGGTTCTAATTCATCTTCTTTGGTTAATCTGCTGTTAGTATCAGTTTATTTATTTTATTCATTAGTTTTAATTAATTTAGGAATAATAATAAAATCTCATTCTTCTTTTTATAAAATTAATTTAGGAAGATTATAATTTTAGTAGTTAAGCCTTTCTCTGTGGTTCGATACCCTAATACTTTCATATTACTTTGATCTTGTGCACTTGCAAGTATTGGGTTAAAACTTAGTTATAAAAATCCTGATCAAGTTTTTGGCGCCGTTGCCGGGGAGAGGTTAAATTAATTGCTTTTGTTATTGCCTCCTAAATTTGTTAGTATTTTTTTTATTCTACTTTTATTCTTGAAAAAAAATATATAAAAATTTTTTTTTTTTTTTTTGTCTTCAACGTTTTTTTTATTATTATTTTTTATTTCATTATTTGATAGTTAATTCATCATTATTATTTGTGGTAAATTTTTTTTATTTTTTTGAATTTGTTAATTAATTCATGGTCGTCGTTCGCTCTCTGTTGATTTGAAAGAATTTGATCCTGAGATAGAGCGTACACTTAAGGCGCTTAGAGCACAAGGAAAAAATTACTAACACTTGTGAGGTTAAAATGGCTGAAAATCCACGAGCATTAAGGGAGTATTTTACTCCTAACACTTATAATTCACCAATAGGTAATAGACTACCTGAAATTGAGGCTAATCACTTTGAAATCAAAGCTTCTACTATTCAAATGTTACCATCTTTTTATGGGCTTGATTCTGAAAATCCTTATAAGCATATTGATGAGCTTTTAGAAATTTGCTCTACTTTTAAACTGCCTAATGTAAGTGATGATGCTAATAGATTACGCCTTTTTCCTTTTTCTTTGAAGGATAAGGCTAAACATTGGTTGCACACACGTGAGAGAATAGGTACTTGGGCTGAGATGTCTAGGGAATTTCTAAAAAAATATTTTCCTATGGGTAAACTTACAAGGTTAAGAAGAGAAATCACTACTTTTTCCCAACAAAATAATGAACAATTTCATGAGAGTTGGGAGATATTTAAAGAACTTCTTCGTAGTTGCCCTCACCATGAAGTCCCTAAATGGCAGCAAATCCAAAGTTTTTATTCAGGACTAGATGAGAGAAATCGCCAAATGGTTGATTCCTCTTGTGGTGGTAGTTTTCTTCATAAAACTGCAGATGAGGCGTGGGATTTATTTGAAAATTTGAGTGATAATTCACAACAACACGCCACCTCCTCACGTGTAGGCACATCTAGGCAAATAGGAAATAGAGGAATGTATGAAGTTACTCAAAATGTTGATCTTTCTTCAAAAGTTGATGCTTTATCTAAAAAATTTGATCAATTATTAGCTTTGAATACATTGCCTACTAATTCTCCTAATATGCAAGGTGTTTGTGCAATTTGTTCTAATCCTTCTCATGCTATCTATGACTGTCCCTAGTGCTTCACTATTTCCGAATTTGTGCAGGGAACAAGTCAATTCAACCCAAGGATTTCACGGGGCATGTAATGACCCATATTCAAACACGTACAATCCAGTCGGGAGAAATCATCCTAATTTCTCTTGGAAGCAACAAGGAGGGGAAGTTCAATTAGGCCAACAACAATATCAACAAAACAGACAATCTGGTATGACTACTCCCCCAGGTTTTCAATCCCAAAGGTATATACCTCCTCACCCTCCTCAAAGCGGAAATTCTATGTTTGAAGAAAAAGTCTTATCTCGCTTTGAAAGGTTTAGAATCTATGACACAAATTCTAGATTCACACACTCAATCTATTGCTAAGTTAGAAACTCAAATAGGGCAACTAGCTAATACAATAAGTAGAAGAGATGAGGGTAAGCTTCCTAGTCATCCAATAGAGAATCCTAGAGCTAATTATCATGAGCAAGCTAAAGCTGTAATTACCCTTAGGAGTGGGAAGAAGGTAGATAATAAAGTAGGGGGAACCAATTAAAGATAAGGAATTAAATGAAAACGAAACCGAGGAGATTGATATAGAGACTAAAATTGAAAAGAATGTAGAAAAGGAACTAGCTTCCTCTTCTAAATATAAAACTCTGTAACCATCTCCCAGGACTTCGTACAAGCCTAAGGTTCCTTATCCGTAAGCTTTATTGCCACCCCCACATCTTAGAAAGGATAATAAAAGGGAAGATATTTTAGAAACTCTCAAACAAGTTAAAATTAATCTTCCACTTTTAGAGGTTATTAAGCAAGTCCCATCCTATGCAAAATTTCTTAAAGACATGTGTACTTTTAAAAGAAAATCTAAAACCAGTGTTTCTAAGAAAATCTTCTTAACTGAACAGGTGAGCTCTATTTTGGAATACAACAAGCCACCTAAATATAAAGATCCTGGTGTCCCTACTATCTCATGTCTTATTGGTAATCATAAAATAGATAGGGCACTCTTAGATTTAGGTTCTAGTGTTAATTTGATTCCATACTCTGTTTATGAAGAGTTAGGATTAGGGGAATTGCAACCAACTGACATGACCTTACAATTAGCCGATAGGTCTATCAAGGTACCTAGGGGAAGGATAGATGATGTTCTAGTTCAAATTGATAAAGGTGTCTTCCCTGTAGACTTTGTAGTCCTAGATATGGAACTTGGTAGATCTTCTCAAAATCATATCCCCATTATTCTAGGTCGTCCCTTTTTGGCTACTGCTGACGCCACTATTAATTGTAGAACTGGGGTCATGGATGTCTCTGTAATGAATATGAGGGTTAGATTAAATATCTTTAAAACTTCTTCACAATCTTCTATGGAAGATAATTCTGATTGCTATTTGGTAGATGTAAATGATGAATTAAATGAAGAAACTCTACCTTTAATGTGTTCAAAAGATTATACTTTTATTGAGAAAGAAAACCTTATATGCACTGAAAATATCAATTCTAATCTTGCCTACATTGCTCCACCTGAAAACTCTTCTTGGATTGTGAATCATGAGCTTAATATGAGAGAAATAGATCCTGGCTGAATGCAAAAGAATTAGGGAGTCTGGCTGAAGACTTTAAAATTAGCGCTTTTGGGAGGCAACCCAAATTTTATTTTATTTATTTTATTTTTATATTTTTATTTTATTTTATTTTTATTTATTTATTTATTTATTTTTCATTCCACTTGATTGGTAGAAAGGTATGAACTGTTCGTTTTGTAGGGTAATCAAACAACTTATCATTATCATGGAGATTACAGAGATTGTTTACTACTCCTGCAGACATGTATTAATATTGCTTCTTCTACCAGGTTGTGTTGCTCTTTTCTTTGTCTCTTCTCTACTCTTGGCATTCTTTTATTACATTGTGGACAATGTAAGGTCTAGGTGTGGGGGAGAAGATGCTTTTATTCTGGGGAGAAGATATTTTTATTCTGGTCCAATTATTTTTTATTCTTTATTTTATTTATTATTATTATTATTTTTTTTTTCAATTTTTGCTAATTTTTTTATTATTATTTTTTACATTATTTTGAGAAAAACCAAAAAATATGATTTCACGTAAAGAATAATTCTTTTTGAGTTCCTTTAAAAATGTCTTGAATGAGTTGAGAAAAGTACTTGTTTTCTTATTTTTAATTAGGGTGACGGACTTATGTTCTATATTTGTTATAACTTTTGTATGACTTACTCTTGAGCACATGGGTCATTGTTAGTATTTAATAAATCCTTTACATTATTTTTGAGTTACATAAAGTTGATGAATCTCCTCCCTACATTCTAGAACTTACTTGAGTACCTCTTGAGGCGAAATAGAAAGGTTTTCTAGATTTAACTCAGAGACGATGGTCATAGGCCTTCTTTGAATCTTTTGTGCCTCTCAAGCTTACCAAATTTCATAAATTTTTACCTTCGTACCCTTTTGAGCCTAAATGTTATATCTTTCTTTAAACCACTTAAATATTAACCCTTAATCTTGTAGAGAGCTTAATGCAAACTTCTAACTAGTGCTTCAATGATGGGTTATTGTTTGTGTGTTTTAGAAAAAGAAGTTATTTTGACAAAAGGGAGAAGAAAAAAAATATATATATATATGACTTGTTGTGTTGAAAAAAAAAAAAAACAAATGTATTGAGCTGAAAAAAAAAAGAAAAAGAAAAGAAAAAAGTCGATACATGATTGTTACAAGTCATAAAAAAAAAAAAAAGAAGAAAAAAAATTCAAGAGGCCCGAATTTATAAATGTAAGAAAAAGAATGGCCTTAAATGATGAAATCCTAAGAAAAAGAAGATGGTAGTTGGTGAATGTATTACTGAAAAAAAAGGAGCAAAAACAAAGTTAGAAAGTTTGTCGAAATTTTAAAGTATCCATCTTCTTTGTAAGCTCTCTTTTCTTTGATTTTGAATTCCTTACCTTCGCTTCATAACCAATGCCCTAACCTTACATTACAAGCTTTAAAGTCCTACCTGATCTGAGTTGAGTTGAGAATCCTTGATTAGTGGAGAGAAGGTACGAAGAGTGAGCCTATGGAATGAACTCTTGCTGAGATTTGTTCTCTATATGTAATTTGAAAATTTTATTTAGTATTTATTTCATACTCTCTGATGACCACGATCACACATTACACAAGTTTTGCATTAGTTATGGGAGATAATTGAATATTTGTTTGTTTACTTGAGCTTGAAAATAAGAGGAAGAGTATTTGTCTTGATAAGTTTGAGATATTGATGGAGGGTACTTAATTGGGATTATTATATATCTTTTCTAAAGTTTGTTGTTTATTTTGACTTTGGGGGTACGTTGTTTGCAAACCCTCACGAGACCATACTCGTCCACTAGGGGTAACTTAGGGGTTTAAAGGGCTTGTTGCACATGCTAAGTGCAATCGTGAGTCCTACGAAAGTGGCTAGTTAGTTTTTCTTTTTATTCTTTATTTTTGCTTGAGGACTAGCAAAACTTAGGTGTGGGGGAGTTGATAGAGTCGATTTTTAATACAAATAAACACCTTAAGTTTTAATTGTTAGCCTTTGAAAATATTTTATTTATTTATTAGTCATAATTATTATATTTAATTTATTTTATTTATCTTTGTGCAGATTTCTAAAAAAGAATGGAAAATAAAGATTCCATATTAAATTTAGTAGAATCCTTTAAGGATTAGGAAGCTACAGTATTTGAATCCTTTAAGGATTAGGATTAGAACTTTAATAGAATCCTTTAAGGATTAGAACTTTAGTATTTGAATCCTTTAAGGATTAGGATTTTGCTTCTCTTTTGTCTATATATAGAAGAGCCACACAAGAAAGGTGGGAGGAGGAAGATCAAGAAGAAGAAGAAGAAAAGAGAAGAGCTGCGGTAACTTTTCAATTGGAGAAGAAGAAAGCCATGATCTACTCCAAGAAATTGGTTCCTTCTTTCCCTTTAGCCATGAACTAAATTTATTTTTAGAATCTTGATGAAACCCTAGCCATGTGACTTTGATTTATTTTATTTTGGGAGATTTATTATTTTATTTATGTGATTATATATCTTGGAATGTTATTGGTTTGATGCAATTAATTCTTTGTGATTGTTCTTGTAGAATAATTATTTGGGTTAATTGATATTTTTATCCATGCTTAATTCTTGTAGTCTTGGGTATGAGGGATATGTGATTTTTGCAAGTATATTGTGGGTTTTAGAATTGAATAGTTCATGCTAATTTTAGATGATTTATGTCATAGGAATGAATAAGTCATGCTAATGGTTAGATGGATTATGTCATGCATTTAAGCACAATATATTTCTCTAGTGAATCGAAGCTTGTAGCCTAGATCACCACATGAATGTTTAATCTTTTCTCCTAAATAAAATTAAATCATTGTTATATAGGTTAGTGGTGGATTCAAGGTTCTAATTCATCTTCTTTGGTTAATCTCCTGTTAGTATCAGTTTATTTATTTTATTCATTAGTTTTAATTAATTTAGGAATAATAATAAAATCTCATTCTTCTTTTTATAAAATTAATTTAGGAAGATTATAATTTTAGTAGTTAAGCCTTTCTCTGTGGTTCGATACCCTAATACTTTCATATTACTTTGATCTTGTGCACTTGCAAGTATTGGGTTAAAACTTAGTTATAAAAATCCTGATCATCTCACTCTGTCTTCCCCCTTTCTGGGCTAAAGTATGACCGAAAAAATAACTAAAGCACGTTGTAAAAGGTCGAGAAATTCACCCCCATGAAGAATATGTCAGCAATCCCGCGACGAGGATGAATCTCAAGGCGATTAGTGGTCATCTTATAGCTCCTGTCTGGGTCCTCTTGGATAGATTTCCAATTAGAGTCGACACTGACAGCATTTCCCTTATAAAAAATACCTAGAATGGATACTAGACGCACCCTGTCCAGATTAATCCGAACCCCTTTAACTACAGAAATTGTAATAGAGAGATCTTTATCCATTTTATAGACCATATTAATATAGAGTTCACGGACAATGCCAGGGTAGTAAACACAGTAGAGGTGTAGAAGAGGTTCTCAACCCATATTATCAAACTAGTCAAGCCTAAATGCTCAGTCACATGCCCGTCAAAAGATGTTTCCACTATCAATTTCAATTGGCCCCTATCATTTATCCATCGGCTCGTGGCGGATAGTCTATCAGGGTAGCGGAGAATAGCCAAATTTTGTGTAGGCTCGAGCACGGGATCATCGACCCCAGCCCTTTTGGAAGTATTGGTGCATTTAGAGGAGATGGCGGTTGGATTTTTGGGAGGCATGATTGGAGGAAATGAATGATAATACTCACAAAATGCAACAACAACACAAAGAATGAAACCAACACAACACAGCGATGACAACAACGGAATAAACACACAAATAGTAATGAAAAGGAACTACACGTAGCCCTTGTGTGAGAAAGTATTCTAAATGTTGCCCGTGTGTTATAAGGTGAAGCAAAATAGAAACTAACAGTAAGCACGACAAATACCACAAAAACTAAAATTCAGATAGCAAAATGAAAACAAAGTGCACTATTTAAAACAAATAGACAGGTAACAAAGGACAAGGATTTAGAGGGTTATCCTCGGTTTGTTTGAAGAAACAAACTGCTACTGCTACGCTAAAAAGACCTTCTCATCGTACCTTGAAAAGTGTCACTGGAATTGTCATTGGAGAGCTGCCAGAAAATTGATGGAATTCTTGCTGGAGGAAAGAGAGAAGCAAAAAACAGAGATTAAACTGAAAAATAAACAAAAGAGGGAAAATGAAAATTGAACAATTTAAAACAAAAATGAAAACACGTGCGGAGGAGAAGAGAGAGAGAGAGAGAGAGAGAGAGAGAGAGAGAGAGAAGAGAAGAAAGAGAATAAAGGAGGAAGAAGGCCAGTGGTAAGGATGAGAAGAGAAAGAGAGCCGAGAGGTATGGGGAAAAACTAATAGGAGTTGTAGGTGGTGATAGAGTTGATTTTTGGTACAAATAAATACCTTAAGTTTTAATTACTAGCCTTTAAAATATTTTAAACATAATTATTATATTGATTTTATTTTATTTTGGTGATAAAGAAAAAGAAGTCCATTAAAGAGGCAGCCCACGATGGTTCAACAAATGGAGCAATAAGCCCACAGCAAGGAGAAGAAGAAGGAAGGAAAAAGAAATAGGAAAGGAGAAATCCAAGAAAAAATAGAAGAAGGAGGGCTGCAAGGAATCACAATGAAAGAAGGAAAGGGAGAGCAGCCACAAGAATAAAAGAGAGAGGAGAACGACAAGAGACGGGGAGCTGTGGGGCGACAGCAGCAGCTGCGCGAGCTGCTTAGCAAAACTGAAGCAGCCGCTGGAGGACCAAAAAAACAGAAAAAAATATAAAGAGAGCTGACGAAGAGCTGGGAGCAAAACAGAAAAAAAAAAACTGTAGCAGCACAACCAACGCAATTGCAGCGAGAGCAGCACAAGGAAAGAAGAAGTTGTTGAGCTGTTGGAACGAAAACAGCAGCTACAAGCAATAGACAGAAGTAGCAACAAGAGAAGAAGGAAGCTGCGACTTTGGAAAGAAAAAGGCAGTAGCTGAAGCAAAGAGCTGAAGGAGAAAGCTAAAGCAGCAAATCTAAGGCAGCAGCAAAATTCAAAGGGGAGAAAGCCATGATCTTCTATAATAAATTGGTTCCTTCTTTCCTTTTAACCATGAACTAATTTTCCTTTTAAAATCTTGGTGAAACCCTAGCCATTTGACTTTGATTTATTTTATTTTGGGAGATTTATTATATTATTTATGTAATTACATATCTTGAGATGTTACTGGTTTGATGCAATTAATTCTTTGTGATTGTTCTTGTAGAAGAATTATTTGGGTTAATTGATATTTTTATCCATGCTTAGATCTTGTAGTCTTGAGTATGAGAAATATGTGATTTCTGCAAGTATATTGTCGCTTTCAAAATTGAATGGTGCATACTAATTTTAGATGTTTATGTCATAGATTTGAATAGGTCATGCTAATGATTAGATGGATTATGTCATGCATTTAAACACAATATATTTCTTTAGTGAATCGAAACTTGTAGCCTAGATTACCACATAAAGGTCTAATATTTTCTTCTAAATAAAATTAAATCATTGTTCTATATGTTAATGGTGGATTCAAGATTCTAAATTATCTCTTTGGTTAAGCTCTTGAATTTAGTTATTTTATTTATTATTTTTACTTTATTTAGGAATAATTTTTACATAATAAACTTTGATTCTTTTGCTCCACCCCTCCCAAAAGCAAGTCGGATAAGAGCAGTGAGTAGATCCATTAAGTCCTAATACGTCTGGTAGAACTTAGGGAGTATACCATCTAGCCCATGCTTTGGCTACCCCAATTTTCATCACAGCTGCCTTAACCTCAAGAGCTGAGACATATGTATGAATCCATTTTTTATCTACCTTAGTAAATTCTGGGAAGCACCAGAGCGAATGGTCAACCAACACCACCTCTTCTGCCTTGTACAAGTTTCTATAGAAGTCAGTAGCTACAGTTTTCAGAAGTTCAGGATCTTCTACCCAATTGCAGTCATTATCTTATAATTTTAGGATCTTTCCACGGGCTTGTTTTTAGACCACCAAAGTGTGGAAGAACTTAGTGTTACTTTCCCAGAATAGTTATTTGTGTTTCAACAAGTCGCGGTATTCAGATGTGAGTTTGTGTTCCAAGTGTTCAAGGTAATTAGAGTCCCTCAAGGCCACTCTCTTGCAATTCCAAAAATCCGAGCCAGACATCTCTTCTTCTTTTTCGTTATAGTTGCATAGACATCATCTCTCTACCAACTGGCATGATTCACAAAGACCTGTAGTGTGGTGGTCAATTTATCTGAATTTTCTACCCAAGCTCTCTTAACCACCTCCCAAAAATCATCCCTTTAAAACCAGCCAAGTTCCACTCTAAACACCTTCATATCCTTGTTTCTAGAGACATCTGGATCACACAAAAGCAGTAGGGAATGATGGTCCAAGGTTATCTGGGGGAGATGTATGACCATTGCTTATGGGGCTTTCAGATGCCTGCTACCATTACACAAGACATGGTCAATGTTCGTTTGAACTTGCTAAACCCAAGTGGCTATTAGTACAGGTGAATACTAGACCTGAGAAGCAAAGGTCCATTCCCTACCATAAGTGTTCAAAGAATCCCACAACTCCTTCGATCTTCTCCAATTCACAATACCCTTTTTAATCCTTCGAAGTTGAGGGTTGGTTTGTGTCACCCAAGATGACCCCAAGGAACATCGATACGACCACCCAATTTTTTCAGATAATACCATAGAGTAGACGTCACAACAGGGTGGGATGAATAAAATGGAGACAAAATCCAATCTACAAAAATTACTATTTCAAATAAATAAGATCATCATTTGGGAATTAATGACGGGTACCTGAATTCGCAGTCGTGATGAGTTCCAGAAAATCCCCTGGTCTCCGCCACAGCCAGGGAATTTATATTTAGTCTTTCTCAGGATATCCATAGCACGGATATTATAAGTGTTGGTCTCCGCCAAAATTAGAATAGTCGGGTCAAGGGTTCGAATCAGGTCCGTCAGAACTGTGTCAAATTCGTCAGACGCTACTCCTCTGTAGTTCCAGTACACAATTTTATTATTGTTTATCATCATTAAACACGTTAAGGAGAGAAATATGGCCTTCAGAGGCCAGGGAACACATCCACCATTTGGGCATCCTGCGTGCTGCTTAATCATGGCCAACAACAGTATTCTTAGCATCCATATTGATTTGAAAAAAAAATTGATGATTAAGGGTGTGCTCGTCCTCGTCTTAGTGTTCTTACTTTCAGGTGAGTACATCACTGCCATGACACCAGGTGAGTATTCATCTAATCTGGCCGGCAATGTAGAAGTTGTAGACTGTTGAAACGTTATGCTGCATGGACAAAGAAATATTGCTTTCAAAAGCTTCTTAAGATCTTTCTCTCCTTAAATCTGAGATTGGCACAAATAATAGAATTCTTTTATGTAAAAAAGCTGTTGTTTATTGTGATATCAATGCTTTATTTTTCCCTGTTTTCTTCTCCAAAGCAAATCCCACAATGTCTGTCTCAACATAAGATATGGGGAAATTATATAGATAATTTTTTAAACATTTTAGAAGGTCAGGTAAATTGATTACAATAAAATTTTAATTTTGCTTTTAGGAATGGTTTAATTTCCATAACTTGGACTTTTGTAAAAACTGTTGAAAGATGTTAACAAAAAAGTTACTTTCAAGTTGAGATAAATTAAGCATATACATGTCCGATAAACATTAGGCGTTTGGGTACGTACATGATTTGATTACTTAAGACTATATTTGAGACGTTAAAAATAGTTCATGTTCAATTTCAGAAGAAAAAAGTTCATAATTAGAAAATGATAGAATTAAAGTTTGTGGGTATAAACAAAAAATAAAAATAATTCATAATTATAAAATAAAATAAAGATTAGTAATTATAAATTGAAAAGTTAACATAGGAATCATTATTTATAACTAATTTCTCATTAGAGAATTAAGTGACCAAGCTTAAAGTTTATCTATTTCATCAAGATCACTACTACTATACACAAAAGTATACTGTCCTAAGTTAATGACTAAAAATCCAATAATTAAGGAACTTACCTAATCTCTAGATACGAAGATAAATAGATAAAGGGTTTGTCTAACTTATATCAATCATAAGTTGATATGCAATAAAATTCTAATTTAAGATATAAGTTTGTTTAACGTTCAACGATTTCTATTAGATTTTTAAATTTTATAAGATTTGATTATCTTACATAGTATATTTTATTCAAATATAGTTTTTTTATACATACCATATTTGAATAAAATATCTCACTACAAAAAAACCTAATTTTCAAAGATTTATTTGCAGCGGTTTCAAAACCTTTGCTAAATTTTTTAATTTGCGGCCGTTTTTGAACCACCGCCAAATTTTAATTTTTGCGGCAGTTTGTGTGGTAATTTTATAAACTGCCACTAAATTTTTCTTTTTGCAGCAGTTTATTTGTGGCGGTATTGTGAATTACCGTTAAACCCTCTAATTTGCAGTGATTTAAACCCAGACTAAATTTTAAGGAAAATTTTATTTATTTATTTTTATAATTTTTTATATAATTTTATGTTTATTTTATAATAAATATATAAAAAATATTTATGATTATTTAAAAAGAAAGATTTGTTTTTATTTTTTCTATTCTCTTGATATAGATATATTGATTCTCCCAATGTACACAAGTCTCTGACACTTGCTCCTAATTTAGATAAAAGGACTAATGATCCACGTAAACCAGTTTAAGTATAGTGTTGATTGAATATAAAAGTTCTCCAAAATTAGACACTGTATGATCTCCAGATGGTGATCTCCACATATATGTAGTGCCACAATAGAGACCAACGTATCATGATCTGTGTAGCATTATAACATTATAGTAGTGATAGAGGAAAGATGTATTTTGATCACATTATCCAAATTATATTTTGATCAGAGTTATCTATTTTTACAATCATCCATAAAAGACCACTGTATATGAACGTATGATGGACATGATTTTAGATTTTGATTAACAATCAAATTAAGTTATTTTTTTTGTGAAATTTGACATACGTTGTTATAAATGATTGAGTTTTTTTATCTAACGAAATTGTATTTTAGAGAATTAAATAATCTAACTTCTATATCATTCATTAAATATGGTAGTACTCTAAAATTCATAAGTTACTTCTATTAATATCTTATAATGGATTTTGAATCAAGTTCAAAATACAATACTTTCAAAAGGAGATTAAAAGGTTTTTTAAAAGATAACAAATGACATTTTCTTTAAAAAAAAAAAAAGTAACACACATGACAAACAAGAGCGTAATGAAAGAGTAATAGGCATTTCTCAAAAAGTGTAATCTGCAGCAAACAGAAAAATGTCAGATCCTTATCCCTTAAAAAATTTTATTAATCTTCCAGCTTCCTCTCCATATGATCTCCCCCCACTCCCCCCACTCCACCCCCCTTCCCAACCACCTAAACCCTAAACCTCACCATGCCACCACCACTGAATCACAGTGAATCGTTGTTTTTTACTGCCTTTGGATGAAGCGTCGGTCTACTTCGCTTTCCTCTCCTCTCTGCTTTTAGATTACTTCCTAGCCCATCCTCAAAATCCCAATCGTTGCTGTGACAGATAAATCCCTTGCGCGTTACGGGTGAAGAGCTCTACCCTTATTGTCGTCGACAATCTCTCACACCGGGCTTCCTCAACGCTTCTCAGAACAGTATCCACATCCACCATAGATAGTAGACTCATCATAGCAGCCTCCACCTCCTTCACAGATAGGAGCCTTATCATAATAGCCTCCACCTCCTCCACAGGTAAGAGTAGAATCACAATAGTCTCCAACTCCTGCACATGAAGAATAAGCTTCGGTTTTGAGAAAGCAAGCAATACGTGGATCTTCAAGTCATTGGTCTGTTGATGCTCTAGATATTTCTCATTAATATGCTCTGGAATGATTTAGTCTACAAATGATGGAAAAGTTAGATAATTCTATTTTAATGTGTTTCTTTGCTGCATTAATTTGACGAAAGATTCACATGGAGTAGCTAAGAGGTTGATAGTGAAATCTAATGAATTGTTGACTTTGGATCCCTGGCTAAGAGTAATTGTGGAGTTTGATGATCTAAATGCAGAAGTTGGTGAATCATAGGGTCTTCTTGCAGGGTTTTGTGGACAGCTAGCTATAGATAGTGGCATCTTTCCAATTAGTTTTGAGGAGTGGTCAAAGATACCTAATTCTTACTTTGATGCATGTTTTAAGGACATTATAATGGTATTATCTTTGATTAATAATTGATTATCTTCTCCTTTCACTATTGTAATGATTCAACTTTGACAAACTAACATTTTAGTTTCCATTTCTTGAAGCATCGATATATGTTCAAGACTTAAGAGGATATTGTAAGGCGTTATGTTTCTCACTCTATTGGGAAGAAGTAGGCTTCACATACACAGAAACGATGGAATGAGTTCTATGATCCCACCTTAGGTAGAGATGCTCTTATTAGCAATGTTCCATCAAATATCTCTAGGGATCAGTGGGCTAGTTTTGTTGATTATCGTATGAAACCAAAGACACGTGATGATTTTCATTTTGTTTTCAAACATATATATTTTTTAAATTTTGATTCTAATATATTTTACAAAATTATGGTGTAAGGTTATGTGCAAACGAAATGTAGACAATAGGAAAAAGCTAACCGTACCACATATTAGTGGCTCAAAGTCTAACTCGAGGAGAAGAGCTGAAATTGTGATAGAAAATTTTCTATTATTTTATTCATTTTAACATATGCACCTTGCCTTCTATATAATCTCTTACTGAAAAAGTGCTATCTTTTTATGGTATGCTGAGACTGGTAAAAAAACCTAGACGTGGGGCAATGTACCTTAAAACTCACATGAATCTAGATGGATCTTATGTTAATGAAGAGGCCAAAGAAACATATGCAAGTTTTATAATATGTTTTATTTGTAATTGTACTTCATCTAAAAAGGTTTATAAATATTCACTCTCTTAATTTGCTCTTTTTAGGAAAAGATTTGAAATGGCTCAAGTCAATGTAGTACAGATGAACAGATTTATCCAAATGATGTTGTTGGTATGGTGTTAGGAAAGGAACATCTTGGAAGAGTGAGATGTTTGGGTTTAGGGTCTGCTCCTACAAATACATTCAAATGCACAACACATCGTTAAGTAACTTGAGTATTTCCTCAAAGGGTTGTGGAGGAAGCTCTTCCCAAGTGTAGCCAATGAAAGGTATCATGCAATTATGAATGCATTCACTGAAAAGTGCAATGAAATGAATGACGCATACTCTCATATGAATGAGATGATGAATGCATTCAGATCTTATTTCCTGAAGAAGGAAGGAGAAATTCTAGCAGAGTTTGTATCTGTTTTGGGTTCTAAATCTACCATGATATGTTATATATTACTTATTTTTCTTCTTAAAGAGTTTATTTAGTGATACTTGGTCCATGTTGCTAATTCTTGTTGGTTCTATAAATTTTTGTTGTGTTTTCTTCAATTGCTTGGCCAATTTAGTGATACTTGGTTCGTGTTGCTAACTTATGTTAGTTTTGTGAATTTTTGTTGTGTTTTCATCAATTGTTCAGCCATATGGGTGAAAATGTTGAAACTGGCCTGTGTTGGAATTGATTGAATATGTTTGTATCTATTAACTAACTTGGAAAAGATATTGTAAGTTGTAATTTTGCGTCCTAGTAGTTCCATGTTTAACTTTGAGGAGATTAGTTTCTTGTTGATGCATGGATGGTCCATGGTATATTTAGTTCACAGGTGCATACTATATGTTTCAGTTATTTAGCATATTAGATAGTAAAAACTGCTTTCGTTCATTTATTACTTTTTAAGCAATAGTAAGTTACTATGTATTGTTTTATATATTGTATGATCTTCTAGAAATTCTTGGTTTATTTCTTGCCACTTGCTGCTCTTTTGTTTACTACAGTTAGTTTGTGCTAGAGCTTAGTTTAAGTTAAGCTAGTAAAGCTACTATCCCTGGCTAATATTGGAAGCCTTAGTTGGCCAGTTGTGACAATTAAACAATTCTATCTTCCTAGTTCGCGTTTTGATCATTGTGAATAGTTTTTATTTTTTCTCTAGGGGGAGATTGGGGGATAGTGTTGTGAGGGTTGGGATCTGTTCTTTGCTTATGAGTGGTGATGACACTTCGTGCTTTAAGTTGATACTATGTAACTTTCTCTTTGCAGCCAAATGATATAAGAAGTGGGCAAGATGTTATCCTACAGCTTGACCCGCCAATGCCAGAAGATCGTCGGCTGGTAGTGCTCTGAGTCGAAGAAAATACATAGAAAATTATGTGATGTGCATGAATGAATAATTTCACGATTTATGTTCTCTTTTGTGATGTTAATGAATTATTAGTGACATTATCTTTATGAATGCTTTCAACTATTTATGTTCTTTTTGTGATGTTAATGAATTATTACTGACACTATCTTTATATATTAATGAATTATTTTTGTTAAAAATGGATCCTTCATCATGTAAAATTAATGGTTTATTTCATAGCAGTGAAAACAATCTTAAGTAATATTAAAAAATGTTTTGAAATAAAGTAAATATTTGCGGCAGTTATAAACCGCCACAATAATAAATATTTTCCCTTTTTAGAATATAATAAATATTTGGCGGTTTTACATCACCGCAAAAAATAAATATCACTTAAATTTTAAATAAATACAACAATTATTGCGGCGATTTTAAACCGCAACCATAAATATTTTTATCATTAAAGAAATATTAAAAATGTCTGCGGTTATGGAAAACCGCCGCAACAATGATTATATTTTATTTATAAGGAAATACAGTAGATGAGTGCGGCGGTTTGGAACCGCCACTATTATATTGATGACAAATCGAAAATTTTGTTTTTGGAACGTTTAAACCACTGCAAATTAACCGTCACAAAGTTTAGCTGTAGTGTATGCGACGGTTTCCAAAGAACTGTTGCACATGTTTAGCAGCATTGTGATCCGCAATACTTTTGGAAACTGCCGCAAATAATTTTGCGAGGTTTGAAATCGCTGCAAAACTTAAAAAAAAAAAAAAAAAAAAACCACCGCAATTTAATTGTTCTTTTTGTAGTGTCTCAACAACCTTCTCAAGTTGGAGATGGAGATTACAAATAACCAATTACCTGCCCAAAAGATGGAAAAATTGTTAAGAATGAAAATATCAGTTGGTTAGGCTTTAGTGGGAAGATATGCTGGAATGACATGGTTGGCCTGAAACTCATCACGAACGAAATGACATTTTATCTCAATATGCCTAGTTCATTCATGGTAGACATGGTTATAAACTATGTACAAGGCAGTCTAATAATCACAAGAAAGAGGGTTGGGACTTAAAAGAGGGACTAGAAGGTCCTTATGCAGATACTGTAGCCATTTATATATGTAATATGTAACAACCATGGAGCAACATAATCTGCTTCAATGGAAGATTGTGACACCGTATCTTGTTTCTTAGTCTTCCACAAAATAGGAGAGTGATCGAGAGAAAATTAATGGAACATTCAGTCAAAGAATGCCGAGTAATAGGGCAAACCAGCCTAATTGAAACCACGGTAAGAAAAAAATTAAAGATTTCTATTGGACCAAAGAAAGATACAGTGACTAGGAGTGCACTTCAAGCAGCAAAAAACTCTAATTGTTGCTTTCCAGTGGTCCTATCGAGCTTTATACATTATAAATTGAGCTAGAACTTAACAAAGCATGTCAATTTAGGTTTAGTAATAGTACAATAAATAAGCCTTCCCACGAGTCGTCAATAAGTATTCGGAGAACTTAATTAGAGCCTTTAGCTTTCCCCAATTGATGATTTTGTTCCATGAGAAAACTAAGACGTTTAGCACCAAGTAACAGTGAGAATGTCTAAGTAACATTTACGTCGACATAAATACATATCTTGACATTTTTTAGCTACCTCGATCTAAAGGATACTTCAAAGGATACAGATCCTTAATTAAAAAACAGGTGTTAAGATGATTCTTAAACTTCTAAAGAGCCTCAAGATTAATTTTTTGTAATAATGAGCTCATCAACATACACAATACACAAAGAAATATATCCGAAGTTGAATAAGTAAAAAAGGAATGGTCTAAATATGATTATTTGAATCCGATCGCCTTAAATGTTGATGCTAGTTTTACAAACAACATCGAGGAGTCTAAAGTCCATAGATAAATCTATGAATATGGAACACTCTTCCTTCCTGTCCTTGAGAAAAACTAAGAGGGAGTTTTGTATTAACTTTCTCAAACATATGACTATTAAGAAATGCATTGTGTACATCCATCTTATGAATAAAATCTCAATTTCGGGCAGTGTAACTGTTAATAGAGTTTGTACAGTTACAATTTTTGCCGCTAGTATGAAGGTTTTGTGATGATCCAAACCTCCTACGTGAGTATTTCCCAATATCAGCAGGCATGTTTTATACCTCTCAATGTTGTTGTTTAACCTGTGTTTAATTTTGTAGACCCACTTACAACCCAATGCCTTATTTTCAAGAGCTAGGAAGTGAGGACAATGTTCTAGTGTATCAACCTCATTTTACATTGCTTCATGCCAATGAAAGTGTACCAGTGCCTCAGACAAACGGGGTGGTTTAGTTGGTCAGATTTATAGCCACCAAAAAACCCTTATTGTAGAGAAGAAAACTTGTGGCTAGAAACACAATTGTAAAGAGGATAAGAACTTGTACCTAAGTCAGAGGATTGGGATGGAGCTAGAAGATAGAGCTAGAAGGGAGCGAACTAGAGTTCTCATTGCTAACAATGTTATACAAATATAATCAGTGACTTTTGATGGTGGACGACAAGCTCGTGTACTATAGTGAAGGCCAGATGTCTTTCTTCTTGATTAAGCACTCCTGTTATAAATAAATCTATCTCCAAGTTCTGGTACAATACAAAATAACGAATTCTTTTCGCTAGTTCGTGTCGCAAAGGTCACTTTCGCTCGACACATATCTCTATTCCTAGCCATAGTACGATGTCTTTCTTCTTGATTGTCATATCATATATGCATTACTAACAGATGGAAAGGATCCATGTTCAAGATTTGAGATGTTATCGTATTAAATATAGAGTCGACCAAACCTAGGATAAATTGGTGCAGTTTCCTCATTGTTTGGGTATCTCTTATCTGTCAAGCGAGCACATGAAAAATGAAAATGTATAAAAAAATCATACTAAAAAAATTAATTATAAATAATTAAAAAAGAAAAATTATAAAATATACATTATTACTTAAACTAAATCAAAAAATTACAAAAAAATGAAAAACAATGAATATACGAAGTTATAAAAAAGTTTGAAACAATGCCTTTTAAAAAGCAGAAAATAGTTAAAGTAACTAAACTAATAATTGAATTAATTAATATATCAATTAATTAGAATAGTACCTAACTAAACTAATAATTGAATTAATTAATATATCAATTAATTAGAATAGTACCTAATCAATAATCCTATCTAAATACCTAAATACAAAAAAAAAAAAAAAAAAATAACAAAAAATTGAGAAAACATAATAAAAATAAATTAAAGTGAAAATGGAAAAAAATATTGCATCAATTTATTTAAGAATAGAGTTACCTTTGTGGCCGGTGAGAGTGCATGTGGTGCGACGGTGCATGTAGATGAAACAGAGCTAGAGAGAGGGGAGAGGCACTACTGTTTTGTCTTGGTGGAAAAGGCATGGAGAGGGTAATAGAATGTGGCTGGGGGTTTAGTAATTGTAGGAGGAGAAAATAGGGGAAGGATGGAGGAGAGTTTTGAAATAGATGTGAGAGCAAGAGAGAATGGGGAAGAAGATGAGTGGATTGTTCCGTCATTTATTTACCGATCTGTATACATGAGATAAAACAGAGACTGAGGACAATGTCGAAAAAATCGGACTGGAGACTGAACTAGTGAAGTTATTGGTTCAATGAGTTATTAGTTCAATCGCTTAAATCAGTAGTCGAAACAAATTATATATATATATATATATAAATAAAAGAATACTTTAACCCTTACATTTTGGGCCATCTCAAGCACAACACATTGAAATCATTTCTTCTCTTCTTGCCCTTTTTGTCTCCTATCCCACCTTCTTCTGCAAATTTTTCTTCTCCTCTACTCTAGTCTCTCTTCATATCTCTTCTCTCTCTATTATTTTATTTTTTTAGCTTGTGGAAAATCAATGGAAATCAAGGATATTTTTGTTTTCGTCACTTCTTCATGTATCTTCTCTCTTCTTATAAGCTCTATTAATGGCAGCTAATTGCATGAGAATGAAACTGATAATCTTGAAGGTGGTATATTTATCACTATTAGTATAGTTTCTAATACTTCATAGAAGTATTTATCACTATTTGTGTTGAATGATTGATTCTTATTTTGATCAAAAGATTAGTGCATTGTTGACTCATTATACAAAGAAACATCTCAATTTTTTCTTCAATAGAAACATAACAACTATTTTGTAACCAGCCCCTTCTTGGAAAATATTGACACAAATTCAAGAATGCTTCTTTGGGCATTCATAGCATTTCTTGACTATGTGCAGGGTTTCCGTGTGTAATCTCATTTATATACTCATAGCTAGTCAATCTTGAATCTGTGTATGGTCTCCTTCCACTACGTCTTTTCTTGATCCTTTTCACAACTAATATAATGGCTACGATCTTGAGCAATTTTTTATGCTCTTCATTCATCATACTGTAAAAATATAATCAATTATATTTAGAAAAAGTATTGCATTCAAATCATATAAACAAAATCAATAAATTATAATTAAGTAATAATAGAAATGACAACATTAAAAACTTATTATTAAACAACTGAATAGGAAAGAAAATATTATTGAACATCAAAAAGAAGAATAAAGAAAAAGTACTTAAATTACTACTAAAATCCAATACAATATCAATGAGCCTAATTTTAAAGATATCCCAAATTTTATGCACTCATGGCTATCTAATTTTTCCAAACTTCTTATGGTTTTTCACTCAACCTCATCCATTGTTCTCTATAAACCCTCTTCTCACAAAAGATGTATGTTCAGCAATGTATAATGGGTCCAACATATCCAATGTTTGCATATTTTCTAAAGCAGTATTACATTGTTCAATTGTTGGCCCCGTTTGGTTCTTTAAGTATTTTGAGAACTTCCATTAGTTGATTATCAAGAGTTTCAATTTTCTCATTCCTATTTTTTATTTTTTTACATTTTCCATGTCTATCCGTTTTCTCAATAGGTGAAGAGGAAATATGAACATGCTCACTCATAAGATTTATAAATATTTGTGGCGATTGCACCCTATGATTTGGCAATTCTTCTTTAGATGGACCCCCACGCATCTCTTCAGTGACTGAATGTCCACCAAATAGTGCTCTCATCTCCTTAGGATATTCGAAAGATTTAAATCGAAATTATTTTGCATCAGGATTTATTTGTAGATTTAACTTGTATTAATTTTTATATATCTTTTATAACAATAATTTGGAAGAAAGAAAGTACAATAAATGTACCTTTATGCAATCATCCCACTGCTCAGTAGTCCAGTTTATAGTATCAGACACTTCATCCCAATGGCTATTGCCAGTTTTTGCCAACTATCTTGATCCAAACATTATTCTTTCTTTTTAGATAATCCCATTGGTTCTTAGTTGCTTCTGCATCAATTTAACATGTAGCTCCTTCTGTAGTGTCAACCTAATTTTTTCTCATGCTTCTTTTTTTCAAACTCCCTCCACTAAAGTTCTTTTTATTAGCTACTTTCAAATATAAATCCAAAAAGAACTTAAATAAAATTGGATATTACCAACTAACTCTAGAGTTATCATCAGTTGCCATTCTTACATGACAAATAATAAAATAAAAGAATGTTAAAACAAAATACAGGAGAGATGCTCAATTTTCTCTAATACAAACATATCATCATTTTATCATTTTACCATCCAGATGAAGGACTGGAAACTTTAAAAGTATCAAATAAAAAAATTAGCCAATAACATATATGAAGAGTACTCTGTTAAAAGCGGGAGCCTTTTTATAGAATAAATCAAATTGTCGTACCACAAAAAAAATAAAAAAATATGAAGAAATAAGAAACCATTTATTGTTGTACCATAGAAAACAAAAAATATGAAGTATTATGAAGAAGAAATATCACCAAATCTACACATGAGATAGTGGCATTTATCCAACAATAACGAAGTTTACTTTTTTTTTTTTTTTTAATCAATTATCCATAATTGAAAAAGGTTTCGTATGACTTTGACACAAATTCACATGATTTGTTGTTAATTACCAGCTAAACTCCTCAGAAATTCAAAAAAAAGAAAGAAAAAACAGCGAATTTTGGGGCCTAAATTTCAAATTCATGCATAAGCTAGAAACAAGAAAAAGAAACAACTTTTTCCTCTTTTTTCCATAATTTCTAGCTTTTTGAAGGCATTGTCACAAAGCTAGAAACAAGAAAGAAGACAGTAAAGGGGCATTGAAAATGCTAACTATTTTGAGAAGGGGGTGGAAATGTCTTTCCAGTTTCAACAAGGAATGAAGTATCATCTGTAATGATAATATTGAGAGAAAACCGTATAGAAGTGGAGAAACATAGATGATAAGCAAGGTTAAGAAACAAGAAACAGAGTGCAAACTTTACTAGGATTGATGAAAATGAATTCTTGATAATGAAATTTCTGTTATGAGAAAACTGCTGCATTTCTTTGAATGTTATTAGAAAGAAGCAGAGGAAAACATAAGAGAAGATGATAATGAAATCAAGATTTCAAGAAAGAAAAGGTACAGTAGTGAATGGGTGCAAATGACACAGAGTGGATGCCTTGTTTTCGAAGCAGTACATTATCTAAGCAGTACATCTACTCCACTAAGCAATACAAGTATATCTAAACAGGAAAGTTGTGTATTTATAGCAACCAATGTTAATAATGCATTAAAAATAGGCAATTAGAATTTTACATCTGGTTTGTTGAACATAGTAGTGAATAGGACATATTTATTGTGCTATGAATATTATAATAGTTACTTGCATGCTCTCAAAAAATTCACAAGGTCAATTTTATTATTAATCCAAAAGATTACTTAAACTACCAATTCTATTGTTAACGAGAGCATGCCAAAGCTAGATGCTAGAGCAAATCTCCACCTAACCAAGTTAAATTACATGCTATTTCTTGATTTCTTAGGAGAGCTAACGTACAACTTTAACCTTTCTGATAGCTAACAGGAAGAAATCAATCTTAGGTCTATCTTCAAACTAACCTCAGGTGTAGATGAAAAACAAAAGCCAAAAGTAAGGACCAGTTAAGGTATGCCTTTACTTTAATTAAATGTACCTCAAGATTAAAAATCAATCCCTTTGAGCATCCAACCGATATTTTATGCAAAATGAGCCGGCAAGGCACAAAGGAGGTTTTTTTCTTGGTTTAATCTATTTTTTTAAAAATGCCACTGAAGTGGCCTCTAATTTTTTTTATTCTTAATTTGGCCATAACGCACAATGGTTGTACATTATACATAAATATAATGCACAATGGTTGTATGTTATCACATAATCCCAATTTTCTGCCTTAATTCGCTAATGTGGCGGATAATGCATAACCATTGTGCGTTATCAGCCACATCTGCTTTTTTTAAACATCCATAACTCTGCGATCGGAGGTCCGCTTCACTTGTATGACCACTCGTTTTGATGGTTCCCGTAAGGATAAAAACAACGGCATCGTCAAAAAATTGATCCGTACGTCTTTCAAGGCAAAAAAGTTGTCTCATATAGTTAAAACTTTGACGGGACATAACTTTATTATTATACTTTATTGTCTCGTATAATCAAAAACTTTTTCTTCTGGCCATAACGCATAACTTTATTATTATACTTTATTGTCTCGTATAATCAAAAACTTTTTCTTCTGGCCATAACGCACATTCTGCCACATTATCCTTTCATTTATTTTTTTTTAAAAAAAAGTCTTGTAACAGGATTTGAACCCTTAACCGCATAAAAAATAACATTAAAGACTTACCAATAATCCCCATTGGATCTTATTTGATAAGTGCATTAGATTTTATTTCATAATAAAGTAAGTACATATTCCAATATTTACCAACTTCAATCATTTGAATTTTTAATTAGAGCAAAAAGAAGACTGCTCCTCTGTTTAATTTTCAAATTGGTGCCTTGATTTTTTAGTTAATAAGAGAGAAAGTATTAGAAAATTAAAAAAATATAAATTAAAACAAAAATAGGACGTTTATGTTGGAACTGTTGGCCATTTGGGCCTTATTTGCCCACATTTTTCATTTTTTTCTCAGCCTATTGCTCCCTATGATGAATATGGACAGGGCTCACTAAAAGGAATGGGTTGAAATTTATTAGGCCAAGATGCTGGGCCGGGTCGGGACAACCCGGCCTGCCCCATAGTAACTTTGGTTGCTATATATATTCTCTTTCTATTTTGGAGGTTGCCGTAGTTAGAAGGCAGCTCCCCCCTTTCTATTTTTCTCCTTCTTTTTCATTTTCTGCCTTCTTCTGCTTCTCCACTGTGGTTGCCGCTACTCCCTCTCCAGGATCTCTCTGCCGCCGAGGCCGTGAGTCGGCTCCACTACCTGACTGCTGTCCGGAGGCTGTGTTGAAGAGAGAGAGAGAGAGAGAGAGAGAGAGAGAGAGAGAGAGAAAGAGAAACCCTTCTCAGTGAGAGCTCCGTCTGACTGAGGGGCCTCCACATCGCTGTTGGCTGCTCCTACCTTGAGCTCACCGCAGCTTCCTGCTATCTGTTAGCATCAGCGCAGCTCACGCTGTTGTTGCTGTCCTTCATTGCTGCTGCTGCAGCTATTGATCTGTTCGCTACTCCTCTGTCGCTGTTCGTTGTTGCGGCCTGGTGTCTGCTCTGCAACCACTTGTGGCTGCTGCTCGCTCACTGCCGCTTGCGAGCTGCAGCTAGATCCATCCTTGCCGATCTAGGTAAGCTCCCGAATCTCTTTCTTTCTTCTTTTCTTGGTTACCATTTTCTGTCTTGCAAGAAGGTTCCGGCGAACCACTGCCGGAGAAGAAGAAAGGAGGCCAGTGTCGGCTGAAGAAGAAGAAGAAGAAGGACCCGATTTGCAATTTATAATAGTTTAAGGTCTTTCTATTATTTCTTGTTTTTGTGAGTTGTAATAGTAAATATGAAAGTAATATGTAATAGTAAATAGGTTTGTGGATGTATAGATCAGCACAATAGTGGTATCAGAGCCCGGAAACGACTTCGACTTTCCGCTGCTCTCATAAACCAACGGCTGGACCTCTTGGGTAACTCCCAATTTCAGCATTCCAAATTCACAGAGTCCGTGGATTTGGCTCAGGCAAGCATCTTCTAAACCTTCTCTGTTTATTTCGGTCTTTTTTGGTATATTTTTACAAATATTTTTGCCAATTTTGCTAGATCTGTTTGTTTTATGTTAGATCTATTTGTTTTCTGTTAAATATGCTTATTTGCTTTAAATCTACTGTCACGGATCTGCTATTTTTGTGAATCTAGTTTATTTTCTTTTGAAAAATATAAAGCCCAAGTCTGGCTTGAGTCCACAGAGACTTCCAGTAGCCGTGTCTTGGTGATTTTTTTTTTTTGTAACCGATTACAAATTGTTGTTATTATTCATGATTGTTTTTTTTTTTTTTTTTTGTTATCTGTGTTGGAAGGCTGTTGCTTCGCCCTTACCTGTTTCATTTCTCTATCTCGCTTATTTTTTTGCTACTGCGCTATTTCTGTTGTGAGATTCTTGCGTTTTACTTATTTTTATTGCGCCGTTTTTTCAAAGCAAAATCCGTGCATTTTATTTGTGTGACAAACTTCTTTTATTTTTCTAGCCATTAATTACTCTTATTTGTCATTTTAATCATGTCTATTCCAAAAATTGAAACCGACAAGTTTAATGGCAAATCTGATTTCGTAATTTGGCAGAGAAAAATGAAAGTAGTTTTAGTCCAAAATAAAATCGCACCCGCAATTTGTAGCCTTGAGAAGTATCCGGAATATTGGAAGAGTGAAGTTCTTTCTGAAAAACTTGGTGATGCTCACAGTTGCCTCACCTTGCATTTAACCGATAATGTTTTACGAGAAATAGACGAAAGGATAACGCGTTTGAGATTTGGACAAAGCTCGAAAAAATGTATTTGGGAAAATCCTTATCAAATAAGATTTATTTAAAAGAACAGCTTTTCGATTTTAAAATGAGCGGGTCGGAATCACTTTAAGAAAACATTGAGGATTTAAACCAAATCGTTTTTGAACTTCAAAACGTTGGAGAGAAGATCTCCGATGAAAACATTGCTGTTATTTTATTAAACTCCTTGTCTGAGTCTTTTAATGATGTGAAATCTACTATGAAGTATGGCAGAGATGATTTTAGTCTTTTTGATGTTGAAAAGGCTTTAAAATCAAAAGACCTTGTTTGAGAAAAGAAAACAAATCTAACTGAGAGAACCTTTACGTGAGAGGGAGGGTTGACCGGAGAGAATCTTTTAGTCACCCTTCTGAAAGTAAAGGGAGGTCGAAATTACGAGATAAGAAAGTGAAGTGTTTTTACTGTAGCAAGGAAGGTCGTATGAAAAAGAAGTGTTTTAGAGGATTAAAGATGAAAAACAACGTAAACGAGGTAAAGGGAGCGATAAAAATGACAAAACCCACGATTTTGAATCAGATGGTAATTCCATGTATTCTGAGGTTTTGTGTTTATCTCTTTCCCCTTTTTCTATTTCTGATCATTAGATTCTTGATTTTGGCTGCACTTTTCACATGACACCAAACAATCATTGGTTTTCAGATTTTAAACCCCTTGAGCATGGAAAAGTTTTCATGGAAAATAATCAAGTTTGTGACATCAAGGGTATTGGAAATGTTTTCATTAAAATGCATGATGGCGTGGCCAGAAATTAACTGAGATGAGATATGTGCCGGACCTTTGTCGAAATCTAATTTCCCTCAGTGTTTTTGATACAAACGGTTGTTCTTACAAATCTGAAAATGGTATTATGAGAGTTTGCAAAGGAGCAGTGGTCATGCTCAAAGGTTTTAAAAAAGATGGTTTATACCATTTGATTGGAAAAACTATTTGTGAAGCATCTGCATTGGTATCAAAATCTATCCCTGAAAAGACTTTGTTGTGGCACCGTCGGATTGGTCACATCAGTGAAAAGGGACTACATTATCTTTATTAGCAAAATCTTTTGTGTGGTGATAAAATCGAATCATTAGATTTTTGTGACCACTGTGTTTTTGTAAAACAGCATAAAATCAGTTTTTCAGTTGGCACACACAAGACCACCTCTGTCCTTGATTATGTGCACTGTGATTTGTAGGGACCTGAAAAGGTTCCATTCTATAGTGGCAATGCTTATTTTTTATCTACTGTTGATGATTTTTCTAGGCATGTGTAGGTATTTGTTTTAAAATCAAAAGGTCAAACTTTTGAAAAATTTTTTGAGTGGAAATGCCTTGTCGAAAATCAAACCGGAAATAAACTAAAGATAATTAGGACAGATAATGGCATTGAGTTTTGTAACAAAAAGTTTACTGATTTATGTGCACTGCATGGTATTTTGCATCGTAGGACTCTTAGGCACAACCCTCATCAAAATAGTGTTGCTGAAAGGATGAACCGTACGATTATGGATAAAGTAAGGTGTCTTATAGTGTCCTCAGGTATCCTAAAACCCTTTTGGGGACAAGATGTAAGTACAGATGTCTATCTCATCAATAGATCCCCTTCAACAACTATAAACTTCAAAAAACTCCTTTAGAGTTGTGGTCCAGAGAGAACTACCAAACCTGTCCAACTTTAGAGTGTTTGGATGTGCTGCTTTTGCCCATCAAAAGGACGGTAAGTTAGACCCTAGGTCCAGAAAGGGAGTGTTTATAGACTGCCCTAGCGGGGTGAAGAGACATAAAATTTGGCTCAAAGGTGAGCCGGGAGTGAGGGTTATTGTAAGTAGGGATGTTTTCTTTAACGAGTTTGATATGCCTTGTCTAAAGGCTAAAACCGATCCCGATAGTTCTACCGATATCTCCACGGATGGGAATGTTCCCGTGGAGGTGGAGGACACCTCTGAACTTTCACAAGCTCACGCACATGAACCCGAAACCAGTGGAGAGTCAGATATATGATCTAGTCAACCTGAAACCGACACGCATGAATCTGAAAATTCAGATGATGATGAGGATCATCCAGAGGCATAAGCACAAGCCCTTAGAGGCTACCGACAGTCTAGGGATAGGGCTAGAAGAGTGTCGAGAGAACCCGTTGGATGCGGTTATTCATACATTCTTTCGTATGCCTTTGTTGCTGCATCCTACGTAGAAGAGAAAGAACCGCTGTGTTTTTCTAATGTGTTAAAGAGCCTTATTCACTCTTTATGGTTGCATGCTATGGAAGAGGAAATGTCCTCTCTTCACAAAACCAAAACCTGGATTCTTGTTCAAAAACCCTCAAAACAAAAATTGATTGATTACAACTGGATTTTCAAAATTAAAGAGCCGGAATCAGCCAATGAACCCCCAAGGTTCAATGCCAGGTTTTTCTCATCAATTTTAACGAAATATTTTCTCCCATCGTTAAATATGAAACCATTAGGATAATGTTTGCAATCGTTGCTTTTATGATCTTGATATTGAACAACTTGATGTAAAAACTACATTCTTGCATGGCGAACTTGGAGAAATTATCTATATGCGACAACCACCAAGTTTTGAGGTAAATGGTAAGGAACACATGGCATGTCTCTTGAAAAAGTCCTTGTACGGATTTAAACAGTCACCAAGGCAATGGTATAAGCGGTTTGACTCCTTCATACTTAAAGCTGGTTTCATTAAAAGCAATTATGATAGCTGTTTATATTTTCGTGGTGATGATGTTGAAACTGTTGTTTATCTTTTGCTCTATGTGGATGATATGCTGATTGCTTGTAAGCATAGAGATAAGATTGCTAGTTTGAAATCCTTGTTAAAGTCAGAGTTTGATATGAAGGATTTAGGTCCTGCTTCTAGAATCCTTGGGATGAACATCACTAGAGATAAAGCTAACCGCTCCTTATTCATATCCCAGAAATCCTTTTTACAGAAAATTGTTTTAAAATGTTCGATGCATTTATGCAAACCAGTCTGTACCCCACTTGCGAGACATTTTTCAGCTTTCCAAAAAATCTTGCCCCAAAACTGAAAAAGAAAAGAAAGACAGGGCAAACATACCCTATAGGATGGCCATAGGTTCAGTCACGTATTCAATGATATCCACCCAACCCAATATTGCTTATTCCATAAGCCTTCTTAGCCGATTCATGTTTAATCTGGATAGGGATAATTGGGCAGCTCTCAAGTGATTATTACGGTACATTAATGAGACAGTAGATAGGGGTTTGCTTTATCATAACTAGTCTGATAATTTTGAACTGGTTGGATATGTTGATTCTGACTTTCCAGGTGATAAAGATGGTAGGAAATCTACCACTTCTTATTTCTTTACCTTAGCAGGTAATTACATATCTTGGAAGTCACAGTTGCAGCCTGTAGTCGCTTTATTGACTACGGATGCTGAATATATTGCTTTCACGGAAGCAATTAAGGAAGCTATTTGGCTTCAAGGGCTTCTAACTGAACTGCATGTTTTAAATTCTAAGGCTGCTATTTATACTGATAGCCAAAGTTGTCTTCACTTGTGTAAAAATTCTGTTTATCATGAAAGGACTAAACATATAGATATTAAGTATCATTTCATAAGGGAAAAAGTTTCAAGTGGCTTAGTGAATATTGAGAAAATTAGTACTAAAGATATTCCTGCTGACCTGGGTACTAAAATTGTGACAATTGATAAATTTTCTTTGTGCAGGGATCTTCTTTACGTTGATGAAGATTGACTCTTTTGAGTTTGCCGTGGTTGGAATTTTCAGAAAAAATGTGTTCAAGGTGGAGTTTGTTGGCCATTTGGGCCTTATTTGCCCATATTTTTCATTTTTTTCTCAGCCCATTGCTCCCAATGATAATTATGGACTGGGCTCACTAAAAGGAATGGGTTGAAATTTATTGGGCCAAGAAGTCGGGACGAGCCGGGCCAACCTGGCCCCGCCCATGGTGACTTTGGATACTATATATTCTCTTTCTATTTTTGAGGCTGCCTTAATTAGAAGGCAGCCTCTCCCCTTTCTATTTTTCTCCTTCTTCTTCATTTTCTGCCTTTTCCTTCTTCTCTACTTTGTGGTTGCCGCTGCTCCCTCTTCAGGATCTCTCCGCCGCCGACGCGGCGACTCGGCTCCACTACCTGAGTGCCGTCCGGAGGCTGTGTTGAAGAGAGTGAGAGAGGGTGAGCTGAAGGAGAGAGAGAGAGAGAGAGAGAGAGAGAGAGAGAGAGAGAGAGAGACCATTCCCGGTGAGAGCTCGGTCCGACTGAGGGACCTCCTCACTACTGTTGGCTGCTCCTGTCTTGAGCTCGCTGCAGCTTCCCGCAGTCTGTCGGCGTCGGCGCAGCTCACGCTGCTATTGCTGTCCTTCATTGCTGCTGCTGCTGGACTGTTCGTTTCTCTACTGTCGCTGTTCGTTGATGCGGCCTGGTGTCTACTCTGCAACCGCTTCTGCAAGCTCACTGCCGCTCGTGAGCTGCAGCTAGATCCGTCCTTGCCGTTCTAGGTAAGCTCCCGAATCTCTTTCTTTCTTCTTTTCTTGGTTACCATTTTGTGTTGCAGTCTTGGAAGAAGGTTCCAGCGAACCGCTGCTGGAGAAGAAGATAGGAGGCCAGTTTCGACTGAAGAAGAAGAAGAAGGACCCAATTTCAATTTGTAATAGTGTAGGGTATTTCTGTTATTTCTTGTTTTTGTGGGTTGTAATAGTAAATAGGAAAGTTGTGTGTAATAGTAAATAGGTTTGTGGGTCTATAGATCCGCACAACAGGAACGGTTGGCTGAAACTGCCTTTAGCTATTTCTGATGCGTAGATCTTGAAAAAATACCTTAAATGCCCACAAGAATCGCCTCAATTGGACGTCCGAGCGCAAAGTTATACCCTGTCAAAGTTTTTATACTATACAGGACAATTTTTTACCTCGAAACGTGTCCGGATCACTTTTTTAGCGTTGCCATTACGTTCATCTTTATGAAAACCATTGAAACGAGTGTTCATATGCATTAAACGGACATCCGATCGAAGAGTTATAGATGTTTTAAAAAAACTGATGTGGCGGATAACGCATAATCATTATGCGTTATCTGCCACATCAGTGAATTAAGACAGAAAATTAGGATTAGGTGATAACGTACAACCATTTTGCGTTATTTTATGGATGACGCACAATGGACTGCCAGATTAAGAATAAAAAAAAAATTAGAGACCACTTCAGTGATATTTTTAAAAAAATGAATTAAATCAAGAAAAAAACCAAAATTTTCTTTAACGTTGGTCACTCCAAAAAACTCATCGCAAAGAATTGGTCAACGGTTTCACCTACTCTATTGCTTACTTTTCCTCACACGGTATTGTTAGTCTTCTAGAGATGCTTCACTTGATAAGAAGTCAAGGAAATGACGAGTTAAACTATCCTTTTTTAAATCTCCACTAAAAGTAGGAAAAAGAAACAATAAAATCATTAAAAATAAAAAAAATTATCCCTTTATAAATTCACTCAATTTCCATATTCCACCATATTCATGAAGTGCAGAGAAGAATATGTCCAACAATGGAGTGGTTATCCTCTTTCTCTTCTTGATTTTAGCTCATTTTACTCCTTCAGTCACACCAGCAAGACTCCTAACATCTGGTGAGCCCAATATATCGAAAACTACACTCACCCTTTTTTTTGGACAATCTACTCTTTTTTAAGTACCTTTTTTAGGTAAATTAAAACTAATTCTAAATTTTAATATAGTATTAGATTCACTGAATCCATATTGAGTCAGTTGCTTCATATATTCACCAGCCTGAATATGAAGAGAATATCTCAAATGCTTAGTTTATGAAAAAAATATATTTTTATAAAGATTAAGTAATCTTCTCATCTTTAGGTGTATTTTAAAGTGAGTAATGGTTAAATGCGAATTTTAATATGCATGTCTGTATTTCATTATTTGTTACCATGAAATAAATGTTATATTTCATGCCTTTTCTATATATATATATATATATATATCTTTCATAACTAAAAAAAATACACTAACACCTCTTTTAATTTTCTCTTATAAAAGATTATATGTATAAACGAAGGTATGGCATTAATAAAGAAAATGTTAGTCGATACAAAAAAGAATAATAATAGTTCCATGAACTTTTATATTTTATTTATTATTTATTTTTTAAAGGAATTTTTAATTTTATTAAAAGGTAAGATTTCTTATTTGTAATATGTAAGAAAATAGAAATAATATTTCATTATCTTTAAATAACTTTTGTTATCTATTTGTCTTCAAATAATTGCAGGTTACGCGGGCCGTGACCGTCCAGACCATGGAAATAAAACTGAAGTCGATCGTAAATGTCCGTCTTGTTGCTCGGCACCTCGTTGTTAACCAGACGGTATCCGTACGAAAGAGACGGAATGAATACCGGACAGATGAAATGCCTTCATGAATGGCGCGCATATTGTTTTTTGGAATCCGATTTCAAAATTTCGAAAGTGTTTAATGAATATATTCTTGAAGTTAATAAGTAATATGACAAGAAAAAATGAGAAAGAGAGGAACGTTCTGATCCAAACATGCATGCATCCTTTTTCTAGATTTGTCTAGATTTCAGAGGACATTTGATTAACAAAATGGAAAAATTATAAAAGAAAATAAGCTGGAAATAGGACAGGTTGAGAATCCCACGTTAATTATACTTAAAAGTCATGTAGTACTCAGCTAATTTGAAAAGTAAAGGCCAGTTTGCATCCACAATTAATAATAGGAAAAAGAAAATAAATTATTATACAACACTTGTACTTGAGTGCTCCATATTTATTGAATCTTTGGTCGGATCTGAGTTTCCCAAGTTCTATATTGTTGGAGAATCCTCCAATAGTCTAACCACTATATTTGAGTGTTTGGAGTACTCTTGGATTATATTATGCGCCAAGGATTTGTGCTTGTGGGTGAAAAATAAATATCTAAATAAAAAAATGTAAAATTGACTTATTATTAACGTAATATATATGTATATATACGATAGTAATAGAACATTCGATACCTTATATTACGAATTACAATGGTACAAAATATTATAATCTTTACTAGAATTCATTTCCATTCCCAACCATTTAGGGTTTATTGGATAAATGCTCATAATATTGGGTGATTATTTATTAGTGTCCATTAATGTTTAAATGGTCTAGACCTCACAACTTAGGCTTGGGTTATTTTAGGATGTTTGGTCGGGCCAAAATTGACCTGACCCATGGTCCTTATGCTCTTTACCCACATCTATAATTCTTTCCTGGACTCCTCTTTTGACCAATTTATCAGTCTCTCCCCCTCACTCCAACCATCTCTCTCTCTCTCTCTCTCTCTCTCTCTCTCTCTCTCTCTCTCTCTCTCTCTCTCTCTCTTCTAATGTGACCACTATATAGACACATTATTCTCTCAATCCTAACCTAGACCAACCTCTCCTCTCTTCTCTCAACAATCGGCCGCCTCTTTTCTTCTTGTTCTTGGGAGCTCTTTGCCTCTATTGTTGCAAGCTTCTCCCCTGTTCTCCTAGTTTGAATTTTGTTAGTTATTTGCTTGACTGATTCTAATGAGGACTATTTAAGTCTTTGTAAATTTTCTTGAGAGATTTTTTAGAGGGTATTTAAGATTCGGTTCTCTACGGCTGTTTGCATCATATTTTTTTATTTTTCTGTTCTTTCCTACATTCACCATATTTATATTTACATTCTTTGAAAATCTTGTAATTTATCTATTATATTTTGTAGAAGATTGATTACATTAGTTTTGTCTTCGAATTGTTTGTAATATATTTTTGGTGCTTCGCGGCCCCGTCACCTAACAGTGGTATCAGAGCCTTTAGTTTTCTTTCTTCGATCTATTGAGTTCAGATATGTGAACTCTACAAGAACCGTGAGTTTCGCTTCAAGGATGTTCTCTAAAATTCTCTTTTTTTAAATTTTCTGTCAATTTTTATTTTTTGAGTTTTGTGGTTTTCTGGCCACTTGATTTTGAAAACCAAAACCCAAGTTTGGCAAAAATCCTATTGAGATGCTTTGCATCTGTGTCTCGGTATTTCTTATATTTAAAAAGATTTTTTTGTTGATCGTTTTAATTTTAGTAATTTTACTTTCTGTCCATTTTTTGTGTTTTCTTTTGTTCGTGCTTTTACCCGATTATTCAAATTTTTTTTTTGTTTTTTTGTTCATAATTTCTTGTTGTTTTTGTGTCGATCTGCATGATTTTTTTGCTAATATTCTGCTATATTCTTGTTTTATTTTATTTATGTTATTTTTTCAAGTATTTTTATACATAAATCTACTTATATTATGCTGTAATTTGTTGTTGTACGGCTTGCTGCCATGTTTCTTTTTGAAATTTCTGTTATTTTATTCTGTTGGTCAGCTTATGTCCAATTATTTGGAAATTTCTAATTGTTATTTTTTTATTCGGTTAGTTGGATTGCTGCCACTTATGTGCAATTTTGTGCTATTATTTTGATGGTATTTTTTTTTTACTGTTTTAAGCACTTTAATTTTTGGCTTGCGATATTTGCAATTTTGTGTTTATTGGCTTGCTGTCAATTTTCTTATTCTGTTCTCTTTTATTCTTCAATTTTTTTGTTTCCTTCTACTCTTTATGGTTCCAATGGCCCCCGTTAGATTAGAAACCAATAAATATGATGGTAAAAGTAATTTTAGTATTTGGAAAATAAAAATGAGCGGTATTTTAGTATAAAAAAAACTTTTATCAACTATTCAAAACCCAAAGATTATCTTGAGTCATGGACGGATGAAATTAAAAAAAAATTGACTCTACAAAAAGCACAGTTGTTTTTACATTTACAAGACAGTGTCATAAGAGAAATTAGGGGTTTAAACACTGTTAGAGATATATGTCTTAAACTTGAAAACATGTTTTTGAAACATTTTACTTCAAACAAAATTTATTTAAAAGAGTAGTAGTTTAGTTTTCAAATGTAACCTTCAAAATCCATTGAAGATATCTTAGATGACTTGAACAAAACTGTGCAAGATTTACAAGATAGGGGTGATGATATTTCTGAAGAAAATGTTACTATCGTTCTTTTAAATTCATTGTCTAAGTCTTTTGTTGATGTCAAAATTGCAGTTAAATATGGTCATAAAAGCATTGTTCTTTCTGATGTAAAATACGCTCTAAGAACTAGAAATCTAGATCTTAAGAAAGAAAATACAACAAATGGTAAACATATTTATGTTAAGGGTAGATCCGAGAAAAAGGAATTTTTTCGTCATTAAGATAAGCCTAAAAGTAGGGCTGGTCTAAATCTAGAGAATAAAATGATAGAGTAAAAAGTAAAGTAAAATGTTTTTACTGTCGTAAAGAAGGACATGTGAAAAGTAAATATTTTAAAAGAATTCGTGATGAGAAAATAGAAAAAGGGAAAATTTAAAAGATATCGCGAGAGAAAACAAACTTATAGGGTCTGATGACAATGGCAGCTCTATGCATTCAGAATTCTTGTGTGTTTCTCACTCCTCTACTATATCTGATGATTGGATCCTTGATTCCAGTTGTTCTTATCACACATGTCCTAACAAGACTTGGTTTTCAGATTTAAATCCTATAGAAACTGGTGAAGTTTTCATGGGAAACAATAAGTTCTATCCTGTTAAAGGGATAGGATCTATTTCAATCAAAATATTTGATGATGTTATTAGAACACTTTTCCATGTTAGTATCTTCCAGGTCTTAGGAGAAACGTCATTTCTCTTGGCACTCTTGATGACGCTGGTTATACTTACAAGCAAAAAACAATCATTTATCTGTTTGCAAAGTTCTTTAATTGTCATTAAAGGAGTCAAGAAATCTGGTCTTTACTCTTTAACTGGTGAAACTATTCTGAACTTGCTGCTTTAGTGTCTCATAATGATGATAGCATGTTATGGCATAAACGAATCAGTCATATAAGTGAAAAAGGTTTACAATATCTTAATAAAGAAAATCTTCTTGATAGTGTAAAATTCATTAACTTGATTTTTGTGATCACTGTGTTTTAGGAAAACAACACAAGTTGAGTTTTTCTGTTGGCACACACAAATTTATTGCTATTTTAGATTATGTACATTGTGATTTATGGGATTCTGAAAAGGTACCCACATATGGTGGAAATGTTTACTTTATGTCTATTGTGGATAATTTCTAAAGACATGTTTGGGTTTTCTTATTAAAATCCAAGAATCAAACTTTTGAAAAATTTAATGAATAGAAAACCTTGGTTGAAACTGAACTGGTAAGAAATTAAAGTTTTTAAGAACCAACAACGGTCTTAATTTTTCCAATAAAAATTTTGATGAATTATGTGCTAAATTTGGTATAACGAGATATAAAATTGTTAGGTATAATCCTCAGCAAAATGGTGTTGCTGAAAGGATGAGTAGGACAATTATGGATAAAGTTAGACGTCTCATATTGTCTTCCGACATACCTAAACCTTTTTGGGACGAAGGTATTACTACAACTATTTACTTAATTAATCGATCCCCTTCAACTGCCACAAATTTTAAAACTCTGATGGAGATATGGTCTGATTCCCTGTAACCCTTATCTCATCTTGGAGTATTTAGTTGTGCATTTTTTCTCACCAATGGTAAGGTAAACTTGACCTTAGGTCTAAAAAGGGTATCTTTTTTGGCTATCTCAATGGTGTTAAAGGGTACAAAGTCTGGCTTAAAATGAACCAGGGGTGAGGGTAGTAATAGTAGGGACGTAGCTTTTAATGAGTCCGACATGTCTTGTCTTAACGATAAAACTGTTCCCCTAATTACTAATGATCAACCCTTAGTTAGGGAAGTCTTAAGCTGGGTAGAGGACACCCCTAGGATTATTTCTAATCTAGAACCTGAAAATGAACATGTAAGTTCAGATCAAATATCTGAAAACAGTATTGGGGCTGAGTCAGAAAATTCTAAGAATGATGGTGATAATGTTGAAGCCCAATCTTAGGTTTTAAATGACTACCAGTTAGTTAGAGATAGGACTAGAAGAATCTCTAAGAAAAGTATTAGATATGGCTTTGTTATTGTGTTTCTTCTACTTTAGCTACTCCTTTTATTGAAGGAAAAGAACCTATGTGTTTTGATGAGGCTTGTAGGAGTCCTAATTCTAAATTGTGGATGCATGCTATGAATGACGTAATCTCATCTTCGCATAAAAGTAAAATAGGACTTCTAGTTCCTAAACTAAAATAGAAATTAAGTGACTGCAAATAGATTTTTAAAATTAAAGAATCAGATTTTAAAAATGAACCACCTAGATTCGAAGCTAGGTTAGTTGCAAATAATTTTTCTCAAAAAGGAGGCAATGATTTCAATGAAATATTTTCTCCCAGTGAAATATAACATAATTAGGATCATGCTTCATATTGTCGTTTTTTATAATCTTGAGTTAGAACAACTTGATGTTAAAACTGCTCTCTTGCATGGAGATTTTGAGAAAACAATTTTTATGAAACAACCTCCTGGATTTGAGGTTAAAGGAAAAGAAAATTATGCCTGTTTACTAAAAAAGTCTCTTTATGGACTCAAGCAGTCCCTGAGACAATGGTATATAAGGTTTGATACCTTTATACAAAAGTACGGTCTTAAGAAAAGCTACTATAATAATTATTTGTACTACTGTGAAAATTCTATTTATGATGCCATGTATCTCTTACTTTATGCTGATGATATGTTAATTCCATGGAAACAGAAAGATAAACTAATAAAACTAAAAACGCTTTTAAAAACAGAATTTGATATAAAAGATCTAGACACTGCATCTAGAATCTTAGGAATGAACATTATGAGAAATTGAGAAAATCACTCTTTAACTATTTCTCAAAAACCTTTCTTAAAGAAAATTATTTCAAAGTTCTCTACGGACTCTTTCAAACCTGTTTGCACTCTTTTAACTAGCTATTTTCAGTTATCCTATAACGACTGTGTGAAAACTGATTTTGAAAAGAATGAAATGGCTCATATTCCTTATAGAATGGCAATTGAGTGGGTCATGTATTCAATGATTTCTACACGACCAGCTATCGCTTTCTCTATAAGACTTCTCAGTCGTTTTATGTCAATCTTAGAAAGGATCATTGAACTGCTTTTAAATGGCTTTCGAGTATCTAAATGGTACAATTGATAGAGGATTGAATTTACAAAAATAGTCAAAATATTTTGAATTAATAGGATATGTAGATTCTGATTTCGCCGACAACAAAGATTTTCGAAAATCCACAACTGCTTATTCCTTACAATTGCTGGAAACTGTATTTCTTGGAAATCTCAACTGAAGCCTGTTGTTGCTTTATCAACCTCAGAAGCTGAGTATATTACTACAACTGAGGTAATTAAAGGAGGAATTTGGATTTAGGGACTTTTGTCCGAATTAAATCTTTTACAGTCAAAAGCCACTATTTTTTACAGACAGTAACAGTTGTCTACATTTGTGCAAGAATCTCATTTATCATGATCGCACTAAATATATTGATGTTAAATATCATTTTGTTAGAGAAAAAGTCACTAATGACATAATAAATATAAAAAGATAAACATAAAGGAAAATCCGACTGAGTTTAGAACAAAAATTATAACTGCTAACAAAGTTGCTCCTTTTAAAGGTTTACTTCATATTGATTCTAGTTAAGTATTTTTTTTTTTTTTTTTTTATCTCAATATTGTGTTTAAGGTGGAGTTTGTTGGATAAGTAACCACAATATCGAGCTGATTATTTATGAGTGCCCAATGATGTTTAAATGGACTGGACCTCACAACTTGGGCTTGGATTATTTTAGGATGCGAGTCGGGCCAAAATTGACCCGACTCATGGTGACCCCTAAGCTCCCTGCCTAATTCTTTAATTCTCTTTTGGACTCCTCCTTTGACCAACTCATTGGTCCCCTCACTCCAATCGTCTCTCTCTCTCTCTCTCTCTCTCTCTCTCTCTCTCTCTCTCTCTCTCTCTCTCTCTCTCTCTCTCTCTCCCCCCTAATGGGACCACTATATAAACTGTAGGCCTGTTGGGCCAATTTCTCACAAATTTTTTCTTTTTCAGCCCTTTTTTTGACCCTATGATGAGATGGGATCGGGCTTCACAACTAAAAGTTGATTGAGTTTATTTTAACCTAAGATGCCCAAGAGGGAGGGAGGGGGGGGAGGGAGGGAGGAGAGGGGAAGGGAGAGGGCCGAGTTGACAATGACCCTTAATTTAAATGAGTCACCCTAGGTGAACTCAATTGCTTTGATTGAGTCCACCCCAAGTGATTTGGATGTCTCTATAAATACTCTTTTCTCATATGCTGCTAATACCAACTATGTGGAGCAGCTTTTCTTGTTTCTTTTCTCTCTTCTTCTTCTGTTGCTTGTTTTCTATGAATTCTGTTGCTGCCGCTGTGAGTTGCCATTCTTGGCTGACTGCGAGCTTGGGTGGTGTGTGAATGAGAGAACCAAAAGTGAGAGTTTAGATTATTATTGTATGAGGCTCATCCATTGTTCTAAGTGTTTTGATGGAGAATCAGTGAGTACAGCAAAAAATGGTCGTCCAATTTTTCCCTTCTTCGTCTGTTTTCATCGTCGGAATATCTCTCTTCCCCTCTTTTATATTGTCTGGTTTCCTGTGTTGGTCGTTTGATTCTGTCTGTTATGGCGAAAATTAGACCTACACCATCCGTTTTCTAATTTGTTTTTGCAGGTTTGGAGGAGAATCGGTCATCCGTTTTTCGGACTCCTCATCCAATTTGAAGATTCGATTTTGAGTGGTTACGTAGTTCTATCATCCAGTTTCTAAAATAGAATAGATTTATATTCTTTTATTTTTTCGTTGCAATCGTAATAGTAAAAAGGTTTGTAATTTATAACAAGGATGATCACCAAATTCATTCCATAACAGTGGTGTCATAGCTAGAAGACTTGATCTTTCTGATATCTGGTGTCTGTTACGTTCCTCCATTGACACGACTTTGTCCGGAACCTCTCTGGTTTTCTCTCTAGATTTCACAGGAACTGTTGAGTTCCGTGAATCTGGCACAAAAAAATTTACTATTACTGCTCTCTGCTTTCCTTTCTTTTAAAGTTTTATTTTATTGTCTAGATATATTTATTCTGCTGTTGATATCTTTGGTCACGGATTAAATTTTTTGTGATTTTTTGTTTTTCTTAAAAAATCAAAACCTAAGCTTGACTTGAGTCCTATTGAGATTTCAAGTATCTATTTTTTGGAGTTTTTCTCGTTGATTACAAAAAATTTTTTTACTGTCCATGGTCGTTGAGATATGTTTATTTTCTGTTTGGGGGAGAGGGGTTGTTGCATAGCATGAGTTTATATATATATATATCTTTGTTGATCATCTATTTGTGGCTGTTACTATCTGTTGATCTGTTGTGAGTTCTATTATCTGCATATTGCCTATTTTTATAGTTGCATTATTTTTCCAAAAATATCCGGGCTGTTTTTGTGTGACAAAACTTTTTCTTTAATCTTTTGTGCCTCTGGTTACTCTTATTTGTCTCTGTATAACATGTTTGCTCTAAAACTTGAAATGGACAAGTTTGATGGAAAATCTGATTTTGTAATGTGGCGTAAAAAAATGAAAGCTGTTATAGTCCAAAACAAAATTGCACCCGCTATTTGTACTCATGACAAGTATCCGAAATCTCGGACAAGAGAAATACTAGCAGAAAAACTTGGTCATACACACATAGCTGTCTCACTTTGCATTTGAAAGATAATATTTATAGAGAAATAAATGAAACAGACAATGCTTATGAAATCTGGACAAAATTTAAAAAACTTTATTTAGGAAAGTCTTTGTTGAACAAAATCTATTTAAAAGAACAACTCTTTGGTTTTAAAATGAGCGGGTCAAAATCCCTTTATGAAATATGGATGATTTGAATAAAATGTTTTAGAACTCCAAAATATTGGAGAAAATATTCTGATGAAAATATTGCTATTATTTTGTTGAATGCTTTGCCTAAGTCTTTTAATAATGTGAAATCTGCCATCAAGTATGACAGAGATAATTTGACTCTTTCTGATGTGAAAAGTGCTTTGAAATAAAAAGATTTAGATTTGCAAAAAGAAAACAAAACAAACGGAGAGAACCTTTACGTGTGAGGGAGGGTTAACTGGAGAGAACCTTCTAGTCACTGCTCTAAAAGTAAAATGAGGTCTAAATCGCGAGATAAGAATAGAGTGAAGTGTTTTTACTGTGGCAAAGATGGTCATATGAAAAATAAGAGTTTTAAGCGAATCAAAGATGAGAAACAACGTAAACAAGGTAATGGGAAGGATAAAACCGACAAAACACACTATTTTGAAGTAGAAGGTAATTCTATGTTTTATGAAGTTTTGTGTATCCCCTTCCCCATCTACCTCTAAAGTTTCTAATTAGTGGATTCTTTATTCTTGTTGCACTTTTTATATGACTCCAAACAAGCATTGGTTTTGTAATTTTAAAACCCTTGATCATGGAAAAGTTGTTATGGAAACAATAGGTTTGTGATGTCAAGAGAATTGGACATGTTTTATCAAAATGCATGATGGTGTGACTAGAAAATTAACTGAGGTAAGGTATGTGCCTGATCTAAGGTGGAATTTAATCTTCCTTGGTGTTTTTAATACAAATGGTTATTCTTATAAATCTAAAAATGAGATTTTACGTGTTTGTAAAGAATCTCTGGTCAATCTCAAAGGTTTTAAGAAAAATGGTTTATACACTTGGAAAAACTATTTGTAAATCATCTGCATTATTTTCTAAAACAGTTCCTGAAAGGGCCATGTTTTGGCATCGGCAGATTGACCAGATTAGTGAAAAAGGTTTGTATTATTTACACAAACAAAATGTTTTGGATGGTGACAAAATTACTTCTTTAGATTTCTGTGATCATTGTGTTCTTGGCAAACAACACAAATTCAGTTTTTCAACGGGCACACACAAATCCACTACTATTCTTGACCATGTGCACTGCGATTTATGGGGTCCTAAAAAGGTACCCACTTTTGGTGGAAATGTTTATTCCTTTCTATTGTTGAGGATTTTTCTCGGCATGTTTGGGTGTTTCTTTTAGAAACCAAAGATCAAACTTTTTTTCAAAAGTTTAATGAGTGGAAATATTTTGCAAAAAATCGAACCAGAAATAAACTGAAGGTTATAAGAACAGATAACGGTTTGAAATTTTCTAACAAGCAGTCTCATGATTTGTGTGCTTTGCATGGTACTGTGCATCATAGAACCGTTAGGCATAACCCATAACAAAACAGGATAGCTGAGAGGATGAACCGAACCATTATGGACAAAGTGTGGTGTCTCTTGGTGCCATCTGGGGTTCCTAAACCTTTTTGGAGAGAGGCTGTTAGTACAACAATATACCTTATAAATAGGTCTCCTTCCACTGCCATAAACTTCAAAACTCTCCCATAGAATTGTAGATTGGCCCAACCACCGAACCTGTCTAACCATAGAGTGTTTGGACATGAAAGGAAAAGGAAGTTAGACCCTAGGTTTAAGAAGGGATGTTTATAGGCTACCTAGTAAGGTGAAGGGTTACAGAGTCTAGCTCAAAGGTGAACCGGGTGTGAAGGTGATCATGAATAGAGACGCAGTCCTTAACGAGCTAGACATGCCCTGCCTTAGAACTGAAACTAATCCTGAGAGTTCTACCAAAATATCCATAGTTGGGAACATTCCTGTAGGGGTAGAGGATACCTCCGAAGCTCCACAAGAGCACACACTAGAACCCAAAACACTAGAACCTAAAACGAATGAGGAGCTAGTAAACCCAACTAGTACACCCGAAACCAATGTGCCCACATTAGAGAATTCTAATGAAGATGAGGATCATCCAGAAGCATAAGCACAAGCCCATAGAGACTACCAATTGTCGAGAGATAGGGTTAGAAGAGTTTCTAGGGAACCTTTTAGGTATGGTTTTAATACATTGTTTCTTATACTTTTGCTACTTCATGTTCTGTTAAAGAGAAAGAACCTATATATTTTTCTGATGTTTTAAAGAGTCCTAATCACTCTTTGTGGATGCATGCTATGAATTAAGAGATGTCTTCTTTGCATAAGAACAAAACTTGGGTGCTTGTTCCTAGACCACCTAAACAAAAACTGATTGATTATAAATGGATTTTCAAAGTTAAAGAACCTAAATCTATTAATGAACCTCCAAGGTTCAAGGCTAGATTGGTTGCAAAAGATTTTCCTCAAGTTGAAAGTATTAATTTTAATGAGATCTTTTCTCCTGTTGTTAAGTATAAAACTATTATGATTATGCTTTCTATTGTTGCCTTCTTAATCTTGAGCTTGACCAGTCAGATGTGAAAACTGCCTTTTGCATAGTGAACTTGATGAAACCATTTACATGCGGCAACCACCTGGTTTTGAGGTGAAAGGTAAGGAGCATATGACTTGTCTTTGGAAGAAGTCCTTGTATGGGCTTAAGCAACCACCTAGACAGTGGTATAAAATGTTTGATTCTTTTACTCTTAAAACTGGTTTTGTTAAGACCAATGATGATAGTGCCTTGTATTTTTATGGTGATACTGTTGATAATGCCATTTATTTACTGCTCTGTATTGATCATATGCTTATTGCCTGCGAGCATAGAGCTACGATTGTGCATTTGAAATCTTCATTGAAATCAGAGTTTGAGATGAATGATTTATGTTCAGCCTCTAGAATCCTTGGTATGAACATTAATAGTGATAGAGCTGATCACTCTTTGTTTATATCTAAGAAATCTTTCTTGCAGAAAATTGTTTCAAAATTTTCCAAGCATTTGTGTAAGTCTGTTTGTATCCCTCTTGCGAGTCATTTTCAGCTTTCTTCAAAAACTTGTTCCAAAACTGAAAATGAAAAGAAAGATATGGCCAACATCTTTTATAGAATAACTATAGGATGTGTCATGTTTTCCATGATCTCCACTCATCCTGATATTGCTTATTCCATAAGTCGTTTTAGGTCTAACCCAGGTAGAGATCAGTGTGCTGCTTTTAAATGGTTGTTGAGGTACATTAATGGGACTATAAATAGAGGCTTGCATTATCATAATTGGACTAAATTATTTGAATTGGTTACTTATGTAGATTCTGATTTTGCAAGTGACAAAGAAGGTAGAAAGTCTACCACATCCTATTTCTTTACCCTTGCAGGTAATTGTGTTTCTTGGAAATCACATCAGCAACCTATAGTCACTCTTTCGACTATGGAAGCTTAATATGTTGCTCCACAGAAGAAATTAAAGAAGCTATTTGGCTTCGAGGACTTTTATCTGAGTTGCATCTTTTGCATTCTAAAGCTGTCATATTTACTGATAGTCAAAGTTGCCTTCATTTGTGTAAAAATCCTGTCGATCATGAAAGAACTAAACATATAGATGTTAAGTATCATTTCATTAGAGAAACTGTTTCAAATTGTATAGTTAATATGGATAAAATTAGTACTAAAGATAATCCTGTTGATTTTGGTACTAAAGTTGTTACAACTGAACAGTTTGCTATGCGTAGGGACCTCCTTTATATTTATGCAGGTTGACTGTCTTGGCTGAGAAGTTAACTAAAAATGTGTTTAAGGTGAAGTTTTTAGACATGTAAGGTCGATTGTTCACACAATTTTTTTCTTTTTCAACCCTTTTTTTACCATATGATGAGATGGACTGGCCTCACAACTAAAAATTGACTGAGTTTATTTTAAACCAAGATACCGGGAGGGCTAGGTTGACAACAGCCCAATTTCAATTAGTCACCCTAGGTGAGCTCAAGTGCTTTGAATGAGTCCACCCCATGTGACTTTAATGTCTCTATAAATAATTTGTTCTCACCTGTTGCTGATACCAACTCTGTGGAGCAGCTTCTCTCATTTCTTTTCTCTCTTCTTCTTCTCTGCAATGGCTTCTTTTTCTTCTGTTGCTTGTTCTCTGTGAATTCTGTTGCTGCCGCTGTGAGTCACCATTCTTGGCTTACTGCAAGCTTAGGTGGCATGTGAATGAAAGAACCAAGAGTGAGAGTTTAGATTATTATTGTGTGAGGATCATCCATTGTTCTGAGGGTTTTGATTGAGAATCAGTGAGTACAGAAAAAATTGGCTATCCGGTTTTTGCCTTCTTCGTCCATTTTCATTGTCCAAATATCTTTGTTCCCCTCTTTTATATAGAAACCGGTCGTTCCGGTTTCCTCAGTTGGTCTTTCGATTCTGTCTGCTGTGGCAAAAATTGGACGATTTTTGCCTACACCATCTGTTTTTCTAATCCGTTTTTGTAGGTTTGGAGGAGAATCGATCGTCCGTTTTTCGGACTCCTCATCCGATTTGAGTATCTGATTTTAAGTTGTTATCCAGTTCCATCATCCAATTTATGTAATAGAATAGATTTATATTTTTTTGTTTTTCTTCTACAATCGTAATAGTAAATAGGAGGTTTGTAATTTATAATAGGGCTGATGACCAGATTCATTCCATAACATAAACACATTATTCTCTCATCCCTAACCTAGACCAACCTCTCCTCTCTTCTCTCAACAATCAGCCGCCTCTCTTCTTCTTCTTCTTCTTCTTCTTCTTCTTCTTCTTCTTCTTCTTCAGAGCTCTTTGCCTCCATTGTTGCATGCTTCTCCCATGTTTTCCTTTTGAATTTCGTCAGCTATTTGCTTGTCTGATTCTAATGAGAACTATTGAAGTCTTTTGTAGCTTTTCTTGAGAGATTTCTTAAAGGATTCATTGGGATTGTGAGGTCCAGATCTCTGAGGGTGTTTACAACATATTTTCAAATTTTCTATTCTTCCCTACATTCACCATATTTATATTGGCATTCTTTAAAGATCTTGTAATTTATTTATTATATTTTGTAGTAGATAGGTTCTATTATTTTTGTCTTCGATTTGGTTGTAATATATTTGTGGTGGTTCATGATTCCGTAACCTAACAAGGTCCCTAGTCAAACTGGGGTCAATCAAGTCTAAATGGATTGGGGGCGAGTAGGTATCCAGTTTGAAGCTGCCCTAATCCCATCCCTAGGGGTAAAGTGGTGTGTTGAGGCTTGACCATTTCATGTTAGCTAATTAAAGAATAAATGAACTCCTTATCTCCTTCTCTTAAGGAGCATGAGGAGATATGTATTATGCTAACCAATAGAAAATTCTATTATCGCTAGGTGCATGTCCTCATCATGGGTCTCTAGGTCAGTATTAAGCTACATTGTCCATTTTATTGTTCCTGATTTTAATACAAAGATATAGTTAGAAACGGAGTAATGTAACTTAATACAAATCGAAAAGTTTATGGATGAAGACATAGGCTTATACATAACAAAATTTTTGTTTACGTGAAGCCCCCCTAAACTTAGTTCGGCCGCGGCATGTGGTGAAAACACATGCACCACTAATCTCAGAATTTTCAGTCAAAGTCTCAGTACACTGAGGAAATGAATCTCTCATTTTTATACATTTGTTTTCATTGAAAAACACGTCGAAGATTAGACTTATTCATGACCTAAATGGTACCGATATCAAATTTTAGATTCAAACTATCTTATATAAATGCAGTAAAAATCTGCTCATCCATAGCAAGGAACAATATTCATTGGAATTTTATTTTCTCGAAATTGGGAAAAAAGTGATAAATAAGGTTATGTTTTTCCTTGCCTTCTTCCTCTTACTTTACATCCCTCCGGTGGCACCAGCAAGAGTTCCATCATTTATTGAGTGTGGATTCATGTTCATATAAATTAAATTTTCACTTAATTTGATCTAGACTAATACTTTTTTGTGTGTACCATTTGTATGTGCCGATATTCATTTCCCCAATGGCAGTCCTCCTGGACCTGTAACGGGATTCGGTCGGCCCAAACGGTACGCTGCAGATCGAAGTATGCCGTAGCAGTTATCAAGATTACTTGAGAAGCTGCTGAATATCTACTTCCCCTTAAGTGTGAGACTGATCCATAAATCAATCGATTCTTTTATGTAGAAGCTTTTGTTTATTGTAATGTCAATCAATGCTTTATTTTTCCTATGCTCATCTCCAAAGTAAATTCCACAATGTTCCATAGAAAAATTACGTAAATAGTCTTTAAAAAATGATTTCCTCAGCATAAGATATGGGGGAACAATACTGTTAAATTTATGGACGGAATTCAATGCAATTATTTTTTAAAATTTATTGAAGCTTTATCATCTTCAATTTTTAACTAAAACACTTCTATTTTATTTTATTTTTTCACTTATGCCAACTATTTTATAGTCCCTCCAATTTTTAAATTTGTCACATTCAATTAATTCTCGTATTCTTTTACTTATCATATTGTGAAAAAACATAACGATTAATGAATTTCTTTTTTAACATACTAGCTTGTTAAAAATAAATTTCGACATTCTTTATTTTTCTAATTTAAAAACTTGTAGAAATATAATCAGGAAAGAGAAAAGTTTAAACACCTAGAAAGACAAGCAGAAGCAAGTTTGGAGGGAAGCAAGAAAGTCGCAACAATAGTCAGTGCCTATCAATGCTAGAAAGGAAAGTCCAGCTAACGGATCATGATTTGGAATCCTTGATAGATTAAGGAAGATTTGGCAAGGAGTGATAGATGGAGATAATAAATATAACTCGGAAATTTATAAGGCTAAAGCGAAAAAATTTATTTTTTGTCATCAAATTTCTCTCTCTAACCCAATTATCTCTAACTCAAAACTCAAATATTTCATATTCAACACAAATTGACGATAGATATGGATAATTTTGATTAGTTTTTGAAAGAAAATATCGATTTTGAGGTTAAAAAAACCCTAAAAATTTAATTTTTCCCAACTGACACGAGTTTCTCCTAGATTGGGTGAAATTAGCAAAGTATTTTGAAGAATTTTGCCCAGGTTGGCGAAATTAGTTAGAGAATTTCGCCCACTTGGGAGAAACTCGTGTGAGTTGCTTTTTTTTCAATTTTGAAAATAAAACTTGTAAGAGATTTGAACACATGAACTCACAAAAGGTAACGAACAAAACTTACCAAAAGACCAACATAAAACTTCCTTTTAATGAGTGCATGAGATTTTATATAATAATAACTTATTTTCATATTCTAATATTTACCGACTTCAATCATTTAAATTTTTCATTAGAGCAAAAAAGACTGTTCATTTATTTAATTTTAAAATTAGTCGCATAATTCTTTAGTTGATAAAAGAGAAAGTATAAGAAAATTGCAAAAAGGTAAATTAAAATGAAAATAAGATTTTTCTTTTTTGTTGTGAAAACGGCAGATAAAAACAGCCTGCAGCTACCTCCATCGTGTAGATCTCGAAAAAGTATCCGAAATGCCCACAAGAATCGCCTCGATTGGACGTCCAAGCGCAAAGTTATACCCCGTCAAAATTTTCAACTTTACGGGACAAATGTTTTCCTCGAAACACATTTGGATCACACTTTCGGCTATGACGTTGCATTTATCTTTACGAGAACTATCAAAATGAGTAGTCATATGCGTTATACGGACTTTCGATCGCAGAGTTATTCATGTTTCAAATTTCATGTTTCAAACTTTTCCTTTCTAATCAACATAAACAAAATAAACATAATTTTAATATTTATAAACACAAAATTAAATGATATAACTAACGGAAATTAAAAAATTATAAAAGTATAAAAATAACATTTAAAAAATTAAAAAAACCCTACTGAAATGAATTTCGCCTAAGTGGGCGAAAATTTTGAAGTAATTAATTTCGCCCAGGTGGGCAAAATTCCCTAAGAAATTTCGCCAACCTGGACGAAATTACTTCAAAATTTTCACCATTTTGGGGGGAACTCAGGATAGTTGAGAAAAATATAATTTTGCGGTTCTTTTACTTCAAAATCGATATTTTATTGGAAAAAATATTCAAAATTATCCATATCTATCTTCAATTCGTGTTGAATGTGAAGCTTCGAGTTTTGAGTTAGAGAGAATTGGGTTAGAGAGAGAAATTTGGCAGAGAAAAATAAATTTTTTCGCGCTATAATTTTAGATTCTCAAGTTATATTTATTATCTCCCCATAGATGATGAGACTTTCAAAGAAAGGCTGCAATCCTCCAAGTTAGCGGGCTTGGCCCGTGAGGAGGGAGAAGTCAGTGGGCCGAAAAGGGGATTAAACTTCTGTGGGCTTGTCCAAATCTAGGGTTCAAACAACCAAAAACTTCCCAACAAGGTCTAACTAATGCAGCTGGGCTGGATGCAGTGACCAATCAAGGGGCAAGAAAAAAGGCTCGACTTGCCATAAGTCTGAGCTGGGCCGTTCAACAATAGTCTTAAAAGCCCAGACTGGGCCAAGTTCATTAACCTAATCCAACGTTACGAGCCTCTCTTCTATAGTTGGACTAGTAGATGTTGTTATTCGGTGTGGGAGAACTCTATTCTATCCAAATTGCTTCAGAAGAACTTCCTGAGAATGGTGACCATATGAAGGATGATAGCCGCTCCTTTTCCTTGGCTTCATGTGAATTGTCTATTTTAGAGTGCCAAGGTGAGACATCTTCTAATTTTCTATCTTCTCCCTTAGATATTTTACACATGTATAAACCATCAATTTTGATTCTGGTGGGGACTAAAGTTCAAAGTTCTACTACAAATATCATCGTTTAGAAATCCTATCTTACTAAATTTGTTGTAGCTGAGGCAAATGCTTTCTCTAGAGGCATATGGGTGCTCTAGGATAGAGACCATTTAGATTTGGATGTCCTTATTAGTCATAATTATTCATGATTAGATTCGTTGAAGGGGGCAATTCGGTTAAGTGTATATTATCAACAGTCTAAGCTTTCGCTAACTTTGTTTTTCGAAACTTACTGTGGAATTATTTGGAGCACTTAGGCTCTTCCTTAGAGATTCCTTGGTTGCTCTTAGGGGGCTGGAATCAAGTGTTAATTTCTTCATACAAGCAATGTGGGAGAGTTATTAATAGATAGTAAGCTTCACAATCTTTGCATATGTCGGAAACTTGTCAGTTAGTTAACCAGTGGTACTTTGTGGTATGACCATAGAACCTGGAGATCTTCTAAGAACCAGTTACAGGGTTAACAGTAAGGAAGATAGAAGATGAGAGCAAGGGGGAGGTGGTTTTGTTCGAGAAGATGATTCAAGATCTTGATTCGCATGTGGTAGAGAGGCAAGAAGAAGACCCTAGAAGCTTAAAAACGCTTCTATTGTCCATGGTGAAAGTGAAGGAACCAAAAGAAACATGTGTGGAAGAGTTAGAAGCCTCAAACATCAAGAAGAAGTAAATTCTGGAACCTACTGCCTGACTTACAGTAGGTCGGGTTCTGGACCAAGGAAGGAAAGAGAAGAAAGACCTACCGCCTGACCTATTGTCGACGGTAGGTCTCGGCTATATCGACCTTTTGAAGATTTTTAAACTTATTTTGACTTCCAAACTTGGTTTATTAAATACTAGACTTATATTTAAGTGGCCTAAGGAGCTCATTTACTTCCCTTAAGTTCAATTAGTGGCTAGGACTTGCGCTGATCACCAAGAGACCTATATATACTCCTTATGGCAGGCATTTGAAGGAATTGAATGAAATATGAATATATGATAGAGTTTTGAAGCCACCAAGACTTAGTTCCTAGGGTTTTCTTTAGCTTCTTCTTCTTCTCTTGAACTAGAGTAGTTCATTGGTTGATTGAGTAAGAGGTGTTAGTTTTTTAGCTAATGTTCCTAGTTTTTAGGTCTTCTTTAGGTAGAGAATAGGCGGGAGTTTGTTAACTCTTGTTGATTTCTTCCTAAGAAGATTGGAGGCTTTCTATTGGAGGGTTTGGTGCTTATCATCAAATTTTCCAAAAGGGCTTCCTCTCAATCCTCAAGGAAAGAGAGAAGATCATTAGCAAGAAAATGAGCTCAATCATCCATCAAGATGAGTTCATAGTATGTGGTATCAGAGTCATCTCTCTTTGAGGTGATTTCTACATGTTTTATTTGTTGAGTTTTTTATTTACGAAAGCAAAAATCGAAAAAAATTTAGAAAAGGCAAGTAGTTTGGAATTTTCAGACCGGACATTACATGTGAAAAATTGAGATGAAAAGTGTATCAAATAAAACCCAAATTTTGTTAATGTGTCTAGTTTGAATCCTTGTTGAGTTTTGATTCTTTAGAAACAAGTTTGGGCCGATTTGGACTTGATTTGACTGGTCAATTTGTTAAAAGTTCGTAAGTGTCTAGAAATCGCGACTGTTAAAGAATGTCGATTAAAATATTCCTATATCTTGTGCTATAATTTCTCAAATAGATCTACATTTGTACATAATTCATCCTTTCCAAGTTGTGAATCTTTCTAAACTCGTTTAACTTGATCTGGAGCTATATTCACGGAGTAATTGTGATTTTAGTGATAAGGTGTCATTATCCTCTGTTTTCTGGAATTTTGCTTAGTACTCATGAATTCTTTGACTCAAACTTTCAAATTGTCTTTGTTTTTGTTTCAATCCATTTCCTTGGACATTCCTTGTGTTTCCTTTGCTTCTTATTGGTGGAGATGAACATTTCTTTTGATTATGCTCTTGAAATTAATTTTTTTTCAACTTTTATCAAGTGTTTAATGAAAATCCTTTATGTCTTTGTCTTCTTAACTTTTTGGGAATTTCTTTTTTGTTCTTCTAGTTGAACTTGCTCTAGTAATTTGGCAAAACTAGAAGCTATATGAAAGACCTTAGAAGGTGAGGATTGAGAAAAAAGTTAAGATGGTGAGTTCTTATTATAAAAGCCGAAGAGTGTGACTGAAAGTGAATCTATCTCGAGTGATACATTAAGAAAGTGGTGAAGTCCTTGGTTTCCTATACTAAGATTTGTTTCCAGGTCTAATCCTACATATTAAGCTTCGTATCGAGAAGTGAGCATTACAAGGAACCTAAATAGAGCTACTAGTACCGGTTTGGCAAGATGAGAAGGAATCCATAATGTCTCTTCAACTCAACTTCAACTTAATAGTGTGGAAAAGAATCTTGGAAATATGGAGAGATGATTGGACCAAAGGGAACATAAGTATGCAAAGGGTGGATACCATAGGAATCTTGGATATCAAGAATATGATGAAGACGATTCTTACTACCAAATTGGACAAAATTGTTGAAAGAGAGATGAAATGATGGGAAGAGATTTTAGAGTGGATTATGAGAGCTATGAAGGTTCTAGGTATTCCTACAATGGATGATGGATATGGGCATTGGTATCCATATGAAAACGACGTTAGGTACTATGGAAAGGAAACCTATGAATCTCAAGAGAGCATGAAGTCCTTTCATTACGAAATGAAGTTCGCCAACAATATTGCCAATGTGCAAAAAAATATGTCATCCCCTCTTTCACAGCAAAAAGAAGCAAGGAAAACTTGTGCTAAAAAAAAGTTAGATTTGCAGAAGAACTAAGGGAAGTTGGAGTTACATCTAATGAGCATATTGGAAAGAACCTTCCATTGGTGAACCTAGTGCTCCTTGGAGCAAGAAGAGAGAAATTGAGGAGCGTGCAAGATCCAAGAAGTGATGTTAGACAAGAATGATACATGTGAGGGAAAGGAAACTCATGAAAGAATAAAAAGAGTGGAAGAAAGTGAGGGAATTAGTGTAGAATATTGTTTTTTTTTCACGATGCTATTCTTTCCTTGTTTGAGAAAGTGGAAAGAGATGAGAGTGAGATCCTTGAAGAAAGAAAAGAGGGAACAATGAAAGAAAAAAAGAGTTTGTTTGAAGAACATGAGAGAATAAATGAAGGAAAGGGGAGTGAAAGTGACAAGGAGAGACATGACAAGAGTTCCTATTCTCTTCAGCTAAAATTGGACTCATTCTTAAGTGAGGAGAAATGCTTATTGTCTAATCAAATCAATCCTTTTCTTGCTCTTATTTCTTCTTATGTGCAGAAATTTTGAGATAAGAGGAAGAGAATTGGAGGGAAGCTTCCTCACAACCATAAAGAAACATCAATAAGCTTTTCTTCTAACTCTTTACCTTTGAGCATTGAATTTTCTTTTAAGGAATTGAAGTTATTTTTGAGTGCGCATGTGTCTCATGAGGATGTTTTTGGAAAATTATTTAAGGACTCTCTTAGTTACCATCCTTCTTATGTAATTGTTTGCATTCTAAGAGCTCTCAATCTTACACTTTTCTTGAATACCCTTTGATGCTTGAAGATGGCACTTGTGATCATTCTTGTGATTATTCTCTATATGATTCTAGAATGAATGATTACTACTTCTATGTTGGTAATGTGGATTCTTTTGTGCTAGGAGTTGAAAACAAAGGGGAGCGCATGCTAGGAGTACATGAAAACAAAGGAAAGAGCTTCGCATCATATATGGAGACATAACAATAAGGTTTTCTCATAACCCTTTCTCTTTATGTCATGAAGTTTCTTTAAGAGAGTTAGAGATGTTGTTAGTTGCTTATACCTCTCATGTGACCATGTTTGGAGAATTGTGTGCTATATGTGATGCCCCCCACCCCTGCCACTAGGTCAACTTCGGCTGAGTAGGGCATCTGCGTGCCTCTCGGCACTAAATTATAAGTTTCACAATAAAACAAAACCCTAGAACAATACTAACAGGTATACACAAAGTACGCGGAATACTTAAGTAAATTAAATACTACCGGTGCGCTCAAACATAGGATAAAAGAAAACTTCTCATTTCCGTTTTATAATAAACACAAAAGTAATCTTACATCAACAACTTACATAAACATAAAAAGAAACTCTACAGACGATTTGAGTCTAAAACATAAATCTATGCCCTTCCGGGGAGATTTGATTCAAAAAAATTCCTGGCCTAAGACTTCAGTGGCTCGCGGAACCCCTGACCGTTCCAAGCTAATTTGAGAAGAAAACATGATATGGAAAAATGTAAGCGCGAACGCTCAGTGAGTCCACGTGTGTGTGTGTGCGATAGTGTATTCTTTAAAATCATGATGATGCCGTTTTACAAAAACAATTCATGCAATGTTATAAGAAAAATATTTCTTTTACTATTTTAACAAAACTAATGCTTGAACCTACATGAGGGTTTCGAGCGCAACCGGGAAGTCTGAGCGAATCAAGACACATCAGCGCAGCTCTATGCCCAATTTTAAAAGAACATGTAAGGCAACAGTGGGGCTCCACAGACAAAGACCGGATCCCCAAAATGAGGCCATCAGAACTAAGTTCCGGCATCTCGTAGTCAAATACCAACCAAACAACATACGAGCGCTCGATTAAAAACAACCGCACTCCCATAACACTGGTCAAAAGAGGCTACAGACTCCTGGGGATCCTATCAGGTCTGCCCTGGAACCAACCTCGGTGTCGAGCCCCTCCTGACTCTCCACTAGGGGGTCGAACCCCACCATAGAGCATGATACGGTGTCCACGTAGACCGATTGGGCGACACCCTCCGCGGTCTACGCCCCTCTTAAAGTGGATCTACCCTCAGAGTCAAAAATCCGTCCACGTCATCGGAAGAGGCCCTAGTACAGGGGACTAGCCACGTACAGTGCAATCCGCTAAAGCGTCCGTTCACTTGATTATCAATAAACTTTAATCTTGGTCGGAATGAGGTTTTCGTATGTATTTACAAATCAAAGGGGCTATTTGCCCGGCCATAATAACAGATTCAAGTCATAAACATTTCAGAACACAAAAGAAAATTCTCATCCGCCAGTTATCATATGTTTATGCAATTTCACAATTATGCCAATGCCAAATCTATATTCATGTATATCAAAATACATAACTTTTCAAGCTAGAACATTTTTCAATATATAAATATTTCCGAAAAACCTGCATACTTCTTATGTACCACCATAATAATCTGTTTTAAAAGAAACACCTATTTGGAGCACCGCCCCTATGCATTTTTCTACGAAACACGTAACACATTAGGGAGAACATCTCCAAAAATACGCTGAGAAATATTGTTCGAAAAATAGCAAAAATTTTGTAAATATATAAAAAAAAATATTTGAAATAAAATGGAGTTGGTGGACTCACCTGGATGTAGATCTGGTGCTAAGATCCTACAAAATAATAGTGTGAAAATACTTAATACCTGGGTATCGATCAAATAATCCTATTCCCTAAATAATAGCGAAATCTTATAAAATGAATTTTAGGATGTATATAAATATACCTATATAATAATACGTATACTTTTATAATTTTAATTTTTAATTTTTTTAAAAGATCGAAAAATCCTATACTCTAAAAAAAATATACTCTCCCAAGAAACCATAATTAACTATATACTTTATACTAAAAATCCATTTAAAATATTGAAATCTTAAAATAAATAACTAGCCTAAAAAAAATATATAAACTAACTAGAAATAGATCTCACTATATATTAAAGAAAATAAATAAATATATACTATATATATACATATATATAACCTAACTAACTAACTAAAAAAAAAAAAAAAGAAAACAAAACATGCAACTAACTTGAGAAACATGCAAACTAACCTTAACTATATGATTGTTGCCTTAGCTTGTTCTTGTTGCCAACCAAAATTAAAAGAAAGAAAACCAACATGCATGCTATATATATATATACATATAATGGCTTGAGGTGATTAGGAAGAAAAGAAAAAGAAAGAAAACATTGGAGTCGTGAGGCGGTTAAGGGAAAAAAAAAAGGGAGAAATTGGTGGGGTGACGAGTGTTATTGTGAGGTGGCCGCAATCTTCATAATTAAGTTTATTTATTTATTTTTTTTTAAATTCCTATATTTTAAATTTCTAAAATAATGTAATAGGTATTAAAAATAAAAATCCACTTAAAGTCATTTATAAACCTTAATAATAAAACCTCGATAAGATAATAAAATTTTATTTCTATTCCTAAATATCCCCAAAATACTACTAAGTGCCAAAAACACTATATCCCACCATATATATCAAAACTATATTTTCATCAGGTTCTTAATTTTAAGGTCATGCTAGGTGCTTACGGGGTAGGGCGTTACATTCTACCCTCCTTAAGAAAAATTTCGTCCTCGAAATTGAATAGTTACGTACCTATAAGCTCTGGATACTTTTTCTTCAAGCACTCCTCAGTTTCCCAGGTTGCCTCTTCGATCCCATGATGTTTCCATATCACTTTACACATTGGAATCTGTCTTCCGCGTAACTCTTTTACGCTTCGTTCTATAATCTCAATTGGTTTTTCTTCATATGACAGATCAGCTTGTAATTCTAATTGGTCATCATTGAGAACATGATCAGGTGCAGGGTGATACTTCTTTAATTGTGATACATGGAACACATCATGTATACCTATCAGTTCATTTGGTAAGGCGAGTCGGTATGCTACTTTACCAATCCTGTCAATAATTTCAAATGGTCCGATATATCGGGGACTTAACTTTCCTCTCCTCAGATATCGCAGCTTCCCGCGATGTGGTGTAAGTTTTAAGAAAACTCGATCTCCTACATTAAACTCCAAATCCCTTCTTCGATTGTCGGCATAGCTCTTCTGTCTACTTTTAGCTGTTTGAAGCCGGTCTTGAATTATCTTAACTTGTTTCTGCATCTCTTCCAATTCTTGCATCAAATTCCTTTGTCTCCAATGGGATCGAACTCCGACTTCATCCCAGTACAAAGGTGTTCTGCATCTCCTACCATATAATGCTTCAAATGGTGCCATTCCTATCGAAGAGTGGTAGCTATTATTATAAGCAAACTCAACACAAGCAAGATTGTCAACCCACTTATTTCCAAAGTCTAAGGCGCAAGCCCTTAACATATCCTCTAGAGTTTGAATTGTTCTTTCAGACTGTCCATCGGTTTGGGGATGTGCTGTGGTGCTATAACTTAAATTGGTCCCCATAGCTGCTTGGAACTTAGGCCAAAACCTTGAGGTAAACCTTGGGTCTCTATCGGATACAATATCAACGGGTACTCCATGAAGTCGAACAATCTCATCTACATAAATCTGTGCCAACTTGTCCAAAGGGTATGACACATTAATAGCAATAAAATGAGCCACTTTTGTTAAACGATCAACGATTACCCAGATAGCATCCTTATAACCCTTGGTCCGGGGCAATCCTGTGAAAAAGTCCATTGTCACATGTTCCCATTTCCATTCGGGAACAGGTAACGGTTGTAGTAGTCCTGCTGACTTTTGATGTTCCGCCTTAACCCTTTGACATGTAAGACAGGCCGCTACATACTCCGCAATTTCTCTCTTAATTCCGTTCCACCAAAACTTTTGCTTTAAGTCTTTATACATCTTATTCTCTACAGGATGCATTGAATACTTACTTCTGTGGGCTTCCTCTAGAATCTTGCGCTTAAGTTTAGTATCATTGGGTACACACATAACCGATTCCGAAAGTACAGGCTCTCATCAGCTTCTAATGTTCGAAAATTTTCCAATCCCTTAGCTTCCACACGGTTTTTGAATTCTTGGAACTCCTTATTACTCTTTTGGGCACTTCTAATATCCTTTTGTAGGGTGGATGTTAAGCTAAGACTTGATATCTTTGCTTTTCTACTCAATGCATCCGCCACCACATTCGCCTTTCCTGGATGATAGTTAATCGGACATCGATATTCTTCCAGCAGTTCCATCCATCGACGTTGTCTCATGTTCAAGTCTTTTTGAGAAAACAGATACTTTAAACTCTTATGATCAGTAAATATCTCATACTTAGCCCTATACAAGTAGTGTCGCCACTTCTTAAGTGCAAACACGATGGCTGCTAATTCTAAATCATGTGTCGGATAATTCCGTTCATGATCCTTCAACTTTCTTGAAACATATGCTACAACTTTCCTGTCTTGCATCAACACAGCTCCTAGTCCTTCTCCTGAAGCATCTGTGTATAGTGAAAACTCCTCGTTCGGATCGGGTAATGTTAACAAGGGTGCCGACGTTAGTCGGTTCTTCAATTCTTGAAAAATCCTCTCACACTTTTCCGTCCACTCAAACTTGGTTGCTTTTCTGGTTAATTGGGTTAGAGGTCCAGCAATCCTTGAAAAGTCTTTTATAAATCTCCGATAGTATCCCACCATACCCAAGAAACTACGTAGTTCAGTTGGTGTTTTGGGTTGTGTCCAATAAGTCACTGCTTCTACTTTCGCTAGATCTACCGAGATTCCTTCTTGGGTGATAACATGTCCTAGGAAAGTAACTTGACTCATCCAGAACTCACATTTGCTAAACTTAGCATATAACTTATGCTCCCGTAGGGTTTGCAACACTTTTCGAAGATGTTGTTCATGAACTTCAGGGTTTGGTGAATAAACAAGAATATCATCAATAAAAATCACTACGAACTTATCCAAGTAAGGATTAAAGACTTTGTGCATCAAGTCCATAAATGTTGCAGGCGTATTAGTTAATCCAAACGGCATAACCAAAAACTTGTAATGTCCGTATCGTGTGTTGAATGCCGTCATTGGAATATCCTTTTCTCTTATCCTGACTTGATAATACCCCTGTCTCAAGTCTAATTTGGAAAAACATCCCGCTCCTCGGAGTTGGTCAAATAACTCATCAATAAGGGGTAGTGGGTATTTGTTTTTAACTGTCACATTATTCAATCCTCTATAATCTATACACATCCTCAGGGTTCCATCCTTTTTCTTTACAAACAAAACTGGCGCACCCCAAGGAGATGTACTTGGACGAATATATCCTTGCTGCAACAGTTCATGTAGTTGCTTTTTCAACTCTTTTAGTTCCTCCTGTGCCATCCGGTATGGAGTTCGAGATATTGGTTTAGCATCAGGTACCAATTCTATGCCAAACTCCACTTCTCGATCTGGGGGTAGCGTCGTCAACTCCTCAGGAAAAACATCCACAAACTCCCTCACTACAGGTACTGTGTCTAATTTTACCTCCTCCTTAGGTTTGTTGAGCAAATATGCTAAGTACCCTTGACATCCTTTCCATAGCAACTTTCTGGCTTTCATGCCAGACAGAAAGGGATTCTCCCGTTTTGTTCGCTTTCCTTGGAACACCAAGATTGGCATACTCGGTCGGCTAAACTTAACCAACTTCCGTCGACAATCTACTTGCGCATAATGTTTAGACAACCAGTCCATCCCAAGTATCACGTCATATCCCTCCAATGGTAAGGCAAATATCTCAGGATAAAACCACATTCTCGACACATATGTCACAATCAGGGTACTTTACCTAAGTTAGCTCATTTACGCCCATAGGAGTGCTAACTATCAACTGATAATGCATGTTAACAGGAGGTATAGGAATATGTTTTATGAAATGCAAATGCGTAGCTCCAGGGTCAATGAGTACTCTTGCTAGTTGAGAAAAGATTTTTATCATACCTTCAACGACTTCTGCTTCAGTATATACGGGCAATCCATCCAGTGCATAAACTTTAGCTTTTACTTGTGGCTTATTATTCCTTCCTTCTGTTGTTCCTCTCATGACCGGGGGTCGGCCTGCTTTTCTGGACATCTCTGGGGTTACTTGTTGCATTTCAGGGCATTGGTCCTTGGTATGTCCTGGTTTTCCACACTTGAAACATAATCTTAACTTCCGATAACACATTTCAGCCACATGCCCACTTCGTCCACAGTATGTGCATATTATGTGGGATCCTCCAGGGGTTAGGGTTGGTCGACCTTCATTTCCAGTCCTTTGTTCACCACGGGATCTCTTGAAATCTCTAGGTTTCCATGGTCCTTGTCCAGGATGTTTATATGGAGCCGTAGCTGAACCAATGATTGTTTTCCTTTGTATAACCGCTTGATCAGCCATCTCTGTTCGCGTGACGGCTTCAACTGCGGCCGCGAATCCCATCGGTGGCAAGGGAGCTAATGCTCGTTGCAATTCAACCCTTATTCCTTTCACAAATTGTCGCGTCTTATTTTCGTCAGTGTCTATCAACCTTAAGCAGTACTTAGCCAGCCTATTGAACTTTGCCGTATACTGGGCAACTGTCAGGTTACCCGGTCTCAATTGCTGAAACTCATCCTCTCGTTGCTCCCGAACCCATCGAGGTATATACTCCTTTTTGAATTCTTCTTGAAAATCGTTCCAAGTCCATGGTTGGTTCTTAAGTGTCCGTGCTTCGGAAGCTCTAAGCCACCAATCCTTTGCCATTCCTCGAATTCTAAAAGCTGCAAACGTTACCCTCAGGGCATCCTCATACTTAAGGGTATCATAGATATCATTCGGCTGCCTAAGGAACAGTTCAGCTTTAATTTCTTGCTCAACGTCTCCATAGAACTCCGGGGGTCGAAACTTAAGAAATTGTTCTAGTGCTTCATCTGCTCCAGTAACTGGTACTCGTTCGTTTCTTCTTGTGGCCATTGAAGTTTCTAATAATTCCGTCATCTTGATCATAAAATTCTCGATTACATTGTGTGTAGCTTGTTCTGAACGAGGGGTGGCCTCTCTTGTAGGTTCAGACTGTCTATTTTGAGAATTTTCTGACATAACCTCGTCCATATGGTTGGGAGATTGTGAACCTGACATGTTTCTAAAAATCAAAAAGTCCCAATACTAATAAACATCTACGATTATAGATACTTTACGACAGGTAAACATAAATTCATCTCAGGCACAAACATCAAATGCATACATACAAACATATATATATATATAACTCAAAATAAGGATTTTTGGTAGATGTAGTGTCAAAATACAATCAGATCATCCAAGTCCCACCTCCCAAAAATATACATGGTCGGATTGCTATACATATCCAAAACCCGAGGACCTCATACATATGATCCTAAGCCTACTGCATCAAGTACCAACAAAAATACTACTCGTACCTATAAAAATGACCAAATACGCACACCTACCTGTACTTTATCCAAACCTACTCCGCCTAAGGACACTGGCTACCAGAACCTCCTGGACGAGACTCCAGCTCATCACGTGCTCTATCCACCGAATCTCTAGTAGTTCCAAGGAACTGAGCGATAAACTGTCTAAGCCAGTCCCGCTCGTTAATCAGCTCCAAAATCTCTCTCTCTCGAGCTGCATGAGCTGCCCGCATCTGGGCTAACTCCTCCTCTAACATGGCGGCCCTCGCCGTCTCTTGTCGCCGTGCCTGGCGTGCCGCATAAAATAAGGCGTCCATTCGGGAGATCTCCTCTCTTAATGCTATAACTCGTCGGCTAGCGGCTTGCACTCGTTGCTCCCGCCACGAGCGAGAACCACAAATGTCATACTCCCTAACCCCACCCCGAAGTAGTGATGGTGGAAAAGAAGATACAGACGCCATGGGTGGAATAGGGGTAGGGGAGGCTGCTGCTGGCATAGTAATATGTAACGCCCTACCCCGTAAGCACCTAGCATGACCTTAAAATTAAGAATGTGATGAAAATATAGTTTTGATATATACGGTGGGATATAGTATTTTTGGCACTTAGTAGTATTTTGGGGATATTTAGGAATAGAAATAAAATTTTATTATCTTATTGAGGTTTTATTATTAAGGTTTATAAATGCCTTTAAGTGGATTTTTATTTTTTATACCTAGTACATTATTTTAGAAATTTAAAATATAGGAATTTACACTTAATTATGAAGATTGCGGCCACCTCACAATAACACTCGTCACCCCACCAATTTCTCCTTTTTTTTTTTTTTTCCCTTAACCGCCTCACGACTCCAATGTTTTCTTTCTTTTTCTTTTCTTCCTAATCACCTCAAGCCATTATATATATATATAGCATGCATGTTGGTTTTCTTTCTTTTAATTTTGGTTGGCAACAAGAACAAGCTAAGGCAACAATCATATAGTTAAGGTTAGTTTGCATGTTTGCATGTTTATTTTAGAAATTTAAAATATAGGAATTTAAAAAATTTAAAAAAAAAAAAACAAACTTAATTATGAAGATTGCGGCCACCTCACAATAACACTCGTCACCCCACCAATTTCTCCTTTTTTTTTTTCCCTTAACCGCCTCACGACTCCAATGTTTTCTTTCTTTTTCTTTTCTTCCTAATCACCTCAAGCCATTATATATATATATATATATAGCATACATGTTGGTTTTCTTTCTTTTAATTTTGGTTGGCAACAAGAACAAGCTAAGGCAACAATCATATAGTTAAGGTTAGTTTGCATGTTTGCATGTTTCTCAAGTTAGTTGCATGTTTTGTTTTCTTTTTTTTTTTTTTTAGTTAGTTAGTTAGGCTATATATATGTATATATATAGTATATATTTATTTATTTCTTTAATATATAGTGAAATCTATTTCTAGTTAGTTTATATATATATTTTTTTAGGCTAGTTATTTATTTTAAGATTTCAATATTTTAAATGGAGTTTTAGTATAAAGTATATAGTTAATTATGGTTTCTTGGGAGAGTATTTTTTTTTAGAGTATAGGATTTTTCGATCTTTTAAAAAAAATTAAAAATTAAAATTATATAAGTATACGTATTATTATATAGGTATATTTATATACATCCTAAAGTTCATTTTATAAGATTTCGCTATTATTTAGGGAATATGATTATTTGATCGATACCCAGGTATTAAATATTTTCACATTATTATCTTGTAGGATCTTAGCACCAGATCTACATCCAGGTGAGTCCACCAACTCCATTTTATTTCAAATATTTTTTTTATATATTTACAAAATTTTTGCTATCTTTCGAACAATATTTCTCAGCGTGTTGTTTTTGGAGATGTTCTCCCTAATGTGTTACGTGTTTCGTAGAAAAATGCATAGGAGAGGTGCTCCAAATAGGTGTTTCTTTTAAAACAGATTATTATGGTGGTACATAAGAAGTATGCAGGTTTTTTGGAAATATTTATATATTGAAAAATGTTCTAGCTTGAAAAGTTATGTATTTTGATATACATGAATATAGATTTGGCATTGACATAATTGTGAAATTGCATAAACATATGATGATCGGCGGATGAGGATTTTCTTTTGTGTTCTGAAATGTTTATGACTTGAATCTGTTATTATGGCAGGGCAAATGGCCCCTTTGATTTGTAAATATATACGAAAACCTCATTCCGACCTAGATTAAAGTTTATTGATAATCAAGTGAACGGACGCATTAGCGGATTGCACTGTACGTGGCTAGTCCCCCGTACTAGGGCCTCTTCCGATGACGTGGACGGATTTTTGACTCTGAGGGTGGATCCACTTTAATAGGGGCGTAGACCGCGGAGGGTGTGGCCCAATCGGTCTACGTGGACACCGTATCATGCTATACGGTGGGGTTCGACCGCCTAGTGGAGAGTCAGGAGGGGCTCGACACTGAGGTTGGTTCCTGAGCAGACCTTGTAGGTGCCCCAGGAGTCTGTAGCCTGTTTTGACCAGTGTTATGGGAGTGCGGTTGTTTGTAATCGAGCGCTCGCATGTTGTTTGGTTGGTATTTGACTACGAGATTTTGTAATCGAGCGCTCGCATGCATGTTATTGTTCGAAAAATAGCAAAAATTTTGTAAATATATAAAAAAAATATTTGAAATAAAATGGAGTTGGTGGACTCACCTGGATGTAGATCTGGTGCTAAGATCCTACAAAATAATAATGTGAAAATACTTAATACCTGGGTATCGATCAAATAATCCTATTCCCTAAATAATAGCGAAATCTTATAAAATGAACTTTAGGATGTATATAAATATACCTATATAATAATACGTATACTTATATAATTTTAATTTTTAATTTTTTTAAAAGATCGAAAAATCCTATACTCTAAAAAAAATATACTCTCCCAAGAAACCATAATTAACTATATACTTTATACTAAAAATCCATTTAAAATATTGAAATCTTAAAATAAATAACTAGCCTAAAAAAAATATATAAACTAACTAGAAATAGATCTCACTATATATTAAAGAAAATAAATAAATATATACTATATATATACATATATATAACATAACTAACTAACTAAAAAAAAAAAAGAAAACAAAACATGCAACTAACTTGAGAAACATGCAAACTAACCTTAACTATATGATTGTTGCCTTAGCTTGTTCTTGTTGCCAACCAAAATTAAAAGAAAGAAAACCAACATGCATGCTATATATATATATAATGGCTTGCGGTGATTAGGAAGAAAAGAAAAAGAAAGAAAACATTGGAGTCGTGAGGCGGTTAAGGGAAAAAAAAAGGGAGAAATTGGTGGGGTGACGAGTGTTATTGTGAGGTGGCCGCAATCTTCATAATTAAGGTTTTTTTTTTTTTTAATTCCTATATTTTAAATTTCTAAAATAATGTACTAGGTATTAAAAATAAAAATCCACTTAAAGGTATTTATAAACCTTAATAATAAAACCTTAATAAGATAATAAAATTTTATTTCTATTCCTAAATATCCCCAAAATACTACTAAGTGCCAAAAATACTATATCCCACCATATATATCAAAACTATATTTTCATCACGTTCTTAATTTTAAGGTCATGCTAGGTGCTTACGGGGTAGGGCGTTACACTATATCTCTTGATGGAAATTTAATTCTCCTTGTGTCTTGCATGCTTAAGTGTTTAACTCCTTATGTTTCTCTTGAAAATCAACTTGTGCATAATGTGTTTAAGGGTCTTTCTTCTCATGCTTCTTTTGTGAATTATTTGATACCTAGCAAAGCTAACTATGATCTTTCTTTGCTTTGAAAATGAGAATTTACCGAATGATTCCTTCATGGAACCTAAAGTGCTTGCAAATTGGCTAGCTTGTGCTATTTTTTATGTTCTTCATGCTAGGATTGAGGGAAAGCCTATTGAGAATAATGATTATATATTAACCTACCTCACTACATTCATGAAGAATCTTTATGAATTTATCGTTTCTAACCAACCTTTTTTCCGTTATTAGTGGCCAAATTGAATTTCTTTCCATTAAACATGTCTTATCTTTCTTTAAATTTTCATGAAATATTTCATTGGGTTTGCAACTTCTTACCAACTTGTGTTCTTTTTAAGTGAAAGAATTGAATTTCTTTTTGAGCAACATGAGCTATCAAAGGTGGTTGAATGTTTGAAAACGTTTTTTAAAAATGCCCATGGTTTCAATTCTATTCTTCACAATTCAAGAAATTCATCTTGAAGGATGATTTTGTAAACAAAAGGAGAGTTGGTTTTGAAAAGCTTAAAGCTTGTCCTTGTATATTTGTGAAAACTATCTTGGAAAAAGAGTCTTCTGAACAAACTTGGAAAGATTTTGTTAGCAAACATCCTTACTACCATATGCCTTACAAGATTGGTGTTGGAAGTTTGACTTTCATTTGTCTGTTTTTAAAAGAACTCTTGTGCTTCATCTATGAATCATGAAATTGATAACTCCTTGTTTTACCACAAACCTTTTAAAGAGTTGATTTGGAAGAATGAGATTTCACTTGCTTTGTCTTGGGAAAACTCTTGTGCCTTATTTCTAAAATATGAATTTGGAGCTACTTTATTTTATCATCTTCGTTTCAAAGAGTTCTTGGAGAAAAGGGTTTTTGAGGAGGAATGTAGAAAATTTTGGACTCTTGAAAGCTTTGTATCTACATCTCCTCATCTCAATCTTGAAGTTGTGGAATTCGAGAAGCACAAAGTTCATTCTTCAATTATAGATGTACTTGTTATCATTTGGAATATACATTTTCATTATCATTATCCTTTTAAAGAAGAGAACTTCCAAATTCTTGAATTAATGCATTGCTTCATATATTTGTCAAAGTTAAGAGATTCTTTTATCATTTACCTTTCAATGGTTTAGGTATTCGCACTCACTTTGAAAAATCTACAAGAGTGTTCTTAAGACACGTCATTTTAAACTTTCTTATTCGATTTTTTGAAGGAACACTTCTACCAAACTTTTTCTTCTTAGCTTTGACATCTACTCAAAACTTGAGCTTTCTATCTAATAATCATTTTAAAGAAATTTTGGAAGATATTATTGATGTGTTTGAATTGAAAGATTCTATGGCTTTAATTGAGTTCTTTTCTGGAGAAATCTTTTCTAGAGAAATCTTTTAAAGCAAAGGTGTTATATGCAACATTCTTCCTTGGACAATCTTTTCTAGAGCCTTTCTGCCTATACATCTTTTGAGTTTCATAGACCTTTCAAGGAAGAGTTGATTACAATATGTTATTTTGGAATGAAAGGGTTGTCTAGTGAAATTCATGCATTAGTGTTCCATTCTTGAGTACTTTGGTAATTTTTATATATTGCTTCTTTTAATGCTTCCTCTTCTAATGTTGCCCGAATCTTATGGTTGTTTGAAGGATTGGATTCAAGGATAAATCTTTTAAATAGAGGGGGTATGGTATAACTCGGGATGAGCATGAGAACGTGGAGATCCTCCAAGAACCGGTTACAAAGTTGATGGCAAGGAAGATAGAAGAGAAGAATAAGGGTGAGGTGGCTTTGTTCGAGAAGATGATTTAAGATCTTGATTGGCATGTGGTAGAGATGCAAGAAGAACGCTCTAGAAGATAAAAAACACTTTTATTGTCCATGGTGCAAGTGAAGAACAAAGAGAAATAAGTATGGAAGAGTTAGAAGCCTCGAACATTAAGAGGAAGAAAATTTTGGAACCTACTTCCTGACCAACCGCTGACGGTAATCTACTGCCCAACCTACCGTAAGTAGTAGGGTTCTAGACTAAGGAAGGAAAGAAGAGAAAGGTCTACCTTTTGACCTACCGCCTGACCTACAGTGTATGCTAGGTCTCGGTTGCATCAACCATTTGAATATTTTAACCTTATTTTGACTTCCAAACTTGGTTTATTAAATCCTAGACTTGTAATTAAGTGGCCTAAGGAGCCCATTTACTTCCCTTAAGTTTAATAGTAGCTAAGGCTTGAGACTATTCACCAAGGGAGCTATATATACTCCATACGATAGCTATTTGAAGGAATTGAATGAAATATGAATATATGAGAGAATTTTGCAGCCACCAAGGCTTGGTTCCTAGGTTTTTTTCAGCTTCTTCTTCTTCTTCCCTTGAACTAGAGTAGTTCATTGGTTTATTGAGCAAAAGATTCTTGAATGGATTTTTAAGAGCTCTTTGCCTTATCTCTTTAAAATTTCTAATCTTCTAGAGGTGTTAGTTCTTTAGCTAATGTTTCTAGTTGTTAGGTCTTCTTTAGGTAGAGAATAGGTGGGGTTTTTTAACTCTTGTTGATTTCTTCCTAAGGGAAAGATTGGAGGCTTTCTATTGGAGGGTTTGGTGCTTATCATCAAGTTTGCCAAAGGGGTTTCCTCTCAAATCCTCAAGTAAAGAGAGAAGATCGCTGGGAAGGAAATGAGCTCAATCATCCATCAAGATGTGTTCATACCAACTCTGGTCCAGAGTTCACTTTGGTCAACAATGTTGGAATCCGTAGGCAAAAATAAAATAAAATAAAACTATGGAAATCCACCGACAGGATCTGCACATACTTAGAAAAAAAACCGATTGGATAGAAATTACCTCAATGTTTTGATTGTTCGGTGTGGAGGCGCTGCTTTTTACGCTTCGCCCTCTATTGGTATCCACGCGACGAACTCCTTGCAAGCAATCAGGATGCTAGCCCCTTCTGTGTTCTGAAAACTGTTCAGAACTGATCCTGACTATCTGGTAATCGGTTGTATTTCGGAGAGAGGAGGCTAGATACTATATCGCTGTTCTAGGGTTTAGGGTTTTTTTTTCTTTAATCAGATAAAGGACGGCTGCCAAGAAAAGGTTAACATAACCTTTTTTAGCTGTCAATATCAAAATCCTAACTGTCATCTAATGACAGTTTAATTTCGTTCGTCTATTCCTATAATCATCCAACGGTTGGATGAGTAATATTAAGTAATTAATTTCATTTATTCGATTAAATAAAATTAATTACTTATTAACTTACCAGAAAATACAATATTGAATCTGATTCCCCTTTTGTATACATTCAATGAATCTGGACACAATCTAGATCCATTGAACGTGGACATTATGCTCACAAGATCGTCTTTGCGTGTAACCCTGTAGGTTCACTTAACATTGGCAGTGAATGTAAAATGACCTAGACATTTATTCATAAACATAATCGGCCTCTAGCAAGACATTATGCTTACCCAAGTTAAGTAAATGCAATAATAACCTAGCATCAGATTTAATATTTAGTCCTTTTGTCACACGATATCCTAATTAAGTATAAGGCATGGACTAAGTCATCCTTATAAAACTTAATTAACCATTTACTTGATCACCAAGCAGACTGTTCCAATAAATAATATTAATAACACCTTATTAATACTTATTTGAACATGACCATGCATATTTTCCAATCTTCCTTATCAAGGGGGCCATGGATATCTCTCTCTAAAAAGAGAGGGAAGGAGAGGGACAAATCCCTTTCACTATCTCCAATATTCAAGCCATGACAAGAAAATAAGCCAACCAATAGTCATAATAATCACCTAATTAAAAGTGATGTTTGATTATGTCAAAACATATTTTCTCCCCATTCAAGAAATATTAGAAACATTAGGTCAAAGGACACAAAATATGAAACTGAGAAGAAATACTTATAACTTAAACCCATGCAATATTTCTTCTTTATTTTAGGTTATGTCCAATACAATATTCTCAATATGTATTTATGAATTGATTTTATATCTCATATTCATGATTAGTAAAACTTGACCATCAATCAACTTCCCACTAGTTTACAAGATGTAATAAACTAGGGACAAATAAGAATAGTATTTTATTAGCTATAAGGGTTTTACTATCAAGTCACATGATGACCAAGAGCATAAAATACAATTAAAAAATACATGCTTCATAAATCATAAATGTGAGTCAATTAGTCTTAGGGCATATACTAACAAACAAGTGCAGGCAGGGGAGACTGATAATGGAGCGTCTTATTCGTTCCTTCTGTAACTGGAAGTGTATGCACTTGTTTCCACAGGCGTACGTCCAAGACTTACCTCAGACCTTTAGTCATCACTATTTATCTCTGTTTTGGGGAATCCTTCTCAACTGACTAGCTTGAGATCTTTGATGATGCTTTCAGCCTCTTTTGAACATGCGAGTTTTAGAGATTTACTTCAACAACACAAGCAGTGTGGTGAGCCTAATTTTATCGAGTTGCTTCAGTCTTTCTTTGATGTTGCTGGTAAATCGAATAAGGATACTTCTGGAAATATATTTTTGAGAAAAATAATTGTCTTGTAAGGCTCGATGGCATGCAGAGGGCGTTTGAGAGGGGACCGTCCGATTTCTTAGCTGCACTAGAGCAAGAATTATTAAGGAATATGGAAGAGTGTTGAAACAAGAGAAATAGTACTTGTTCCAGAAATCACGTGCAAAATGGTTTGTCGAGGGCGAATGAAATACACGCTTCTTCCATGCATGTGCTCTCATAAAAAAGAAGAAACATATTGTCTCCATGCTCAAGGGTTCAGACAAGACTTAGATTAATGAGCTCGAAGCATTCAAAGCATTGGTAAGGGATTTCTTTTGTTAACATTTACACTTCTGAACAGCCTGCCTCATGTGATACAGCACTACAAGACTCCAGGCTGTTACTGACCCACAAATCAGTAAGTAATGGGTCAATAATTGCTTATTAGTGATTGATTACGGACCAAATATTCAATTGGCCATATTTGGTCAGTAATGGAGTCCAAAGGAATAAAAAGTCAGTTAGTAACTGTGACCGACTGAATTTTAAGAGTTATAAAACTGGAACTTCGATTGGTAATTTAGTTTTTCTAAGTTAAAATAATCAATTAGAAAAATAAATGACCAACTGATGTTTTACATATACAAACTAATATTTCAGTCAGTATATTTTAATTATCGACTGATTTCAGTTGGTAACTATTTAATTTTTTTAAATATTTTATTTATAATTATAATAATATAAAACGAATACATAATATAAAACTAACAAAACATCTAGAATACATATTCTATAAACATTAAATATATACCGAAACAATAAGTTGTTTGATTACTGTATTGCTCGAATGATTAGACCATTATTCCCTCGAATCTGCCCAAAATTTGTGCTTGATTCATCCTAGCTACATGCCTCTGGTTCAGTTGATTTAAATCAATCCCGAAGACCTTAATAAGCGACCTCCCTTAGGTATAATTGGTGTAAGAAGCAATGTTAGTCTTCTCAGTTTGTTGCATCCAGTCAAAGAGTTATAATAATTCAAACTTAGAAATGGGGAAATCTTTGTAAACTTAATTCTAAATAAACAGGCTACAGATTGCTACTAATTTCATATCTTGTTTTGCTTCTTATTTATTCTTTTTCTTTATATGAAACTCTAGAGAATGAGAATGAGATGGAGAATGTGCAAATTGAAAATGCTAATGAGAAGGTAATGAGGAAGCAAGAGAAGCTAATGATATTTGATGAAGAAATGTAAGAGGTGACACATTCATGACAAAAATATGGGGTAGACTTGATAGAAAACTACGTCCCATTATAGATTTTTCTTAAAATTGTCTTCCTATAGGAGATAACAAAATTGGCTTTGTTGAGTTCCTCAGTATAATAGTAAGAATTGGGGAGTAAGCCACTATTGATTTTACAAATTGGCGACTGATACCGGAAGATTGTCTGCTTGATACGTTAGAGGTTGTGAAGGTGGCATATAGTTTTGTTATGCAAGTAACATATAATTGCTTGGTGACTAATTTGATTTAAATGGTAGGCATGTTTTATTTTTCTAAAAAGTGTTGAGTGATGGATATTTTAGTCTATTAGGAAAAAATGGAGAGGTTTGAAAGTTGACCTCAAGGCCAAGTGTCATATACCAACAGAACCTCTCCACTTTCAAACAGCTAATAGGGAAGCACAAGTCAAGGAAGACCAATGGAAATGTCTCTTGGAGTTTTGGGCAACAGATGAGGCAAAGGTAATCTCAGAATCTGTACTACTATTCTGACTAAGTGATTAATGTACAACTAAGTTGCTTATACATTTTGGGGAACATTGACTTAATTCTTTCATTCTTTTTATATGTAATTTTCACAAAGAGAAAAGCAAGAAAAATAAGGAAGTGCCAACCAAGAAGACTATGACTCATACAACTGCCAAATGGTCATTTGAGCTAGTTGGTGTGGATAGATGGTATGAGTTTTTCATTGATCTTTCCTATACTTGATTATTTATTGTACATGGAATATGAAATGCTCTTTTTAGGAAAAAGAACTCAATCACCGTCCCTCTCGAGCTAAAAAGTTTACGAAGTGTTATAAATATAAGGATGGTACTCTTTTTATCTTAAAAGTAGCAAGTGCAATTGTAAGATATTCTCAAATTACACTTTTTTTTTGCTGAATTTTGAAATTACGGCTAACACCTAGGTTTCAATGTGTTCATTTAAAATTTTAATATGTGATAGAGTGCCGTGGATGAATATACCAACCAACTTCCTCCTAATTCAAATGATCCTGTGGCTCCAAATGATTCTTTTGCTCAAGTAATGGATGGTGGGACTAGTTGTTACCCCTAATGACTTATGGGGAAAGGTTCCATCTAAAAAGATTCTTTATCGAGTATTTCAAGAGCAACAAATCATGTTAGAAAAATTGGATTAAAGATATCAAGAGCAAGAGGAACAATTTCAAAAGCAAGAGAAAATGGAAAATATGTTATCTAGGATGCAAAACCTAGTCAAATGACTCACCAATGAACACTAGAATGCCATGTTATTCTTTTAGTCAAGTGCCACTACTACCTTCTCCTCTAAATTAACAGTAATAATAACACTATAGTTTCTAAATTAGTTTATGAATCATTTGTTCTTCAAAATAAGTTTATGAATCAGCTTATGAATAAGTATAGGAATCAGTTTTGTGTTGTGTTGTGTTGTTTGAATTATGTGAACTTTATTTCTATCAATGTGGAGTTATTTTCTGTTGTGTGAACTATGAATGCTTGGCTGCTATGAGATAACAAAATGAAATTATTGTGGAAGTCTTTGCCTGATGTTTTTCATAACATGTTTTTAGAATTTTTGCTTAAAATATTACTTATTTGGTTATTTTCTGCAGTGGGAATTGAGAATACTTGGCTACTTTATCTTTTTATGACATACTTGGATAATCAATTTGGTACATTCCTAGCACTTCAAAACAATTTTCCTCCTAAAGTGTATGTTTCAGCTGGAAATTAACTGCTTCTACTTTGCGTATTAACATGAAATAATTGCATTTTTTTTGCATATGTTTCGTGAGCTTATTCATATTCAAATTGTGGTTATGATTGAAGGTTTTCCTGTTGTTGGTTGTTTTCGTTGTTGTATTTTTGGCATATTGGGACCAAACAATTAGGTTGTTGTAAGATAATGTTGAAGTAAAGAATAGAAATTATTGAGAATTTATGATTCGTGTTTTAATAATTATTGGAAAGGTTAAAAAGAGATAAATTACTAATTTACATATTTTCATGTCTTATGTTAATATACTCTTGTTGTCAGATTTCTTTTGCTTACTGTAAACCAAGAATCTCAATCAGAGATTAAAGCTATTGCCATATGATCAAGGTTTCTTACTCTTGTTAATACACTCTTGTTGCAATATGATCAACGTTTCTTACACCTATCTCTTAGTGGCTAAAGAGATTTCTTATACCGATCTATTTTTTTTAGGTTAAATCTCGTGTGGTTGATCAAAATACTATTGTTGCCAAAGGACTTTTTGTGTCGACGGATCCAATTAAAGAAGTTGGTGACCATTGTTTAGGAACAAATTGGTGTGAAATACATGTTCAAACGGCTATAAGTTGGGATGAATTATTGATGCGACCATATTCAAGTATGGAAACAATTGGCGATGCTATTGGAGCACGTATTGCTTGGCCCTACTAATTGGTATACTTCTTCACATTTATTTCTTTTGATCATTTTTAAATAATCAGGACTTTGTATCTGCTGAGTATTAAAGTGTTTTTAGTTCCATTCTTGGATTAGCTGGCAATGGATGTTTTAGCTAGATAATTATATAGATTCCTGTGTAGTTCAAGAATGCTTCTCTACATCGCTAGTCAAGCAACTTGTGATTCCATGTAATTTTTGTATCAAACAATGAATTTGGTGGATATGTTGTGCTAACCTTTTATTACCGTTTTTTATAATAGTACTTTACTTCGCATTTTCAATCGAGGAATATGATGTAATCTCTGGGCTTGAATTTTATATATTGTTATAGTAATATTAGTTATATACTTGTGAATATTATGATATAGTATTAATATTTGAATGCCAAGATTTTAAACATACAAATATATAACTAAATATATGGATTTGATAGGTGTTTAAAATGTGTTGAAGAAATGTCTTTATATAGTCTTTTTTAGATAAAAATAAATGACTTTATATAGACCTTTAAAGGAATTTACTAAGGAAAAAAATTCCAAAAGACTTTTACGGTGTTTGAATGGACTTTTAAGGGCATTTTCATAGCAAAACAAATTGAGAAAATCTTTTAACGGCATTTAAATGGACTTTTAAGGGCATTTACCTTGCAAAAGAAATTGAAAAAGTCTTTTAAGGGTTTTTCTGAGTCTATATACTACAAAAATTCATAATCAAATAATAATATGGAGGCAGAGTTCAACGTCATTAAAGATATATAAGTTGTCGTTACTAACTGTCTTAGTATATTATTTTTAAAGGAATATTTATTAAGGTGTTTATAAACGCTAAAGGACTATTAAGGCATTGAAACATGTGATGTTTAAAATAAATGCTATAACTTGTAAACACCCTAAAAACGATTTATTAGGGCGTTTTTAAATGTCTCTACTGGCAATGTTTCTTGTAGTAATGGAACCTTCATTCACTAAGTTTATTCAACAAGTCTTCAGAGATAGTACATTTTCGGTAGACTTGAGAGCAAATTTTATCACTTTGATACCAAAAAAGGAGTCTCCAGAGCTGATATCACAGTTTCGACCGATTGTGCTTTGTAACATTCTCATGAAAATAGTGTCAAAGGTTATGTCTAATAGGTTTAAGCCTATAATGCCTAAGCTCACCAGTGACACACAAAGTAGTTTCATTCCAAGAAGGCAAGAATCAGATCAAATCTCTCTAGCCTAGTATGTTATTCATTCTATGAGACAGAAGAAAGGCAAACAAGGGTTTATGGCAGTCATAACTTATTTGGAAACAGCATACGACTGAATGGAATGGGACTTTTTGGTCAATGTTCTACACCAAATCAGTTTTGATGCTTATGGGGTCGATTTGATCATGAATTATACGTCTATGGCTTTTCTCTCAATCCTTTAGAAGGGCAAAAACTTGGTAGTTTCACACTATCTAGAGGAATCATACATCGGGATCCTCTTTCGGGTTTTTTTCTTACTTGAGTCCAATTTCAAGAAATGGGTACTAAAGAGGCCTAGTTTTTTTTTAAGTTCTGAAACTGGGCATAACTCACAGTCATTGTGTGTTATCTCAAGCGATAACGCACAATAGTTGTGCGTTATCCCTAATCACACTGCTTAAGCCACGTTAAGTCGTGCTTAATGCGTTAAAAACTGAGGTGGCGCTGAGCTGGCATAGATGTGGCGATAATGCACAACCATTGTGCGTTATCATTCATGATAACACACGTCCATTGTGCGTTATTATGAGTGATAACGCACAATGACTGTGTGTTATCACATTATAAACCCTAATACCCCAGCCGCCTCCTTTCTTCTTCTCCTTATTCTTCCTCCTTATTTATTCTCTCTTATTTCCGCCTCCTTTCTTCTTCTTTTTCTTCTTATTTCCACCTCCTTTTTTCTTCTCTTTCTTCTTCCTCCTTATTTCTTCTCTCAATATTTCTGCTTTCTCTATTTCTTCCGCCTCAATATTTCTGCTTTCTCTAGTTTCTCTCTTTCTTCAGCCTCCTTATTTCTTCTTATTTCCTTCTTTCTTGTTTCTAATTTCCTCCTTGAAAATTTTCGCCCTCATCCGTTGCCGCTGCCACTTGGTAAGTTCTTTTTCTCTTCCATTTATTTTCTTTCTTCTTCTTATACTTTGACTTCTCTTCTTCTAATACTTTTGTATTTAATTTCGAAATTTATAGTTAAAATTTAGTTAATATTTGAAGTTCAAGTTTGACTCTATGAAACTTTCTTTGGAGTACGAAGGTTATTAAAGATTTGTAGTGGAAAACGATATACTAGAGCTGCATTTTTTATTTTCGGTACTTTTTTAGTTATTTAAATTAATTGGTGTATTATTTATTAATTTCAATTATTGTGTATTTGGGTTTGTTATTTGTTGTTTGTTAATCATTTTTATGAATTTTATTTGTTAATTTGTGTTAATTCATTTTTTTGTGAAAGTGCGGGTTTGGATTTATGTTTAAAATTGTTGTTATTAATAAATTTGTGCAAGTTTGATCATTTTATGTATATAATTATTTTTCGTATTGCAAAAGTGATCTTAAGGTGATGAATTATTTTCATGAATTTGTTTGGATAATTAGCGTTTAATTCTTTACGTTACTTTATGATTATTTGAATTTTTTTTAATTATTTAGATAATTATTTCTCATATCTCATATAAATTTTTGAGTAAAAAAGATGAGAACCTGTAATTTGGGGTTTTTCCTCTTCTGTTATTTTTTGTATTTTTTTTGTAAATACTAGAACCGAAACTTGGAAATTTAGAGTTTAGTAATTAATACTTTTATTTAAACTCTAAAACCATAATAGTGAATTTACGAAGTAGTAAAATACTTACTTATATAGTATACTATAAGTAACCTTAAAAAACTTAAAAAATCTAAACTTTAAATAATAGAAAACTTAAAAATCTATTAATAACATCAAAAATTTTACATCAAACATTAAACCGTAAAACTATAAAACTTTTAACAGTAAATCTTAAAAAGCCAAAATCATAATATTAAAATCCTATAGGTATATTATAAACACTTTAAAACCCCATAAAATTGATTTTTGAAACATTAAAAAATAAAACTAGAAACTCTGTAAAAGTAAACTCCAATAAACTCTAAGAACCTTAAAATTGATATTTTAAATATTAAACCGTGAAACTGTAAACTTTGTAACAGTAATCCCTCTTACCTTAAAATCTTAATATTTTAAACGTTAAAGCATAAAACTCTAAACTTTGTAACAGTAAACCCTAAAAAAAACTAAAATTTGAATATTTTAAACATTAAATCGTAAAACTGTAAACTTTCTAACTGTAAACCCTAAAAATGATATTTCAAACATTAAACCGTAAAACTCTAAACTTTCTAACCACAAACCCTAAAAACTCTAAAATCTTAACAATTTAAACATTAAAACGTGAAACTATAAACTTTCTAGACGTAAATCGTAATAACACATAAATCCTAATATTCTTGATAATTAACTGTAAATTATACAACATTGAAAACCCTGAAAACCCTAAAAATACTAAATTTGATATGCTAAAAATATACAAACCCTAAAATGAAGTGTACCATAAAGAATGCACCTTAAAGAGTTTGGAATTAGAATTTATATAAAAATTTTTACTTTTAATATATAGATATTGACCGTAACTCAAACTATAAATAATGTAGATGGAAGAAGTCTCAGCCCACGTGCATCCGGATCCCATAGTCTCTGATGTTTTATCGAGACAGCACGAGCATCGATCTGGTTTGATCTGGAGTGGGGACCACGAGACGTATTTTACTGATCTTAAGTGTAGGCGTTTCGGGCGCAACCTATTCCAGTGCTACAGTACGACTCTCGGTAGGTTGGTGGAGCTTATTGATAGAACTGGATTGGGAGGAGTGTTTAGATTTGGTTATATTGGGCTAGATCACGCACTCATTACCACATTAGTAGAGCAGTGAAGACCGGAGACTCACACATTTCACTTGACCTGTGGTGAAGCCTCAATAACCCTGCAAGATGTACAGGCCCTGTGGGGTTTAGGGATAGAGGGTTTGGCCGTTACCGGCCTTAGCTGGAGTGTAAACCCTAAACAGTACTGGATTGAGTTTATCGAGAGACTTCTTGGTGTGCAGTTGTCTCTCAGCCACTTTTCTGGATACAAGGTCAAGAAGGAACCTTTCGACGCACGGATCTTGAGAGCGTTTACCGGTTCAGAGATCGATGATGATCTAATCTTGCGCGCTCGTGGATTTATTTTCTTACTCATTAGCGGACATATGCTTTTCGACTTCTCCGGGAACTTGGTTCATGTGTGCTACCTCAGTTTATTAGAGGATATTGATGCCATCAGGACATATAGCTGGGGTAGCTGCGTTATTGGATTTTTGTATAGGCAGTTGTGAACGGCAGCATTAAGGGATGCACGACAGATAGGGGGAGCCTTAGTCTCACTACAGATTTGGGCATGGTCGCGTATATCTGCATTACGGCCTCAGCTGATTACGGATGTTCAGGCCAACCCTCTTACTTCTTTTGGCGCTATATGGTGCACATCCTTTGACTATAGCCAATTGCCTACGCACACTCTCGTGACATACAGGGACCAGTTAGATTTCATGCCATCTGATCAGGTTCGTTTTAAAATATTTGTATTATTTGTAATTAATTGAGATTTTTTATGCACTTAAATTTTTATTGATTTTGAATTTTGACTTGAAAGTTTATATGGCTCCCTTATCTTGACCGTGCTCTGGTTCTATCTGACCTGTGGCGGGCAGAGGTCCCACTCATCTGTTATGAGATAGTGGAGTACCACTATCCCGGGCGTGTGATGCACCAGTTTTCACGGGCTCAGATGGTTCCAGATGCATGTGATACTCGTCTGGACCAGCACTAGATTCAGCTTAGGGGGAATGACAACACTTACTGGGCGACACAGTATGCTATCCATGTAGAGGCCTCGCTACAGTGGCGACTTCACATTAGGGATGACTCTACCCTAGCTACTGAGGTGTCATCATACCCCAGTAACGAGTATATCAGATGGTATCGGGTATCACACAGGTTTACATCTGCAATCCAGTTAACCGTGATACCCGTTCGCATAGATATCAGCCTGCCGGGGTGGACAGACGGATGAAGGTACGTTCTACAAATAGATTTTGTTTTCTTAAAAATATTCTCATGCATTTCAGTTATTTATGTTGAATTCTAACGGTTTAATTTATTTACTTATTTATTTATTTAAAATTTTTTTTTTTTGTTTAGACTTCCATGTTGCAGGAGGTGGATGATATGGCTTCAGTGGTGATACAGGAACCACCTCCTGATCCTTCACAGATGGCCATGTTCGCAAAGAAAGTGCAAACGATTATTCGAACGTGTATGGCTCTACCGGCAGTACTTTGGGTTGCACTCCATCGTAGCAACATATCCAACAGACGTTCCCTGTACAACCGTCGCGTCGCCATTCTCGGGAGCACGTACCGGACCGGGGTGCCGTGGAGTTAAGAGGGGCGCTCGCAGACAGCCTGGTCGTGGAGCAGGTGGTGGACGCCCTCTTATATCGCCTTTTCCAAACAGGCACGAACATGTCAACCCCGGACATGTAGAGATAGATAGGGGTGAGGGATCTGGAGGTGGACAACCGACTATTGACCCATTTGACAGCCCGAATTTAGATATATCTTCTTTCAGTTTGGGTTTGACGCCAACTTCCCAGTCACTTCCTAGTGGATCCGGGACATCGCAGATGCTTCCTCCTCTTGATTTAGGGGTTGTCTCATTTCAATTACCACATTCTACATCTTTCGGGTTTTCTGGGTTTCATGCACCCCCTCATCTGGGCACAGCCGGTTCATCTACACTGCATCAGCCTATATCGCAGGCATCTTTATCCCATGAAGAGGAGCGGACGAATAACATGGATGGTGTATAGCATTACGGATTCGAGCATCGTATTGGTAAGAAGACAACGAGGTTCACGCCATCTGACTTGTCGTAGTTATAATTAGTATTTTCTAGTTTTCATTCCCATTTATATGTAAATTAAATTTCTATATAAAGTATTCAGTTAATATTTATATTATTGATTTATTTGTTTCACGTATTTCAATTATTGATTATTTTGTTTTAGGAAAAAGCCAAAAAATTCACATAAATAACATTTTTAATTTGTTTTGGAAAAGCAAAAAACTAAAAGCAGAAAAAAATAATATTTTACATTTTAACAAATCTTTTAATTGATTTGAAAAAGGAAAAAATAAAAACCGGGAAAATGTGAAATAGAAAAAATATTTACTGAGGAGAACACAAAAAAAAAAAAAAAAGAAAAAAAATATTGAAGATAACAAAAAAAAAGTCTACTGAAAAAAAAGTAAAAAAAAGAAGATAACGCACAACTATTGTGCGTTATCTTTAAGGATAACGCACAATAGTCATGCGTTATCTTCATGGATAACGCATGACTGTCGTGCGTTATCATTGAAGATAACGCACGACTGTTGTGTGTTACCTTTAATTGTCACCTCCTCAGGACAATAATTCACTCATCTCAGCTCATTGTCACCTAGTTTAGGACAGTAATTCACTAATCTCAGCTCATCACAGGACAATAATTCACCCATCCCAACTCATTCCAGGACAATAATTCACTCATTCCATTACTTTTTACTCATCCCAATACAATAATTCTCGCATCAGTCATTCAAAAGTATTCGCTCATTTTATTACTTTATAAATACATTTATTCATTCTTTTCTCTATCTACAAAACACTTACAGCATATCCAACTTCTCTGTCTAAACAATCCATTCATTCTTTTTCAATTCATAAAGTTCTTAACATCTTCATATTTCATCTTTCCTCAACACTTAAGTTAAATCGTTTTAAAATGGAAGCAATGAACCCTGTTAGAGTGATGCTATTTTGAGATTCTAAAATTGCAAGAGATGCATATGGGCCCTATTTTACTAGAACAATTCGAAAAGGTTGGACATTGCCAACGAACCGAATGATTTCACATAACGAACTGGTAAGGAAAATATTGAAATACCGAGATACGGATCCCAATCTCTAGAATGTTCGAATGACAATGAGGGTGCCTTCATAAGAAGTGCACCATATATTTTACTTTAATGTATATAGCATGAACAACGATGAAGAAATGCGTTATTTATGGACTATTCCACCCCACATAGTGAAGGAAGGGATTCATATTCTTGTTGAATTCGAGCATATCCAGCAACAAAATATTCCAATTACACAAGACAGAAATACAACAATTTTGCCGGAACATATTACAGCGGTAACACAAATGGTTTCTGATGAACCGCCTATATTGTACAATACTGTCAATAACGATGACGATGAGGTTGACGGATTAGACAGAGATGATGCCATTCCTAGTTAATCTGAACTGGATGATGACAATGACCGAAAAGAAGGAGAGTTCAAAACTCCCCTGAACCCTGTAAATCCTGTCAGCCTAGTAATCGAAAACATAGTGCCACAATGGGAGAGCAGCCAATAGTTCAGCCGTGCTAGGTATGACTACACACATTCTGGAGTATTCCTAGATATGGGCTCTGGTTTTTCTATAGATGACCTGGTAGAACCTGGTACCGTCCAATTACTCGATTGGAACGATTCCATGACCGACATATAGTTCGGCATGAGATTCATTGACAAAGTGCAGGTAATAAGTGTGGTTCATAAGTGGTCCATCAGTGTGGGACGTGAATAGTGAGTTTTGAAAAGTAAGATTGACACATGGACCACAAGATGTTACCATCACAGTGACAATAATTACTGTTTATGGTACATCCGTATAAAAAGAAAGCCACGTTCAGTCGATGGGAAATAACCGGATTTGTAAAAGGAAACACATGCCTTGTACAAATTGAGCAAAACAAGCACAGAAACTTGTCTTCAAAATTTATATAAATTTGTATATCACACCTAGTTGCCAACGACCCTGAGATACCTGTGTCGAACATCATTCAAGAAGTACAGGTATTGTTTCAAACGGGTTGTACTTACAAGCGGGCATGGTATGCTCGAAAATTTGCCATCAAGAGAGTTTTTGGTAGCTGGGATACAACCTTAAATATTTTACCTAAATACTTACAAGATGTATAAGATTTAAACCTGGGGACTATATATGAATTTTTGCTTCACAGAACAAGCAGTCGCCCTAGTTATATTTTCAAATTTGTTTTTTGGTGTTTTTCGCCATGTACAGACGGATTTCGATATGGTCAGTGATTTCTGTGGATGGAACACACTTAAGGGGACCATACAAGAACGTGCTGTTAATTGCAAGTGCGTAGGATGCAAATAATCACTTGTTCCCACTTGCTTTTGCAATTATTGATAAGGAATCCTTCAAGAGTTGGAATTGGTTCCTTAAAAATTTGCGAGAATACATTGTCAAAGATCGCCACATATGACTCATTTCTGATCGCCACAAAGGTATTTTCTCTGCTATTTAAAGTCAACCTTTTTGGCAACCACCATTTGCAGTTCACCGGTTTTGTTTACCCCATATTCGAGCAAATTTCAACAAGACCTTCAACAACACAAAATTAAAAAGCTTGATGTGGCAGGTAGAACATAATCTAAACAATGGAAATTTGACCGTGTAATGAAAGAAATTCAACAAAGAAATGTTGATGCTTACATTTACTTGATTAAGTTGGACCCAGAGAAATGGACACTGTTGCATGATGGTGGTCACAGACACGGTATCATGACAACTAACATTTTTGAAGCACATAACAGTGTGTTGAAGAAAGGTAGGGTTCTACCTTTAAAAGCCTTGGTTGAACTAATATTCAACAAACTAATTAAGTACTCTCACCAACACCGTGAAGAGGCCGAAAATTGTGTGCATTCATTTCCAACACGAATTCTTGACAAGTTCTTGCAGATTGAAATGACATCAAGAGAACACAAAGTTACAACTTACAATCTGCAAGAGGGGATATATATGAACAAATCTCCAATCCGGGTTTCTGGTACGGGCAACAAGGTCTATACATTGCGGATAAATAATAAATTTTGCAGTTGCGAAAAATGAAAAACACATACATTGCCTTGTTCTCATGTTCTTGCAGTGTGTAGAGAAAATGGGTCAAGAACAGATACTTATGTGCCGGAGATATATTCGCGACAAACGTACAGAAGAACTTACCAAGCGAATTTTCATCCGGTCTTGAGTGAGAACTTTTGGAGGGATGTTCCTTTTAGTTTAACATTTTATCCTCTAAACATGAAAATGGAACGGGGTAGGAAACAGGGCAAGCGATTTAAGGGGGAAATGGATTATAGAAATCCGAATTCTCCCCCAAGATGTGGCAGATGTCACATGCTGGGACATAATAGGAAAAATTGTAATAACCTCAGACCGAGCAATGTGTAAGTTTGACATTTTCTTGTAATTGTTGTAATAAAACATGTTTCTATTAATGAAATTTTTCTTTCAATTTATTCTAATTACTACATCATTGCTTTAAATTTTTACAATATCTTTAGTATTACTTCTTTAAATAACTTGAGATGAAATAGTTAAAAGTTAAATATATTTTCCAAGAAAATGATATAAATATAATCATCATAAATACACTTAAAATAAGTTAAATATAATAAATACAGTCTTTTTAAAAAAATTATACAAATATAAGTGATAAAGTCAATTTTTGGTACAAATAAACACCTTAAGTTTTAATTATTAGCCTTTGAAAATATTTTATTTATTTATTAGTCATAATTATATTTAATTTATTTTATTTATCTTTGTGCAGATTTCTAAAAAAAGAATGGAAAATAAAGATTCCGTATTAAATTTGGTAAAGGGAAGCTGCAGTATTTGAATCCTTTAAGGATTAGGATTAGAACTTTAGTAGAATCCTTTAAGGATTAGGATTTTGCTTCTCTTTTGTCTATATATAGAAGAGCCACACAAGAAGAGAGGAGGAGAAAAAAAGAGAAGAGCTGCAACGACTTTCAATTGGAGAAGAAGAAAGCCATGATCTACTCTAAGAAATTGGTTCCTTCTTTCCCTTTAACCATGAACTAATTTTCTTTTTTAGAATCATGATGAAACCCTAGCCATGTAACATTGGTTTATTTTAGTTCTGGAGATTTATTATATTATTTATATGATTACATATCTTGGAATGTTTCTTGGTTTGATGCAATTAATTCTTTGTGATTGTTCTTATAGAAGAATTATTTGGGTTAGTTGATATTTTTATCCATGCTTGATTCTTGTAGTCTTGAGTATGAGAGATATGTAATTTTTGCAAGTATATTGTGGGTCTTAGAATTGAATAGTTCATGCTAATTTTAGATGATTTATGTCATAGGAATGAATAAGTCATGCTAATGGTTAGATGGATTATGTCATGCATTTAAACATAATATATTTCTTTAGTGAATCGAAGCTTGTAGCCTAGATCACCACATAGAGGTTTAATCTTTTCTCCTAAATAGAATTAAATCATTGTTATATAGGTTAGTGGTGGATTCAAGGTTCTAAATCATCTTCTTTGGTTAATCTCCTGTTAGTTTCAGTTTATTTATTTTATTCATTAGTTTTAATTTATTTAGGAATAATAATAAAATCTCATTCTTATTTTTGTAAAATTAATTTAGGAACATAATAATTTAAGTAGTTAAGCCTTTCTCTATGGTTCGATACCCTTATACTTCCATATTACATTGATCTTGTGCACTTGCAAGTATTGGGTTTAAAACTTTATTATAAAAATCCCGATCAATAAGTTTTTTCCCAAAAGAAATTTTCATTAAAAAAGTTTCATTCAAAAAAAAATTAAAAAAATAAAAATACAAAAAAATTTTAAAAAATTAAAAAAAAATTACGTGCCTGATAACGCACAACGAGTGTGCATTATTGTTTAATAATAACGCACAATCGTTCTGTGTTATCAACCACATCGGCTGATTAGTGGAAAAACCGTAATTATGTGATAACGCACAATGGTTGTGCGTTATCATTATAGATAATGCACAACCACGGCCAGTTCCAGATTTAAAAAAAAAAAAAAAAAAAAAAAGTCTGGGCCTCTTTACTACCTATTTCTTGAAATTGGGCTCAAGTAAGAAAAAAACCTCCTCTTTCCCTATATTTGTTTGTCTTGTGTATGGAGGTGCTTAGCCAAAAAAGTCACTTGGCTATGGAAGTGAGAAAATGGCAAGAGATTCGTCTCACAAAAGGAGATCCGATGCTGTCCCATTTGTGCTTTGCAGATAACTTGCTCCTATTTGAGATTGTCAATATGAAACAAGTTGAAATGATGGAAGGAATTCAAAGGAAGTTCGGCAATTTTTCAGGCCAGAAGGTGAATGGAAAGTCTAAGCTTTTATTTTCGACGAATGTAAAGCCCGAGGTCAGTTCGTGGGTTTTCTCTCGTGCTTGTATCCCAGTTACGCAAGACCTAGGCGTGTACTTGGGCATACCCTTGTTACATAAGATAGTCGGGAAGAGTACTTACCATTTTTTGGTGGAGAATGTGAGGAAAAAACTTAGTGCTTAGAAAGGGAGGAACATGTCTATGGACTCTGATGCTTGCTGATTCAGGTCTCATCCTCCACTGTTGCATCATACGCAATGCAGACCACTTAATCCTTATACACACCTTCAAGTTGCTAGAACAATCTAACCGAGGATTTCTTTGGCGGATAATGTTCCTGGGTAGCATTTCCTAGACGAAGGTCATGCAACCGAAAGAAAGAGAGGGAGTACGATTCTGAGACATATAATGGAAGTTCCTCATACATCACTCGTAAGATCGGCCTAGAGATTTCTGTGGAACCGAGAACAATTATGGGTTCGAGTTCTTAGCGCCTAATAGGTGATCTACGGGGGCATAATCTAGGTAAGGTTTTCTGAAGTGCATCATATTCTTGGTGAAGTCTATTTGAGGGATACCAATTCTTATTAAATGTCCTTTGTTCAGAAATTTAGGGCGCAGAGAAGAAATAATATTGAATGCTTCACTTCATTGTCTTGATTTGTCTTGATTGATTAGTTATTCATTATGATCTACTATTTATAAGTTACAAAGTATCCTAATCCTAATCAATATAGGATTCTAACCAACCACTAATAAGGAATACTGCTATAATAATAGCATAATACAAAGTATCCTAGTTATAATCAATATAGGATTCTAACCAAATAATCTCTTATAGAATCCAAGATAATCTAGGAGAATCACATACCGATGTGATATCTCCAACACCCTCCCTCAAGTTGGAACATGCAAAATTGCATGTCCAACTTGCCATACTTTTTAATTTTTTTTTCATAACGTGCAAATTGCACATCTGGTAGTCTTCCACCATCTGTCGCTGTTGTCTTTACCATCACTCGCTGTCGCTACGATTTTTGTCATCAATCGCTGTCGCTGTGGTTTTTTTTTTTCATCAATCGCTGTTGCTGTGGTTCTTCCATCAGTCGCCGTCGTTGTGATCTTCTTCCATCAGTCGCAGTCGTTGTGATCTTCTTCCATTAGTCGCAGTCGTTGTGGTTTTCTTCCATCAGTCGCAGTGGCTTCCGTAATCCATCATCGAAAATTCTTTTGATGTCGCTTTAGAGTTTTTTTTCGATAAAGCAACCATCAATGTCCAATGTCAATTTCTAAATCTAGGTGCTTCAAATATTTCATTGATGGAACGTGCAAATTGCACATCTGGTAGTCTTCCACCATCGGTCGCTGTTGTCTTTACCATCACTCGCTGTCGCTATGGTTTTTGTCATCAATCGCTGTCGCTGTGGTTTTTTTTTTCATCAATCACTGTTGCTGTGGTTCTTCCATCAGTCGCAGTCATTGTGATCTTCTTCCATCAGTCGTAGTCGTTGTGATCTTCTTCCATTAGTCACAGTCGTTGTGGTTTTCTTCCATCAGTCGCAGTGGCTTCCGTAATCCATCATCGAAAATTCTTTTGATGTCGCTTTAGAGTTTTTTTTCGATAAAGCAACCATCAATGTCCAATTTCAATTTCTAAATCTAGGTGCTTCAAATATTTGTCGATGAAGCTACCTGACTTGAATATGATTTATAAAAAAAAATATAATCTCCTAAATTTTTATTGAAGCAAATTAGAAGAAATATTAGAAACCTAAAAAAACGTGTCCAAACTGAACGAAAAGAATTGTTTAAACTAAATGAAAAAAGAATAAAGTCATAGATGTGAAAGATTTTTTTTCTTTTTCTTCTTCATTTTCAAACCTGGCTCTGGCTCTGATACTATGTTCAGAAATTTAGGGCGCAGAGAAGAAATAATATTGAATGCTTCACTTGATTGTCTTGATTTGTCTTGATTGATTTCTTATTCATTATGATCTACTATTTATAAGTTACAAAGTATCCTAATCCTAATCAATATAGGATTCTAACCAACCACTACTAAGGAATACTGTTATAATAATAGCATAATACAAAGTATCCTAGTTATAATCAATATAGGATTCTAACCAAATAATCTCTTATAGAATCCAAGATAATCTAGGAGAATCACATACCGATGTCATATCTCCAACATCCTTGAACGGGTTGTCGGAGATGGTGCGTTCATTTGATTATATTTAGATGACTTGTTGGGGGAGGGGAGACTTGTAGATCACTGCTGAAGGCTGCTGCCCTCTAATCTAGTCTGGCGAGCACTATCGTCTTACATCTTTTGGAATGTTCCACGGGAAACACTTTCGTTGGTTCAATCTTGGCAAATTTTGGTGATTAATAAGTTGAAATTGGTGCTCCGACACAATTTAAGGATGTAGTAGATCGACCAAAGTGGGAGTTCATTAGCTCTGATTTGTTATCAGCAAAGTCAACTCATCAGCAGAAGCTTCTCTTCCTTCGTATGATTTCGAGCAGTGGGGGCTATTGTGGGCTTGCTCCAGCCTTCTGTCAATCAATTTATTCTTTTGGAAGGTGAGAAGACGAAATTTGAAAACAAAGTTGTTGCTAGCTTCTTGTGGTATCTTGGCTGATCCGTACTGCTCCTTGTGTTTCTGAGGAATCGAACCTCCATGTATTTCGAGATTGTTCAGCAGTAACTACAATTTGCCAAGCTTGTTCTTACACTCCACCTTGTGTGGTCATTCTTTGAAATATCAGATGTTATTAGCTATGTGGATTGGAACTTATCTCAGCAATGGAATATTCTGTCATGCTTAATCTCGATTTGGATCCTCCTTTTCCAAATTACATGTTTACGGATTTAAAGATGGAAGAATAATAGTATGGTGTTTGAGGAGGATGGTGACTAAATGTCACTTAGCTCTAATTTTGGCTTTTTATGAAAATATGTTTTGGATTTGTTATCATCTGAAGCTGTGGCTGGGATGCCTTCTTATTAAGAATTCACTATTCTAGCACATCATTAAGCTAATAATGCTTGCTTTTTCACTTGCTTTTTCATGCATTACTTTCAACTATATATATACATTTTAATACGATCCTAACCTACCATAAGTATAATAGTGTAATAAGGGATACTAACATATTCCTAGCTAATTAGATTAATTTCGGGAAAGGAATTATACAAGATTATACAAGATTATGGACATATGCTAAAATACAACAAGGAAAACACATTCTAAATGCTAGAAAGGAAAGAATATATGGAGAGAATATATTACTATTCCAACACCCCCTCAAGTTAGCGCGTAGAGGTTGCTAACGCCCAATTTACCCATCAGTGCATGAAACTGGGAATATCAGAAGGCCTTGGAAAAAAGATCAACAGGTTCAACATCAACAGGAATGTAAGCCGAAGATATACGATTAGCTTGAAGCTCATCACGAATGAAGTGATAGTGAATTTAAATATTCTTCATTCGTTCATGAAATATCGAATAATTGGAAATGTGCAAGGCAACCTAATTATCACCATGGACAGGAGTAGGACAAAGCGGAGGAATGTTTAGATCACGAAAAAGATACCACAATAACTTAAGTTCACATGAACTAACGGCCATAGAACAATACTCGATCTCTGCAAAAGATCGAGACATAAAGTGTTGGCTTTTAAACTTCCAAGATATAGGAGAGCACTTTGAGGGATAAAATAACAAGTTAGAGATATCGAGTTAGGGGACAACACGCCTAACTAAAATCACAGTAAGCTCAAATCTGAACATTAGCATTTATAGGGAGGAGAGGTCCTTGTCCAATAGCACCTTTCGGATTTCGAAGAACAAGGATAGCAGCCTTATGATGCTCTTGCCGAGGTTGATGCATATATTGGGCAAGGATATATTTCTAGAATATGCCAAATCAGTTATGGTAATAGTAAGATAAATAAAATAACCAACCACAACGATAAGAATCAGAAGAAGATAAATTTGGACTCTTACCTTTGCCCAAAGTATGATTATGTTCTTTAGAAAAGCCCACAGGTTCAACCCTAAGCAAGCTTGCATCATTTAGAATATCCTATGCAGATTTCCGTTGGTAAAGAAAAATACCTTTGGAACTTCTAGCAACTTCAATTCCCAAAAAATATTACAAAAAACCCAAGTCCTTCATGTGGAAATAAGAGCAAATGCTGCTTTAAACTTAGAATAGCAGTAGAATCATTTTCAAGAATGATAAGATCATCAACATACACAAGAACAGAGAGGAAAAGATTAGAAGATGTGTTAGTAAATAAAGAGTAATTGGAACGAGATTGTCGAAAACCACTCCTTTTAAGAGCATCCGATAATTTAGTGAACTAACAACGAGGAGTTTGATTAAGTCCATAATGAGATTTCTTCAAACGACAAACTTGCCCTTCATGACCTTTAGAGACATTCAAAGGAAGTTTCGTGTGAACCTCCTCAATAAGATCACCATAGAGTAATGCATTTGAACATCCATTTGATGAATGACCCGGGCAATAACAGTAAGCAAAGTGCAAACATTGACCATTTTGGCAACAAAAGCAAAAGTTTCATTATAGTCCAGGCCCTCAACTAAGGTATTACCCAAAATAGCCAAACGAGATTTATAATGCCCAATGCTTCCATCATCATTCCGTTTAATCTTATACACCTATTTGCAGCCCAAAAGCCTTCTTGTCAGGGGGCAAATCAGTAAAATCACAAGTGTTGTTTCTTTCCAAAGCCTAAATTTCACATTGTATAGCCTCTCGCTAGGGAAAATAAGGTACAACCTAAGAAACTAAGAAGGCTTACTATCAATGGTAATAGTTGCAAGAAATGCTTTATAACTAGGAGAGAATTTATCACTAGTGACATAGTGTGAAAGAGGATAGGGGCACATACTTGAGTTTAAAGATTAGGGACCAGAGATAGAGATCGGCGAAGGTATATCACTTTGTAACGTGTTATAGACATAATCTTTGAGTTTGAAGGAGGATGATGAGTACTTTGATTATGACGAAGAGAAGAATTTTCTATAGAAAGGGGAATGGATAAAGGAGGAGGCTGCCCTATGAGGCCCAAGTCCAACATGTATAATAGCGGATTTGGAATGTTCTGGGTGATGAGAAGAAAGTGGGCTTGAATAGGAGTTGGCAGAGAGTTGAGGTATAGCTTAGGGAAATAATATCAGTGGGCTACAGAAGTGAAATCTCACATGTGTCAATAGAAATAAGGTCTAGGAAGATGGCTCGGGGCCCAGATGAGGTTGGACGTTGGCCTTGGTCTGCGTAGGAGAAACAATAGACTGGGTGATGGAAATTGGATGCGATGAAGTGGCTGGTGAGAAGAATCTGCCCATCATTAAATAAAGGAGATGGGTCCAAAGGAAGATATATATCTGGTCGTATGTATGTTGGGAAAATATATCTAAATGGGCTAGTAAATTGTTTTCTTGCCCAAGGGAAGGTGGTTGATATGGAAAAATAGTTTCTTCAAAAATGACATCACATGAATAAAAAATTTCATGGGTTTCAAAGTCATACACGGTCCATCATTTCTTGTCAGAAGGATAACCTAAAAAAAAAAATGGCCACTGCAAGGGTGAACTTTATCAGAAGAGCAGATATGAACACGTCATAAACAACCACAAAAAAGAAGTTGTAAATTATGTAGGTATTTTCGGAAAAGAACTTCAAAAAGGGATTTACCATTTAGTATTGAACTGGGAGTACGATTAATCAAATAAACTGCAATTTTAATGCTTTTTCCCATGAAATTATTTCGTAAAAATTGATTGAGAAGTGCCCAAGCTATATTAAATATGTGTCTATGTTTTTGCTCGACTCTCCCATTTTCTTGAAGTGTGTAGGTCATGTAAGTTTGATAAAGAATGCCATTTTTAAGAAACAAAGATTTACGACTGATGAATTAGTGCCATTGTTGGAGCGAACACAATTAATAGTTTTATTAAATTTAGTTTGTATCATCACAAAGAAGATTTCAAAGTAAGTGCGAACTTAAGTCTTATCATGGAGCAAATAAACCCAAATTGCTTGAGAATAATTATCCAGAAGAGTTACAAAAGAAGATGACCCACAATGATGTGAATCCTCAATTTTATTGCAATTTGATTCCTTCACTTTTGAAGGATCACCTCCATGGTTGAAGAGCTTGTATTAAAGATTTGAAATTCACACACTTCACTATAAGAACCTATGGAGATCAAACTATAAACTCCACAGTGCGAGGGAGAACTCTTTCCCCACTTAGCAAAAAGAACCATAGAGAATGAAATCTCTACACAAATTGGAAGACCTAAATCATAAATTATCCAAAGAAACCATAACTTCTAAGATTAATTGAAGAAGGAATTAAATATGGTCAATTGATCTCATAGGCCTTCAATCTAAAACATCAACTGATCACTCACTAAAGAAGGAAACCCCTAGAGAACTAGCTAAGATAAGTTGAAGAACTTTCGAACCCACAAGGGAATTCTCTTGATTTAAATTATCTTTTCATCAAAATCTAGCCACAAAATGAGGCAGAAAGGGGTATTTAATGGAAACCCCTAACTTACTCTTAACCCTAGTGATTAGGAAAGATTTAAAAAATTATATTAACCCTTAATGAAGTAAATTACATGTCTAGAAGTGAAAGAAACCAAAAATTAAAACTAAGACAACGAAATACTACAAATGAGCTGTAAGCAGACGTGGCTGGCTGGAGGAACCTATATGGGGCTGGTTGGTCTTGAGTTTGTTGGCAACTTTTGGGCAGAAGCTAGCCAGAGCAGACAGCGCGCTAGGCCGTTGGGGCTAGCAGGTCTTGTAATTCACCATCCTTGTTTCGTATGTTGAATACAGTGGCCGAGAGCTTCGAATTTGGTTTTGTCGTGCTTCTTCATGATTTTAATGGTTCATGGAAGTTTTGTAAACTCTTCCAAGACTTTGACTTACCTACAAAATTCTTCATTCGAAGCTTCCATCCATGATATCTTTAACCCTCCAATGCAAATAGTTACTTCTCCAAAAAATGTAGGAAGATCATTGGTCATTTTCGTATGCACAAGAAGATTTTTCACAGTAAGGCCCCCAAAACATTCCATTGAACTAAATCAAATATGGCAGTTTCCTTATTATCACTCAATCGAAAGGAAGTTCGAGTTTGTTTAGATTGCAAAGAAACAATGAAAGTTTTCAATTTAGAAGAATCAAACTAAATATCTTTCAGATTATTCATAACAGAATATGAAGGGTGTCCTAAGCATTTATGAAGTAAATCAGACGAGGAAACAAAAACATGAAATGCTTGTACCAGTAAGAAATGGTAGACCTTGTTAATTAATCTACCTACTCCAATCCCCATCCTCGTAGTACAGTGTTGTATCACAAAGCAACATAAACAATTCCCACATGATAAGAGAGATGTTGGTGCGATAATTAGGAAATCGATATTAAATGACTTGTCATATTAGGCACATAAAGAACATTTGTCACCAGTAAATTAGAACTCAAGAAAATACTGCCTTCATAACATGCTTAAGTTCTAGAGCCATTAGGTAAGCCAATAAAAATTAGAGCAATAGCATTAAGACTAAATAAAATGTCACATATTTTAATCATGTTTCTCGAAGGCCTCGAATCTATTCGCCAAAAACTATCCGAAGGATTGCTTTGGGCATAAGAGGGTACCATTATATTTGCAAAAGTGCAGGGTTGAAAGGTTTGCATAGCCCCACCCTATGGACTCTACTACTGATTGGATTAATGGTAGTCTGTGGCGGAGCTGGAATAGACAAATTCCAGGATTGAATGGAAGGAAGAGGAAGAAGAGGAAAGAGTTTCCCTCTTCATTATGGCCATCTCATTTTTTCAATCAATTTGGTCTCCATTCCCCCACCCCCCCTCCCCCCCATCAATTTGGTCAGCAATTTTTGCTCCCAGAGAGCATATTATGATGGCAATCTAAGTTCAAAATTTTCACACTTTGAGAAAGGATGATCGGTACCACTGCCTGTGGGTTTAGATTAATTTCGATGTTATTATTGGCGATTGTCCCCGATGCGGTAGTCTTGGTAATAGTCTCTTGAACTATCATAATTTTTTATAGTTCAGCTCTGACACAAGGTTAAGAAATCAATATTTATCAAAGAATTAAGCTATAATGCTTGCTTTTTCATGTATTTCTTTCAACTATATATACACTTTACCAGAGATGCTAACCTACCATAAGTATAATGATGTAATGAGTGATACTAGAATAGTCTTAGCTAATTAGCTTAATCTAGGGAAATGAATTATACAAGATTATGGACATGTTAAAATAATTATGCAAAACACATGCTAAAGACTAGAAAGAAAGGAATATATTATATTCCAATATGGAAAGAACATATTACTATTCCAACACATTTGCATTCTCTTTGTAATGTTTATTTGTCATTAATATAGTTTGCCTGTAAACAAAAAAAAATTCAAAGCATTGAAAAATATTGGGTAGAAAAGCCGATGGGATTGGGGGCTATGGTACCGACTGGTAGGGAAGTTTTATCGCTACTACGACATTATAGCATTGTAGAGTGCAAAACTCAAATCATGCTAAAATGCCTGTCGTTCTACTTGGATTGGAGCTAGCTAGGCGTTGTGTAGGGAAGTTTTATGTGAAATGTGATAGTCGGAATGCAGTCAGGACAGCTCGTTAACCAAAGAATTGATCTATACCCATTTGGAACTTTAGTTTGCAAGTTTCATTTGGAAATATAAAGCGTGAAGTTTATGGGCTTTTCTATAGTCAATAGATTACATAATTGTGTGGTTGATAAGCTAGTTTGATTTGCTTGTTATCTAAATGGACCTATGCTTTTGGATGGATGAAATTCAATACCTCATTATATTTCCTTGCCGTTTTAATAGAGTTACCTATGTAATATAAGCTTCTTTTCTTTTAGATAAAAATTTCAATTAGTATAAAGTAATCATTCTCTATCATATGAAATGGGGGAATATATGAAGAACTTCCTAAAACTAAAAATCCTTTAGTTTTCTTGTTTTTATTTTTTGAAGAGTTAATCCCATCAGATAAGCTGCGATGCTTAATCTTTTCATTGTCAGTAATAGGAATATATACAATTATAAGGTATAATAAGTTACCTAATACAAAATAGGACACTACTGAATCTACGAAATTTTTCGATAATTACAAAGAGATCAATATAATAAAAATAGTAAGAGAATAAATCTATACTCGGAAACTAATAATTACAAGATATGAAAAATATAGTACTTCATAATCAAGACCTCCCTCAAGTTGGAGCATATGGATTCAAAATGCCCAACTTACCTAAATAAGTGTGAAAGTGAGACTCTACCAAAGCCTTGGTAAAGATGTCGGCTGGGTGAGAAGCAGTGGGAGTGTAAGAAGGAGACATGCGGTATACCTGCAATTCATGACAAATGAAGTAACAATCAATCTTATTCTGTTTGGTCTATTCATGAAAGATAGGCTTGGGAGAGATGTGGAATGCAGCCTGATGATCACAAAACATTGGTGTAGGGTTGAGCTAAGGAACTTGAAATCACGTAGGACATAGCATGACCATTTTAATTCACAACAAGTAACGACCATAGATTGGTATTCTTCCTAAGCTAAAGATCAGGACATAGTATGTCGTTTCTTGAATTTCCAAGAAATTGGGGAGTGTCTGAGAGAAAAAAAACCCTATCAAGGAGCACCATGTGATCAGATAACTGGCCAAATTAAAGTCTCAGTATGCGCAAAGTAGCAAATCAGAGTCAGCTCGAAGAAGAAGTCTTTGGCCCGAGGTGCTGTCAATATAGTGAAAGCGTGGAGGGTAGCATCCGTAAGAATCAGGTTGTGCTATAAGGAGTCCTTTCACTTTCCCAAGTTGATGGTACTATTCTATAGGAAAAAAAAGGGTTTAGCGCCCACAAAATAGGTATTAGATAAGATATCTAATGCATATTTTCATCAACACAGAAATACCCCATGATTATTCTGAGAAACTTCTGTACCAAGAAAAATATTTTAGAGCCCAAGTCCTTCATATGAAAGCGTGGGACTGGGACAGCTTTGAACTTCTGAAGAGAAGATAAGTCATTTTCAATGATGATGAGATCGTCAACATAGACCAAAACACAGAGGCAAATAGTACAAGAAAAGTATGCAAATAAAGAATAGTTAGAGTAAGTTTGGCAAATGCCACACTGATTAACTATACCTGTGAGTTTAGCAAACCAACATCTAGGAGTCTGCTTCAGTTCATACAAGGATTTTTAGGTCTGCATACCTTATGATGTGATTTCAAAATTTGGTTGCAAATCACCTCCTTTTTGAAGAATTTCTATTGAAGATTTTATAATTCCAGCACTCCACTAATGAACCTATGAAGAGTTAAGCAACATAAACCCAATACTTAGAGGAAGAACTCTTCCCAACATTGTAACAAGAACTTTAGGGAAACTATAGCCCTAAAATCTAAGCTACACAGATTAGAAGATCTACATTAAGAAATTCTAAAAACAAGAACTTTTAGAATTAATCAAAAAAGGAATTAAGAAATGATCAATTGAATTCCATAGACTCATCAATCTATGTAATAAATTTGCTCACCTACTCGGGAAGCAAACCCTTTAAAGCTAACTAAGATGGGTTGAAGAACCCTAGAAACTGTTAGAGAAAACTCTCAATTTCATTAATATTCAACTCGTTTACAAGATGAAGCATTGTAGGATATTTATAGAAAAATCATACTACTTTTCCTAAAATCTAATTATTAATTAAATCTGGAATTTCTCAATTGAAGCTTCAGCCATGTTTTGTTCAGTTCTCTAGTTGTTCCTACACAAATTATTAAACAATCCTTTGTCGATTTATATCACCTTTCCCATATTTACCAATCCTGAATCCCGCTGGGATAATCATGTAGACTTCCTATTCCAAATCTCGATGGAGAAAGGTATTGGGGACATCCATCTAATAATTTCCCATCTTCGAGCGGTCGTAACAGTTAGCAATGTGCAAATTGTCACCATTTTAGCGATTGGTGCAAAAGTCTCACTGTATTCTAACCCTTCCACGTGTGTATTTTCCAAGATAACCAATCGAGCTTTATATCGCTCAATGCTACCATTAGACTTTTTTTTTATTCTATAGACCCATTTATAGCCCAATGCCTTCTTACCGGGAAGAAAAGTAGTGATATGCCATGTAAGGTCCCGTTCAAGTCATTAATTTCACTTCGTATGGCATCTCGCCAATGCGGAATAGAGAGGGCCTTAAAAATCTGAGAGGGTTCGACGTCGATAGAAATCGCTGCAAGAAAATCGATATGGCATGATGAAAACCTTTTACTAAAAATAGAGTGTGAAATAGGAAAGGAACTTTTACTTGAAGACAGAGAGGATAAAGGCAGTAGCCGAAGGTGTAGAGTTTCTCATTGCATACAGGCGTAATCACAGAGCTTACTAGAGGAAGACGAGTACATTGACTTCGACAAGGTTTAGTGTTAGGTTGAATGGGTTGAGATTGTGAAGTAGAAGGAATGGAAGAAATGGCTGGAATTTTTTGAAAAACTTGCAAGTCCGTTGGATCATTTTCTTCTCGGCTAGAATATGAAGAGTAATTGGGTCAACCACAGGGTCCGAATAAATTTGAGAAACAAAAGAAATTTGCTGTGAAACCATGTTGGTACCAGTACAAATTTTATGGAGAAAACAGGAATTGAGTTTCAAAGGATCTTTATCAGTAGTGCAGTAAGAGCAACACATAGACACCCAAAAACCCATAAGTGAGAATGATCTGGATGTTTAGAAAAAAGGATCTTCATATGAGTGTTGCCATTAAGAATTGACGAAGCGGTTTAATTTATGAGATATATGTAGTTTTGACACACGCCCCCAAAATTTTGAAGGTGAAAAAGCTTGATAACTTAAGGCACGTGGAATATTCAATATGTGTCTATGTTTGTGCTCAGCCCTCCCATTTTGTTGAGGTGTATAAACAACTAAGGATTGGTGAAAATTGCCTTTAGATAGAAAGAAAGGTTTCAAGCTTAAATATTTGGTGCCATTGTCTGTGCAAACAATTTTATGATTTTATTAAATTGTCTTTGGACAAGAGAAAAGAAATGCTCATAGTATGTACATACACTACTTTTATCCCAAAAAAATATATCCAAGTGGCTCTAGAGCAATCATGGACTAAGGTGAGAAAATATGTGGACCCACACGTAGAATTTTGATCATATAGACCCCATACATCACAATGTATTAGGTTAAATAAATGTTCAGAAACTTTATCATTAATAGGAAAATAAGAGCGCGATTGCTTTCCTTGGATGCATATGAAACAATTTACGAGTGAAGAATTCAAATGAATAGAAAAACCAAGAGATTTTGCAAACATAGCCAGAGCGTGTGACAAGTTATATATCGCACTAGCCAGTCTAACTCAGTCAATCTCCTTCTTCAAAGTATGGTCCTATAAAACAAATATATTCCTAAACCCTACTCCATACTCAGGATTAAAATTCAGCAATTTTAAAATGGAAATAAGGTTGCATTTAATTTTAGGTTAAATAAATGTTCAGAAACTTTATCATTAATAGGAAAATAAGAGCGCGATTGCTTTCCTTGGATGCATATGAAACAATTTACGAGTGAAGAATTCAAATCAATAGAAAAACCAAGAGATTTTGCAAACATAGCCAGAGCGTGTGACAAGTTATATATCGCACTAGCCAGTCTAACTCAGTCAATCTCCTTCTTCAAAGTATGGTCCTATAAAACAAATATATTCCTAAACCCTACTCCATACTCAGGATTAAAATTCAGCAATTTTAAAATGGAAATAAGGTTGCATTTAATTTTAGGTTAAATAAATGTTCAGAAACTTTATCATTAATAGGAAAATAAGAGCGCGATTGCTTTCCTTGGATGCATATGAAACAATTTACGAGTGAAGAATTCAAATGAATAGAAAACCAAGAGATTTTGCAAACATAGCCAGAGCGTGTGACAAGTTATATATTGTACTAGCCAGTCTAACTCAGTCAATCTCCTTCTTCAAAGTATGGTCCTATAAAACAAATATATTCCTAAACCCTACTCCATACTCATGATTAAAATTCAGCAATTTTAAAATGAAAATAAGGTTGCATTTAACTTTAGGGATATAGAAAACTTTATGAATAGCAAAAGTAGTCCCGCATTTCACCGTTCCCTTAAAATATGCCAAAGTACTGGACCCATTTGGAAACCCAGTACGACAATGATAAACAATACAAATATTTGACAAAAAAATCTAATATACCATTCAGATGAGGGGAGCCGCCGGAAGCCAATAACCAAGTTGAATTTTTCTTACCATAAAGCTGTCCACTGGGAGCCAGAGTAGAGCCAACAGTACTCGCAAAATGAGGCATCAGTGTGGCGTGGCCAACTCCAACCCACTGTAGATTTTGCTGAGGAGGTAAAGACACATTCTAGGCCACAAGTGAAGATTGGGCTGCTTGTGGTAATTGAGGGCTCGCCCACTTCTATGAGTTGCTAGCCCACAAGGAGTCAAAGGATCTAAAATCCTAGTATTCTAGCCGTGAGTTGGTGATGGTGCATGCTGCTGCCGATTTCCGAGAGTCAAAGCGGCATTTTTCGTATCTGACCCTTTTCTACCGCTATTTCATCCCTATTGGCCATTGCTACGATTTCCATTTTTTCCATTACCATCAAAATCACTAGAATTTATTTTTCCTTTCTACCAGCACCCGTAGTAACCAATAAATTGAAAATGATCACAAATTGCATGGTCTTGTTTGTTAAGATAAGTGAATAACATATCAAAAATTTTCGTACTTTGAGAAACAAAGGCACAACCTTTGCGCGTGAGTCTTGGTTACAGACAAGTATACAGCGCCTCTCTTCCCGAATAACCATAGAATAGGCATTATCAATAGATGGCATTATCAATAGATGGGAAGGGATTCATGTTCAAGATTTGAGGAATGATTATGTACAAAAAGAGTTATCTAAGCCGAGAAGAAATTTAAGTAACATTTCTCTTCCTGTTGATGTTCAGCATTGGCAATTCTCATACAAGTCTGTCCGTCGCAATAGCAATCAAAGTCCTTTTGTAATTTGCAAATTCGTCGAGTTACATACGGTCATGCCAGATTTTTGATTTATAAGGAAGAATCAGCTTCCGAGAACGTAGATTCCATAGAACCTGATTTACCAACCAAAGCTTTCCCGAGAGTTCGCCTTCCGTTGGGAAAATGTTAACTCGATGCTGGTCCAAGTCGGGGAAAAAGAACTCATGGAACTACTTTTTGAAGAGCTAATTTGTGCACCTGAAAGGTTGGGTTAGGACGCCGAACTTCAAAAGATGATTGCACTTCAACGGAATAGCAAAAGCAAAAGATTGATGATTTCCGTTTCACAGCCACATAAAAGTAAGTTTTCCGAAATAATCCACAACCTCTGTGCCTTGTTGAGAATAGTTCCCCAATTCTATTTCAACTTCGTGAACATGGGGACCATTTCTGGCAAAAAATCGATTTTTCATGATCTCCCATATGCAGTAGCCTTACTTGTGCAAGGCGTGGAAATAGTGATGGATGAATACTGACGAAAAACCATGAAACTATAGTGAGTTCATCATCATAGAATCATCAAATTTTGCTGAGGCACGAGGAGGTCTTTTTATAGTTCCATTGATGAACCTATTCGTTCGTTTGGACACAAAAAAATCCTCGGAAAGCAGTTAACCATTAGTCATAATTATTCTTCGTTGATTTTATGTGAATAAGAAGTGCACCATAAGTATCACTAGACAAGATCGTATATGGGTTCAAATCGCTCATAAGAGAAAAGCTTCTGATTGGTCGCGAATCTTTCCTTTCATTGCCGACTGCGACGTTGACCACCTCTTTGTCGTTATCATTGGTCATTGTTCAACCATGGGATGGTTTTTTTTTCTGTGCTTTTTTCTTTTGGAGTAACTCTGGTACAATGTCAAGAATTATGGTAATCAAACAAGTTCCCATTCTTGATATTTTCATTATCAATAACAAAAATATATACAATTATAAGATATAATAAAGTATAATCTAAAATAAGACATTACTTAACCTAAGAAATTTTTCAATAATTATAAAAAAAATTAATATCCTAAAATCAATAAGAGAATAAATATATATTAGGTAACCATTAATTAGAAGATAAGCAAAATATTTTACTTCCATAATCAGCGTATTCACTTTGAGTCGATTTCCATACAGTTCATGAGGAGATATGTAAAGTTAATGGAGATTTCTTTTAGTTGGTGAGAGGAAAATTAGGCGATAGACCGAGTACATTGGTTCTATCCCACTTTTAATATTAAAAATTTAATCACACTCTCAATTATCTCTTTTCTTTTACCATTATTTTTTTTTCAATTTTTCTCCTATATCTAATATATCAGTTTATATCTACTATCTCATCCATTTATTTATTTATTTTATTATTCTCCCATTTATTTCTTTATCCGTAAATTTTCTTTTCTCTTCTATTTCTTCTCTTATTTTCCCCCATTTAGCTTTTTTTTCCATCCGGAAAACATAAATTTTTAGAAAATAAATTTTTGTTTATATTATTTTTTTACAATATCCAAACCTTCTATTTTCTAATTAGTTTTGTACTTAATTTATCATTTTAAAATTCCACTTTTAAAAGTTTTCTATGCAAATTCACTCCCCCTTTCATTTTCGGAATCATACCCATTCAAGAAATGTTCAAAATTTTAGCAGCCAAGTTTTGTAACTTTATTTTTCTTTTATTATTCATTTTTTTGTCCTCTCTCTTTATTAAAAAAAAAGAGAAAATTTTTTTTGTCATCCTTCCTCCAATCAATTGCAGTGCACAGTACAACCTTTCTTCCCAACCTCAACTTTATAAATTCTATCTCCAACACCACCTGCCCCACCCTTCTAATAATGTGTTGCAAAAAAGCAAAATAAGAATGGGGCAATCTTAATTGCTAAATTCCTGTTCAAATATTTATAATATGAATAGAAAACCAGAAAAAATAAGAGAAATCAAGATTTTGTAAACCCAAATAAAGAAAAAAGCTTACCTAAACTCACATGAACAGTTTTATTACTTTAAGTAGAGCATTCTTTTATGAGAAGCTCTGACACGGTTTACAGATAAAAAAAAAACTTCAATTTACATCTTGCGTTTCTAATTTCAATCACCATTATACCAGAAAAAGATCATAAAAATTTTATAAAAAAAAAGGCAAGAAAATTGGAAGTAGTTTACCAATTTATTTTAACAAAAATAAAAAAGATGAGTTCCGGAAAAAAAAAAGGGAGAAGTTGAGGATGAAGGGTGGTGACACGGTGGTGGTGTGGTGCGCGGTGGTAGTAGTGAGTAAAGGAAGGAAAAACATAAATATTCCTGGAGATTTCATCCAGTTAGGAAGAGGGAGAAAAAAGTAGAACTGAGAGAGAAAGAAAGAGAGGCTAGGAGATGCGGTAGGAAAAAAAGGGGAATCTATTGGTCACAAATCTTCAAGAAATTTTGTTATCTATTGTGTATTTTCTTCAATTCTTCATTCCAATGGTGGAAGACCCTAAAAGAAAGTTTAAGGAAGATGAAGAGAGAGAAAGAAAGAATGGAGGAGAAGGAATGAGTGAGGGAGCTGGAGAGAAATTGAAAAGAAGAGGGATGAAGTGGGTGCAAGTGCATTGAATTTTTTAATATTAAGAATGGGGACAGATTCAGTAGACCTTGAATACCCCCGGCTTCCCGTCGGTGAGAGAACAAAAAATTGGTATTTGTTTATCACGCATCCAATCGATCTAGTTGATCACTTATGAAGTCAACTGGAAACCTAGCAAATCTTCTTTGTCGAGCTGTCCATCACTACACCCATAAACATACTTACACATATATGTAGCGTTTTTCCTGTCTTTATTTCATATATATAAGCAAAATTCATAGACCTCAGAAGTCAATATTTTCGGCAAATAAACGACTACCCTAACACTTCGCTTCGGTTTTATGCGGTGCACAAAAATATACTACTGGCATATGAGGTTAACTACAGATTTCTTCTACGGATTACGGCAAAAGAATATGTATTTCTGATTTCGGGGGAAAAAATTTTGGACGTCTAGTTTAATGTATCCAGTTGACCTAGATTTTTTATTTTTTATTTTTTTTATAAAAAGAGTATTAATTAAAATATCACCAAATGGGTTAGCACAATGAGTACCACCCGTATCACAAAATACAGAAGGGTAGTGGAGGGAGGGGGATAAAACCAACCTCAAGATTGATTTTGGTCCAGGAAGCTAGATTGTGGTTGTGTGCACTACAATTTGCATATCTGACTTTTGACCTAGCTAGTTGATCATTTGTCATTAGTTTCAAAATTTAAGCCTGGGAACCCTCCTTGTTGAGCGGTTAATTGTTGTCCAAATTATTTATTTATCAAAATAAAAAACAATTGCTGTCCAAATAATTTTTTCTATATATTATCAAGTACTCTAATAAACTCACTGTATTTAATAATATTATTTGATTTCTATACTAAATAATTTTATCATCTATGACTTGCCACGATTCATTATTTACTTGCTATACCCAAATAAATGTCCGAAGTATATTATGAATATTTAAGTTCATACTATACATCATATACAAATATATTATAAATTTATATTTATCTCGAATAAAACAAGCATGTGACAATAAAAGTTATGACTTTTGATTCTTTTGACCAAGGACATGATTTCATGCGTTATAATTAGACGCATTTGAATTAGATTTAAGAATAAAAAAATTGATATGTTTTACTTAATTTTTGTAAAAACGTAAATTTTATATGAAGGAGCTTTGAGTCCAATGTTAAAGAACAAAAGAATTTTGATGTTAGTGAAAAAGGATCCTAAGACTTACTTCGGCCACAATTCCTTGAAGTTTCCCCGGCAACCCACCAAACTGCGAGAGAGTAGTAAGATATTTCAAGTTGTTGGGAATAAAAAAATCCCACTTGAAGGGAAAAACCTATACAATATATATGGTTCTATACATGCAGCAAAAATTTCCATAAATTCCTCAAAGAGCAAAAATGTCCACCAAGTATTTTGTAATATCACTTCTTCTCTGGTTAGTAGTCTTTAACCATATCCCTTCTTCTACAGTACAAGCAACAAGGGCACTCCCCAAAATCAGTGAGTTTAACTCTTTAATTATCCTTCTTCTTCCCTTCAAAAAAGAAAAAAAATGATCCTTCTTCTTCTTTAATTAATTTAATTTATTGCTAATTAATAACTGGGGTTTTATTTCTGAGTGAAATGCAGATTTATCGGTAAAACTTAGAGCAGTAGATCCAAATTTTGGGCATGGAGGTAAAATGGTATTGGCCAGGCCATGCCAAAGGTGTCTGCCTCCTCCATAGGGGCAGTATTTGATCCAGAGAGCGGGGAAAAGGTTGGCCATTTTAATAGGTTTGGAAGAGAATAATAATGGTCCGAAATCAAAGAAACGTATTGAAAAATAAATGGGTGTATTCTAGGAATTAATAAATCATTTTATGGTTTTGCTTGTACTTAAGTTAATTAAATGGTCGATGTGCCCTGGCCTTACTACTAATTTGGTCAGTTTATTTTCGACTCTGTCTATGTTAAGTTACTTTCCGCACTTGGGATTTTCACAAAATGAAGATATTATTGGTCTGGTATGATTAATATAAACCTATTCACCAATGACAACAACTATAGATGGATAAACCTTCAAGGTTGTGTTTGGTGGTTAGAATTGTTTGGTAAATCAGTAGAATTGAAACTAAACAATAGAATTTACGTTGAATTCATTTTTAATTTCTTTATTTGGCAAATAAAAAGAATTGATGTTGAATTTATTTCTAATTCCATTTTTTTTGGACACCAAAACAAAGTTAACTATAATTTAAAATGTAAATATATATTTACTCAAAATGTGTGCATATATGTAAGGGTAAGAGAAAAAAAAGGAGTGTGTGATTATGTGAGAGAGAAAACTTGTGTATGAGTAAATACATGTGAGTGTAAAAGCTGAAGTTAAGAATTCAAATTCTAGAATGAGTAGCAATAGACAGGTGAATACCGAGGCAATTAATCGCCTTACATTGGCCCATTTTTGTAAAATCACAAAAAATGAGTGATAAGATTACTTAATTGCTCTTTTACCGATTTTGCATGGGAAATTGAATGACATTTGAATTTTAACAAAAGTAATGAGTACAACATCCTTTATAGAAGTGTAACAACCTTTTGATTTTAAATTACATCCAAATTGTAAGCATCAACTCCATTACATTCACTCACTTTTCTTCTAAGACTTTTATTCTTCCATCTTTTCTTCTCCTCTTCTTCTCTCTATCATCCCTTTTTGACAGCTAGCTAATAAGCTCGCCAGTGTGTAGATTTAAGTTACTGCTCACTACTGAAATTAATGTTCATTTTTTTCTCCTTAATTTTTCACAATGGATTAAAGTTATTTCTTAGTACAATGATTACCCGAGAAGAGAAGTTTTGAGTGTTAAAATTACAAGTGAACATGTGATTGAATTATTAGTATAAATTAATAACTTAAAATTACAGTTTCATATACTGTTCATTCTGTCATTTTGCTATCCGAGCATCAGTTTTCTAACATATTACTACAGAGCTCGCCAGTGTGTAGATTGTGCATACTGCTCACCACACTCCATTTAATTTTAATTCCCTTCTCTTTAATTTCTTTAGAAAGTAAAGTTATTTTAGAGTTCAAAGATTACCAGAGGATTTTTTAGTGTAGAACGTACAAGTGAACCTAGGATTGCAATGAAAATTATAAATAAACTCGGAAAAGTTTTTAGGCATGAATCATATGTGATGGAGACTGTCACAATAAGATTAATTCACAAAGAGGTCCAATTGGACTCAAGGCAAAAGAATATTATGAAAACTCAACTAATTCATTTTACTATATGAGTAGTCCAATGACAAGATCAAGGGCAAAAAAGATGCTAAAAGTCCTTAGTCATTTCATCCACAAAGTTCATGCCAAAGAAGGGCTCAAAGTTAAAGATTACAAGCCCAGACTTGTTAAACCTTTAATGGTAATGGACCAAGGGTTACACACACTTATTATTGTATTCTGAACATCATTTTAGTCATAAAAAAGTCATAGATTTCGTCTAGATTAAGTGCGATTAATGGTCACAAGTTCCCAATAAAATTACAACTTCCGAGGTTTGTAATTCAAAGGTTATTCAGAAGCTATTTTTGAGTAAATTTTGAAGATTAAATTGTAAAAATATACTAGGTTCGAGTGGTTATCTTTATACTGTTTCGAAGCTCTATGAGTCTAGTTTAATACGCAGTAAATGGTTCATCATTTGGAGGTTTCTATAGAAAGATACACTCAATTTATTAAAGCTGTGCATTATTATCTGCAGAAACTTTACTTACGGAATTAGCATGTTGGTCAACCATATTTGGAGTATTTCAAGAACTTTTTTTGGTAGTTTAAACATCCCCTTAACTACTTGTTATGATTTTCTATAAGTCTTAATTTTTTTTGTCATTTTATTCAAATTACTACTTTCTATGTTAGCATTTAGTTTGGAGAAATATTCTAAACTATCTATAAATACTCTAGGGAATGCTCTTGTAATTTTAAGAATTGAATATTATAAATTTGGTTAAGGTTTATTCTTTTCTTCTTGTTTATTTGTAGAACTTATTTGGGTTTCATTAGGTTAGGTCCTTGATATTCCTTCAGACTTATCAATCAAGCTTTACTTCTTTTGGGTGTGGCATCTTTAGCTTCTGTTCCTCATTTACTAAGTGTCGTTTAAGGGTCTTAGATCATATATCTAAGGTTCTTATTCCATAGCCATTTAAAGGGTAAGTTAAGGTTTCCTACCACAGGGTGGGATTGATCTAAACTCCATCGAAGATCATCCATCAATTGGCTTTCCCAAATATCCAAATTCAGGAATCTAGACTTGCGAATATTTCTGCATCACTTGATACGTATCAGTTTCGATATCAGAGCTCAAGGTGAATTTTGAATTATACCTTTTTTTTATTTTCTGTTTTATTTGCTTTTAGCTTTTCTTGTTTCTTTTCATCTTCATCTTGAACTTGTTGGATCATACTAAGGGTTCCTACCTCTCTATATGTAATGGTCAAGGTCTTCCAATTTGTTAGACCATACCAAGCTTCCTATCCCTTTATAGATAGTGGATTGAGGTCTTCTATCATTTGAGGTTTTGTGAAGTTTGTTAGCATATTATTTATCTTTGTTAAAAAGTTAAAAAAAGAAAGTATAAAAAAATTGTGAAAAAAAATTTGAAAGCCAACAAGAAAAGAAAAAGGCAAAAAAAATAAAAATAAAAATGAAAAAGAAAGAAACAAAAGTGGAACACAAAAGTCATAAATTATTTGTAGACTTTGAATGATCATATTTGTTGATCTACTTGGACTTAACTTGTGTACATCATATCAATCCTTAAGTTGAGATATTAGAAGCTTTTGTTTTAACAAAACTTTTTCTTGTTTTTGTTTCTTTCCTTGTTTGCTTGTTTGTTTGGTTTTGCTTCTATATGTTCATTGACTCCTATATAATCTTTGAACCCTAAAGTGAGTCCATTGTGTTAATCTTTTTGCATCTTTGAATAGGTTCATTTTAGAAATACTTAAAGAAAAGCATTGAGAGGAAAAAGGCAAGTGTAATTCATTATTATTAAAACCCATATTCAAGAGAGATACACGCGGTTTGAGAGTAGTATTGATAGGTCGGAAACACTTGGGGGGTTAAGGGACGAGAGGCCCTTTTTTACTAATCTTGTGAAAAATATGGATTCATGTGTAAAAATAAAATGGGAAATTCTAATAACTACAATGCTAGTTAAGTGGACATAACAAAGTAGAGGTGAGTTCAACCCGAGTATCGAATCTCTTAGGGATGGACGAAGGTTAAAGCACTACTCGTGTCTCTAATGTTTAGTCGAATAAAAATTTTTATCGTTGAGAACAACTTAAAACAATAAAAGAAAATAAACGAAAGCAAAAATTAAACGATTTTAAAAGAATAATAAAAATAAGAGTTTGGTTTGGTGGAATACCTCTAATCCTTATTACTAGCTCAATTACAAAAAACTTTAAAGAAAACGATGTTTGAATTAATTAAGTTGGGTCATCACTTAAAAGTTGGATAATCCCTATCTCTAGGACGAAAGTCACCCTACTCACTAACCCTTAGAGGAAAATCTCTTTTCTTCCTAACAAATTATGAGTGCAATAAACTTAGGTGATTTAAAAAGACCTAAAAGTGCAAAATCGTATCTCTAGTCAATTGCCCCAACTAACCCCCAATTGGTTGCCCTAGATTGTTCTTCCTTTTTAAGTTCCAAACAAGCTTGCGAATAATCTAATCTCACGACAAATAAATTAACAAGAAACACAATTGGAAGATAACTTAAATTAAACAAACATCGAAATCAAGAAAATCAAACCATGAACTTCATAAACAAGAACTAGGGTTCAATCCAAAATCCAAACAATAAAAACTAGTCACTATTCATATCAACAAAACTGAAATTAAATTAAAAGAATTCAATAGCAAGGAAAGGAAAAGAAAGCTTAGGATTAAGTCTTGAAGCTGAAGTTAAATCCCGAACGTCTTATGAGATCGTCTCTCGAGTCACCAAGTCGAAGATCAAAATTTTAACAAAAGTCTTCAATTCTTGAATACAACAAAGTAAACTTGCACAAAACTTTAAATTCTATAACCAAAGAAAATACAAAAGTTGGAAAAATTTAAATAGTGTTTAACTAATCGAACCTAATTAATCTACTCCTAATCTAAAACCTAATCTAACCTAAATCTAACCTATTCTAAAACAATTATGGTTGTCTAAGATAGTATGTTACAATAGCTGCATAAAAAGCCCTATATAGAAGTAAAAATACAAGAAATCCAAGCTAAAATTGTAGCAGGAATTAAGAAAATCGAGTTTGAAAAGGATTAGATTTTGCCCTTGCTAGCGTACCCATCGCCGATGGTAGGTTGAGGCCTACCTTCTACGGTAGGTCTCGAGTTATAGGTTCCTTGGCTATTCTCGGCACTTACCATCAATGGTAGGTTGCCCTGCCATCCACGCTAGGTGCTGCTGCTTTCCTTACAGATTTGTTTTTCGTTGTTTTCGCTCCATTTTGTCCTTTTTCATTTCCTTTTCATCGTTACTACTTCCGAGGATACCTAGACAAGAATAAGAGATATTTATATATCAAAAATACTGAAAATGTTGAAATTAACATATAGAAAATATAGACAATTATGCACCTATCACGTACCCCCACACTTATCTGTTGCTTGCCTTCAAGCAACACAAACTAAAAAGAAAAAATGAGGGATAAAAAATTTAATAAGAGAAAGTCAAAATATGAAAACAGAAGAAGCCTAAATATAAACAGTTAAAACCTTAAAAACAATTACAAGCATTGGTAGCTCAAAATAACCAAAACAAACTCATCAAAAACAAAAAATCAAGAACTTAACAAAAACTCAAGAAAATTTAAACAAAAACCAAAAAAATTTAGCTTAGAAAATTAAAATAACTTCAATAGAGTGTTTCATAGTCCAACTCCAAAGATAAATAAAAAGTAGACAACTACAAAATCACTAAGACCACCATAAGTTACTAAAAGTTATTACCGATCAAAAGGTGTATGCATGTGTGATTTTGTTCATGCCATCTTTCACAGAAAAAGAGGAATTTTAAGTGATTAGCAATAAGAAATATTTTCAAGGACAATGAAAATAATTCATACTTTTTCTATCACTTAGCCACATTAAAGTCTTTTTTAGGCTGTTCCTAGATTAGGTAGGACTTTTTGAGCCACATTAAAGTCTTTTTTAGGACATTCCTAGATTAGATAGGATTTTTTGACTTGTAATGTTTGGCTAGGTATATAAGTAAGGTACAACAAATGAAGGTAAAAGAAGACCAAAACAAACAAGATAGAGCTAATGCAACCCAAAGGATAAGATAATGAAATAAAAGAAACACTTTCTAGCTCCCAGTTTTCCTTTTCTCACTCATCTTTGTACAACTTACTTCATTCTTCTTTGATAATAACCCCTTCTAACAATATGTCTTTCTCAAGATTATTTTTTTTTCAATAATAACCAAAGTAATTTAGAGAGGGGTGATGTCTGATTTTTTCAAGATGTTTCCATAAAATACGACACATATTTTTCTTCATTTTTTCCTGCCATTTTTTTCATCATTTTGGCTTTTTCTCTTTTTTCCATTTTTTCTTTCAAGCATCAATATTTTTTCTTTCTTTTTCTTTCTTTCTCTCTTTAATAGCCAAAACCGAGTACATAAAAAATATCCAACAATACCTTTTCTTTTTAAAACAATACGGCTTTTCTTTCTTTCTTTCTTTTCCTTTTTCCCCCACACTTATTCGTTTCTTTCACTAAAGATAGCCAAAAGTCCATACGAACGAATAGCTCACAAATTCAAGACGGCTAAAAGTCTACACTAACTATTAGCTCAACAAATTGAAATTTTATATACAGTGAGGTTAAAATAACAAACAAAAGAAGGGAGTGTAACCCTTCGCATGAAGGCACAAAAAAGGAACTAGTGATTAATTTAATAGGATGAAAGATAAGAAAGGCTCAATCGGTTCAAAGAAGGCCTAAGACCATTCTCTCCGGGACCATCCTAGACTAGAATTCTTTGCTTTTAAAGATAGACAAATCATGAAATTGCAGGAAAAGTTCAAAAATTATTCTCATAATGCTAATAACTCAAAATTCTTAAATTTATGTTACTCAAACAACATTCACAAGTGCATAAAAACTATTGATTAAGTAAGGAATTTAGTAAATATGATTTTCAGAGTAATTAAATAACTAGGCTTTTTTTGAAAAAGCTAAGGAATTTTTCAGTTGTAAACTCTATCAAAAGTTATGAAAATAAAATATTTTTTGATTTTTAAATAAGGAGGTAAAAAGAAAAGAAAAGAAAATATTTATGAAAATTTTAAATTATCTGATTTTTTTGGAAATTTTTAGAATAAGTGACTAATAGAAAAAACATTTAAAAGATCAAAAACAAAAAAGAGACTAACAGGAAAAAAAAAATAAAGCAAAGGAAAAGAATAAAAAAGACTAACAGAAAAGAAAACTTGAAAGAACGAAAATACCCCGCAGATTAAATATCACATTATCCTTAATGCGGGGGTTATACTAAAAGGAAAACGAAAACAAACACATATATGGGAAGCAATGCCGAAGTATAAAGCGATAAAGCATATCGGGAAGCCATCCCCACACAAAAATAAAACAAAAAAAACTATAAATAAATAAAGAGCAGAAGATAAAGCACGAAATAAAGCATAAAGAGAAAGGAAAGATAGTAAGACGAATAGAAAATAAAAGAAGAAAAAGAGAAAAGAGGCTCCTTGTAATGGAAGTCAAAGAATTTGAAGCCCCATGTAAGACGAGGAAGCAAAATTTTAAATTCAAGTTTGAGAAAGATGTTATAAAATTCAAACAATTTCAACTCTTTAAAGGAAAATAGAAGATTAAAGAGAGTTCAGATTGAAGAAAAACTCATTCACGATATTTCATAGCATAAGGATTATTGTCTTTTTGCATTCTCGAAATTCCTCTTGAACTTTAATGAGACGTTTCCTCTCCTCATCATTCTCTTTAGGTCGCTTCCAGGATTCCTGCATACATAAAGAATTAACAACAAGCACAACGTTAGTTTTGTGAGTAAGGGGGTTCACTCCCTCACTCTTTTCGATGAGGTCTATCTCCGTTTCTTGTCACCCATCTTTCTCACCCTCATGACTTTCCACCAAATTATCGTTTTTCTTTTCCGGCTCACCTTCCTCAAACTCACTCTTAATATCCGGTGAGCACTCATCTTTCTTACTTTCTTCCACTACACTTGTATTGGGGGGAGGTTCTTCGAATAATGGAAGATCATCTTGCCTCATTTCCATTGTTTCTTGTTGAACCTGCTCTTACTCGAGGAAAGTAAACTCCTCCAATTCTTGAGCTGTTTCATCATTGTCATCCATAAACATTGGAAATGTCAGCACTGATTCTTCTACATCCAACAAAGTGACTGTATTACTAGATATATGACTACGAGGTTCTTCTACAATCCTCTTTTCTAGTAGTGCGATGTGATTTTCCATGTTTTGGAAGGAAGCCATTTTGCTTCTCAGAATTGCTTCCATATTTTTCACTTCGGCATTCGCCGAATTAATATACTTCCACAAGAGATCTTCTAAATTAGGCCGTGGGGGTGATAGGTGTACCAGTGGAGCATCATCATATGTTGAATAATGACTTTAGCTTCCCCAAGGAACATTCGACTAAGTCTTCTATTCCAACTTGTACAGGTCGGAATACATATCGTATCCCTTCCAGTTTTCTTGGAACGTGGCCGATTGGTAGTATGTATATTGAGATTGAAAGGCCATGTTCTCTACTCTTGTTCTCATATTGATGCCCATCGGTATTCCATGGTGTGATCAGTATTCATATCTTACATGAAACAACCAATTGGGCAAGAAATTTAACACAGGTTCCAGAGGTAATGAAACAAATACACAATATCCGTACCACAAACACCTAAGTGCACCAATAAATCAGAACAAAGCAAAATAACAAAACCAAAAAGTGACTAAAATACCAAATAAACAATTTTCCTTCAACTTTTCATTCCCCAGCAACGACGTCAAAAACTTCACGTGTAAAAATAAAACGGGGAACTCTAGTCACTGCAATATTAGACAAGTGGACCTAACACATTAGATGTGAGTTCAACCCGTGTATCAAATCTCTCAAGGACAGATGAAGGTTCAAGTACTTCTCTTGTCTCTAACGTTTAATGGAATAAAAAGTTTGTCATTGAAAGAAACCTAAAACAATAAAACCAATTAAAAGAAAGAAAAAAAAAAACGGTCTAAAAAGATTAATAAAAAAAAAAAGAGTTTGCTTTGGTCGAATCCCCCTAATCCTTGTTACTAACTTAATTGGAAAAAACATTAATGAAAACGATGTTTGAATTAATTAAGTTCGGTCATCACTCAAAAATTGGACAATCCCTATCTTTAGGACGAAAGCAACCCTACTCACTAACCTTTAGAGGAAAATCTATTTTCTCCTTAATAAATTATGAGTGCAATAAACTTAGGTGATTTAAAAAGACCTGCAAGTGCAAAGTCGTATCTCTAGTTAGTTGTCCCAATTAACTCCCAATTGGTTACCCTAGATTGTTGTTCATTTTTCAATTCCAAACAATCTTTCCAATAATCTAATCTCGCGACAATTAAATTAACAAGAAAAGTAATTGGAAGACAACTTAAATTAAACAAACATAGAAATCAAGAAAATCAAACCAAGAACTTTATAAAAAAAGAACTAGGGTTCAACCCTAAATCCAAATAATAAAAACTACTCACTATTCATTAGCAAAAGTGAAATTAAATTAAAGAATTCAATAACAAGAAAAGGAAAAGAAAGCTTAAGATTAAGTCTTGAAGCTGAAGCCGAATCCCAAACGTCTTCTAAGATCGTCTCTCGAGTCACCAAGTCGACGATCAAAATCTTTAATCGAAGTCTTCAATTCTTGAATCCAAGAAAGTAAATCTTGCACAAAACTTTAAATTCTATAACCACAGAAAATACAAAAGCTGGAAAATTTAAAGAGTGTTTAACTAATCCAACCTAATTAATCTACTCTTAATCTAAAACCTAATCTAACTTATATCTAAGCTATTCTAAAACTATTATGATTGTATAAGATTTTATGTTAAAATAGCTGCATAAAATTCCTATATATAGAAGTAAAAATACAAGAAATCCAAGCTAAAGTTGGAGTAAGAATTAAGAAACTCGAGTTTGAAAAGGATTGGATTTTCTCCTTGCCAGCCTACGTACCACCAACGTTATGGTGAGGCCTATAATCCCCGGTGGTTCTCGGGTTATTGCTTCCTTGGCCATTCTCAGCACGTACATCGAGGATAGGTTGCCCTGCTATCTACGGTAGGTGCTGCTACTTCGGCGACGGCTTCGCTTTTCGTTGATTTTGCTAAGTTTTTGTCCTTTTTGTTTTAATTTTCGTCATTTCTACTATCTCGGAGGGTGCCTAGATAAGGCTTTTTACCAAATATCTGTTTTTTTCATCTCACTACTTTTTTAAATTTGTTGCTGTGGTACTATAATACTAGGGTTTGTTCAGATTTAGAAATGGGCTAGCTTGAAAAATTATCTCCACAAACAAGCAGTTTCGGGTTAATTTTGGGAATTTTATTGATTCTGAAATCATATATTTGGCTACAAGAAAAGGTACAGATGGAATTTATGTTCTGTCGTATTCTTTATTTTTTTTGAAATGTTTGCTAACTGATTTAATTTTTTATGCAAATTGCAAAGCTTGAAGATTTTCATGTTCATTTTTATGACATCGACTTCTAAAAAAGATTGAACTTTTCTATTCTACACGATAGTATCCCATAAATTGGATGCACAAGTTTTCTTCCAAGAAGAATTAGTGAGGCAAACTTAAGAGAAGCTTTTTATCTAAAGCAAAGTGTCCTAATTGAAGCTCATCACAAATTATTTCCTTTTTCTAGTAAGGTGTACTTGCATCTAGTGTTCTTCTAACTCTCACAAAAGGTTATTAGAATCTACATATATATTTATGCCTAAACATATATTAGTTGTTTATGTATAGTTCTTTTATTCTTTTAACATAACACTAGCAAGGTACCCGCCCACTACCCTGCTAATGTTATGTTAAAATTTTGAGTAGTATGCTTCTGAGATTCGCATTGCTTTATTTATTGAGCTATATTGAGTCTCATAGAATATAGTAGTTCAACCTTGTTCTGAAGGAGAAGATATTGAACAGATTGGTTTGTAGTCTCTTGAAATTTTCTAAAGGCTGAGATTTGTTTTACTTTTGAAGCTTTAGGGAGTCAATTCCTAGTAAGAATTTTGACTGTGAGAAAATTTGTGTGAGTATGTCATTTGCTCGTATCTCAGAAATATCAGAATGATTCATCGCATATTAGATGGAGGTACTAAAGACTGAACAAAGGAGACCTTATCCACTTATCATGGGGAAAATATGAGACCAACATTAAAACGAGGACATATAAATCTTCAATTTCCATCCTCCTTTTTAACACAATTATAGTATTTTAAAGAGCGAAGATTGAATGCTAACACTGCACTCTCCAAAAATGGCTTTGGATCAATTCTACTTCACTAGTTTCAATTATATACTACTATTTGAGATGATTTTTTTAACTATAATAAACCTACATCACGTGTTTGATAGAATATTTTGACATAGTGTTGGTTACCTATTGTCATTTTAGTGTTGCAGGCTTCTATAAAATTTGTGGGAGTGTTAAGATATTTGTTAGTAGAATTTTAGTTTAGCACTGCATATTTCTATATTAAAATGCCTACAGTAAAATATTTTGGTAGACTTTTAGTTTAGTGTTGAGAATTATACCTTCTACCCTGAGACTTAATTGTAATATCTTCTTGATTTAGCACCATAAGTGTATCTCTTTGTGAGGTTCTTGATTTTATTTCTTAGTTCATATTTTGATATATTTTAATATTTTCACTTATGGTTATGCTTGAGAGTTGATTACTTTTCATCATCTTTCATTTTGTTCATCTTTTATTTTGTTCAACATGTATTTGATAGCTCTTTGGTTTTTGTTTTTTGTTTTTGGTGAATAGCTCTTTTTTTGGATCTTATAATATACTAATGGACTTAGTGCACAATAATGCTTGTCATGCATTTACTAAAAAGTGGACATTTTCTGATGATTTTTACATATCATAGCAAAAAAAGAAAAGGACATGAAAAAAGTTCTCAAGTAAGTCCCACATAATTCATTATGGTTCTGTTAATTTTTTACCACAAATGGGTTGTGTTCAAGTCTCGACTCTTTTTCTTCTAGTTATGGATTCTTGTGATAACTAGTGAGAAACTAACTTTAAGGACTAATTACAATGAAAAACTTGCTATTATATTCCATACTTTTTCGTATAGTTCCTTTGTTTTTTATATGGATAGAGACGATTTCATTGATCTCCTTAATATCTGACAACTAGTTTCGTGTTCTACAAGAAAACAATTGCTTTAATAGCTTTCATTTTGTCTGCAAGTTCATCGTCCTTCAAGTTATGTAAATTCTAAGCACATGGTTGATCTTAAAAAATATGAAAAAAATAACAACCGAGTTAAATGTTTCTTAGTGTTATTGGTGTTGTCTTCTAATGTATACTTAAAACATTAATTGAAAAGTGTTGGGGCAAGGAGCTCAAATTGCATAGTTAAAATATAACTAGTGCTGCCTCCAGATTGTAGTACGTAAGTTTTTTTGCATTAAATATAGTACTTGGTAGATTTTGCATTTTGATTATTCGTACCATTACAAGAATTAAATTCTTCACTCTTTGCTTTATACTTAAGTTATTATTATTATTAAAGTAGTTTTGGTAGTTTTAATCTTTTAACCTTATTTTTTTCATAGGTTGATGGAGAGGTGGGTGTTTTGCTACCATCAAGCTTCATATATGGATGTTATTTTGCACCCCTACTAATTTCATGATTTTGGCAAATTTTATGTTTCATATTTTATGCTATAGTATTTTTCTATTGAGCATAGTACCTGACAGATTTTTAATTTTGTAAATGTTCTGGAAGAATTTATTCTTGAGTCTTTGCTTTATGCTTGGGTTATTATTCTTAAGGTTACGTATGATAGTTTTGGTAGTTTTCAATCTCTATACCTTATTGAGTATTGTAGTACTTGAGTAGTTTTTGCCTATTAAGTATAGTAGGACTTGTCAAATTTATGCTTTTAAGTATTGGTGCCTTTGGAAGAACTTTATTCTCCAAGCTTTACTTTATTCTTGGAATATTATTATCAAGGTTGTTTTTGGTTAGAGTTTGTGCTTTTCAATTTTTTCAATCTTATTTTTCTCATAGATTGATGCAGAGACCGGAGTTTTGGCTACCATGAAGCTTTATAGATTGTATTTTGCAGTCCTACTAATTTCATGATTGAGGTGACTAAACCTTGCTATGTAGTTTTTGCAAAAAAAGGTTGACTATTTTTGTTTATATTAAAGGCATAGTTCTTTTCCCCATTATATATAACCTTTCAAAGCCATGTATAGGAATTATTGGTAGGTTATTTATCACCTTTTTGTTTCTTTAGTGCCCTTTTGTTAGGCTTAAAATTATCATAGTTTGTATATATGCCAAAATCTTGTCATGATGATATTGATCACTAATAAATACATATTTTGTTTCGCATTTTTGTTGAAGCTAGTGTGCTTTATTTTTATTGTAGATCATGTTTGTTCTATCCTTCAATTATACTTATTAATTGATTTTCGTAATTAAGAGTATAATTTAAGAAGTTAAGTCATCGTACAGAAGAAACAAAACTTGCAACATTTTATTATATTATTTTTAGAGAAAGAAACCATTTCATTATATTATAAATATATTTAAAAAAAGAAGAGTAAAGTATCTTTAATGACGAATGGGTTCGTCACCAACGCGTGGATCATGAAATATTAAGATTTTTTTTTAATTTTGGGGACACCTTTTTTGACAAAATATAGAGTTCTAGTGACAAAACTTTTGTCACCAAAATATTTAAGGTGACGAAGCTCTTTCGTCCCCAGAACTTCCAGTGACCAAAGCCTCATTTCATCATGAGAAGTTCTCGCGACAGCTCATATGGGAAAGTTTTTTTGACGAAGGACTTTCGTCACCAAAGACCTTCAATGACGAATTTTTCAGTTTTAGTGACGAAAAGTTTCATCACTAAAGGTGAATTTTTTTTTCAGTGGCTCTACAAAGCTATCGGCTTGAATAATCCTCCCAGAAATCTTCCCGTGGTAGCCTCATTATCTTCCTCAATATTGGTTCTAATCATAGCCATATCTATCTCTTTGAAATATTCATCAACACTTCTTGAACCTTGAATAATACATTGGAGCCTTTTATACAACTAACGATAATAGTGAGAGGGAACAAACCTCTTCCTCATGCCAACCTTCATCTTTCAAAGAAGAGATTGGTGTTTCTCCACTCCTTCTCTTAGTAACATGTAATTGATCCCACCATGTTAGAGCTTTACTAGAAAGTGCAACAGCAACAAGTTTTACCTTTTTCTCTTTGGAGTAATGGTGCACGTCAAAAATCTTCTCGACTTTCTTCTCCTATTTCAAATAGGCCTCCGGGTCACTTTTAACTTTAAAATTTGGAATTGTTAATTTAATACTCCCAAGATAATCATCAACCTTTTTATCTCCTCTAGCAACTATAGTTTCGGGTTCTTATCAAAATCATGATTTATTCTACTAGCTTCAATACGTCGCTTGTAATTATCTCTCTTCAAGGTATCCACTCTTCCCATCATCGAATTCATCATAACAGTAAACTTTTCTATCTAGTCTATTCTCTAAAGTGATTTTCTAATCCACGATAAGTGCATAATTATTTACATTTTCTATACATTAATTTCATTATTTCGTGTAAACAATGCACAGGAATACCTCTGGAATCAATTAAAATATGAAAACCAGAAACACTTCTACGTGCGAAAACCCATCCACCAACATTGCTTCTTCAAGTGAAATCCTAACCCTCTAACTCATCTAAAATTCGGCCACAAATAAAAAAGAGTTAGGGAAATAGCTAATTTAGAAGACCGCATAAAAAAATTAACCGATATGAAATTGAACCTTCGGGAACAGTGTTCTAGAAAGCAGAAACCATTAGATTAACCTAGATGAAATTGAACCTTCAGGAATAGAGTGTTCTAGAAAGCAGAAACCATTGTTCTTTAGGGCTAGGTAACTGTGAAGTGAGAGGGTATTTGGTAAAGTGAATGAATAATCTGAAATGAAAAAAGTAATGTAAAAGAGTGAGGCCAATTTGGTGGAAGTGAATTTTTAGTATCTCGAGAATTATTTCACAGGCTGCCCTTTATCTTTTGACAATGTAAAAACTTGTGGTGACAGAGATTTTAACTTTCTCAATATTACCAGATATCTGTGGTGACGAGATTTTAACTTACTCAATATTTCCAAATATATGTGGTGACAAAGCAATATTTGGTCACCAGAAGTTGATTTCTAGTGACGAAAATTTTTTTTCACCGAAGTTTTGTCCTAAACAATAAATATTTTTGTAGTGAGCTTTAACATTATATGGATTTTGCAGGATTGCTCCACAAGGCGAAAATGGTTGCAAAGCAAATAAAGAAGAAGCCTTTTGGACAAAAGAGTACAAACAATCTTAGCTCTTCATAGAAAAGAGGTTCGGGTTCCTCATGGAAAAATGATAATGGGATGAAGTTTAACTCTACAGCTTCTTCGAAGATACCTATTAGAGATTGTAGTTCTAAGAGTAACCTTATCTACTTCTGCCAGGCAAGTTATTTGTTTTAAGTGTTTGGGAAAGGGAAATATTGCTTCACAATGCCCTAATTCACGTGTGGTGACAATCTAAGAAGATGGTTCTTATATGAGTTCTAGTGCCAAGGAAGATGATGATGATAGAGACATGCCACCATTGATGGAAGGAAGTGAAGAAGAGTGTGAGGCTGAAGAAGGGTAATTCTCTATTGATGTTCGTGCTTTAAGTGCACAAAGTCAAGGTTCAAGAAGAACAAAAGCAAAGATACAATATCTTTTACACCAAGGGTTGTGTGAAAGACAAGGTTGTTTGATTATAATTGATAGTGAAAGTTGCAGTAATGTTGCTAGTACTTACCTTCTAGAGAGTTCAGAATTGCCCACTATGAAGCATCTAACACTATACAGACTTCAATGGTTGAATAAATATGGGGAAATTAAGGTAATGATGTATATCCTTTTTTTATTGTAGCTTGGGTTTCACACCTTCCCAAGATCACCTCCTTTGAGAAAGTACCTTTATTGAGGATTTTGTAGTTTCAACACTCCAATAGAAAACTTATGAGGATCTAAGCCTCATAAACCCAATATGTAGAGGCAAAACTCATTTCCAATTTGATAGAAAGAACCTTTAGGAAACTAAGGCCTCAAAACCCCAACTACACAAACTAGAAGACCTAGGATTAATTGAATCTAAGACTACGAACTCTAAGACTCAATTTACCAAAGGAATTGGATCATCAATTGATTCCATAGATTCCACAATCTAAAGGTAAACAATTGTTTACCAACGAATAACACTGTCAAACGGGCCAAACCGGACCGGACCGGACCAGCCCGCGTCCAACCCGCACCTAAACGGTCCGGTCCGGTCCGGGCCTATTTTTGACGGGCCTAAATTAAGGAAACCCATATCCGTCCGTAGCCAGCCCGCGGGCTTTGCTCTTTTTTTTTTTTTGGGCTAATTTTCTGATTTTTTTAAAACCTTGCCTATTAACTAAAATAATAATATACATTAATCCTAAACCTAATCAATCAAAATAGAGAAAAACCAACATAAAAAAATTAATAAGTAACAATAATCATCCAACAAAACAAATTAATAATTATTTAACAAAAAGTCAATACGAAAAATTATACACCAACTTCTTCTTCTTCATCATTTCATCTTGAGGACTCATCTTCTACTTGATTACATCCTCTCCTCATCATCTTTACCTATAAAATGCAAAACATAGATTATATAGTAAATAAAAAAATTAATAAATAATATTCATAAATTAAATGAAGAAAAAGTTGTACTTACTCTCTAAATATGATTTCATTGATATCAAAGCAAACTTTTACATGACATGAAATGCTAGATGTTCCATATTTTCCTCCTGCAATATACACCTTCCCACAACGAACACATTCAACCCTAGGTTCTCCATCTTCACCAACAATATCAAGCCTTCTGGTATGAATTCATACATTTGACTTATAGGGATTTTTTCGCTTTCTTTAAAGATTGTGCAGCATTTGATTGATCACATTTATCACTAATATCATCAACAACATTTTTATCCATCTTCTGCAATGGATAAAATGTTTATAATTCATGATTTGAAACACTTACTAACTAATCTGATGAATGATGATAAAGATTATAAACAGGAAGCACTTAAAGATTATAATGATAAAGATTCCAAAAATTGATAGTGCTCACAGAGTTGAACATTATAGGCCTAATGAATTGTTCAGCAATTGATTCACCATCACCAACATTTTTATCCATTTTCTGCAGTATTTCAATGCACAAACACATTCACATAGCCAACACTACACAAACACAATCACATAAACATTACAAAGATTGAGATCTCCCATTTATTAATGTTAGTGACAAATTGAAAGAGAAATACCAGAAAATTAAAGCTTTATTGATCCTAATTTGTTTAAAACTGATAGTGATGCTTCTTAGATCATTCTTACAACTTCGTCATAGTTACATCTTATGTGTTTTCTCTTCTTCTTGTTTACTTTATTTTTAAGGATGAAGAAGATGGACTTTACAATGTTAATAGACAAAATTGCAGGCACAAAATCAAGCAATTTTCAAGCAATTAAGTCATAAACTCATAAAAAGCCAAACAATAAACCCAGATGTAGCATAGTTTTCTTCATTCCAATCTGGAGATAATAACAATGAGAAAATAAGCCAAAACTTTTCTTTGTGCAAAACTTTTCTAACTTTTTGGTTTTAGGTTCTTTGATTTAAGCTGTTTTCAGCTGAAAACAAGTATTCTTTTACCAAAATTTGCAAATGATGTGAGGAATTGCATGATTCTTGGGCATTCTTGGGCCCCTGTTTCTCTTATTTTGAACCAACTGGTTTTTACTCTTTGATATTAACTCTTTTTGGCTTAATTGCAGGACATCCTTGGGTAATAAATGGAGGGGAGACGAGATCATTGGCTGATCTAACCTGATACAACAAAAAGCTATGGACTTTGTATTGTATCTATGGTAAAAACTACTACTATCTTGAGTACAAGTCTGAGTAAAGCCTCTGCTGTACATATACCAATAACTAGCCCTTATAAAAGGATGGTTTTGGAGAAAAAGAGCAAGAGAGAGAAAGGAAGAGGAAGAAGTGAAGTATGAAAATTCTATATGGCATTGCCAAGTCCCTTCTCTATAATCATCAAGGGAAGGGGGACTGATATGATAAAAAGAAGAAAGATCAGATCTTGAGAGGGCTTTCCCCCCTCCCCCTTTGGTTTCTTTTGCTTTTTCTTCTCAAGTTTGTTTGTGGAGAAGAATCTGAGACTGTATATATATGCGGAATGGTTCTTATTAACTACTACTACTACTACTACTACTACTACTAGTACTATGTAAAAAAATCATCACAGGATGCTGCTGCTGCTGAGAAATCCTTTTGTTTTGTTTTCTACCATGCCTCTCTGTATTTGGTTTTTGGTTTTTTTGTGGAATATGAGTGGTTGAGTGAAGAGAAAATTTTCCAGTGCTCTGTTTCTGTCTCTGTCTCTGTGTTTGTTTTGAATATCTCAAAAAGAAGAGAAGAGCAGAGCCTATTGTAATTTGTAATGTAATAATAATGTTGTTCTCTCAGCTTCAGTAAATCTTTGAGCAAATTTCTAGCATTCATCTTTCTTCTTCTTTTTTTCTGAAGACAGCCCCATAAAATGTTAATATAAAGTAATATGTTAATATCCTCATTCTGGTTATGCATGGTTCATCATGTCCTTATACAAGTACCACTCTAGCTATAAATATCAATCCATTTTCAAACCATAATAGCATCACAAGAAACACAACAGGCAAAGAAAAAATGGAGGTAACTAAATTAGGAGTTCACTTTCTTCTTGTTTTAGTGCAATTTCTTGTGCTATTTCAAGCTAGACTAGTTTTATCAGAGAGGAAAACTTACATTGTTCCCAAAATAAATTGCGGGAGGCGGCGGCGAGAGGCAGCGGCGAGAGGTGGCGGGAGGCGGCGGCGAGAGGTGAGAGCTGCGGGAGGCGGCGGCGAGAGCTGCGGGAGGCAGCGGCGAGAGCTGCGGGAGGCAGAGAGACAGAGAGAGCCGAGAGCTGCGGTGCAGGAGGCAGAGAGACAGAGAGAGCCGAGAGGTGCGGGAGGCAGAGAGACAGAGAGAGCCGAGAGCTGCGGTGCGGGAGGCAAAGAGACAGAGAGAGCCGAGAGCTGCGGGACGGGACGGGAGGCTGAGAGTGAGAGAGGGGAGGAAGGAAAGGAAGGCTTAGGGTTTACAATTTGGTAAACACATTATTTTCATTTAGGTCCCTAAGAAAATAAATAACTTAAATTAGGTCCTAAAATAATTCATATAATAATAGCTTAAACAAACGGGCCAGCCCGCGAACCGGACAGGACCGGCCCGTAAAAACCCGCATAAAAAATGGTCTGGTCCGGTCCGGGCTCATTTTGTACGGGCCTAAATTTTAAAAACCATATCCGCACATATCGCGGGCGGTCCGGGCCAGCCCGCGGGCTTGAGCCCGTTTTGACAGTGCTACCAACGAAGGACACTAATCTGTAGCAAGCAAAATAAGAAGGGTGAAGAACCCTAGAGACAATTGGAGAATCCTCTCTAAAATTTCAGCCAAAATATCAACGTTAGTTACAAATTAGCCTATAAATAGGTATATATAGGCTAAGGTTTAAACCTAACCTATCTAGTGATTAATAGCTTCAAAATACCCATCAAGCCCTTGATCAAAAGTTCAAAAACAAGTTCAAATAATAAAATCCCACCTAAAGATTTTACGGAGGTCATTTCCTTCCTGAGCGCTACTGGCGACGGTAAGGTGTTATCCTCACAATGCAGCTCGACTAGAAGCCTATACCACCAACGGTACGAGCATGGCCTACTATCGGCAGTAGGTCCAAGAATTCACAAAACTCGCTCATTTTCACCTCCAAATTGTTCGCCTGAATAATCCTTGCTTATGCTAGAGATTATGAGCAACTTGGATGCTTTTCCTTCATTATCTAAGCCTTCAAACTTATTCTTCAAATGAAAATAATCATGCCATTAACCAAACTTCCATCATTATCTTTCATCTTCTTCGGTCTTGCACTATTGAATGGTCCATGCAATAAATCTTTAGCTTCTTGGTTTTCCCGATCCACATCATCTACATCTCCTTTGAAAAGATTCGTCGTCGAATCTCTACCGTGTAATTCGAAACTTCATGTTATTGACAACAATAGCATCATGATCCTTGGATTAGATTTGCTTGACAAATACCACTTTCTTATGTTGATCCAAACTTGGAAACTTCTTTCTTCAAATGCACTCTTGGAAGTAAGCGAATCTTTCATGCTTGCACAATATTTCCATCCACATGAAGACCTTGAAAACTCAGTGCATAACCTAGGAAAGTACCCTTTCCAAAACAAGACTAATATTTCCAAGGTTAGCATATAGTTTCTCATTCCTCAAAATAGAAAAAACTTGATTAAAATTATGCAAATGATATGCATAAGCTTTTTTATCAATCAAAATGTCATCCAAATAAACCACAAAAAATATAGAATGTATGCCTTTAGACAACCAAAGTAATCTAAGTATAAACTCCATAGATATATCAGCACAAAGTTCTCTAGACACATTCAAAAGAATATAAAATTCATGTGGCATAGATGTAGGGTTAGCTCTTTTGCATTCTAAACAATTATCAATAAACCTTTCTACATTTTATTTCATGCAAAACCAAAAGAAATGCTCATGTAAAATAACAGAAGATTTAGAATACCAAAATAATCTATCAATCCATCACAATGAGCTTCTTTAGCTAACAACAATCTAAAGTAGCAAGAAGGAATGCACAATTCCCCTTCATGGTAAAAAACATCATCATATATCAGGTACTCATCATTATGCACAACCAAACAAGCATCAAATATGTCCTTGAATTCATTATTTCTAACATGTAATTCCTTAAGCATCTCAAAACTAAGTAATTTAGCTTCTAAAGTAAAGAATAGAATGTACCTTTTTTGACAAAGCATTGGCTACAACATTTTCTGTACCTCTCTTGTACCAAATGACATTTGGAATTGTCTCTATAAATTTCATCCATCTTGCACCACTTGTTAAGCTTGTGTTGTCCATTGAGACACAATGCATAGAGCTTCTTATCATAAGTAGCACATTTCAAAGTCACACTGATCACCAAATTACATTGATGTGCAATTCCTCTGAAATGATAAAGTCCACCAAGTTCCTCTTCGGGGAAAACAACCTTGCATGCTTCAATGATCTTTACTATAGTATTAGACATGGAAGAATAAGTTTGATGAGTCTCAAATTTCATCATTTCACAAATGGGGTGAGAAAATGTACACTTAAAATTACCAAAATTCCAAATTTTTCTATGTTGTTCTTTGAAAACAACTCTATAAAAAAACTAGTTAAAAATTAGATGGATAAGCAATGCATCTTCGAGTTCATGTTTCAAAATGAATGAACAATAGTTCTGTTGAAAGCTAGCACATAAAATGAACAATTTTGAAAATTTTTCCTTGAAAGGTTTGTGGTATTAAAGATGCTCAATAACGAACTATTTGCTAATTCATTCAAAGGCTCCTTTTCTCCAAATAGATTTTTCAAATGTTAAAAGATTAACATTGATCAACTCAGGATTAGCTTCCATTTGGTTTTCAAAATCTTTTTGTAAGAATTCCTTGAATTGCAAATGATAAAATTGCCTCCCAAATATGTTTTCAAAAAAAGTGTTCAAGGAGTTAATGACATTTGAAAGCTTCTGTCCATTGTATGAAAACTCAACTTTACCGCTCACAAAGGACATAAGCTAGTTTAAGAAAACAAAATCATTATGATTCTCCATAAAAGTATCAAGGAAAGAGGAAACATAGCGAACATTCTCAAAAAACTTACCTAAACACTTATCATGTAGAATATCAAATAAAGCACCATCTAATCCAAAACCAACAACTATAGACTCAATGGAAGCATTATTCATAACTATGAAATCTTGGTAAGAAGGATCAAACATACAATCACTATCCAACAATGAATCCTCAAGAAAAACATAACAAGAAAACCATGTATAAGCACAAGACAAGGAAGAAAGAGACCGCCACCAAAAGAAATAGCCCAAAGATCTCTATATATGCTCACATGAGGAAGATAAAACTCTAGGAACACCTTTAATTTCACAAAAGAAACTCATAACACATAAGAGATGAGATAAGAAATAAACTTATTGGTAATTCTTCAAGAATAGTTCCAAGCTCTTTCTCCATGCTCCTTCCTTCGTTTTCAACTTCTAGCACACGAGAAGTGTAATACGCAATATTGAAATTGTATTCATCAACTATAGGAATTGCACAAGGATTGGAATTGAACTCTACGAATTGTTTCTGTTTTATTAAAGTTCCAAGAGAGTTGAGAATGTAAAATTAATATCCATTTCCCATGAAAACAAGTGTGAATAACTCAGTTTCCTTAAAATAAATCTCAAAGCTCAAGTAGAAATTAGAGAGAAAGAAGCTTATGGTTTTGATCAACTGGTAGGCAAGCTTTCCATCTTCATCCTTACTTGAATCTTCAAAATTTTGCATACATAAGGATTCACTAGCAAAGAAAGAGTTAGTACCATGAGCAAAGAAGTTAACTTCCTCACTCTTTTCAAGTACAACTATGTGTTTTTCTCTTCGCTCTTATTCTTATTCTTTTTTCAATAAACTACTCTTTTTCTTTTACTCTCACTTTTCTAAAACTCACTTTCTTTCTCTTTTTAACACTCAAAATATTTATTCTCTTTTGAAATGATAGAGATGGAATCAAAGATAGATAATCTCTCTACTAATCACTGTTTTTCTTCCCCTCTTTCTTTTTTTTAAAACTCATTGTGCTCTTCTTTTTCAATGCACTTCTCATTCATGTTATCACAAGAATCCTCATTAGATGTCTCTTGCACAATTTGAATTACAATACTTTCTCAACTACTTCTTGAGCTTGTGGAAGCTCATTTACTTTTGAAAATTCTTTAATCATTGATGGTTTTAAGGTTTCTACCTTTGCAACTCCTTAAGGTGACATGGAAAGTTGTTTTTGTCCACAACTTTTTTCCTTTATAATACTATTTTCCTTTTCTCTTGATCAAATATTCTGATCTTTCTTTGAACTTCTTTCGATCTTTATAAATTTCTTTGAGGCGCAAAAGAATTTAGAATGAATGTCTTGCCAGTTTTGGTGAAGTTGTAAGAATTCTTGTCCCCATTGTATATATCTTTCCTATTATTTATCCAAGGACTTCTAAACAATAAGTGACCTGCTTGCATGGGTGCTAAATCACATAATACTTCATCTTTGTGCATTCCTTTAGAAATGGACACCCACACTTGCTTAGTGATTTGATCTCATTATTATCATTTGACCAATGGCGTATGTAGGGCTTTGGATGTTTAAGAAGAGGCAAATTCAACTTTTCCATAAGGTAAGTATTAGCCACATTACCAAAACTACTACTATCAACAACAAGATTAGCAACTTTGCCTTCCACAAGGCATTTAAGAGAAGTTACCAACTCCAAAATATCTTCTAGGAGTGAAGTTTCCATTTCTACGATCGTTCCCACCGTAAACTTTGAATCCATTTCCATCACCATGATGGAAATTAAGCATATCTCTTGTAAACATAGATTGATAATCCTCTTGTTTGCTCTTTGCCTTCATCCTTTTCCATGATTGATTAGACCAATAGTATTCCATTTATTTCTTGTTTTAAACCTACACAAAAAGGTTAGAAAATAAGAAAAGGACCTCCCAATCACTCCCTAAGTGTTTACACTCTTTGGTGATCACTCAATTCACTCGTGTTTAGCACTCTTTATTGGCTTTTATCAAGATAAGCTCAAACTCGTGCCTTCTCCGAACACTCAACCCTCAAGTCTCTATAAGATACTTTAATCTCTTAATTAACTCAAACCAAGAGCAACAATTCGAAGCAAGTAAATCAATCATTGCATTTAGATGGATATAAGTGTTCAAAGAGGCAAAGTTTCAAGCACTTAAAGTGTAAGAATTTCAAATAATGTAATATATGGAAAAGAGCCAACAAACATAATTGATCATCAAAAACAATCTGAGACACGCAAGAAAAATAGAAGTAAAATACAAAGCAATTCCAAACAAATAGGCTAAACAAAGAAATTGAGTAAGATTTATTTCAATTCAATCATAACTCAAAGGAGAACATCTCTATAAGAAAACCTCAATAACTTTTCAATTATTCAGTCAATGTTGCAATTGATTTTTGGATCTATTTTTCTATACTACTATTACATAATCTTCATGGAATTTTTCCTAGATCATCAAGTACCCTTTTTTATATTATTATTCACGAAATTTAAACACTTAAAACAAAAATTAACCTTCATTTGGAGACTACCTTGATCCCACCTTGATGTAGATCCTCTTTCGATTGTACAGTGGATTCCACAGCTTCCCAAGATCACCTCCTTTGATGAAGAACCTCTATTAAGAATTCTGTAGTTTCAACACTCTAATAGAAAACCTATGAAGATCTAAGCCTCATCAACCCAGTATTGAGAGGAAAACTCTTTTCCAATTTGATAGAAAGAACCTTGAGAAAACTAAAGCCTCAAAACCCCAACTACATAAACTAGAAGACCTATGATTAATTGAATCTAAGAACAAGAACTCTAAGACTCAATAAAAGAAAGGAATTGGATGATCAATTGATTCCATAGATTCAACAATCTAAGGGAAACAATTGTTCATAAACTAAGAACATTTACCCTTAGTAAGCTAACTAAAAAGGGTGAAGAATCCTAGAGGCAATTGGAGAAAAAATCCTCTCTCAAATTTCAGCCAACATATCAATGTTACTTACAAATGAGCTTATAAATGGTTATTTATAGGCTAAGGTCTAAATCTAACCTATCTAGTGATTAATGACTTCAAAATACCCAGTAAGCCCTTGATTAAAAGCTGAAAAACAAGTTCAAAAAATAAAATCCAGCCTAGAGATTACAAAGGTCATTTCTTTCCCGAAGCCTACCAGCAACTGTAGGGTGCAACCTACCAGATGTGATGGGGTGTTTTCCTCACAGTCCAGCTCTGCTAGAAGTGTATCGATGATGGTAGGGGCAGAGGCTGCTGTCGGCGATAGGTCAAAGACTTCACAAAACTCGCTCTTTTTCATATCCAAATTGCTACCTTGACTAATCCTTGCTTATGGTAGAGATTATGAACAACTTGGATTCTTATCCTTCATCATCAAAGCCTTCAAAATTAATCTTCAAATGAAAATAATCATGCCATTAGCCAAACTTCCATCATTATCTTTTATCTTCTTCAGCTTTGTACTAGTGAATGGTCCATGCAATAAAAATCTTTAGCTTCTTGGCTTTCTCGATCTACATCAGGTAACCAAGGAAGTAAAGGTTGTATTTACCATTCGGTATAAAGATGAAGTTTTGCGTGATATAGTTCCCATGGATGCTAGTCATTTGATATTTGGAAGGCCATGGGAGTTTGATAGGAACGCTAACCATGAATAATTTTCAAATAAGTATTTCTTTGTAATAGATAGGAATGTAATTACCCTTGTAATTCTCACCCCTCAACAAGTACATGAATGTAATGTTCAACTGAAAAATGAGAGAGAGAAAAGACCAAAGTTGAGTGGTGAGCCACAAAAGTCATGTGAGAGTGAAAAGAAAATTCAGAGAGCAAAGAAAAAAGTATGGTCGAGAAGAAACAAATGAGTGAAAAGCCAGAGCTGGAGAGTAAAAGAGGCAAAACTTCTTTTCAAGCAAGAGAGATATACATGGGGCTTTAACTTCTCAAAAGTTTTGGTTTTGCTTATGTTTCAAGAAAACTCCTAAGTTATCCCGGAGTTGCCTAATGATTTGCTGTTTAGTGTTTGTTTCTTTGCTACAGGAATATGAAGCCGTGTTTTCGGAGGAACTTCCAAAAGGGCTACCACCAATGAGAGGAATTGAACACCAAATTGACTTGATTCCCTGTGCTGTGATTCCAAATTGACCAACCTATAGAGCAAACCCCGAATAGACAAAAGAGTTGCAAAGGAAGATTGAAGAGCTTTGGGAAAGAGAGCCCATTCGTGAGTCCTTAAGTCCATGCGCTGCTCCGGTAATTCTTGTCCCTAAAAAGAATAATGCTTGGCATATGTGTGTTGTTGTATGGCAATAAACAACATAACTACTAAATATCGTTATCCTATCCCTAGGCTAGATGATATGCTTGATGATTTGCATAGTGCTCGTGTTTACCAAAATTGATCTTAAATCTGGATACCACTAAATTAGGATTAAAGAAAGTGATGAGTGGAAAACTACCTTTAAGACTAAATTTGGTTTGTATGACTGGCTGGTAATGCCTTTGGGTTTGACTAATACACCAAGTACTTTCATGAGGTTGATGAATCATGTGCTTAGGGATTATTGGCAAGTTAGAGCATGTGAAACTTGTGTTGATTACTTGGTGATTTGAAAAGTTGTATGCTAATCTGAAGAAGTGTACTTCTTATGTGCAAGAAGTTTTATTCCTTGGTTTTGTGGGAATCGATAAAGGCATTCACATTGATGAAGAAAAAGTGAGGGCAATCAAGGAGTGGTTGATGCCTTCTACTACATCTGAGGTGAGGTCTTTTCATGGCTTGCTAGTTTTTATAAAAGATTTGTTATAGATTTTTCAACTAAAGCTGCCCCATTAATGAATTGGTCAAAAAGAATATTAAGTTTGAATGAAGACCTTCTCAAGAAATTACATTTAATCAACTCAAGCATGATTTAACTTCAATACCCGTTCTTGCTTTACCTAATTTTGATTAGACTTTTGAGCTTGAATGTGATGCATCGGGCATTGGCATAGGGGCTGTTTTAGTGCAAGAAAAGCATTCCATTGCATATTTCAATGAAATGTTGATGGGCCTTATTTGAATTATTCAACATATGACAAAGAATTGTATGCTTTTATGCGTGCTTTGGAAACTTGGCAACATCATTTTATGCCTAGGGAATTTGTCATACATTTAAATCATGAATCCTCAAAGCATATTAAGTCCCAAACTAAGTTGAACAAAGGCCATGCAAAGTGGATTGCATTCATTGAGATATTTCCAAATATCATTAAGTACAAGCAAGGGAAATAGAATGTTGTGGCCAATGCCTTGTCCCGTAGATATGTACTTCTCACTACACTTGATTCTAAATTGCTTGGTTTTGAGTTTATCAAAGATTTGTATGTTATTCATCATGACGTTTCTAGTGTATTTGAAGCTCATGCACATGGAGCTTATGGCAAGTATTTCAGGCATGAAGGCTATTTTTTCAAAGAGTCCAAATTGTGTGTGCCGAATAGTTCATTAAAGTAGTTATTAGTATGAGAAATTCATGGTGGGGGACTTATGGGAAATTTTTGCATTCAAAAGACTTTAGACATTTTGAAAGAGCACTTCTATTGGCCAGGAATGAAAAGAGATGTTGCACACAATTGTGAAAGATGTACTAAGTGCAAGAAGGCCAAATCTAAATCCACTCCTCACGGGTTGCACCCCTCTTCCTGTTCCATCATCACTATGGGTGGACATTTATATGGACTTTGTGTTGGGTTTGCCACGAACTCAACGAGGTATGGATTCTATTTTTCTAATAATTGATCGATTCTCTAAAACAGCTCATTTTGTACCTTGTAGGAACCTGATAATGCAAAGCCTGTAGCCAATTTATTCTTTAATGAAATTGTGCATCTTTATGGCATTCCTAGGAGAATTGTGAGTGATAGGGATGTGAAGTTCCTAAGCTACTTTTGGAAAATAATGTGGAGTAAATTGGGGACTAAGGTACTCTTTTACAACAAGTCATCTTCAAACCGATGAACAAAAAGAGGCAACAAATTGGATGTTAGGAGCTTTGTGGAGAGCTATTATCAAGAATAACTTGAAGAGTTGGGAGGAGTGCTTGCCTATAGCGGAATTTGCATACAATATGGCTGTCCATTCTTCTACTAAATTTTCCTCATTTGACATCTTTTATTGATTTAACCCTCTTACTCCTTTGGATTTGTCTCCATGGCCTTGAAAGAACAGGTTAGCTTGGATGGTGAAAAGAAAGCTAAAACCATCAAGAGACTTCATGAGAAAGTTTGCAAGAATATTGAGAAAGAAAGGGGCAAAAGAAAGTGGTGTTTGAATCTGGTGAATGGGTTTGGATTCATATGAGAAAGGAAAGATTTCCTAATTCTAGGAAAACAAAGTTGCACCCCCCAGGGGATGGTCCATTCCGAGTATTAGAGTGCACAATGACAATGCCTACAAGTTAGAAGTTCTTGGTGTGTATGATATTACTTCAACATTCGATGTGGCTCTATCTCCATTTAATTTTGATGAAGGTCTTGATTCGAGGCAAAATTATTTTGAAGAGAGGGGCAATGATGGAGACCATCTCAATAAGACTAATTCATAAGGAGGTCCAATTGGGTTCAAGGTGAAAGAAGATTATGAAAACTTAACTAATTCCTTTACCTATATGAGTAGTCCAATGATACGGTCTAGGGAAAAAAAAAGATGCAAGAAGTCCTTAGTCATTTCATCCACAAGGCTCATGCCAATGAAGAGATCAAAGTTGAAGTTTACAAGCCCAGGCTTGTTAATACTTTGGTGGTGATACAATAAGGGTTACACACACTTAACTAGTGTGTTTTCATCATAATTTCAATATAAAAAAAAGTCATAAATTTCGTCCAGATAAGTGAGATTAATGGTCACAAGTTCCCAATAAAATTACAGCTTCTGAGGCTTGCAATTGAAAGGTTATTCAGAAGTTGTTTTTGAGTAAATTTTGATGATTAAACTGTAAAAATTTACCTGGTTTCAGGCTTTCATCTTTGTACCATTTTGAAGCTCTATGAGCCTCATTTAATACGCAACAAATAGTTTGTCCTTTAAAGTTTTCTACAGGATGATACGCTCAGTTTACTAAAGCCGCGCTTTGTTGTCTATAGAAACTTTCCTACGGGATTAGCATGTTAGTCAACCGAATTGGAGTATTTCAAGACCTTTTTTTTTGTAGTTTAAACATCCCTTAACTACTAGATATGATTTCCCAAGAGTATGTGTTGTTTTTCTCTTTTTTAGTCGAATTACTACTTCCTATGTTAGCATTTAGTTTGGAGACATGTTCCAAACAATCTATAAATACTCTATGGTTTATCCTTTTCTTGTTAGTTCTTTGTATAACTTATTTGGGTGTCATAAGGTTAGGTCCTTATGATTCTTTTAGACTTATTAATCAAGACTTGCTTCTCTTGGTTGTGGCGTCTTTAGTTTCTATTCTTTATTTACTAATTGTCGTTTAAGGGTCTCAGATCATATACCTAAGGTTCTTATTCCGTAGTTTTTTGAAAAGTGGGATTATAGTTAAGGTTTTCTACCACCGGTTGGGATTGGCTCTTAACTCAATCGAAGCATCATCCATTATTGGGCTTTGCCAAATATCCAAATTCTCGAACCTAGACTTGGGAATATTTCTACATCACTTGATTCATATCAATATGCTTCCTAAGAAACCTTCGAACTTTTCGATATGCTTGCTTGTTCACTTTTTTGTTCTGCCCTTTTGCTAAGCGCGTCAAATTTTCTAAAATATAGCTAATGAGCTCACGAATATTAGGATTGGGCTTATTGCTCATTATACGATGTTAACTATAGATCTTATTTTCACTTAATTTAATGTTTGTGTTCTTCTTCTTAATTTTTCCACTAAAGTAATTTTTTAGCTAAAAGACTATTGGAGATGAGAACTTTTTAGTGTAAAAATTATGAGCAGACCTAGAATAACAAGGAAAATTCATAAAAGCCCAGAACATTTTTAAAAGGCAATGACTCATATGCTTCCCGAAAAACCCTCAAACTTTTTCTAGCTAACTCAAACATCAACAACAAATGAGAGAAACAAAAACACTAAACAAAAATTAAAGTAAAGTTCATAGCGAACATATAAACATAAGTTATACAAAGGAAAAGGAAAAAATAGATAGTAATATTTATATAAACAAGGGTTCTGATAATTTTTCATTACAAAATAAGAATAGTGATCACCCTTTTGACAAAAAATAACTCAAATTATGAAAAGCAAAAACAGAGGAAAAACTTAAAGGAGGAAACATAGTAAGAACTCCTAATGAAATCGGAGCAGGATTCTCTTAGCCTCATCTTCCTTGAAGGTTTAGCACGAACAGAGATCCTTGAAGAGCATATACTGGTGAGTAGCCCCCTAGTAAGCAACATCCACCTGAGCAGCCTACATTTAAATAGCCTTCGTACATGCACCCTCCAGGCGAGCAACCTCCCCCATGATCTCATCCTTTACAATGTTTTGTTCGACTTCCAGTACCATCTTGTACATACAATTAAGAGGGGAATCCATGAGGATCATGCTCTTTGTGACCCTCACACCCCTATCCCTTGCCATATATTCAAGCATGTGACTCTGCTCAAGCCTAACATCATTGACTTCTTGCATAAAAAATTATTGCCTCTCACTTTCATAGAGACATGTAAGGCCGAATGAATAGTCAAGAAGGTGGTGGGGTTGAAGAACTTGTTCTGATATAGATTCACCACCATTTCCAGACATTTCTAGGGGTTGTTTTTAAAGGAGGGGAGAGGATGAAAACTTAGTGGGTTTCTGGTTCGAACTGGTGTGAGGTATCTCGCCTCAAAAGACAACTATAAATAGATGAGGCTGAGGAGATAGAAGGGTATGGAAAGGTTGCTAGAATGTTGGAGGGAATGTTTGAGGAGAGCAGATTATAACTTCTAATTCGAGATTTAATGTGGGGTGTACCGAAGTAATTTACAATACCCCAAACTGTGCATAATACATCTCAAATCATGGTTAGTCTGAGCACATCGTCGGGCACTTTGAAACCATAGCGTTTTGTTATTATTATTATTATTTTAACTTGATAACTTAATACGACATTGTTTGTTATGTTATTGGCACTATACGACATCGTTATTTTAGTGTTAATAGACCTAAAATGATGCTAAAATTCCTAGTATTAACCCTCAAACCTATATTTTAATTTTGAATGCATGAAAAATTCGATAAGAAAATTATTGCAATAAACTGTATATAAAATCACCTGAATCCTGGATTGTAAACCCTTAAAAACTTGTAATTTTTGTTTGTAAAATTGAAGGAAAAACAAACATATGAATGGGTAAAAGTTGGCACTAAATTAACTTTATAGAAGAATTGTAAAGCAAAGGGAAAAAAACACAAAGTTTACCTAAACATATTATTTTTTAGTCGGATGATTGGGGATATAAAAGCTCAAGGAAAAGATAATAACATTTGAGTGGGATGCAAAATTTAAGGGAAAAAACATTTGAGTGGGTTAAATTGATAGTAAATCTATCGACTTTATAAATGAATAGTAAAAACAACACTAAATTAACATAAATAGTTAACTTTTTAGTTTGATGAGTAGGGATGTAAAATCTCAAGGAAAAAAGAGTTGAGTGAGTGGGACTTTATAAATTAAATGTAAACCAAAAAAATACTAAATTCACTTAAACAATTAAAGGAAATATAACATCTTATTGGATTGTAAAATTGAGGGGAAAAATTTTACGTTTGAGTGGATTGAATTGGCACTAAATTCATTGAAACACTTAATTTTTATGTGGGATCATTGAAAATGAGATGAGGTGTCTGTGTGCAAAGTGTAAAAATAAGAAGTTTATACTTTCCAAAGTTGTGAATGAATATTAGTTTCGGTAGAGTTTTGTGCCTTTGTATCATATTTGGGCAGTTCATGGTGAAAAACTATGGCCACATGATGAGAAATGTATTCTTGTGGAACGTGCTAGTACAATTCGAAAAAATATTAAGGTAGAAAGTTCACAGTCAATGCTGGCTAAAAGCAACTCATATCGTGAGATGATATTTGATGCAGCTGATCAGAAATATTTCTAGCATGAAGAAACCAATCATGAAGAACTACCTAATCCTTAGGCACAAATTTTTTTAGTATATTAAAAGCGGTAGAGATACCATTAGTTGAAGAAGATGATAGACATCCAGTTTTATTTGCGACTATAGAGTTATTGTACTTTAAGCCTGAGAGCCATTGGACTCAAAAGCCGTGCAATGATTTTTGTGCATACATCAAGAAGCATTTGTAGCCAGACAATAATGCAGTCGAAGATTGGTACGCAACGCAGAAATTGATATCCGGCTTAAGGTTGCTCGTGCAAAGGATTAAAGTGTGTGTGAATGACTCTATACTTTATTGGAAGGAGAATCTGAAAGAATGGAATGTCGGTTTTGTGGCAATCACCAGCATGAGATAAGTAGGAAGAAGACAGGAAAGGTGAAGAAACCACAACTAAAGAGCCGGAGAAGACGGTGCTTTATTTATCGTTACCTCCTATATTGCAAAGATTGTATGCGTCGAAAAAAACTGTCGAACACATGAGTTGGCACTTTGAAAGCTCACAACAGTTGGATGTGTTGAGTTATTGGTGTGTGTAAAAACAAGCAATAAAATGGGGAATTCTAATAACTACAATGCTAGACAAGTAGGCCTAAAAGAGTATAGGTGAGTTCAACCCGAGCGGCGAATCTCTTAGGGACGGGCAAAGGTTCAAGTACTATTGTGTTTCTAATATGTAGCCAAATAAAAAGGTTGTTGTTGAGAAAAACTTAAAAATTATAAAACAATTAAAAGAAACAAATGATAACACGATATTAAGAGATGAATAAAAACAAGAGTTTGGTTTGGTGAAACCCTCCGAATCCGTGTTACTAGCTCAATTGGAAAAGACTTTAATGAAAATGATGTTTGAATTAATTAAGTTGGGTCAACACTCTAAAATCGGGTAATGCCTATCTCGAGGACGAAAACCACCCTACCACTAACCTTTAGAGGAAAATCTCTTTTCTCCCTAACAAATTATGATTGCAATAAACTTAGGTCATTTAAAAGAGCTAAAAATGAAATATCGTGTCTATAGTTAATTGCCTCAATTAACCCCAATTGGTTACCCTAAATTGTTCTTTCTCTTTTAATTCCAAACAACCTTGCGAATAATCTAATCTCGTGACAATTAAATTAACAAACAAACACAATTGGAAGATAACTTAAATTAAACAAACATCGAAATCAAGAAAATCAAACCAAGAACTTCATAAACAAGAACTAGGGTTCAACCCAAAATCCAAACAAGAAAAACTACTCACTATTCATATTAATAAAACTGAAAATAAATTAAAGAATTCAAGAGCAAGATATGTACAAGAAAGCTTAGGATTAAGTCAGAAGCCAAAGTTGAATCCCAAACGTCTTTTAAGATCGTTTCTCGAGTCACCAAGTGAAGATCGAAATCTTAAATCAAAATCTTTAATTCTTAAATCTAAGAAAGCAATTCTTGCACAAAACTTTCATTCTTTAACTAAAGAAAATATAAAAGCTGGAAAATTTAAAAAGTGTTTAAATAATCTAACCTAATTAATCTACTCCTTATCTAAAATCTAATCTAACCTATTCTAAAACTATTTTAATTGCCTAAGATTGTATCTACACTGTCTCCTACAATGGCTGCATAAGAGTCCTATATATAGAGGATATAAAGACTTTTTATGCTAAAAACGAAAACGATGGAAGCCGAATAAAAATATTTAACTCAAAAACGATTTGTAAGCATTCATACTCCAAAAAGAGCTTTTTGAAAACAAAACTAAAGAAAAACAAAACAAAATTAAACTTAGAAGAAAGAATAAAACCACTTCATTAGAGTACACCAACATCTAATTCAAAAGATAAATAAAAAAATAAACAACAACAAAATCACTAAGTGCACCATAAGCTACTGAAATCATTACCAATCAAAGTTGTGTAAGTGTGATTTTTGCTCATGCTATTTTTCCCAGAAAAAGAGGAATTTTAAATGATTAGCAATAAGAAATATTTTAAGATAATGCACACAATTCATACTTTTCTACCATTTAGCCTCATTAAAGTCTAGTTTAGGTCATTTCCAATTGGGTAGGACTTTTTGGCTTGTAATGTTAGGCTACGGACATAAGTACATTACAAATGAAGGTAAAGGAAACAAAAACAAACGAGAAAAAGCTAACGCAACTGAAAGCATAAGATAATGAAAAAAAGAACCTCTCTAGCCGCCGTTTTCACTTTTCTTACTTATCTTTGCATAACTTACTTCATTCTTCTTTGATAACAACCCATCTAACAATATACATTCTCAAATTTCTTTTTCAATAATGACCAAAGTAATTAAGAGAGAGATAATGCTTGAGTTTTTCAAGATTTTTCTATAAAATAAGGCACATATATTTTTCTTCATTTTTCTGCCAATAAAAAATATATTTTTCTTTTTCTTTATCTCTCTTTAATAGCCAAAGAACTGAACAATGAAATATTTCCCAAAATACCCTTTCTTTAAAACATTGAGCTTTTCTTTCTTTTTTTCTTCACCACTTTTTCCCCCACACTTATTCGTTTCTTTCACTTAAGACGGGCCAAAGTCCATACTAACCAATAGCTCAGAAGTTAAGGTTCACCCAAAACGGCCAAAAAGTCTATACTAACTATTAGCTCACGAATTAAGGTTCTACATATAGTAAGGTTAAAAAGAAGAAAGAAAATAAGGTAGTGAAGCCTTGGCATGAAAGCACAAAAAGGGAACTAGGGATTAATTTCATATGATAACAATAGGAAAGGGTCAATTGGTTCAAAGAAGGCCTAAGATCATCATCTACAGGACCATCTTACACTAGACTTCTTTGCTTTTAAAGATAGAAAAATCATGAAATTATAGGTAAAGTTCAAAAATTATTATCATAATGCTAATAACTCAAGATTCTTAAATTTTCTATTACTCAAACAACATTTACAAGTGCATAAAAAGCATTGATCAAATAAGAAATTTAGTAAATATGGTTTTCAGAGTAATTAAGTAGCCTTTTTTTTGAAAAACCTAAGGAATTTTAAGTTGTAAACTTTATCAATAGTGATGAAAATAAAATATTTTTGGATTACTAAAATAAGAAAGTAAAAAGAAAATTACATAAAATATTTTTGGAATTTTTAAATTTTATGATTTTTTATGAATTTTTTCTATAAGAGACTAACAAAAAAAACTTTCACAAAACCGAAAAGAGATTAATAGAAAGAAAACATAAAAAAGTAAGAAATTACCCCCCACACTTAAAATAAAATAGTCCTTAATGTGGGGGTTATACTAAAATAAACAAGAAAACAAACACATATATGGGAAGCAATCCCGCAAACATAAAGCAATAAAAGCATATCAGGAAGCCTTCCCCACACAAAAATAAAATTAAAAAAAGAAGAAGAAAATTAAGAGGAGAGTTCATATTGTGTTTAGAGAAGTTGTCTTGTGGTTGTTTAAGCAAACAACTCTTGTTGGTTCCTCCAGAAGAATTTTTCAGCATTTGTTATTGCCAAGTGACCTACCGCCAATGGTAGGGTGGAGCCTACCATCCGCAGTAGGCTCCTGCCTCCAAAATAATGCCAAACGTCAACCCCCTACCACCGATGGTAGGGCAGACCTATCGTCCGCGGTAAGTTTCTATCCTACCTGTGGAATGCCTTTTGTTAGGTGTAATTTAGCTTCCTGGGTTGCTTTTAACTAATCTCCAAACACTTTTGATGCTTAGGAGTGGTCCTAGCACATTAAGAACCCTCATAAAACACTAGTCCATCACTAAAAATGAATGGTTAAAACTAATTAAAACAAAATAAAGTGTAAAAAATAGGGTAATTAAAGACACAAATATAATTTACAATATGGTAGTTGGCCAGTCTTACTCATCTTGAAGAACGAAGGATTCCTTTGGAAGCGTCCCTATGTCTTCACCGAAATATGGGTTAAGACGATGTCAATTTACCTTAAATGTCCCTTGAGTAGGATGTTTTACCTCTATTGAGCCGTAGGGAAAAACTTTGCTTACTATGAAGGTCCAGACCATCGTGATTTGAGTTTTCTAGGGAAGAGGCGAAGGCGTGAGTTGTAGAGGAGCACAATATCTCCTTTTTTGAATTCCTTTCTGATTAGATGCCTATCGTGCCATCGCTTTATTTTTTCCTTACAGATGTTGGAATTCTCGATGCATGTGGTCTCCATTTGTCAAGCTCATTTAGCTGAAGTAGCCTTTGTTTACCTGCGCTAGAGTTTTTGGATGCTCTTGTTTTACAAATCAAAAGGAAGGTAAGCTTGGCCCATGATCTAAAAAGGAGTCTTTTTAGGGTATCCTAGTAGGGTAAAGGGGTACAAGGTTTGGCTGAAGGTGAACCAGGAGTGAGGGTAGTAGTTAACAGGGATGTCGTGTTCATGGGCAAGAAATGCCATGTCTCAAATCTGTTTCAGATCATATTAACACTACTGATTTTCCGTAAAATAGAACCGTTCCAATCGATATGGAGGACACCTCCAATCAAATCCTTGATCACACACTTGCCCTGAGTTAAATAAAAAGCTGGCTAGCATTTAAGAACAGGATACGCCAGGTCCTGTACCTGAAAATGTTGAAGCTGAGTCAGAAAATTCTGACGATGATGAAGAGCAGCCTGCTGCTCACTCTTATGTCCTTAGTCATTACCAATTGAATAGGGATAGAGAGAGAAGGACATCCACCACACTCAAGAGATACGGTTTTTCATATCTTGTGTCATATACATTTGGGACTGCATTATCTGTAGAGGAAAAGGAACCATTATGTTTTCTGATGTTTTGAAAAGCCCTAATTACTCTTTTTTTATGCATGTCAAGAAAGACGAAATGTCTTCTCTTCATAAAAATGATACTTGGGTGCTTGTTCCTAAACCTACAAAACAAAAACTGATTGACTGTAAGCGGATTTTCAAAATTAAAAAAATTGAACTGGCTAATGAGCCTCTCAGATGTAAAGCCAGACTTGTTGCTAATTCTCACAAGTTGAGGGTATTGATTTTAATGAAATCTTCTCTCCTGTTATTAAATACATAACAATTAGGATCATGATTACAATTGTTGCATTATTTGATTTGAAACTGAACAACTTGATGTTCAAACTACTCTCTTGCATGGCGAGCTAGAAGAAATTATTTACATGCATCAACCTCCTAGTTTTGAGGTTAAAGGAAAAGAAAAATTTACTTGTCTATTAAAGAAATCCTTCTATGGCTTAAAACAGTCTCCGAGGCAATGGTACAAGTGGTTTGACTGTTTCATGCTGAAATCTGGCTTTGTGAAGAGCAACTATAACAGCTATCTCTATTTATGTGGTAATTCTGTGGACAATGCAATTTATCTTTTACTCTATGTAGATGATATGTTGAATTCATGCGAACGAAAAGATAAAACTGTCAAACTGAAAACTTTGTTGAAAATCTGAATTTGATATGAAGGATCTTGGACCGGCATCTAAATCCTAGGAATGAATATTGTTAGGAATAGGTCTGACTGCTCACTTTTATTATCTCAGAGATCTTTCTTAAAGAAAATTGTTTCAAAGTTTTCATGGACCAGAGTAAACTTGTCAGTACACCTCTTGCTAGTCATTTCAAACCCTCTTCTAAAACTTGTACTAAAACTGAAAGTGAGAAGAAGAGTAGCCTTATCGAATGGCGATTAGTCCTGTTATTTGCTCCATGATACCTACAAGACCTGACATTGCTTTTACTATTAGTCTTCTGAGTAGATTTATGTCCAACCCTAGTAGGGACCATTGGGCAGCTCTTAGTGGCTGTTAAGGTATTTGAACAGAATTGTTAATAAGGGTTTTACTTTACATAACTAGACTAAAACCTTTGATTTAATTGGTTATGTGGATTCTGGCTTTGTTGGTGATCATGATTTTCGAAAATCTACCACTTACTACTTTTTCTCTATAGCTGGTTATTGTGTTTCTTGGAAATGTCAGCTCCAACCTGTAGTTACTCTCTCAACTACTGAAGCTGAGTACATTTCTAGAAAGAAAAGCATTAAAGATGCCATTTGGCTTCAAGTTCTTTTGTCTGAACTACATTTACTGTATTCTAAAACATCATTTAAGTTGATAATAAAAGTTGCTTGCATCTCTGTAAAACCTCGTATATCATGAATGTACCAAACACATAGATGTGAAGTTATAGAAAACAGAATCTTTTAATGGAACGTATGTCTCATTAACGTGCAGTTATAAAAAGAGGATAATTTAATCCCTTTTTATAATTTGAATCGCTAATCCATTGAAGGGAGTATGTGAATGGACTATGCAAAAGACAATTTTTATTCATTTTCATATAAATTGACGATTAAATCTAAGTAAATAGACTAAATTACTTTTCAATATATACAACTATAAATGGATAGAAGGTGCATTTCCTAACCTGATTGCATCGTCGTCAACATTAATCTTCACATTAAGGTGTACAAAAGTGGTTTGTAGAATTAAAAAAATAAAAATAAAATATTTTAAGTATAACTAGAAAGGTGCATTATTTAAAAGTAATTATAGCACTAATTTCTCCAAGTCCAATTAACTTCCCTCCATCCTTCATCCTCATGGGAGTGCAGTAAAGACCTACAACATATCTCGATGGTACTCTTATAGCATCTGATAGAACAAGCTTTTCTTTATGCAGGAAATAAAATAAAAAAAAATAGAACAAGTTTTTTTTTATTAGATTTTTATTTCTTTTTCAGTTACTTGGTATTCGAAAGATAAAAAATATCGATTAATTTAGAAAAAATAAAAAAGTACATTATTTTCAAATAGTAGTGTGAAAATGGTATGTACCATTATACCACGTTTTGATTAACTCAAACTCATAATGTCTTATTTAGTATGTCAGAAGAAAGTGAGAAACCATGTGGTCTTCATTAATTTTCATAGAAAAGTAAATTGTTTCGTGACTGAAAATCTATGATAGATGCACAACCAATGTGGTCAAACTTAGCATACTAAGGAAACTAATCCATATCACAATCTCATATTTCTCTCTTTGAAAAAACACGCCGAATAGTAGACTAATGCTTCACCTATTCACGAAATAATTAATAATAATAGACTAATTCTTCACCAAAATCGTACCGACATCATATTTTACAAACCAACCCTTATATAAATAAATACAGCGAAATCTGCCCATACATAGCCAACAATATTAATATTGATCGGAAAAATGATCATTAAGTGTATGGTTAATATCCTGCTCTTGGTCCTCTTACTTTCAGCACAATACATCCTTCCGGTGACTCCAACAAGAGGTTCATTATTTTGTGAGATATTCCTCTAATTAAGATGAATTCTTTATTTTTTTCATATATATTTATCTAAAGTGAATTGATTTTTTTGGTGTACTTTCTATATATGCAGATAACTTAGTGGGTGAGAGTCCTCACGGACCTACAACAGGATCTGGCCGTCCATGTCGAAGTTGTAGACCGCCAAAACGTGATGCTGCCCATCGAAATATGCCGTAGAACTGGCCAAGGCTTTGCCAAAATTACTTGAGAAGCGTCTGATGAACATTTCTTCCCCTTAGATATGAGACTATCACAAATTAATAGATCTTTCTTTATACATAAGTACATAAGAGGAGTTGTTTAATCTCAAAGAGACATGTTTGGTGTGAGGTTCGTCCTTTTTTAAGGTATTTTATTCCATATATACAGATGGCTGATTAACTTGTAATAAAATAGAATATTATTTTATATTTATTCGATTTGATTGTAAGATATATTTTTGTTCTGTATTTTGGGTTGAGAAATCTGTAACATATATGTTTGTTAAAATTAATGGTAATTTAGCTCCTAAATGACTGGATGTCATAACATTATCATCATTTGCAAACTGCTGATTAATTAAACTTGTTTAATTATTTCCTAACTATAAAAGGCTGACAGAGAGATTTAATTAGAAAAAGATTAATTACCATAGCTAGAGGTGATTGTGCCAAACACAGAGTCTTGCCCTACTTGGACCCGATTAAAGGTCACTGACGGAACGCGCTGCTTCGTTAAAAAGTTTTGAAATATTTTCCTTTGAATGGTAATGAAAAAAGCAATGAAGAAAATTCAACGAGGAAAATTACCGAAGAAAAATTTACTTTTAAAGTATCAAAATGAGTTTCCTCACAAAAATATGAGGAAAAAGAAAACACAAAGGAAAATTACACTGAGAGAGTCTACTGTTAAATGATGTTGCTTCAACGTTTACCAATGGGAGTTACTGAAGAAAATGCATTGCATTGGTAGTATACTAACGACTGCGGAACACCGAAATTTGTCGGTATATTTACCAATGTAGCAAAAAGAAATTCACTATAAAAAATAGGCATTTACCGATGAGCAAAACCCTAGGTGTCCCTCGATAGTCGTAAAAAAATTGGTCACCAAGCCTTTCTCGTCGGTAACAAATATTATCAAACGCACCTATGTCGATGATATCTATTTTCAATAACATTCTCTACAAAAACTATTTGATCTGTGGGGTTTTATCAGCCAACTGTTCCCGTCCGTCGGTAACATAAATCAATTGCTTTCCCAATGAAGGTAAAAGCTATAGGTAACAAATATTAATAATGATTTCTGACAGTCCCACAGTTGGTAATAGATTAAAAAAAATTATTTCATATAGCCTCACCGACAGTATATTATTTTTAATATAATTTATAAAACATATCTTAAGTATCTTGAAACGCACTAAACCCGACAACAGCCATAAATATTGATAAACTAAAGTTCATACATAAAACATAAAACTCATAAAATATCCATAAACTAAACTCGATGCATAAAACATCAATTAAATATAAAATGTACAAGTATAAAACATCTTCAGGACTCTAACATCACTAGAAGGCAGGAAGGAGATGGGGATGGGAGAGGAGAGGGGGAAAAGGGAGGAGGGATCAACAGTGCTCGGGCTCGGGGCATCAATATGTTAGGCAGGGAGGACATTAGAGGAAGATGAAACCAACACCTTAAAGGTCCTTGTTGCTGCTGTAGTTGATTAAGATGTCCGCGATGAAACAATAGTCATAGCAGCTCTGACAAGGTTTATCGAATATAGCGGTCACACTTGAAACAGTAACCTCCACCCTCCTCATAATCCTTTTCTCTACATCAAAACAACAAGGTGGCCGTCCAACTGTGGCCCAGCTGCTCTCGGCTCTGAGATGAGTTGCCTCTGAACCAGCTCCATATCAATAGTCGCGCTCAAGCCACAGCTATAATTGCCATCAGGTGGAGCTCATCGTGCATAGCAGTGTCCATGGCCTCAGCTTCCTCCTCCTCCTTCTTTCATAACTCGTGAAATTTCTACTATAATATGAAATATTAGTTGGATAATAACAAGTTATAAAATATTATATTAACTTTATATTTATAAGTTATAAAACATTATATTAAGTTATAAAACATTATATAAACTTAAGTTAAGTTGACTAAACTTGCTCATAACTCTGTTGGCTTAAAATTCATATACTGTCTCTTCTTATCCCACTTTTGATGCTTGTGGAACTCTTCCAAGTACTTGCTCTTGGAGAACGTCTTTGATAAATTTGCTTGCTGGAAAAAAACACAATTCTTACCTTAAAATCAAATAGTGAAGTAATAAATATAATAAATTAATGAAATCAATATAATGAAGTAATATAATATGAAGTAATGAATTCAAAGGTTTCTTACCTTCTTCAACACAGACTTTGTGAAGGAGATGGAACTACCTGTGTGTTTCCTGGATCTTCGCCCCCTATCTCATTGCTATTCCTTTTATTCCATTCTCAAACAACTTTGTACTCAGAGCTATCCTAATACTTCATCATCTTTTTCGAGAATATCTCCAGAACCTAAAAAGGCCTCTTCCTTGCAGTAGAGTATTGCAAAGAAAAATCCCTCATTCAGTCACTGACCTTAACCTCCCATGCATGCGTCATCTTGGCGATAGGTAATGTATGGTCGCATACCGATCTTTTATGAAAATCCAATGAAAATTGAAAAGATTAAATGTAATATGACAAGTGTAAATATAAATAATAGAATACAACAAGTACTAAGCGTAAATATTAGATAATAGTAAAAGATTCAAATGATTTAAAAGATTTTAAGTATAAAGACATGTAAAAAAAAGTTATTACAAGTAAAACAACTACAATTGGATTCATTTTCCTACAACTCTCCCCACCAAATATCCCAGACATCCGGCAGGACCTTTGTCTAACCGTGGTAAGGCTTGGTGAACTGCTCTTGCATGACAGCTGAGATGTGGATGGCGACTCTCGAAGAGGGATGTAGTCTGTACATGTTACGCAAAATTAATGTTAGTACGTATTATGTTTTATTATATTTTATAATCACATGTATATATTTCTTATGTTTACTGAACTTACCGATCTACATTCTGCACCTATGACTGTCAAGTATCACTGAGATCGTGCTTCAAAGCAGAAAGATCTATCTGGGGAGCCGCAAAAGGAGATGGATGTGTAAAAGGTACGATGGACAAAACGGGAGATTCGGGAGGTGCTTCCTGCTTTGTGGATGGATCTCGCACTATCTTGGATGCTACATTAGTGGTAGATCCTACTCTAATTGAGATGACTGAGATGGAGCATCCTTTCTTATGTGTCCTCGAGCCATCAGTCCTGTAGTGTAAGTAACATGAATGAATTAGTTAAATATAACAAACATGTGTAATTACATAAGTGCAGTAAATATAAGTATAATAAAATAAGTATAATAACATAAGTACAATAATAGTTAATCTTACAATGTTTTATGTATCAAAATCCTCATTGTAATCATTGTCCGATTCAATGTCGGAATTTTCTTTGGAATCCTCATTGAAATCTCATGCTATTTCAGTTTCATCATTTTGTACTTCCTCAACGTATATTTAGACGGCGATATAAACTATTCCGATGAACGAGACATATGGACGAGAGGTACTATGTCTTCAATCCTTACATCTATTGCCAAGCCCTCGTGAACGTCCACATTCTCGTGGAATGCATCACCTTGGACTGGAACACCTATTACTGGGGGTCGATATTTCATTACACTAACCTAACCGGTCCTCAGTCCTTTAAAGTCGGGATATTACAGGAATGAAACTTGCTCTGCATTGAGGAGCTAAAACGAAAGAATCGTATCTTCCATACCTCTAGTCTTCATGCAACACAAAAAATGTATATTTAGGATGAATCCTCATTCCTTGATTCGAAGAATCAAACCAATCACAATGAAACAAGACGGCCTTTTGGATTGGTGTTCCAACTAACTCTACCTTAACTATTTATTTTAGAATGCCGTAATAGTTTGATTTCACACACACCATCATCATAAGTGTCTCCCTCCTCACCCCTATCTGTTCTGTGAAACCAAAACCCACTGACAATGTAACTTGGGTAAGTCTTAACTTTTATAGAAGGATCTCAAGATAGATTTTTTGGGAGTTCATTATACTGCTTGTGGTATTTTGCATTTGTATACAACAAAATATATTTTGCAAAGTTAATAAGATTATGTAACAATCATTGTTAATAGAATTCAAATGCTTTCAAAGAGATTAACTTACTTCAACTCTAAACCACTCAGTGAATTGCTCGCTTATTTTTTCTTGAATTTCATCACCCGATATATTCGAAATAAGATTTCTTAGTTCTAATTCGCATTTCCTGCATATGTAAATTTAAAGCTTAGAAGACATGTATAAATGTATATGAAACGTATGAAGTGAAGAACATTGATTAACTTATAGAATGTAAGGTCCCACTTCCTCAAATCAAGGAGGATATAGTTCTTCGTTACTTTCTCTTCTCAATCATCCAAGAATCTTTTTTTCATTCCACCAAATTTTCTTCCTTGTTGATTGCATATTGATAGCACCTCACCCTCATGAAAACCCAACATTATCATTTCACCTGACTCTTTTGTGGAGTATAGATATGCTATCTTCAAAGTAGTAGCTAAAGAATACTGCTGCCTCCTCAATTAAGTAAGCATTTGCATATTGATCCCTCGACTCTTGCCTTATTTTTTATTGTCTTCTTTATATGGTGAAAGTACCTAATATACTGCAAGTATATTAGAATGAGTCATATAATTTAATTAAAATAACATTTGACAACTAATTTAAGTTGTGTAAGTTATCTCTCGAAGGGGTAAATCCAACGATATTGGACACAGATGCATACCACCCTCACCTCGTACAGCAAATAAATCATCAAATACTCTATAGCATCGAAAAAACCGAAAGGGAATATGCATTCTAACTTGCATAGTAAAATGGTAAAGATTTCCTCTAATTCAGGCATACGAAACTCATTTATCTTTAGCACGCTAAAGTCGGGGTAGAAGAGACTCAACTTGGCTAAGCAACTCAATACCTTCGCCAGGAAGAAGCTCTCTAAAGGAGATGGGTATTAGTCCTTTCATGAATACATGACAGTCATGACTTTTATGCTGGTTATCTTCATGTCTTTATAATCAACATACCTTACTAAGTTAGATGCATATCTATCTGGCAGGTGCAACTTTTTAGCCCAATTTAGTGCCATTTTCTTTTGTTCATTCACCAAGCTATAACATGCCATTGACTTCGAAAACTCACCCCCACTACTCTCTTCCATCAACAAGTCCGGTCAGTTGAAATGCAAACGTAGATCCTGTCTAGCCTTTATATTATTTTTTTGACTTCCCTTTTACATCCACAGCAGTGTTGGGGATATTACCAAATACATTATTCGCATTGTGCAACTAAAAGATACATTAATAAGGAAGATTATAAAATATGTTCCTCCTTGTCTAGTTGTGATCCTTCTCGTACCATTTTCCTTGCCTAATTCCTTTCTTGTTTATATGATTTTTGAAAAGTGTCGGACCCTTTCCCATATCCGTTCTTCTGATAAGCCACGACGAGCAACCTTTACCTCTACCCTTCTCGAAAAACCTCAAATCTAGTCTATGTTGATGACTCGGTGGCAAGAAATAAATATTGTTTCCCCCATCTTGCAATCTAAATAACTTTGCCAGTTCCGTGCAATATGGACAAGCAAACGCCCCCGCTATATTCCAACTACTCAACATACCGTATGTTGGGAAGTCACTAATGTTCCAAAGAAGTTCAGCCTATATTTGAACTTTTTTTCCCAATATGTCATAAGTAAGGGTGCTAGCATCCCTCAACTGATTTAATTGTTCTATCAATGGTTGCAAATGAATATCCAAGTTGATTTTTGGATTTTTTAGACCCGTGATGAGAACGTCAAGACGACTACCTCTTTTTTCATATACATCCAAGACGGAAAGTTATATGGGGTTACCATTACTGACTACAAAGAATATGCCTTTTCCACCATTCTAAAAGGTGAAAACACATCCGTACATAAGCCAAGTCTCACGTTCCTTGTTTCTGTCGAAAAATCTAAGTAAGTCTTATAAAACTGTTTCCAAACTTCTCCATCTCTAATGACTCCTCATAACCAGCTCCTATGACCTTTCAAAATGCCATCTAATATTTTCAGCAGTTATTTTCGACGCATACAATATTTCAAATCTAGGGGTTCAAGGAAAATGAAGTATCATCTTCACTGGTCTTTTCGGTCCCAGTTTCTTCTCCTTCCCTCTATTCTTCCTATTGATATTGTACTGGTGACTGCTACAAAAGTTATATTCCGTTCAGTAAGAGTCCTCCTTCCAATAAAATGTATAACCATTGGTACATACATCAATCTTTTGCGTGGACAATCTTAAGCCAGATAACAATTTTTATGTCGTGTACCAATCTTTTTGACAACATTATTTCATGACAGGAAATGCTTCTTTATGAATGTATAAAATTATCATATGACTAGTGAATCAATTGGTTCTCACACTTAATGTACAACACCTCCACACAAGCAGATAACACTGAATGTCTGTCATTGCCTTTAACCAACGGTGTCTTTCCCCCTTTTAATATGTAAAGAAACTTTTTTGCCTCAAGTTTAGATGGTTGTTCATGAGAGAAAAAAGTTTGGATTGACTGTATCAAATATCATCTCACGGTATGAGTTGATTTCAATCGGCATTGACCGTGAACTGTCTAACCTAATATTTGACCGGATTGTACCAACACGTTCCACAAGAACACGCCCCTCATCATGTGGCAAGATTTTTTTACCTTGACCTATCTAATTATGATAACAAGGCACAAAATCCCACCACAAAAAATTATCCTTGACTCTATTGGCAGTTATAAATTTCTTAGTTTTATACTTATCGCACAGACATCTCATCACTTTTTTACATCCATTATTCGTTTCAAGATAATAACAAATTAAACAATTTAATATATGAATGAAGTCACTTGTAAGACCTTTAACCCTGAGCTCGGGTTGTTCTCCGTACATCTAACTACGATTTGATATATTTTTTATAGATTCTAATATTTATTGCGAGAAAGAATTGTTAGTTCTATAATTTTTAAGTCAAGATTATAAAGTTTAAATTTTACACATACTTAAAAGTTTTATAATCTTTAATAATAAGAAGATATATCTTCTGATCCTTTATAATATTTATAAACAAGGTTCCTATCTTTGGAAGCTTAACAAAGCTTTTCTTAATATATTAGAAAGTTTCAACTTTTCCTTTTATTTTAAGTTTTATGTTAAGTTATTACTAAAAAATTTAAATTTTTTATAAGATTGAAAAAATTTTGGCCTAGTTTTCCTTGCATTATGGACATTTTCTAGGTACGCAGACCACTAAAACAAGTAAAAAAACGTACCAAACAAAAAACGAAGAGTTAGGGCTCTCCCATAAAACATCACCTATAACTTAAAGAGTCAGGTCTCACTCATAAAATATCATCTAAAACATAAAAAGTCAGAGTTTCTCCATAAGACATTAATGAGTCAGGGTTCGCTTGTAAAACTTTAAATTTTAAACTAATTAAAGACATCTCTAGTGTGCATATGATGGAGAATATGTCACTAAATACGTCACGAATGAAACTATAAGAAAAGAGATAATAGTGTTAAATTTTAAACTTTTAACATTACGACACTTGCATAAAGAAATAAAACTTTAAAGTAATTAAACTAGTTAAACTTAAATCTTTACTTTCTAAGAAAGAAGATCGAAGAAAGACATCAACAACTTTAGCATTATCCACAAGAAACTTTAGATTCATTAAGGCGAACACAAACAACAACAAGAAGCCCATGTGTCTTAACTCCCCAATTAAGTACCCACTAGGTAAAAGCAAACAATTCCTAAACTTTATCCTTACATATCACTACATATTCTCCCACTTAAAAATAAATGTCTACAATTAAATGTCCTCTTTTATTTTTTTACAAAAATTAAAAAAGAGAATTAACAATTTTAAAACTACACAACCTCATTTATTGATTAAAAAGTTTAGTAATAAAAATCTTCCAACATTTATTGGCCTTACAAAACGTTCATTGTTACAAGGAAATTCAAAAAGACTTTCTTTTTTCAACTAAAATACCAATCCAAATAATATATATAATTTGAGAAAAATGGCCTAAAATAGAAAAAAGAACTATAAATTACTAATTAAATTCAAAAGCATTCACAAATTTAGTCCCATAATCATAAAAAAGGAAACCTTCTAATCTTTCAAAGAGATAAATGAGGGAATTCAAGAACTTCTTCCACTCACACCGTTAAGAAACTTAAACTCAGTAATAGAATAAGTACTTACAAATAAGTACAATAGTTTCAAACATTTTTTAACAACCATAGGCGTGTAACATCTCCCTTAATCCAATATGTACATTAATATATATGCGGTTGTATCTATAACTGGGACAAAAATATACTCTCACATCTCATTACGTTAACCATTCCGAGCTGCATGTGTACAATTTTTGCTATAAATTTCTGAATCCAAATGTTCCATATTTTACCTTAATTATATTACTTTCTCCATGTACAGTCACCATGTCAACATTAGTAGACTATATCATAGACATTCTGGCATATTTATGCTTGGCCTACAGATCTATTTACAAAAGCTTGGAAACAAAACATTAACATTCTAACAAGATAACTATCTCTAAGACTAACTCCATTATACGACTAACTTCCATTCATAGAAGACCAGATTGTAAGGTGTGCATACTAAATAAAAAATTAGGGACATTTTTGACCAAACTCCAACCAGATAATAGTCACTTTCACAAAATTAAAACTACTTAAAATACTAGCTTAAACTAGAAAGCACACTTAACATTATCCTACAGATTCATTGAACCAAATATTGGAAAAATATATGAACATTCTAACAAGATAACTAACTCTAAAAAAAATTAGTTTGAAAGAAAGAACTAGTAGCTCTGAATTTGTTTGAAAAGAATTCTCCCTTTTAATTAAACTTCAGAGAATATTACTCGTATATTATATAGTAAATTTATTAACAATTCAGAGTAAGTACTGGAGATTGAGTAAAGAGGGAAATAGGGGAAAACATTGTAGGTTGCTTCTGACAACATAAGTTCATAAAAACCATCAAAACAGAACTACTTTGTTAAAAGGAACAACCTGTGAGAATGGTTTTGTTTGCTAAAAAACAGTACATAAAAACTTATACATTAGGGAGATTAAGCCAAAGAAAAACGGATTAAACAAACAAACTTATACTTAATAATATTTCATTATATTCCAAGGTGTATCCTAATACATTTCCATCCAAGTTACATAAACAACAAATCTAACAACTACAATCCATTAGATGAAAAAATTAAGAGATTAGAACACCAGATGGTAAGATGCTTCTACTAAATTTAAAAGTAATTCCGTTTCCAAGGGGCTCGGAAATTCCTTCTTCTCCGTTTTGCTCCTTTTGCTCGTATTCTAGCTTGTATGCATCAAAAACTCCTTTATGAAGCACCTAAGTTAATAGAAGAAGGAAATTGGGGTAAGTTACGTGTTTGTTACATTAAAAAATATCGAAAAGTGATATAACTAACATATAAAATAATGACAATTATAAACCTATCAAACTCCCCCACACTTATCCATTGCTTTCCCTCAAGCAAACAAAACTAATTAAAAGTACCCCTAAAAGAAGAAACTAAACAACCCGGACTCTACAAAGATATGAAATAACAAAAACAAAACAAAGACAAAAGACACTAACTTGACAATCCAATTTGAAAACAAAAACAAAGTATTGTCACTTCCGACAAGGATATCATCACTTAAGAAGTTATGAAATGACGAATCACAAAGTTGACACATCCCATCAGTGTCTCACTTACAAATTTATGAATCAACAGTTTATGTATGTTATTACTTGTGTCGCTTTCAAAGAATGCAAGGAATGTTATGGGAATAACAAAGTGATCCACTTTAATTATAATACCCTTAACAACTTAGCCTTACAAACACATATCTACTATATCTGCTAAAATAAGTCATTCCCGGATTAGGTAGGACTTTCAACCTTGTAATGTTAGATTCGTGACAGAAAGGGCTAACCCACCTAATAGGCATCTGCACCTATCAAAGCAGTACTAGAAGAATTCCAAAGTTATCGAACTCTAGGGACAATGAAGCGATGATACTAACTGTGTCTCTAATGTTTAATCATTGAAAATTTTTTAAAAGGTTTTTAGACTCAGAAAAAAATAAAACACTTTGAATTAAACGCTAATGGCGGTTTTGAAATCAAGTGTATGAAGAATGTTTGAACAGTGGAATCCCCCGAAATATATAGGTCAACTACTTCAATTAGGAAACTATAGAAAAGACTATTGAAATGTGTTGGTTAGGTCTCAGTCTTAAGCATCGGGAAATCCCTATATCTAGGTTAAGTCTACCCTATTCTACAAATCATTAGAGAAGAATCTTTCTCCCTAACCGATTATGAATGCTTTAGAATTAGGAGTGAATTAGCTACCTAAAAGTGTAATTAGCATCTATACTCAATTATCAACTTTATTATTCAATTAATTGCCTAGATTAATCTTCCTTTGTCAATTTCAATAAATCATGCGAATTAAATGTTCCCACTAATTCTAGGGCTTGCGAGTGTTCTTAGTGGGGGAAAAACTTGTCTTATTTTCTCCCCAAAACTTCTCTTAGATGTTAGAATTCTGAGATTAGGGTTTCAGTTCTTGCTGTGAGGAGGTGATTAAAGGCTAAAATTAGAGTCAATTTCAGTTTCTTCGGGCGAATCGAGAGATGAGTTCGGCAGAACTATGGAACCGAGAAGTCTTCCATTACAATCCTAAGAGATGTAAATCTACAATTTGACTTCAAATTGAATACTTCACAATCCCAAGATCACCTCCTTGTTGAAGAATTTCTATTGAAGATTTTGTAATTCCAACACTCCACTAGAGTGCCTATGAGGAACTAAGCAACATAAACCCAATAGTGAGGGGAGGAACCTTTCCCACCTTGATAGCAAGAATCTTAGGGAAACTATGGCCCTAAAACAAAACCTACACAATTTAGAAGACCTAGATTAATAAATTCTAGGAACAAGAACTCCTAGAATAATTTAAAAAAAGGAATTTGGAAATGACCAATTGACTTCCATAGATTCATCAATCTAAGTAATCAATTGCTCAAAAATTAAGAGAGCAAACCCTTAGAAGCTAACTAAGATGGGTTGAAGACCCCTAGAAACATTAGAGAAAAACTCAATTTCATCAATATTCAACTTGAATACAGTATAGGCTATAAATACATATTTATAGTGTTAAGGTTAAACCCTACATTGACTATAAACATAAGACTCTAAAGACCAACTAATCCCTTAATTAACAAGTGAAAATAGAGTTTAAACATTATAATCCCCTCAAAAAAACACATTTACTCAAAATCCAAGATCCTAGCGTCGACAATAGGTATACCTCACCGTTGGCGGTAGGCTATTTGCCTTCAAGTCATTTTATTCCAGAAACCTACCACGGATGGTAGGTACAAGGCCTACTACCTGCGATAGGTCCTATTCTTCACTCTTCTTGGACTTTTCACCTCCACTTGCTCCATTAAATACTCCTTGCTTATGGTATGAATCATAAGCAACTTGGAAAGTTTTTTCCTGTAAACACTTGGAAAGGTTTTAAGTATTTTGACTTATGATTGAGAGGATTTTGAAGCCCATTTACTCCAGTAAACCCAATTAGTAGCTAGGGTTTTGAGATTTTACTTCAAAGAGCCCGTAAATACTCCTTATATTAACCGTTTAAACACTATTGAATGATATTGAGAGAAATTTGCACTCAAGAGGCTTATTGATGTAGATAAGAAGAGTCAAGCACCCATAGAGTTGAAGCTTGGACCAATCACCAGAGCTCAAATAAAGAAACTCGAGGCTTCAAAAGGAAATGAGGATAATGGAATGGTAGCTTACATGGAGGAAGCTTTGAAGAACAAGTTTGAAGGTTTTGGAGATCAAAGAGAGGCTTCCAAATTGTTTTCAATTTGTTCAATAAGCAAGGATCATTCACGGAAGCAACTTGAGGGAAAAAATTGGCTAAGTATTGGAGAAGGGCACCTTACCATCGACGGTAGCCCTACTCCTACCATCACTGGTAAACTTCTGGCCAAAATAGGCTGAAAAGATTATGACTACTGATACCAGTTCTTAACCTACCGTCGCTGATTGGGTACGGCTAGGACAATGCTAATGCAATCTATTCGAGGGGTTTTTCTTATTTGGCTTGTCTTTTCAGTTTTTAATCAAGGGTTTAATGGGTAGTTTATGTCATTAAGCTATAGGTTAGCTTGGGATAGACTTTAACTTATAAATATCCTATTATAACTCATTGTAAAAAACATTGATAAATTTGCTAAAATTTGAGAGAGATTTTTCAATTTGCTTCTAGGTTTCTTTATCTTCTTATACTGGCTTTCTTAGGGTTAATGTCCTTAGTGTTGTGAACAGTTGTTGCCTTAGATTGGTGAATCAATGGTGAACCAATTGATCATTCAAATTCCTTTCATTAGTTGATTCATAGAATTTCCTTTCTTTGAATCAATTAATATTGGGTTTTCTAATTGTGTAATTAGGGTTTTGAGGCCTTTGTTTCCTCATGGTTCTAATTATCAATATTACGTTTATGAAGCTTAAATCCTCATAGGTTTCTTATAGGAGTGTTGAGTTTAAAAAATCCTCAATATAGGTTCTTCAAGTAAAATAAGGTGATCCTTGGAAAGGAGTAGAATCTAAACTACAATAAAAAATAGATCTAAATTAAAGTGATATTAGAGCCATGTTCAAATTAAAGGTCAATTTCTGCTATATGTTGTTTAAAGTTGTTGAAATCGAGAGAGAGAGAGAGAGAGAGAGAGAGAGAGAGAGAGAGAGAGAGAGAGAGAGAGAGAGAGAAGTACTTGATGATCTATAAAATTCCACGAAGATCATGCAGAAACCAAGTATAGAATAATAGATCCGAAAATCAGTTGAAAATTTGACTGATTTGTTGTGAAATTGCCTAATGATTTTGATGACGATGTTCTCGTTTGTGTTAGTATTCAATTGAAAAAAAATTTACTCAATTTGGAGATCAATTGATTGGTCAATTGGATTGATTCGTGAAATGTGTTCAGGATTCATGACTGCAGAAAAAGTTTGGATTAATTTGGGTATATCTTATATTATATGGATTCAATTCGAACGAAATTTGTACCTACATTCATCGCCACCAAGTGAGGAATCGTCCTGAATTGGTTTCATAGGATTTGAATTCGTAGAACTTTAACTGTTGTCGTTTTAGTAAAAGGTTGTCATCATCCCCTATTTTCTGGAAAATATTTTTCTTAGTACTCTTTTGTTCTTTGTTTAGTCTAATTGTTTTGAATTGCTTTGTCTTTAGTTGTGTGTTTCTAGTTTTTTGTTGATGATCAATCTTGTTTGTTGCCTTAATTCCATAGATTACTTTCTTTGAGATTCATACACCTCAAGTGTTTGATATTTTGCCTCATTAAACACTTATTGAACTAGTGCATTGATTGATTTACTTGCTTCGGACTGTTGCTCTTGGTTTGAGTTGACTAAGAGGTTGAGAGATATCATAGAGGCTTGAGTGTTTAAAAAAGGCAATAGAGTGAGCTTATATTAATAAAAGCCAATTAAAAGAGTTACACACGAGTGGCTTGAGTGATCATCAAAGAGTGTAAACACTTAGGGAGTAATTGGGAGGTCCTTTGTTTGTTTTCTTTGTTTAATTTGTAGGTTTTATAATGTCTACAGAAGGGGAGCTACCCACTTAATCTCATCAAGAAGGAACTAGTGATCCTACAAGGATGAATGTAAATGAGACTTTGAGATCTATGCAACAATGAATTGAAGCATTGGTAAGGCAATTCCAAAGTATTGCTAGAGATGTGGAAGAACTTAAGAGTGGCAAGAGTCCTGCCACAATGGACCAAAGAGTTGGAGATAATTTTGGAGGAGTTAATTCACTTCATCATCAAAGATGTTATGAAAATATGTCTACTCAAGGATACCATGACATGTCAGATCACAACCCTCACCTTTTTCCTAAAGGTGGGTATTAAGGAAGATCACAAACTAGAGGTAGAAGAGGATATTATAGACCACATGAAGAGGTTCCAAGATATGAAGCATGGCTTGAGGATAATTTGTTTGAAGATTTTCGAGAGGATCTTAATATTGGTCAAACATACCATGGTGGCTACTTTGGTAATCAACAAGGGGATAAGGTTTTAGATAAAATCAAGTGGAAGGTGCCAAGCTTCAAGGGTGAAAGTAATCCAAATGCATTCCTTGATTGGGAGTGACAAGTGGAGAACTTATATATGGTAAGGAACTATAGTGACATTGTTCAGGTGAAGCTAGTCATAGCTGAATTCTTGGGTTATGCACTCCATTGGTGGGAAAGAATTGTCACTCATAGGTTGAGAAATGGAAGACAAACGGTCGAAACTTGGGCGGAAGTGAAGACACTAGTGAAGGAGAAATTTATACCAGAACCATTCTGTTAGTATATGCCCTAGACCAATTGACATACATTTGTTATTCATGACGCATGTATTTTTAGTTGTATTTTATGCTCTTGGTGAACAATTATGTGACTTGATAGTAAAACCATTCTTGCTAGTAAAATACTATTCTTGTTTGTTCCTAGTTTTATCACATCTTGTATTATTAAACTAGTATGAAGTTGATTGATGATCAAGTTTTACTGATCATGAATATGAGATAAAAAATCATTCATAACTACATATTGAGAATATTTTATTGGACATGACCCAAAGTAAAGAAGAAATATTGCATGGGTTTAAGTCATAAATATTTCTTCTCAGTTTTATGTTTGGTGTCCTTTGACCTAGTGTTTCTAATACTTCTTTCATAGGGAGATAATATGTTTTAACATAGTCAAACATCACTTTTAATCAGGTGATTATTATGACTATTGGTTGGGCTATTCTTTTTGGAATGGCATGAATATTAGAGATAGTAAAAGGGATTTGTCCCTCTCTTATTAGAGAGAGATATCCATGAGCCCCTTCATAAGGAAGACTGGATAATACGCATGGATATGCTCAAATAAGTATTAATAAGGTTTTATTAATATTATTTATCGTAACAGTCTATTTGGTGATCAAGTAAATGGTTAATTAAATTTTTTAAGGATGACTGGGTACATGCCTTATACTTAATTAGGATATCGTGTGAGAAAAGGACTAAATATTAAAACTGATGATTAAGTTATCACATCTTTTACTTAGCTTGGGTAAGCATAATGTCTTGTTAGAGGCACTTATGTTTTGTGGATAAATGTCTAGGGCATTTTTATTCACTGCCAACCTTAAGTGAACCTACAGGGTCACACGCATAGATGATCTTGTGAGCACTATGTCCACATCCAAAATGTAGATTTTGTCCAGATTCGTTGAATGTATACAAATAAGGAATCAGATTCCGTGTTGTAATTATTTGGTAAGTTAATAAGTAAATAATTTATTTATCAAATAAATGAAATTAATTACTCCATATTATTCATCCAACATTGGATGATTATAAGAATAGATGGACAAGATTATAACTGTCATTAGATAACAATTAGGGTTCTGATGTTGACAGCTATAAAATGTTATATTAACCTTTTTCAGCAAGCTATCTTCTTCTGATTAAAAACAAAAGCCTTAACCCTAGAACGGTGAGAATCGTATCTTGCCTCTCTCTCCAAAAATTGCAACGTATTACCCAATAGTTAGGATTTGCTTTGAATAGTTTTCAGAACACCGAAGTCGCGTGGAAACCAATAGAAAGTAAAGCATAAACAGCAGCGCCTCTATCTAGCAACATTAAATATTGAGGTAGTTTCTTTTCAATCGGTTTTTCTGATTTGTGGGGATCCTATTAGCTGTTTTCGCAGTTTTGTTTTATTATGTTTTGTCTACGGAATTCCCAACATATTATCATAGAGAGTTTCATTACAAGTTGATGACTCTTAAGCAAGACAACAAAAGTGTTGAAGAGTATAGGGAAGAAATGGAATTATATACTTTGAGATTGAGCTTGGACGAAGTTAAAGATGGATTTCTATGTGACCTTAATAGAGACATTGCTATCAACAAGAATTGTACCCTTAGACCACTTATTAAGACTTGCGTCAGTTAACTACCAAGATTGAAAATCAAAGGAAGAGGATTGGTTTCTCTAAAACTAATCTTCCTTCTTTAAGGAGTGTGGTTCCTAAACCTCAAGCATCAACCTATAAGAGTTGGCCAAAGAAAGAAGATACAACTAAGGTAGCATTCAAAGGTAATCCTAAGCCTAAGATGGAAGAAAAAGGAAGGTTGATTACCAATCCAATAAGGAGTTTCAAGTGCAATGGTGTGGGACGTATAGCTGTAAATTGTCCTACCATGAGAACCTTGATTTTTAATGAAGAATTGAATGGTTTAATTGAAAGGGAATAAGATGATTGTCAAGATTATATTGTTGACAAGGAAGAAAGCAATGACGATCAAGAGATTGACTCTTTTGAAGCGTTGAAGAGCGAATGAGTTTGGTGACCATTACAGCTTTGTCTACTCAAGTCTTTGAAGACAAAGCAAGCATCCAAAGGGAAAACATCTTTCACAATAAATGCTTAGGGCCAGGTAAAGTTGCTAATATTATTATAGATAGTAGTAGTTGCACCAATGTGGCTAGAACATATCTTGTTGAAAAGTTCAATTTACCTCTTCTCAAGCATCCTAGGCCTTATAAGCTTCATTAGTTAAATGATAGTGGGGAAGTGAGGGTTAATAAACAAGTGCTTGTACATATTAATAAGGGGTCATATCATGATGAAATTTTTTATGATGTGGTTCCTATGCAAAAAGGACATTTGTTGTTGGGATGTCCTTGGCAATTTGATAGGAGAGCTATTCATGATGGTGTGAAGAACACCTACACTTTTGAATAGAATGGGAAAATGTTCATCTTGAATTCCTTGACCCCTAGCCAAGTCTTTGAAGAATAAAAGAAAATGAGAGAAAAAGAGAGACTAGAGAGTGAGAAAAAGAAGAAGAGCATTGAAGAGGGAAAAAGAATTGTTGAAGAAAAGTGAGGGTATAAAAACCTAGAGAGGAAAAATTGAATAGAGATAAGAAAATGAGTGATCAAAAGAGTAATAGTGGAAAGAGAGAAAAGAGGTGCTTTTATGCAAAAGAGAGTGAGATCATAGAAGCCATTGAAAAAGAAGGATGGTTTTACTTCTGTATTACAAAGGTAAATTTGTGTCTACTAATGATCATTTTTCTTCTTTGTCTAATGCCATAGTGAATATTATTGAAGAATACAAGGACGTCTCCCCCGAAGAGATGCCCGGTGGACTTCCTCTTTTGAGAGGAATTGAGCATCAAATTGACCGGCCTATAGGAGTTCTCCCGAAGAGACTAAAAAGCTAAGGAGATAAGTTGAGGATTTGCTCTCCAAGGGTTATGTACGAGAAAGCTTAAGCCCTTGTGTCGTTCCTATTTTGCTAGTTTAAAAAAAGAAGCTACGTGGTGTACGTTTGTAGATTGTAGGCCCATCAATAATATTACTCTCAAGTATAGGCATCCTATTCTTAGATTAGATGAAATACTTGAAGAGTTGCATGGTTCACAAATATTTTCTAAAATTAATTTGAAATTAAGATACCATTAATTTAGAATGAAGGAAGGGAACAAGCGGAAAACGTTTTATAAAAATAAATTTTGGTATTTATGAGTGGCTAGTTATGCCTTTTGGATTAACTAATACTCCTAGTACATTAATGAGACTTATGCATCATGTGTTAAGGAATTTAATTAGTAAATTTGTTGTAGTTTATTTTGATGATATCTTGATTTATAGCAAAACTTATTAAGATCATTTGCATCATTTAAAACACGTTTTGTTAGTTTCGAAAAGTGAGAAATTATATGCTAAGCTTGGAAAATGTGAGTTTTGCTTAGAAAAAGTGACTTTTCTAGGGTATGTAGTGAACTCTCAGGGTCTTCAAGTTGATCAAGAGAAGGTGAGAGCAATCAAAAAATGGCCTACTCCCAAAAATGCATCCTAGGTAAGGAGTTTCCATGGGTTAGAAAGTTTCTATAGAAGATTTATCAAGGATTTTAGTCCTTTGATGGATGTGATTAAGAAGATGAATGGCTTCAGATGGGAGGAGAAGTAAGAGAAGGCATTTGAGTTGCTAAAGGCAAGGTTGAGTAGTGCACTTTTACTTGCACTACGTAACTTTGACAAAATATTTGAGATACAATGTGATGTCCCGGATGTGGCCATTGGAGGGGTTTGATGCAAAAAAAGAGGTCCTTGGCTTACTTTACTGAGAACTTGACAGGTGCGGCATTGAATTACACTACACATGATGAAGAGCTCTATGTATTTCTGAGGACATTTATACATTAACAACATTATTTTTGGCCTAAGGAGTTTGTGGTGCCACCGATCATGAGTCCTTAAAATTTCTTAAAGAACAAGAAAAGCTTAACAAGAGGCATGCAAAATGGATGGAGTTTATTGAGACCTCTCCTTACATCATCCAATGTAAGAGATGTAAAGAAAACATTGTAGCCGATGCATTGTCTAGAAGGTACACTCTTATCTCTACTTAGCAAGCTCAAATTTTTGGTTTTGCGATGCTTAAGGATTTATATGCTAGTGATCTAGATTTTAAAGAAATATTTAGGGATTGCTTGCTTGTGCCTAATGATAAGTATCTCATACATGAGGGTAGATTGTGCATTCAATCTTGTTCCTCTAGCTTGTTGTTGGTTAAAGAGGCCCATTGAGGTAGCTTAATGGGACATTTTGGTATTCTTAAAACTTATGTTATCTTGCATGAGCATTTCTTTCGGCTCCACATGAGAAAAGATGTTGAAAGATTCATTATATATTGCTTAGAATGTAAAAGGGTTAAATCTACTTCTTTGCCACATGGTCTTTATACTCCTTTAGATGTGCCTAAAGTTCCTTGGGTTCATATTTCTATGGATTATATTCTTGGATTTCCTAGATCACCCAAGGGTATGGATTCTATCTTTGTTATAGTAGATAAGTTTTCTCAAAAGGCCCATTTTATCTTTGCAAGAAAACCGATGATACTAGTCATGTTACAAACTTGTTCTTTACTTGGGAGGTATGATTTCATGGTATACCTAGAACTATTATTTTGGATCATCACACCAAATTTCTTAGTCATTATTTGCGTGTTTTGTGGAGGAAACTTGGCACTAATTTGTTGTATTCTACAGCTTGCAATCTACAAACCGATGTTCGAATGGAGGTTGTCAACAGAACTATTGGGCAACTTCTTAAGGCCATCCTTAAGAAGAATTTTCACGAATGGGAAGAATTCATTCCTCACATTGAGTTTTCTTATAATAGGGCTAGACATTCTATCACTTCTTATTCTCCTTTTGAGGTTGTTTATGATTTTTCAATCCTTGAAATACATTTGATTTGGTTCCTTTGTCTGTAGATCATGATGTGAATATTGATAGAAAACGAAAGGCGGAATTTGTCAAATCTATTCACGCTAAGGTGCATGAAGCTATTAAGTCCAAAAATGAGAAATTGGTGGTTAAGCAGATTATTCGAAGAAAACGAGTAGTTTTTGAACTTAGAGATTGGCTTTGGGTTCATCTTTGAAAAGAACGCTTTCCTTCTCAATGCAAGAATAAACTTGATGCTCGTAGCGATGGACCTTTTCACATTCTAGAGTGTCTTAGTGATAATATCTATAAAATTCATCTTCCGGGTGAATACAATGTTAGTGCCACCTTTAACGTTTCTGATCTGTCTCCTTTTGATGTAAGTGAAGATTTAGGGACGAATATTTTCAAATGAGGGACAGATGATGTAGATCGGAAGAGTCAAGTACCCATAGAGTTGAAGCTTGGACCAATCACTAGAGATCGGATGAAAAAACTCAAGGCTTCCAATGAAATGAGGATAATGTCATGGTATCTTACATAGAGGAAGCTTTGAAGAACAATTTTTTGAAGAGTTCGGAGATCAAGGAGACCTTCCAAGTTGTTTTCAATTTGTTCAATTAGCAAGGATCATTCAAGGAACCAACTTAAGGGAGAAAATTGGCTAAGTTTTGGAGAAGGCCACCCTACCGCTGACAGTAGCCCTACTCCTACCATCGCCGGTAGGCTTTTGGCCAAAAGAGGATGAAGAGATCACGCCGTATCACCGACGGTAGGTCTCACCCTACTGTCGCCAGTAGGGTTCGCCTTGGACAATTCTAATGTGATCTATTTGAGAGGTTTTTGTTATTTAACTTGTCTTTTCAGTTTTTAATCAAGGGTTTAATGGGTATTTTAACTCATTAAGCTATAGGTCAGCTTGGGATAGACTTTAGCCTATGTATCCCATTATAACTCATTGTAAACAATATTGATGAATTTGCTAAAATTTGAGAGAGATTCTCCAATTTTGTTCTAGGTTTCTTTACCTTCTTAGACTAGCTTGCTAAGGGTTAATGTCCTTGGTGTTTTGAACAATTGTTGTCCTAAATTATAGAATCTATAGAACCAATTGATCATTCAAATTCCCTTCATTAGTTGATTCATAGAGTTTCCTTTCTTTGAATTAATTGATCTTGGTCTAATTGTGTAATTGGGTTTTTGATGCCTTTGTTTCCTTATGGTTCTAATTATCAATTTGGGAAAGAACTTTAGCCTCTCAATATTATGTTTATGAGGCTTATATTCTCATAGGTTTCTTATTGGATTGTTGAGTTTAAAAATCTTCAATGGAGATTCTTCAAGAAAAGGAGGTGATCCTTGGAAAGGAGTAGAATCCAATGTACAATCAAAAGTAGATCTACATCACTTCTTCTGGGGTTCTTGTGGTTTCCACCACTCCCTTGTAAATTAGGTAGTCTAATTTGTAAATTAAGCAAGTTATTCTTGAATCATATTCAACAGTTCTTGTTCAATCTATATCCTACATTATCTAGAGTTGCTAACACCTTATAGTTAGTGTTGCTAGAGATTAAGTCTTCCTAGTGAAATAGGAATAGGTGAGGGTTCTATTATAACTCTTTTTGATTCTTCTTCTAAAAGGGAAGATTATTTACTCTTTCACTGCGAATTTCCTTACAAGTGGCCATGTACATTTCATCATCAAGGTCCTCTAGTTAAGAGAAAAGATCCTTGGAAGAGATAGACTCCAATTCAAGCCTGGATGGGTTCACATAAACAAGGGAATGGATGCAAACTAAGGAGGTACAGTGAGAACCAACACAAAGAAACACACAACGACAACACAAAAACATATTTAACAGAATGACTATAACCCAACATACTAAATGCAACCAAAGCAAAAAAACACAAAATGGTCAAAAGAGCGACAAACATTGGTACCGAAAAATCACTTTAAGGCACAAAATAGTCAAATAACATAATACGAACAATTCCAGCAGTACGGAAACGCACAAAGTAATAGATAGAACACAAGGAAGTCTCGCTTGTGTTTGACATTGTGAGACACAAAACAGTGAAAGTGGCAACACTCAACAAGTCACTAATACTAAATCAAACCTCAAAACAATTGAAAAAACACAATTTCAAAAGTAGATGAAGAATTAAGCAAATAGAGAGCATAGAATCTTATTCTCGGTTAATCTGAAAAAAAACAAACCACCACTCTTATGTCGAAGAGCTCATGCTACTGTTGACATTATTAAAGGTAGACACACTACAGTTGGAGATGCACGAAGGTGCTACCACTAGTATTGTCGGGAGTTCCCGCCAAAAATATAGAAAGCCATAAACTACTATGGTGGTAGCAAAACAGAAAAGTCACAACTTGAAAGAAAGGGGAAGAGAAGTGAAGGGAAGAAGAAGAAAAGAAAAACAAGAGGAAAAAAGAGTGGGGAAGGGTTGAAGTGCTGGTGACTGAATGCCGGTGTAGATGTGGTGTGTTATAATAGTGGCCGATAGAGTGGGAGGGTGTCGAGAAGGTGACGAGAATTTGAGAAAATGTGAGGGCCGAAATTTCGGAATAGAAGGAGTGAAATTAGGGGTTGAGGGAATTGGTTTGATTTGGGTATGATTTAGGAGAAATTGAGAAAAAGGGATATGGATCACCTAAGTACTCTGACCTGATCCTAATAAATTGAGCCGAACATGTGTAGAAGACCAATATGCACGCCTTATCGCGCTTGGTAAGCCCTGCTGACCATGAAAGTGTTCTTTAATTTTTGTCCCTTGGCAACTGTTAACTATCGGCCATTGTAGGGTTCTGGACAGCTGCCTTTATTATTTTTGTTGTTTCGTCCAGTTTTTGTGCTGGAATGACCCCTAAGCACCTTTTCCAGCTCCCATAAGCAGTAAAAACCAAATTAATCTTTCAAAAACACCTGTAACACAAACAACACAAACAAAATCAATCAAAAAAAGCAACGAGGAATATAACCATAGAGTAAGTGAATGACAACCAAATTTTAAAACGAAGCATATAAAACTGAACGAGATCCATTAATGTACAACCATGCACTAAGAATACAACAAGTTTACAAAAGAGGTATGCAATTCTACTCCATTATTAGATGCCAAAAGCACCTCTTGGATCTTGAGAATCCGAGATCATCCTAATCTTGTCCCTTCATATGTGTCTAACTGGCATCCACTTCATAAAGCCCTTCTTCAATTTTGGAGGGAAACACTTCCCTTGCTTTTTGACGTATTCGGGCTCTCCTTCAGTGATGACTTTGTTTCTTGCAAAGAAGAAGATACGTGGTGGTTAGTATGATTAATGAAAAACATTGTGTCTTGACTTTTAAAAGAGTGGATTGGACTTAGTGGAAGATTGAAAACCACTTTAGTTTGCCCAACCCTTAGAAGTAACTTCACTTTTTCCATATCTGTGAAAGCCTTAGAAGTATACAAAAATGAGCCATGTAGAATTACTGGGACGTGTACATCCTCTTCCATGTCGAGGATAACAAAATGTACAAGGAAAATAATGTCCTTGAACCTTAATCAAAACGTCTTCCACAATCCCCTTAGGATATTTAGTACTTTTCTCAACTAGAGCAACGGACATCCTAACGTGTTTTGGATTCCATATAAAATTACAATAATACTTGTATCTAGGTCAGCTAATGCTGTCAACTCGAGAACTACAAATCATGCAAGGGAAAGAAAAACTCCCTGGATCTTCTAACTTCTGTGGTAGCTTGCCCTTGTTGATAAGTTTTCCGAGCATTCCTCACCCAACTTGTGTATTGATGTTTTATCACTTTTTCTCTTCTTTGTGAACATCTCCTTCAAATATTTTATGTACTTGGTTACTTGCAAAAGAAATTCAATAAAGTTTATTTTGAGCTATTGGAAAATATATATGAACTTCCTCATTTCATCTTGGCTGCAATCAAGAACAAGGGACGCCAAATAAGGAACTTTCGGCTTGTATGCTACAACCCTTGACTTCTCTTTCGTTCCCTCTTTACTTGGTTCCACTTCTTTTGATTTAGGAATGGTTATTGCAAAAGAAAATTGTTGAATAAGGACCGAATTTAGCGACCGACTATTTCGGTCGCACACTTAGCAACAGAATTGCACTGAATAACTTAGCCGCTAAATTAGCGATCGATTGGCAACCTATATTTTGTTTGGCCAGCATTTTTAAAGTCCTTGCAATCAAAAGGCCACAGATTACCTTTCAGTCAGTTTTTCTTGAATAGTTTAAGATGGACTTACGACGGAAATGATTCTAATGCAAAAGTATTTTGGTTGCGACCATGCTAGTGGTCGTAAATCTGTCGTAATGTGACCTATATTTAGTTCATCGCAATTTAGCATTTCTCATTTCCCTCCTCTTCTCAAAATTCCCTCTCTTTCTCTCTCCTCTGTGACCGAGGTCTTGCCAACAACCTGTCCCCTCCCTAGCAACTGATTCCCGCTTGCTGGTGACTGCCAGACTATCAGCACCACCAGCCTCTCTCTACTTTCCTTCTCTTTTCACCTTTATTTCTTTGTTTTCGCTCTGCTGCTTCCCCTTGTTGCTATTGTTGCTACCGGCGGTTTCTTCAGTGCTATTGCTGCTAGTCCAAAATTTAGTAAGTGTTGCATGTACTTTTCTTTTTATATAGCTTTAATTTTGGTCTGTGTGTTAATTTCTAGTTTAGGGTGTAGTTTGGAGTAATTTCTTATTTTCTTGTGTATTTGTGAGACAAAGTGTTTATTATAGTGCAATTAAAGTGTTCATTATAGTGATTATTTTGGGGAATGGAAATAACTAGGACAATAATATGAAGTGGAAATTCCGTATAGTAATGTAGATGTTTATTTGGTAGTTGAAGTTGAGAATGAAAAGAATGAGAATGGAATGAACAAAATGATTGGAAATTCATGAAGTGAGGAAACAGAGGGTAGTATCAATTTTGGGAGTAGGGAATTAAGATGTGTATAAGATGGACTCTTGATCTTCATGCTAAGTTTGTGGATGTTGTCAGTCAATTAGGTGAACGAAGTAAGTCCCTAATAATTTCAGTAGGTTCAAAAGTTCTCATGTAACCCTTAAAAAAATAAAGCAAACATTAGAGTCCCTAAACTTAAGAATGATAATAACGAAGAATGGTGAATTGCCAAATTTCATAACATGGGCTTTCATTTGATGATTAAATGCAAGATTTCTTATTATTATTAGCTCTAATTTTTTTTCCACAATTTAGTTCTAAATTATTGTTCATAGTGGTTATTTAAAGTGAATTTCATTTTTAATAAACGGAAACTCTTCACAGATTCTCATTTGTGTAATCTTGTAAATTTAGGTTGGAACTTGTAGATGGTGACATATGCGTCACAAGTTTTAGTACCGTGCACACTAAAGTTATCAAGTTCTATAGTGTGTTAATTCCACCAGTTCTGACGTATTTAAATAATTCCAACAAAAAAAAAAGTAATAATTTAAGACTATAATTAATCATGATAAAATATTTTTATTTAAATTGGAAACTCAAATTAGATGAAGAATAGTTATCGTTTTCGCATCAATCTGCTTTTGCAAAAAAAACAAAAAGAATAATAACAGATACAAGATAGGAGAATTCCAAATATTGATTGAGTTGTTTTCTGTTTACTTTCTTTCTTTTTTTTTTTTTTTAAGGGGGAGGGGAAAAGGAGAGGGGGTTAGGGTGTGGAAGATGAGGGTGATGCTGGAAGGAAGTAGTTAAGCATCAAATTGTAGGTGAGTTTGGAACAAAAAACGCACATGGGTTGTTGCATATACATATACATATCATTCTAACATAAAGGACAGTAAGATTCTACTCCTTGCCTTGCACACTTCTCTATATACTAACTTTAGAGATTTCTGGTTAGTACACAGTGGAAAATATTTAAGAATTATATTCACTAAAAAATGAAAATTGAAGTGTGATTGAACCCGAATTGACCATTTTTTGTTCCTAAGTTTTTCATTCAGATCTCTTCACCATTTTTTATTCCTAAGAAAATAAATGACATTCATTGAATTGTAAATTTGAACTGTTCATGGGATTCCAACTTTTTAATTTGAATTGTTATGGGAAGTTTGATCCTTTAATTTAAATTGTTTATTGGAGAGTCCGAAAGAATATTATTTTTTGAATGTTCTTCATGTCGAGAAAATTTTCATTTTATAAAGGATACTCTGTCAAAAATTTTTTAAATTTTAAATAAATTAAAATATCTCCTGTTACTTCTTTAAGAGGTGAACTTAAAAAAAATGAATACTTAACCTCTATAACTCCTTCCTTTAGATGATGATGAAATGAGTTTGTATGCCCATGTATATTGTTTATGTTTATGTGGCATGTAAGAATTTTTATGTCCATGTATATTGTTTATGTTTATTGGTGCATCTAAGAATTATTATTCCCATGTATATTGTTTATGCTTATGTGGCATGTAAGAATTATAAGTATTAGATTTTTTTTTTCTCGTTTAAAAGAAAGATTCGAAATTAAATGAAAAAGTTAGCAAAGTAAGATATTAAATTGGCATGGATTATTCTACACTTGTGGAAGATTAATGGTTAAATTGTAATTTGTTTTTTCCTTCCTAAGCAAGAATATAAATCTAACCAACATAATTTTAATTATTTGTTTAGATTTTGTATTGAGATTTATTGAGGTGGTCGACATTTCGCTACTTCCATATTGCCGGTAAATCTTAAATTTTGGTAACAATAGGGTAGTAATTATCTAATGTGGGTAAAGAATTTGAAAGAAGAAAATGGCATGCTTTATCTTGTGAGATTTGCCAATTCTTGAAATTTATATACTTTATGCTTATACTTTATAATTAATGAAAATAGTTACTCATAAAACACTTACATTTTACAAAAAATTGAAATAGAGTAAGTTACAAAAAAAAAAAAAAAATGAATTGTTTATGAGGGAGCACGTACTCTTTACTTTAAATTGTTTATGGTGGAGCCTTAAATGTTTGAATTTCAGAATGTTGCATTTTGAGTGGCTATTTTGCCTGAAAATTTTCTATTTTACAAAGCAGACTCTGCACATTTAGTGGTTGGAGTACTGTAGAGACACTCGCATGTCCGTATCGTATGGAAGAAACACAGTTGTTCAGACTAGCGAGTGGCAGAAAACAATCATTGTTTGACTTTCATTGATGTTTCTCACCACCAAACTATCTATTTAGAAGAGATATGAGGTCTTTTATGGAAGGAAAAGGGGAAGAATATTCGGAGCCGCCACCGCATCTTACCGGCGATCAGTTATGGGGAAAGGTCCAAGACTTTCTGAAAATTACATAAAATAGAAACGAACTCGATAGGGGAGGAAGAAGTTCTTGGACGAGAAAGATATGAAGACGATAAATTATTAAATCTCGCTTAATTGTGAGGAGATTGAGCCTTAAATTGAGTAAGTAAACAAAAAATTGTGTTTGTTTCTGAATTAAATTAAATATGATGGAATTCTCCTTGTTGAAACTTCTAATTGTAGGAAGTACTTATCTGAAATCAAATTACCTAATCCAAGCATAACAGAAGACGATTTACAAAAGAAGATTGCCAATGGATTCTCCAAATGGCTTAGAGATGATATGAGTTAAATAATTTATACACACAATTAATTTTGTTAAGGAAATGATTCTAATAGGATGATTTTAATTTGATTCATATGCACAAACCTCATAATATGGATAGTAGCCACAAGACACTTAGAAATATCTGATATTGGTGTCCTCGGAGACCAATAAAAAGTTATAGAAGTTACATCGTCAATGAATTTAGATTTAATACACAAGATAGTTACGATGAAAACTCTACTTCTAATTGCAGTGTATGTGTCAAGGGATACTGCTCTGGGATTTTAATGGATGTCAGCGTGGTTGAGTTTCCATGTATACATGATTAGACGTCTACATTTTTTAAGTGTGATTGGTTCGATTCTTCAGGTAGACATTTAAAGAAGCATTCACAATATCAAATTGTTGAAATTTATTCTGAAAAACGGTACGGCGGGTATAATCCATTTGTTTTTGCTCACCAAGCGAAATAAGTGTCTTACATCACATCCCTTGTGTAAAAAAACCAAGGAGTATAATTGGTGGGCAGTAATGAAATCTACGTCTTGTGTCTTTGATATGCCAGTAGTTGACGTTGCATTTCAAGAGAATTTAGACATTGCTGAGACTTCAATTATAGATCGCCAATTTGAAGATATCGAAACTCTCACTCAGAAGACAAGCACGATCGATGAAGTAAAAATTCCTGGAGAACCTAAAGAGAGTAAAAATAATGATGAATTTGTGACGGAAGAGGTAGAATGGGAGTCTAAAGGTGAAGATATTTAATAAGAAGAGGAATTTGAAGAAGACACTATGAAAATTTTAGGCTTTTGTGGCACTTACTTGTTGCACTTATTATATGCCACTTATTTGTGACACTTATTGTAAAATGCTATATTTTAATCGCACTTTCTAATAAGTACCAAAATTTTGTCGCTATTTTTAAATTGTAACATAGAAATGCCACAAAATTATGGCAACATAAGAAAATGCTATGAAAATATGACACAAACTTATGTCATAAAAAATGCTACTAAAATATGGTACAAACTCAAATAATACAAATAATGCCACAAAAATATTACACAAAATATCAATGGCCTATTGTGATCTCTGTCTAAACTATTAAAATATTTGAATAATTATCTTAGTGGTATTTTATCAAAAATATCTTTTTCATTTATGAAATCTATAACATCATTATATAATTGAAAATAAGAGAGAAAATTATTAGCTAAAAAATTACTCTAGAGATAGAAAAGTTGCACGTGTTTTATTGAAAATCTCTAAAAATGTAAAAAATTTAATGTTTATTTGAAAATTTTAGTATTTATTATTTAGTAAAGACAATTTCTTAAATAAATATGCTATAAATAATCAAATACATTAAGTTTTAGTTTGTTGATATACAATATAAATAAAAGTTATTGAGAAATTATTTAAAAAAAAAGTACATGTGTTGCACTGGCTAAAGGACTTATGGTGAGAAAAGAGTGTGTGTTCAAATCTTATATTTACCACAAATAATAAATAGTAGGTAACATGTGGGTTTTAGATATGGTCATATATTTAATTTTTATTGGGATTTTAATTTTTGAATATAATGAAATTTATTAAATTTATTTCATTTGATATGATTAAAATACTTTTGTGGCATTTATCAAAAAGTGTGACAAAAAGAATCATATTTCTAAATATATTTCTTGCATTAGATAAGTGCTACAAGTTATGCCGCTAATATATCTGTGTCATTTATGAAGTGCCACAGAAAAAAAGACACTACTTTTGGTGGCTTTTTTGTGTAGTGCCGCATAGGTGACACAAATGAGCTTTTGTGGCACTTAAGTAGCTTTTGGCGGCACTAATTGTGCGCCAACAAAGTCCAATTTCGCAATATGGAGAAGAAGACGATTCTGACTCGTAGTTATATATTACATTCCTCGTATATCGTATTTTCCATATTTTTGTATGTAATTGCATTCACTTCGTTGCTAATCTATATGAAAGTTATTAAAGTTAAAGTTATAAAAGTAAAAGTTTTTAAAGTTAATGTTTTTGAATGATTGCTAACTTTTTATAATTCGTTATAGTTGAACATATAGTGCCATATAAGACTGATGTACTTTATGATTTCGAGAAGGCCTCAACTTCAGATGAGCGAGTTCCTGGAGATGCTAAGTGACCCCTCCTTCAATAGGAGATGTTTGTACACTGACGCCATCTGCCCAACCTGATTTTATGATGGAGGTGCAGTATCGTCACCCATACACCCCTGACACAGCTCCTCCTTGCCCCTCCTCTGACCCGTCTTTCGATGTCAGCTCGTCGGCTTTTGGCATCTCAGTCACGTACACGGCTCGTCGGCCTTCAGCCTCTCAGTCCAAGGCTTGTCTGCCTTCGTCCTCTCAGTTTGAGGTGGTCACTTCACAAGTCGGCTCTTGATGTCAAACTTCACCAAAGACACCCAAGCCATGGCATAGTCCTGGAGATCTCTGCACATGCTTGCATCCTATTCATGGACGGTTAGTAACTTTCATAACTCTAACTTCATAACTCTCATAACATTCAAAACTTTAGCTCTAACTTTCATAACTTTCATAACTTTAACTTTAATATAACTTTCATAACTTTAACTTGTTTTACGGAGTCATTAGAGACGTGAATTAGATTGGCCTACATTTTATAGTCTCGTATTGACGAGTCATACGAGAGTTGGAGTATATTCCCCAGCGTTTGTGATACGTTGTTCGAGGAGTTCAGGGTAAGCATAATTTTTTAAACATTTATAGTTCTAATTTTTTCATTTTTGTATTGTCACTTAACTTGTTGGATGCTCACGAGGTAATATGAATGAACATATTTATGTATTCTATGTTTTCTTTATGAATCATAACATTTTTAATTAACTTTATATAATGTTACAGCATAAGAAACTTGGTGATACTTATTCGAAAGATAAGGTTTACCAAAAGCTTCACAAACATCGGGACGACCACGAGAAGTCTAATCAGTTTGCTAACGAGCGCTCTACCGAGTTTTGGGTGAGTTTTCGTTTCAACTATTTTGAATATTATAAATAAACATGTCGTTTACTTAATAAATGTCTATTTAATATGTTTTATTAATTTTCAGCAAAAGTACATGGACTTAGAAGAAGAAGGAGGAGCATTCTCAGACTGGCGCCCCCATACCCACCGATATACAACTGATGCTTGGGGCCTGAGGGGAATAAAGAAAGGGTACACCTATGGGTTTTGGAACTGAAGAGTCAGCCCGTATGAGGGTTAAGGGCTGATGTGCAGCTGGATCCCAGCCTCTTCTTCGGGACGATATCCAGTCGCAGATTGCGGAGGTCCTGGCTTTATTGTCTCTGAGAAGATACAAGAGGCAACTTGAGAGTGGGGAGTGGAAGATTGCTACAGAGCGCATATCATTAGTGTGTGGCCATGAGGATGGTGATGATGCTTCTCCTAGTTGGATAGTTTTATTTTACATTCTATTGTTGTACTCGTATCCATGTTCTTATATTGTTTTTTATTATGACTATTGTATATTACAATTTTTTTATGTGAATATGATGGGATTTACTATTTATTTTTGTTCTATATTACTATCTGTTTTGGCTTTTTTTTTTTAAATTTTCAGGGGGTTTTATTTATTTTAAAATTTATTATAAAAAAATTGTGACCGAAGGGCGGCTGCAAACAAAACTTAAAAACAGACATTTTCCACTACTTTGCGACCGAAAAGTGGCCACAAATTTTTGGGCGAAACCTATTTGGCGGCAAAACTTTGCAATCGACATGGTTTGCTGCATGTCCATCGTAAATTTCCTTCCCTTGAAAGTTTGCAACTAGCTTTTGTAAAGGGAGTCGCAAACACGTCTTTGCTACCGTTGTCTATTGCTTAAAAATAGGACTACTATAAAATTAATAAATAACAAACAAGTGAACCTATCAATGTAGTACTAGAGAACCTCCCGGGTTATCGAACTTAAGGACTAAGAAGTTATACTGATGATCGTCTCTTAAGGTTTAGTCAAAATAAGAAAAGTTGAAAAAAATTTAACTATGAAAAGTAAAATACTTTAAAACAATCTAAAAATAATTGATATCAAGTTTTAGAAACAATATATTTAAACGGTTGATCCCCCCAGAATCCTTTAACTAATTCATTGAAAACTTTGAAAAAATAGTTGAATCGTTGATCGAGTCTCACTCATTTATTAGGATTAGCCCTATCTTTAGGCAAAAACCCACTATTGCCTAATTGATTATAGAAAAATCTCATCTCTCCCTAACTCAATTATGAATGATTAAATTATAGAAGTGATTACTAATGTAACATCCTGACTAAGCACCTTAAAATTAACATAAGTCGCGGTAAGTTCAAACAAAACTTTTAGAGTTGTTTTATAAAGAATAGAAAGTTTTGGGGTCATTTTATAATATCTATAAAATTTTAGGAAGAATTTTTCGTTGGGAAAACTTTTTTGCCGTATTTTAGAACTATTAGTGTTTAAAACTTTAAGTTGGAGATTGAGATTTTAAGTTTAAAATGGATTTTTAATCATTCTTAAGATTTTGGGCCAACGTAGAAAATTTAGAAAGTGTGGAGTAGTAGAGGGTGAAGGACACATGGCTGGTAACTGCCATGTGTCTCATGCATGGGAGGCAAAACGACACATGAAGGGCTATATAAGAAGGCTCAAGTTGGCTGAAAAATCCCCAACATCTCTCCAATTTCTCCTCAATTTTCACATCTCTCTCCCCCTTATTTTTCTCTCCTTGTCTCCAATTTTCCCCCAGATTTTTCTCCCCTCTCTCGGTCATCTCCAGTGCCTCTCTCTCCCCCTGCACTTTCTCCTTGTTTTTTTTTGTTCTTTCTTATTTCTCTCGGTTTTTTTCCTCTCCTTCTCTCCAGCCTTATCTCCAGGTAAGGTTTCTTTTGTTTTTATTATTATTTTCATTATTCCTCTATTTTTAAGAGAAATCTTATTCTAAGGATATATTCTTCTAAAATAATAGAAAATGTAGGGATTATTATGGATTTATTTTTGGGGGCCCATAATCCTTGAAGAGTTATTATGAATTTATTTTGGAGTTATGTTTTTAGAATTCCTTCGGGTTTAGAATAAATTTAGGTGAACCCTAGGGTCATCTTGGGGTCAAGTTTATATTTTTATGGTGTTATTTGATTAAGTTTGGAATTGTTATTATTTGTAGGGTTGATTTGTTTCGCGACTCAGGTGAGTTCACCAACATTTTTCTATTGAAAGAGATTTAATTATTTTCTTGAAAAGCATGTTTCTCAGTTGTTAGTTCTTGACAAAATTGTATACGAGTTATGCTAAATATTTTTTTAGTTATTAAAATATTTTTGTTTTAAATATTCTTTTAAGGCTTTAAAATATGTTTGAGTTAGTAACGTATTTTCATAATACTTTTATTTTAAATACTTCTATTTTGGGTTTTAAGTTTTAAAATTATTTTTAAAAATATTTATTAATTCTTTTTGAAAAATAATATTTTAAATATTTTTAAAAGGTTTTGAGATTTAAAATTATCTGGAAAAATTATTTTTAAAAATTTATTCCTTGAGAAATAATATTTTTTATATTTCACATATTCTAATAAGGTTTTGAGATATAAAATTATCTTCAAAATATTTATTACTTCTTTTTGAAAATAATACTTTACATATTTCCTAAATATTCTTATAAAGACTTTGAATTATTGAAATATTTTTATAATACTTTTATTTTAAATATTCATATATTATGATTTCAAAAATATTTACTATTTCTCTTTAAAGAATATTCATCTATGGTCTTATTCATAAATTACTTTAAATTTTGGAGATATTTAATAATTTCTTTTTTGAGAAATATTTATCATGATTTTTTGAAAGTATATTGACATGACTTATGTCCGATAATATGTTTTAAGCTTACATTTCAAAATCACATATGCATACTTTCGTGGTGGACATGATTTTGAAAGACAAATGTTTTGAGAAAAACAAATGTTTTTATGAGTTTTCACAAAGACATGATTTGGATTGCATTCATGATATATTTGTCATGGCTACGAGCGGTAGATAGGGACTTTCGATACATGAAGAGACTCTGTGGTTGAGAGATGGCCTATGGTTTTACAAAAAAGAATTAAAACCCTAATCCAGTTAAAAAGGGGCTTGGTATACATATTTTCGATCAACATGTCGAGAGGATTGCACTGTGTATGGCTAGTCCCCCATACGAGGGCCTCTTCCAAACGACGTGCTTGGTAGGTTTACTCTTGATCTGGATCCAGTTGACAGAGGGCATAGTATTGTTGGAGGGTTAGGCCCAAAGCTTTATTACGTTTGACTCTTGTATCATGCTCTACGGTAGGGGCTACTTTCTAGTAGGTTGGTTCAGGAGGTGTTCACTGCCTAAGGTAGCACAAGGCGCCTTGATAGGTACCCCAGGGCTCGTTATCTGTTTGTGTTTAAATGGTGGGTAAGGTGGTTTGTGAAAATCAAACATTTGTATAGTGTGCTTTGGGTTTCAGGCTGATATTGACTATGGGATGCCAGAACTTATGTCCGATGACCTCGTTTAAGATTCCGAACTCTGTCTATTGAGCATATCATGGTACATGCATGGTTTTGAAAAGTGGGGTGTCGCGACAGCACCGATTTGTCTTGATTCTCTCCAACTTTCCGAAAGCGCCAGAACCCTTCAGAAGGTTTAGAACTTGCATGCAAGATATTTTTATGAAAGCATTTCCTTTCTGGCATATCAAGCCATTTTATAAAGAGAATTTTACCCTTATGGGAAACTCATGAAAAATACACGTGCAAGTGAACTCACTGGGCGTTTATCGCTCGTGTCTTTCAAATATTTTCTCCCCTTTTTCAGATGACTCGGTAACCAGATCTGGCTAGTTGAGCTAAGGTAGGCCCACTGGATTCGGTAATATTGGGGTTCTCCACCTCTAGTCATAAGGTTTTGGTCTATGAAGATTTAGGCCCTCACGGCCTTAAACATATATATAAGTTTTGAGAAATTTTCTTGTATCAAGATATATTTACATTTTTCTTTCTCCTTCCGCTGGTTAGTTTAGAGGGATGCAATTTAGTTCCTCCCTGATGTATCCTAGCTCTATGTTTTTGTAAGTCCAGTGCCGAGAAGAACGCAGATACCTTACCTAGCTGCAGTTGACCTAGTGGAGGGGTACGGGGTATCACAACTAATGACCTAGAAACCATAGTCATCATTTCTAATTAACTACCAAATTCCTATTATCACATTATAGCCCTAGATTGTTCTTCCTTTTTCAATTCTGAAAAACCTATGAGAATGTGCTAATTATTGGTAAAATTAACAACATAAACAACACAACTGAACAAAAATTTATTCATAGAATCCAATAAAAAAAAATAAAGCTAACGTCATGTAGGGTTCAACCCCATTGAAACATAAAGAAATCTAGTCACTAAACACCATCATCATTATAAAATCCATATAAGAATTAGTAATAAAAGATAAGTTTAGAAGCTTAGGAAGTAAACTTGAATGATCCATGGTCTCAAAATGTTGCCTAAACACTTCTCTCGAATTGTTTGAAAAATTCCGAAATTGCTCCGAAGAAAACCTTCAATTAAAATATTGAAACATGAATTCAAGAACTAAACTATGATCTACGGAGATTAATGGTATTATCCTCCTTAGCCTTTCTTGAGGATCAATTGCTCCCAAGATCAACTATTTTCTAGAGGGCACCTTGAATGCTTATATTTAGAGAAATTCGAAGAACGAAGGACACTTGCATGCAAGAAAAGAACAATGAAAGAAAACAATTAACCTCCTTATATTTGAGGGAGAATCAACAAGATTCATGGAAAGTCTCACCTATTCTCCAGCTCCAAAGAAGGACCTATAACCCAGGCAACACAAACTATGGAGTTGGCATCTCAAGGGGATATTAGGATTTTGAAATTATACTAGAACTCTTGAATTAAGGATTCAAGAAATTTCTTTCCTTGAATTATACAAAGGAAAGTTCTAACTGTACAAGGAATATGAAGAAATCTAAAGAATCCTAGTTCTCTCTCTATATAATTTTCATATGTCTAAACTTTGCCAAAATGGCTACTAACAAGAATATTTATAATGTGCTTCACAATTAGTTTCCAATCCTAACTAACGTAAAAGAGTTTAAAGGGTGCTTAAAATACTTAAATATAAGTCAAAATAAGTTTACAACCAAATTGAAGGGTCAAGGAAGTTAAACCCTTTCCCATTTCTCCACCAATCTCTTCATGGTCAGAACCCTACCGGCGATGTTAAGGTGGACTTACCATTGGCAGTATGGTCCAGATAATCCTTCCACTTTTGATTTTATGCTTCTAAGTTTCCCAAGCGTGCTTCCTTGGATTCTTCTGCTTGCACACTAGACAATAGGAAGGTCTTAGATCTTCTAAAGTCCTGTTGTTGAACTCCTATCACTTGCCAACCCAAGTCTTGGATTATCTCTTTAAATATAGCTATCTTTCCTTGGTGCTCCTCCTCCATTCTTCTAGCCATGACTCTTGTGACCGGACCTTGAAATAGCTTTACGGTTCCTTACGCATCACGGGTCATACCATATGCCTCTCGTTTGAAAGGAATCCATTCCTTCAAGTAACCATAAGAGACGGGGAACATTAGACATGGAGCATTGAAAGGCATAATACAATGAAAGTTACCTAAGCATTCAAGACTTAGAAGAGAATAAGCAAATAAAGCATAAAGTTTGTCAACCAATGTCTTATCGCCATAAGAATTCCATAAGTAAAATGGTCTATGACAAGAAAAGGGAGTGTAAACAAAGAAGTTCAAGACTAAGAAAATCCAAAAAGGACTATTCAAGAGCCGCTCAAAATTACAAGAATTCTCCAAAAAGAAGCACAATTGAAAGTATTGAATTCATGTAAGTCAAAGAAAAGGTTAACTCAACATCTTTAAAAGAAAGATGATAATAAAAGATTTTGTCCTTTTCCAGAGAGTAAATCAAGAAGATCAAGAGTTTGAAACATGGCCTCTTTAATAGGATAATGGTAAAATAGACTTAGATTCGTAATACTCTTCAGATTTCCTTTATTGATTCTTGACAAATGCTTTTGAAAATTTCTAGGAATATAATGAAGAATCCAAGTAGTTTTAACCAAAAGACTATCAAGATTACAAAAATCATTAGCTAAAAAATTCCTTCTTGAAGTCAAGGAATTGGTACTGAAAGTTTTAACATCATTTTGTACTTTATTTGCAACACTAAATTTCAAAAATAACTCTTCAATTGCAAGTGAAAACACCTAATCCTTTCTCTTTTCCATTTCATAGAATCTTCAAAATATTTTCTCAATTGTTTGATCAAAAGCTCTAAACAATGAAATTCAAGACTAACACTTTGAGTCTACCAATAAGTCATAAAATTCTTTAGAAGTACTCTCTTGTTCTTTTGCCAAATTATGTTTCCAAAAGATTTCTTTGAAAGGAATATTGTAAAATAAGAAGTTTTCAAGCAAATTCTCCCAAAAGAGCTTCACGAAACTATTAAACAAAGAACACTCTTGGTTTAAAATCAAAACTTGAAGAACATTCAATTCTCTTTTGAAAATCAACTCATCCAAAAACTCGTTGAAGGTTAGAGAATAAATCAAGATATGACCAAGAGATTGATTCTCAATCTTGACACAAGACTGTTTGTTTTGAACAATTGTCTCATTTAAAGCTTTATCTTTGAAGAGAAAGTCAACAATGACACTAGAATAAACAAGATGTTTCTCCATAAGATTCTTCAAGTTTAGTTTAAAAACACCATTTTTAAAGGTTAGTTTTCACAAGATCACAAAGATGGACTTTAAACACCTTTAACTACCATACATTTTCTTTCTAATGTTTAGTAACCACATAAATTCTTTGAAATGGAAATGGTAGAATTGAAGTCCATGAATGTTTCCAAATAACAAAGTTTCCAAAAAAATTTCAACGATTAAAACCTTTTGTTCTTCATGAGGGAATTAAAATTTATAACTCACAAGGCACAATAGTTTAATGGAAGGAATAAATTCATCAAAATTTTTCTTAGAAATATAATGGAAAGATGATTCATAATCATAATTTTCAACAAACTCTCCTTTAAACTTAGCATGAAAATCATCACATAAGGACCAAAAGAAACAACGAGCTCTCTCATCATAACCATTTTTAACAACAGTTATAAGGAAGATACAAATCTTACTCCACATGGATGCACAAAAAATTGAGTCATTGGCAATTAGTCTATCAAAGAGGAAAATATCATGTAACAACTCAAGGTCATGATAAGATAGTTTAATTCTAGCAATAGTAAACAAGAGTTGTTTTTCAAGAAAAGCACATGGTGAGGAATACTTAAGCATATGGTCAATATCATGAACTAACTCACAACTGAAAAGATTAATCATACAATTTCCCACAAAAATCACATAGAAGACATTCAAATCTAAGAGCAATTTTAACTCTTTGAAGGAAAAAATAAGGTAAAAGAAGAACAAGTTTGAAGAAAAACTCATTGTCAAATCTCCATAACATAAGATTAGTTTTCCTCCAACATTTTTGCCTTTGCCTTCGAACTGCATGGTATGTCTCCTTCCTCTTGTTGATGTTATGGTGCAAAGATGTTGGAGAGTTCCTATCAAATTCAAGCGCAAAGCCAACAATGTGAAGCTCAACAAGAAAAGTATCATCTAAATTATCAAAGCCATAGGAAGAAGGATCAAACATAACACTATTACTCATCAATGGATCCTCAAGAGGAAAATGAGCAGAAAGTCAATTTGTCATAGAAGGCATAAGAAGGAAAATGTTCCCTTCGAAAGCAATAATACGCATATCACCAATTAAGCTCACTGGAAAAGTATAATAATGCAACAAAGACTTTAATTTCTCAAGAGAAACTTTATAACATAAAGAAGAAGGGTTAAGATATAAGCTTATTGACAAGTCCTCAAGAATAGGACCAAACTCTTTCTCCATGCTCCTTCTATCCTCAAATCCTAGGACACAAGAAACTGAATTAGCAATATTGAAATCATAATCATCAACTCTACGAATTGCACAAGCTATGGAATTAAACTCGATAAAGTATCTCCTTTCAAGATATGCTCCAAGAGAGTTAAGGAAAGTGAAGTGATCTCCATTTTCTATGAAAACAAGTGAGAACAACTTAATTTTCTTAAGATAAATCTCAAAGCATGAGTAGGAATTAGAAGGAAAGAATCTCATTATTTTGATGGAATTGTAGCCAAGTTTTCCTTCCTGATTCTTGCTTGGTTCTCTAATATTTTGTACAAACGGAAATTCACTGACAAGAGAAGAGTTAGTTTTGTTAGCCAAGAAATTTATTTCCTCACTCTTTTTCAATACATCTAACTATTCTTTTTAATTCTCTTATTTCTCTTCACTCATTTATTTCGTTTGCTCATTTTTCTCACGATCATTCTCTTTTTCTTTTGAGAACTCATCTCTCTCACTCTCTCTTGAAAGAATAGAGATGGATTCAAAGAGACTCAATCTCTCAACTACCGTTTTGTTTCTTTCAATGGTCACTTTTTCCACACATCTCTCATTCTTTTCTTTTGAGCACTCATCTTCCTCCCCACATATCACCATCTTAACACCCTTTCGGTGTTCTTGTTCTCCTTGCATTCTCTCTTTTAATTTCTTTAGATCTTCAATCAATTGAGTAGGAGAGAGGAATTTAAGGGTACTCTTAAGACCATGCCTTTTAATGGAGTACGTCTTCTTCACACCATCATAGGAAGCTTTTCTTGTATCTATCCATGGTTGCCCGAATATTAAGTGGCTCACTAACATTAGAATAATGTCACGAAGAACTTCATCTATGTATCTTCCAATAGAAAATCATACTCATACTTTCTAGTAACCCACGCCTCTTCATGAACATTTAACCATCTTAAGCAATAGGGCTTAGGATGCTCCATGGTGGGTAACTCAATTTCCTTACAAGGTAGGCACTAGCTAAGTTTGCACCACTTTTTCCATCAATAACAGTGTGACAAGCTTTGTTGGCAATATTGCATCGTGTATGGAATAATCTCTCCCTTCGATGAATAGACACTCCTCCAAGGCCTTGAGAATCAAGATTCCTCATGACCACCAATGTCCTTCCATATCCATCAAGTTTTGAAACCAAATCTCCACCACCATTCTTTCTATCTATTCCTCTACCACCAATGTCACCACTATCAATTAACCTTCTTTCAACCATTGATTCACCTACATGGCTTCCATCCCCAATAAAAGGCATTCATACTCTTTAGATACCTCCACCTTTCTTCACAATCATTCCTACTATAAGCACCAAAGTTATATCAGTCATGAGTATAAGCACCATGATCATAGCCTTCATAGTATTCTTCATATTCTTTTCGGTAGCTTTTCAACCCATATATGATTATAACATTCTCACCTACAAAATAGAAAGCAAGTAATAGAAAAACAAAGTACCTTACCTCTCCCTTTTATCCTTTATTTTGTTCCTTTGCAAGAAAGTCGTTCTAGGCTTTCTTTGCCCCGAATTGGAAGGGATAATCTCTCTTTTTTTGGAATATTTTGATTTTGTCAGGGATAGCCGTGTAAGTTTGAATGTTTACCGAAAGGGCTAGGCTAAAGGAATGATTCCCCGTTTTCAGGCTTACCAAGTGGGAATAGCAGTCAATCTGAGATTGCTTCAATCTCATCTCATAAAGTAGACCTCCCCGAGGCAGCAGTATGTATGGTCTAGGCCCTTCGGATCGTACTCATCTTCTTCCCTGCCAGTGAATAGCGAGTCATTCATATTATATTATTGAATAGGTAGGACCAAAAAATTCTAACTCTCAACGTATGCTCTAGCTAGCCTTCTTTAGCATTCGAACCAGCACCGTATTCGTCGACTCTGCCTGACCATTTTCCCCCTCCTGGTGCGCCTCTCGCATCACAGGCTTTTTAGAAAGACACACACGGCTCCATCTCACTACCGAACTTCAAAAGTGGAATAAAAAAAGAAGTCTTCGGAACCCTTTTCCGTAGGAAAAAGAGGCTGCTAGCTAGAACTGGTGGTCTTCAATTCAAAGGGCCATGGAGCGAGTGTAGTACTCCAAGTGGATAATGCTCAACCCTTCTGTTTACACTCAATCTCTATAGCTTTTATAAGGATAATCTCACCCTCTTGCCCTTTCTACTCTTCATCACTAGAGTGGCCTAGTGATTTCTAGAACTTCCAAGTTATAAGGAAATTACCTAAAGAAAACTCAAGCAAGTAATTCTCAATAGATAAGAAAAACAAAGTCAAAGAGGCATTTTGTGGAACAAGTAGAGAGCAAAGAGTTCCAAAATCGAATTCAAGAGTATGAGTCAAAGAATAAGTCCAATTCCCACAATGAGATCAGTAAAACACTTAGAAATATTTCCAAAGAAGTTGCAGATTCAAAACGAAGGCAATTGAAAGCTCAATTCATAGATTTCATGAGTACTATGAAAAATTTCAGAAAATAGGGCAGCAAGAGACTCCATCACAAAAATCGCAATAACTCAGTAATCGTAGCTCCGAATCAAGTCAAACCAATTTACAAAGATTTACAACTAGAAGGGGGTGAATTTAAGCACAAATTATGCTCAATTCAAGAGAGTATAACAAAAAATATAGACAGTTTAATCCACATGTTCTCAACAGTCGCGATTTCTAAACAGTGTGCCAATTTGCATTCAATTGACACACCAAATCAAATCAAAATAAGGTCAAATTTCGTTCCAAAGAACCACAACTCAACAAAGTTTCAAACTGGATAATTTCAAGCCATTTTAACCTCATTTGATATGCTTTCCCTCTCACAATTTTCATATGTCATTTTCTATCCGAAAATTTCTAGATTACTTGCATTTTTCACATACTAACAATTGGCTTTTATATAACTTAAATTGAATAATCAAAACACATAAACATTCACCTCAAAGAGAGATTTTCTTTGATACCAAATGGTATGATCCTCTTTAGCCTTTCTTGAGGATAAAAAATGCTCCTAAGATCAACTTTCTTCTAGGGGGCACCTTGAATGCTTGTTCTTGGAGAAATTTAAAGAACAGAGGAAACTTGCAAGAAAAAAAATGAAAGAAAAAATTAATTATATTTCAGGGAGAATCAACAAAACTTACAAAAAGTCTCACCTATTCTCCAACTCCAAAGAAGGACCTAAAACCCAAGCAATACAAACTATGAAGTTGGCACCTCAAGAGAATATTAGGATTTGGAAATTAGAATACAACTCTTGAATTAAAGATTCAAGAAATTCCTTCCTTGAATTATACAAAGGAAACTTCTACCTGTACAAGGAACATGAAGAAATCTAAAGAACCCTAGTTCTTCTCTCTATATAATTTTTATACGTCTCAAATTGGCCAAAATGGCTGCCAACAAGAATATTTATAGTTTTACTTTACAATTAGTTTCCAAACCTAGGTATTAGGCTAACTTAAAAGAGTTGATGAGATGCTTAAAACACTTAAACATAAGTCAAAATAAGTTCACAACCAAATTGAAGGATCAAGAAAGATAAAAACTTCCCAATTTCTCCACCAGCCGAGACCTACCACACGGTAGGTCAAATGCCTCCAATCTCTTCTTGACCAGAAACCTATCGACAACGGTAAGGTGGACCTACGGTGGTAGGGTCAAGACAAATCCTTCCTCTTGTCGTTAATCTTCCAAACTTCCTAAACTTGCTTCCTTAGATTCCTCGACTTGGACACTAGACAATAGGAAGTTTTTTGATATTCTAAAGTCCTCTCTTTCAGCTCCAATCACTTGCTAAGCCAACTCTTGGATCATCTCTTTAAATATGGCTATCTTTCCTCCGTGCTTCTCCTCCATTCTTCTAGCCATGGCTCTTGTGACCTACCTTGCAATAGCTCTACGGTTCTTTGATCATCCCGGGTCAAACCAATTAATGGAGGTTTTTGGGAGGGATTTTCTCTCAAAATTTTCACATTATTTCTCCCTAGAAACCCTAACCGAAGATATGTTCAAATTACATTGAAAGACTATTTAAAAAGAAATCAAAAAAATTATAGAATTGCCCCTGCTACGCGACCGGCTAGGTCCTCTCGCTTAGGCAGTCGCGTCCTCTCACTTAGGCGGCCAGATCAGGCCTGTTCTTCCCTTTTGGTTACTATTTTGGTTGGGTCCAGCAGGTGATGTGGCCGCGTCCCCTTCTTGTTAGGTTTTGTGCATATCTTCTATTTTTTTGGTCTATTGTTGCTCCATATGCTCCAGTTTCACTTTATTCTTACTTTAACTCATTTCGAACATACCTATAAACCGTAGTGAAGAAATGGAGAATACATATACCATTTTACTTATAAAATACGTCTAAACCGTTTAAGCACTGTAAAGATGTATTTAAAATGGACCTATCAAATTCCCCCATACCTAAGCATTGCTTACCCTCAAGCGACACAAATTAAAGAAACAACCTAATGATGCAATGACCGAACATAACTTTGCAACAAAAACTCAAAATCATAAAAACATTCAAAGTAAAAAAGGAAAAAACTTTTTAAACTCTTAAGAAAAATGATATCACCATAATTGAATAAGTCTAAACATCACAAGAATCACACAAAGCTCATCCAAGTGCTAGTTACAAAACTTAAATGATCCACTACGCATCTCATGTAAACAATTATGAATCAATTGTGTTTGTATGTGTGTAATTATTTATGCAAAGTTTCAACAAATGCAAAGGAATTATAAGGAAATTAACCAAACAATTCACTTCAACAACAATGCCCTTATATTCAGCTTTCAACTACTTATTAGCTTGTTGGTCTAACTAAAGTCATCCCGAGATTAGGTAGGACTTTCAAGCTTGAAATGTTAGGATAGGGACATAAAAGGATACCAAACAAAGTGGAAGGGAAAAACAAAAATCAAAGAGAAAAGAGCTTAATGCAGCCGAAAGGAAAACAACATCGATGTCTAGTCGAAAACCTTCAAGTCGCTTTTCACTCCCTTTTACTCTTTTGATGTAGATCCACATTGATTGTAACCTTGGACTCTACTCCTTTCCAAGGATGGCCTCCTTTGTTGAAGAACCTCTATTGAGGATTTTTAAATTCAAACACTCCAATAAGAAACCTATGAGAAACTAAGTCTCATGAACCTAATATTGAGAGGCTAAATTCTTTCCTAGATTGATAATTAGAACCTTGAGAGAACAAGACCTCAAAACCCTAAATACACAATTCAAAAGACCAAGATTAATTGATTCAAAGAAAAGAAACTCTATGAATCAACTAATGAAAGGAATTTGAATGATCAATTGATTTCATAGATACTTCAATCTAAGGCTCAATTGTTCACAATACTAAGGACATTAACCCTTAGAAAGCCAGTCAAAGAAGGGTGAGGAACCCAAGAAGGATTGGAGAAAGTCTCAATTTTCAGCAAAATTCACCATTATTTTTGTTACATTGAGTTATAACGGGGTATTTATAGAGTAAACTCTAGACCTAGCTAAACTGTGGTTAAATGGCTCAAAATACGCTTGATTAAAAACTGAAAAGACAAGCCAAATAAAAAAAAAAATTCAATTAGAACGCATTAAGCATCCATTCACCCTAGCCCTACCGGCAACGATAAGAGGAATCTACAGTCAGTGGTTAGTATGTGAATTACAAAGGATTGGCCAGCAGAAGCCTACCGACGAAAATAGGGACAGAGCTTACCGTCAGTGGTAGGGTCTTTTCTTTAATTACTTAGCCAATTTTCGACTCCCAATTGTTCCCTTGAGTAATCCTTGTTATTTGAACAAATGGTGAACAACTTGGAAGTCTTTTCTAGGCCTCTAAACTCTTCAACTTGTTCTTCAAAGCTTCATCCATGTAAACTTCAACTCCAAGGATGCTTGACTCTTCCGATCTCCATCATCTTTACTTCTAAAACACTTAACCTCTTATTTGATTCACTATTTCCAATAATATATAACCCCACCTAACACTTCAAGCTATTCTCAATCCCAAATGAATTATGAGGAAGTTTTATGGTAAGATGAAAAAGTGTATAACTATTTTTTTTAAGAGAGAAACTAATACAAGATATTTCAACTGTTTATTTTTTTCTTTTTCTCTTCTTTTTCTCATTTTTTTATTTTTCTTCCTCATTTTCTTTCTTTATGAGATTGAGAATCACAAGCTCCGATCAACATATAGAATCTTCAATTCACTCCAAACCCCTGATCATTTAATTTCTTTCTCACAAACTTTCCCAAAATACCCCTTTATATAAAATACTCTTCTATACTTTCTCTCCCACACTTTTCTATGTACCTCACTCAGAAGCGACTTAAAGATATAAAACTTCATCAGCTCTAAAAATTGAGGGTTAAAATATCGTGTGAGTTTAAAAACAATGAAAGAAAGGGTTAAAAGCCATATGCAATTTAGGCTAAAAAAGGGTACTAAGGTCTTAATGTTGAAGGGTAAGCAGGAAATGATCAATTGGGTCAAAGAAGGCTTAGGACCACCATTTCTGGCATAAAACTAAGCTAGACAAACCTTTGCCTCAAGGCATGATACAAAATTAGCCAAGGATCATTAAACAATTTGTATAGGAGCAGTTAGAGAATTGAAGAACGCATGGTTGAAGCTTCAATTAAGGAATTCTGGATTTAATTGGAAGACTTGGAAGAGTTTAAAACACTTCTAAGACACATTATCCTAAGAAGATCAACAGAATCAAATTAGAAGCTCCCGACAATCATAAACGACGAAAGAATTAATGAGGGAGGAAGAACAGAGCCTACAGGAAGTGGTAGGTTCCACACTACCATCATTGGTAGTTCTCGAGTGAAATGGGCAACTTAGAAGTTTGCGTACCTGTGACAGTAAGCTCCAACCCTACCGTCCCCAGAAGGTCTCGGGGTCAGTCATATTAAATGGACAATTTAGTTATTAATTTTTGTTAATTTTGGTTTCTTTTTGTCCAAGTTTGTAATTAACATTGTTAAGAGGGTAATTAGGTATTTAGTATTCCAATTAGGTTTTAGAAAGAGTAGTAGGATTACTATATAAATATCCTATTATGCCTCCCTTTTGTAATTAAGTTAAAAGATGAATTTTGATGAAATTGAGAGGATTCTCTAATGGTTTCTAGGGTTCTTCAACCCATCTTAGTCAGATCCTAAGGCTTCTTTAGTAGTGAGCAGTTGAGAACTTAGATTGAAGAATCTATGGAATTCAATTTATCATCTTCCAATTCCTTCTTTGATTTTTTTTTTATCTAAAATATAAATGTAGTATAGATCAAAAGAGGTTTATGTACAAATACTTGTAGGCATACCCGTGGCAATCCAAAAGGAATAATATATTCATAAGATATGTTACAGGCACGAGAAAACCCATGGCAACGAAAATAGATGAAAATTTATGATAAAATGAAGTCAAAATATGGGGACACGAGCCTTAGACAGCCTTGTATACTAGTATTTTGATCTTGTTTATAATATGCATATATTCAGGATCATAAAGCTAAAAAATGACTTTGTTCTTATATTGCTAGAGATAATACAAAGTGGCAGTACAATAAATCATCCTCCTTTTGCACTTCCATGTAAATCCCTTGCTTTCCTTCAAAAGCATTTAAGGCTCATCTGAATAATAGACATGCTCCTCCTCAGTCCTGACCACTGCTAACGTGTCTCGAAACCTTTTTAGTAAAGGCACAACCAAAGAACAGGTGTGAGTGCGTCTCTTTTATCTGGTTGCAAAGCTTGCAAGTTTAATCAATCTGCGAGAACAAAAGTTTGTCCATCAGAGGAAGCCATCCAATAACAGCAAGCCAAAGTATAAAAGAAAACTGCAGGTTAATAGAATTCTAAACAACTCTACGCCAAATCTTCCTCTGTCCCATGGGCCTAAAGAAATCATAACCTAGTGAAGTGTCTAAAGAACATACAAGATGCCAAGAAGATAGGGGAGCAATGGCATTTAGAATGGAACCCTCAGTTTCAATGATCTTATCCTTGATAGAGATGATACGGTTGACAACGAGTGGGAAATCCTTTTTCACCTGCAAGTTCCACACCGAACTTGATTTCACTTACACATGATGAATCCACCGACACCATAGAATGTCCTTTTTAGCATGGACATTCCTAAGTTTTTACTGAACAAATTATCATTCCAACTCCTTGTGTCACTTAAACCAAGACCCCCATGCTTCTTACACAAACATAGTTTCCACCCTATAAGAATTAACGACATAAAGATGTGAGTCTATTATGAACCACCCCAGATATAGGTAAAATACCAAGCCAAAAGCTTTCAATACCCTGTATCATAGAACAAATAGCCTCCAATTTTTTAACATAAGAAAGATTAAGTCCTGCCCAAGCAAGTAAATTCTTGGAGACTTTCTCAATCAAAGGGGCATAATTAGCTACTTTTAAATAAACACCTGCCAAAAAGTGTCCACAAATATCGAAAAGGCATAGCACCAACAGAAAAACAAGTCAAATTAGTAATGAGGTTTCTCTCCTCCCCATCTATGCCTGCAAGAAAAATATTAGACTTCATAGGATTCACCTTCAAGCGTGAAACACCACCAAAGGCCTTTTGAACCTCAGATAATACCTGGACAAATAAATAATCTCCTCCAGTGAAAATCATCATATCATCGACAAAAGTAAGGTCACTAATCTTTAATTTCTCACCTTTAGGATGGAATTTAAAGTTGTCATGCAAAGTAGCTCCATTTAAACTCATTAAAAGGTATTCCATGCACATAACAAAGAGGAAGGGAGAAAATAAGATCTCCTTGCATCGAACCATGCTTCTCTTTGAAAAAACAAACAATATCACCATTAATTTTAAAGTAATAAGGAGTAAAAACACAAGCCATTACGCACTTGATGAAACTCTTCGAAAAATCCAAAGCATAAAGAGTTTTCTCTAAGAAATCCAAGAATTGGTGTCATAGGCCTTCCTGATATCAATCCTGAAGGTACAGTTAGTAGAAGTACGCTTTCTCGTATACCCTCTCATGATCTCCTGTGCTAGATGGATGTTTCCCGCCATATTCTTCTCTTTACAAAAGTTGACTGAGCTCTGCCAATAATTCCAGGCAATATATCTCCAAGCCGCCCCCTAAAAGCTTGGTAATGACTTTGTCAAACACATTACAACAAGAAATAGACCTAAAATCACCCACCCTTGAAGCATTCTCATTCTTCAGAATTAGATTGATAAAGGCACGGTTGGTTTGTTTAAGAAGGTAATCAAATTCGAAGAACCCCAAAACAACAGCACATAAACTATATCCCACCACATTTCACGATTTTTTGAAAAAATATGAAGTATAGTCATCCGGACCTAGTGACTTATCCATACCGATATCAAAAAGAGCTACTTTAATCTTCTAAATAGAAAACTCCCGAACAAGAGACTTACCTTAAAAGGAGAAACTTTGGGGCAAAAGTACATCACAGTATCATCCAAATCATCCACATTTTCTCTAGTTCCAAGCAAATTAGAATAATAAACAAGAAACTTAATATGAATCTCATCCACTGAAGAAGTAGTAGAACCATCATCTCTAGTTAAAGAAGATATGAATCTCCTTTTAGTATTTTCTTTTACCTAAAGAATAAAATTTTTAGAGCATTTGTCACCTTGAAGAAGAAAGTTACACTTAGTCTTCTGTGCAAAGAATTTCCGTTCTGCCTCACAAAGTCTTCTTGTCTTCTGTTGCAAATCCCTAACCATCTCCCTAAGAGTTGTATCTTGAGAATTATCATGCAAAGAAGACTGTGCCACTTTTAGCTCCTCTCTTGCCAACTCCACTCTGGTAGAAATATGATCAAAGTGTTCCTTGTTTAGGGCCTTGAGAGGAGTTTTTAGAAGCTTTAATTTCCTATACGAAGTAAAATTTTTTTGTTCCCAGAATAAGCTCCTCCCAACCCGTCTCCATTAACTGCGGAAAGTCTTCGTATGCACACCATATATTAAAGCACATGAAACAGTTTTTTGGACTTCTAGACAACTTAAAAAGAGAAGAAACACACAGAGAGTGATTAGAAAGACAATCTATAGGAAGAAGCTTGGCACTCGCTTGCAGACCATTGTAAAACCAAGACTGAGTACACATAGCACGATCAATCTTAGACTAAACAATATTATTTGTCCAAGTGTAGTGGTAACCTGTAGAGTTAAGATCAAGAAGCCCCACAATTCACACAACAATGCAAGAAGTCTTTAAAGAAGAAACATGAGCATTACCATTCCTATCACTACCCTTGAGGACACTATTAAAATCTCCAAGCACCAACCAAGGAGCATGTATACTATTCCCAAACTAAGTAAAAGAGTTCCAAAAATACAGGCCACCATAGAGTCCAAACGATACACAAAAGAAACAAGAAAGCTCTTAGAGGTTATTTTACAACTAGTTGAAACATAGATTACTTGTATATTAACATGTAAAAATCCAAAGACACAAATAGAGGATTCCAAAGAATAAGAATATGCCCCCTTGCATGCAAATTGAAATTATGGGCAACCTTCCAGTCCTTGAACTTCCATCTCATAATATTAAAAAGTTTATTTTCATCGAACTTAGTCTCAAGTAGTGTAAACACAGAAAGATTATGTTGTTTGAGAAAATATTTCACGCCATTATGCTTGAGGGCCTTGGAAAACCTTCTAATATTTCTCTAACCGATATTCATTGTTTAGAAATTGAAGGGACATACCTCTTCATTTTCTCATACATACAAGCTTGAGATACTTTCCCTTTCCCCTTAGCTAGGGCTGCTCAGCCACAAAGTCCCCCACCTTAGTAAGACTCATACTCTTTACATTTCCCCTATCTGCACGAAGAGAGTAATGGTACCTTATAGCCTGAGTTGTCGGAGATAGTAAGGCGTCTTTATTCTGCCCAGTTTTTGCTGGCTGAATTTCCTATATAATTTGTCACTTTTGTTGCTCAAAACCTGCAGCTAAACTATCACTAACATCCTTCTTTATACCCTTAATATTCCACCCTCTAGATGCATATTCTGACCCTGATTTAGGACTGAATAAATCCCTTTAGCACCAGCAGTATTTGTTTAAGTCACCCTAGAAATCTTCCTATTATGTTGCTCTCTACAAATCTTGTTCAGACTTGTAATCTGTGTAGAAATCTGCCCACCAATGCCTTCTGAAATAGTTCCAGCTTTGAGCTTCCTAGAATCATTCTGCTCATACTATTGCTACTTTTCCTGGCTATGAATTAGTCCTCAAGGACCCTTCCTGTTGTTACTAAATCAGATTTTGCAGGCTGCTCCATATCATTATTCTACCCACCATATCTCTTGGGCACTAGTTCACCTTTCTGCTGCTATTTCTTTCCCTAATTTAGGCCTGAATCAATCCCCAAAGACCTGTGATACTGTTGTACTGAATTAGATTTTCCAATCTTCTCCAAAGCCTCATTCCTTTCCATAGCCGAAGCCTTTTTTTTAATGATTAGCACGTTATTTTTTGTGATGCTCAGCCTGAGGTTGTTCTTTCCTTTTACAAAAACCTGTAGAGTGCCCCAAGACTTGACATGAAGTACAAAACTTAGGCGTATTTTCATAGATGACATATTGTTCCCTTAACTTACCATAAGGAAATTTTATAGGCACCTCCGTCACCAACTCCCTAGCAAGGTCTACCTCTACAAGGACTTGTGCAAATGAAATGCTTTCCTTATTTCCATTCAAAGCATCCGTCCATAAAGGATCACCAATCTTTGAACATATTTTAGCTAGAACTTGTGCGTTCCACATGTCTACTAGAAGACCGGGAGCATAACCCACAACGGCAAAATACTAATGGTATGAGCACCAAATTTAAAGAGTGGAGGCATATTTTTCAAAATAAGAGGACTACCATAGATCATATAAGGTCCACCTTTAAGAACTCTTTGTCTATTATCCTCATCGTCAAACTCAAGCCATTCAACTCGATTTATGAATGTTAAACTTGTTAGGAATCTTTTAAGAGTTTCTCATTCTTGTTATGGCATCAATCCTTGAATAACCACCAGCTACATAGCCAACAAGAGAGCACCGCCAAGTAACAATAACGTCATCAATCTCCTCAATTTCGACTTCCACAACATCATTTTGATTCTCAACTTTGAAGAGAGAAATCCCCCTGCTGGGGTTTCTGTTATCCTGAAAAAGAGAAGCAATGTCTTCCTAGGTTACTCTTGTACAGCAGTTTAGTAGCACTTTAGAGAAAGGGTATCCTCCATTCCGAGTGTTTCAGAGACAGATGGAGATGTCTCAAGCACGACAGAGGTTTCATAAATTTCCTCATCAATTTTCTTCTCCAATTCTAGCTTTTTTCCGTCATTGTTCTGCACATCCTGCTTAGTATTTTTTTTTTTCCATGGACACTTAAAGAAATAAACCAAGACAGTCACAAAAAAAAAAAAAAAAAGCAAAATCACCAATACACCATAATTGAACCAGCTAGGTTCACAGACCAGAAAACTGAAAAAATGTAGCAAGAAATACACACAATAAGCCCAGAAATTTACAGCAATAAACACCAAACAACCAATGGATCACAGCCCAACAAATAAATCAACATAAATTCAGGGTCACTGCCTAAATAAACATACGAGAAATCCAAATGAAGAAATTGAATAAACTGGAATGAAAAATGGCTTTGACCGGAAAATACAGGAACTCCGAGTAGAGGAGGACGATGGTAGACCTCCAGGGGTTCAAACATAGAAGCCACACTTGAATGAAAATCAAACCAATCACCTGAATTCTGCCAAACTCTAGTGATGCAGCAATAAACTGGTAAGCATAAACCTAGCAAAAGTCGGTGAAGTCTCGCATGGTACCACAAGTTTATTTTTCAGCTTGGCATGGTACCACATCCTATTAGTTTCATCGGATATCCTATAGGGTAAAGGAAGAATAAGTTCATTGTCCGATGGATCGATAATTTCCCTACTTCTTTTCTCACACACGCGATTGAATTATCGGGAGGCATGATTTTAGGGAAGAGGGAAAGACTAGCACACTAGAACAAGATTTAAGCAATAAGAAGCACCCTCAACAAAAATTACCAACTACAAAAATGACCTACACCAAGCAACAAATCAGTACGCCAACAATGCAACATTACTCAGTACATCAGCGGCCACCAACATAATAAAAACAATTAGAAACCAAACACACAACTAATAGCAGCAAGCTTTCTCACAACACAGCAATTAGGTGACAAACCATAAGTTAATAAGCACAACAAGATAATAAAAGCAAAAACAAACAATCTAGAGTAACGAAAATTAGCTCAAAACAATTACTCTAAACTGTCCAAAACAAAGAAAAACCCAAACTAATGATGTGCAATCGTAAAAATAGAAAATAACTATAACGATAAAAGTCTAACAGAAAAATAGAAAACATCACCCATGTGTGAACTGTGAGTAGCTCGTGTGTGTAGAGTGTTTAAATTACAGGAAACTAAAAAATATTCTTCACAATCTTTAACAGCTTTAGATAGTAATGAAATGTCAACAACAAGGAATTTAGCAATATTTATCACAAGAATATCTAAAAGCAAGTAATACAAGTGTATACAACCAACACATTAGGAATTGAAGAAGTAAAAAAAAAAACAACGTGAACAAAGAGATAGACAACTTAGCTCGTATCAATGATGGTCGGTGCTCGAAAAACTTATTACCGAGCATGAGCTAAAAGCATGTAAATAGTGGAGTGCTTCAGTTGTGCTACTATGCAGAGTGCAAAAATAGTGGATTGTTGGTATGGTGGTGGTGGTGATGGTTACAAAGAAAAATGGAGATAGATGCTGTAATGGTGACTGGATGATTGATAGTGAAAGGAAGAGGAAAGATGGATGAAAGGCAAAGGAAAGAAGAAGAAGAGAAGAAGAGGAAAGAAAGAAAGAGGAAGAAAACAAAGGGGGAGTGGTCTCAATTTTCTGTAAAGCCAAGAGGAGGGGAATTTTAGAATGATGGCTAGAGTAACAGTGGTAGATGAAGAAGAGAGGAAAGAAAAGAGGAAGGAGAAGAAAGAAGAAGTAAGAGGAGAAGGGGAGGGTTGCGGTGGTGAAGAGTTGCAAATGTGATGTTAGTCTGGTGGCATGTTGTGGTGTTCAGGGGAAGGGAACAGAGGTGAGCAGTGGTGGTGTTGATGGAGGAAGAATTGAGAGAAGAAAGAAGAAGAAGAAGAAGAAGAAGAAGAAGAAAGAAGGAACGGGATTAGGGATTTCAAGGACGGGAACACTGACATGTTTTTTTTAGAACAGCTCTACTTCATCTGACAGTCCCACCTACTGTCCCCGGTACCATTTTGGAATTTCAATTCTGCCCCTAATATGGTTTAGCCGAGCCTTAAAAAAAGTAAATTTTTTGCCTTTTTCTCCACTTTTTGTGCCGGTTTTGCAATCTGCGTACATGATATGAAACACAGTTAAGTCACAAAAATTGCACAAAAATCTTGCAATTCCACCTTGCAACTTGAACAAAAGGCAAAAACCAATGAACAAAAAGGGAAAAACACTCACAAAATAAAAAACAAAACTAGAAAAGGGAAACATGAAAAACTCAAAACTGATAAATTACACTCAAACATAAACAAGTGATACAATATATTTCACAAGAGAAGTAAGCATTATGCTCTTTTTAAGTACCGAAAGCACCTCTCAAATCTTCAAATCTGAATTCATTTTGAACTTTGTTGTTTCTCTTGCCGTTTTTGTACCCACATTTCCAAGCTCTTCTTTATTGAATGATGAGATATTGACTTCTCCGCCTTCTTTAATTTCTTAGAAACTGTTAGGAATGACGATTTTTTTTTCCTACAAGGGCTAAGACACTTCAGTATTAGAGTGATCTATATAAAATAAAGTGTCATTACAATGTAAAGAAGGAGTAGGAGTAGTAGGAAATTTAGAAACTACTTCATTTTCTCCAACTCTGATGCACAATTTCCCTTTGTCCATGTATATTAAAGCACTAGAAGTGTATAAAAATGGACATCCTAACATCATAGGAAAGTCTACATCCTGTTGTATATCAAGAACAACAAAGTCCATGAGAAAGACAAGATCCTAGACCTCTACCAAAACATCTTCTATAACCCCTCCAGGATATCTAATACTCTTGTCAACAAAACTTACGGTCATCTTAGTGGGTTTTAGTTCCCCTAGGCCTAGCTTTTTACACATGTGACAGAAATAATGTTTATGCTAGCTTCTAGGTCGGCTAAAGCTCTATCAATAGAAAAACTATCAATCATACAGAGAAAAGAAAAACTCCCTGGTTCATTTAATTTTTATGACAACAGTTCCTTGTTGATTAAGATTGTCGAACATTCCTCGCCTAGTATGAATATAGACGCTTTGTCCAACCTCTTTTTCCTTGAAAACATCTCCCTTGAGGAGTACACATACTTGGGCACTTGCAAAAGCAAATCACAGATAGGTAAGCTAATTTTCAATTGTTTGAAAATCACTACAAACCTCTTTATCTCGTCTTTGCTTCAGTCCCAAACAAGAGCCATTGGATATGGAATTTTTTGCTTATAGGTATGCCTCTAGGAACCTCTGGTACTTTCAACTTCATGATTGTATTTCAGGTTGAGCATGACATCCTTATGCACTCATTTCACATGTTAGGTGTAGCTGGGGTATTCGGCAGCTCCATATTCAGTGCTATGCATGGTTCTTTGGTAACTTCTAGTTTGATCAGGGAAAAACTTCAACGATTAACTTCTTATTCAATTCTTCTACAGCCCCTTCCTCACAACACTTGTCTTTGATGGCCACTACCTTCTCTTTCTCGGGAAACTCCTTATCAAATCTCACAAAGATAGCATTGACATGCTTTCTCGGATTCACTTCAGTATTTCTCGGGAGAATCCAAGAGTTCTCTCTGCTTCAGATTTGCTTCTCTAGATTGTGAATAGATGCCTCTTGATTTCTTTGAGTAGCTTTTATACTATTCATTTTGGCATCTGTTGCACTCACGAATTTGACCATTACATCTTTTAAATTTGTCTTAATTGGTAGAGGATTTTCAAGGTGCATCATATGGAATAGGCTGAGTAGGACCATTATTCTGAAATCTTGGAGGTTGTTATGTACGTTGCCGTCCTTGACCACCCCATGAAAAGTTGGGTGATTCTTCTATCAAGGGTTATAGGTGTTTGAGTAAGAATTTTTAACTTGCCTATTTCCTTGGTAGAAATCTATTCACTCTAAATAAGTACCCATGCTTGGCATTCATGATATAGATGCCCTCCATTGTAGAAGTCACAGTACAAGCTTTACTGCAGATTCATTTTCGAAGGCGTTAGGTTCATATTCCCAATCTTCTGCTCAATCATTGCCACTAGTCTTGCCTCCATAGCAGTAATTGCATCAATATTATGGACTCTAGCAAACTTACGCTTAGCTCTCTGTCCTCTCCAAGTATAGCTATTTATTGTTATTTGCTCTATCATATCGTACACTTGTTGAGGAATCTTGTTTTTTTGTGGACTCACCAGGAGAAAAATCAATCAACTGTCTAGTAATGTGGGCATTTTCTAAGCAACTTCTTCCATCTCTCCCAGGCTTCATATAAACTGTCTCATTAATTTGCTAAACAATAATATCTCATTTCTTAACTCATCAGTGCGACCAGGGGGAAATATCATCCTAGAAGCTTTTTTGCTATTGAATCCCATGAGTTAAATGAGTCGGAAGGTAGTGACTTCAACTAAGATTTCGCCTTCCCTCTCAGTGACAATGGGAAAAAGCACATTCTAATAGTATCATTTGAGACTCCATTAATTTTGAATGTGTCACACACCTCTAAAAAGTAGGCAATGTATACATTTGGATCTTTTTCATATAGCCCATGAAATTGGATGTTGTTCTGTGCCATTTATATCACATTTGGCTTGATCCCGAAGTTATTAGCTTGTGGTCTAGAAATGCTAGCATTTGTCCCATTGTTCTCTCGCCATTGGTGGTGGTGTAAGTGGTATAAATGGAAGGTTTGCCAGTGGCGGGTCTTGTTGTCCCTCCTTGGTGTTATCCATAGGGACTAACTCGTTAGTATTTGCCATTTCAAATCTAAGGACACGGTAGACATTTCGCAGTGTATGCTCGATCTCTAGTCGTGTAGAACTAATTCACCCCAAATGCTATAAGACATAAACTAGTTCAATGAAACTTGCAACGAACAAAAACATAAATCTATCCAAGAATAGAAAAAATAAAACTTCAAAGAAATAGCCTCGAATGAAATACTAATGATTCAAGAACAAAAATTAAAACACAAAAACAAGAAACTAAAAGCGATTAAAGAATCGATTAACAGCGTTCTTAAAGTTACATTCCCCGGCAACGACGCCAAAAACTTGTTTAAAAATGGGACTAGTCTAAAACTAATACATAATAGGCATGTGAACCTATTAATGTAGAACTAGAGAACCTCCCGGGTTGTCGAACTTAGGGAACGGGAAGCTATAATAATGACTGTCTTTCTGAGGTTTAATCAAATTAAAGAAGTTGAAAAGAATTTTTAACTAATAAAAGTAAAATACTTTAAAAACAATCTATAAGTAATTGAAATGAAGTTTTAGAAAGAATGTGTTTAAACGGTGGAATCCCCCTAGAATCCCTTACCTAATTCATTGAAAATTTTGGAAAAACAGTAGAATCGTTGATCATGTCTCACTCGTTTATTAGTATTAATTCTATCTCGAGGAGAAAACCCTCTATTCCCCTAATTGATTAGAGAAGAATCTCTTCTCTCCCTAACTCAATTATGAATGATTAATGTATAGGTGTGATTACTACTGACCTAGAAATCGTAGCCATTATCTCTAATGAACTATTAAATTCTTGTTGTTCAATTATAGTCCTATATCATTCTTCCTTTCTCAATTCCAAAAAACCTATGTGAATGTGCCAATTACTGGTAAAATTAACAACATAAGCAACGTAAATGAACAACAATCAACTTTTAATTCAACAATTCATTCATAGAATCCAATAAGAATAAAGCTAAGATCATTTAGGGTTCAACCTTATTTCAACACAAAGAAACCTAGCCACTAAACATCATCATAATTATAAAATCCATATAAGAATTCATAATAAAAGATATGTTTAGAAACTAAGGAAGTAAACTTGAATGATCCATAGTCCCAGAATGTTGCCCAAACACTTCTCTCGAATTGCCCGAAAAATGCCAAAATTGGTCCAAAGAAAACCTTCAATTAAACTATCGAAACTTGAATTCAAGTGATAAACTATGATCTAAGGAGATTAATAGAAGTTTTTTTGAGGCATTTTCTCTTGAAATTTGTCCATTTTGGCTCCCTAGAAATCCTAACCGAAGATATGTTCAAGTTACATTGAAAGACTATTTAAAAAGAAATCAGAAAATTGCAGAATTGCTCCTGCTGTGCGACCGGCCGGGTCCCCTGCTTGGCGGTCGATTCCAGGCAAGTCTTCCCTTTTGCTGTTGTTTCGATCGGGTTTGGCCAATTATGTGGCTGGGTCTCCCCATTTGATGGATTTTGTGTGTATCTTCTCTTTTTCGACAATTCTTGCTCCGTATGTTCCCGTTTCACTTTATTCTGACTTCTAACTCATTCGGGACATACCTATAAACAAGAGAAAATACACAGAGAATAAATATACCACTTATAAATAAAATGCTTAGAAACTCAAAGATTAAGCACTGTAAAAACATATATAAAGTAGACATATCACTGTCACTCGCCAACTTTACGTTTGTGATCACGATATAGCGACCACCTTCATCGATCACAAACTGATGAAATAACAACAGCTTTTCGGCCGATATGTTGTTCGCTATTTTACCCCCTTTTCGTATTGGGTTGATAGCTCCGACGGCTCCTTCATTAAAGCTCTTCCCTGGGATGACTGCCACTTCTTATTCTTAGGAACCTCCTCATTAAATCTCACTGAGATAACTTTGACATACTCTCTTGGGTTCACCTAAGATTTACTTGAGAGAGTTCTTGGATCCTCCCAATCTGCTTTGTAGATTGTGGATAGATGGCTCTTTGTTTCTAGCCACTTCTATACTACTTATTCCGGCATCCATTGCACTCATGAATTTTATTATTAGATCTTCAAAATTCGATTTCCTTGGTAGCAGATCATGAGAAGGTACATTATATGGCAGTAGTTGTGTAGATCCTTTTTTTAAATAACCTAGATGATTTGGAGGTCTTTGTTGCCCTTGGTTACCACATGAGAAGTTGTGGTGATTCCTCCATCCAAGGTTATAGGTGTTTAAGTATGATTGTTACCTTGCCTATTCCCCTGGATTAAATCACGTGCTCAACCATAGTACCCATAGTAGGGCACTTATTGTTTGGATACCCTCCATCGTAGAAGTCACAGTACAAAACTTGCTGAGGATTCATCTGCGACAGTGCCAGGTTCATGTTTCCCATCTTCTACTCGATCATGGATGCTAGTCTGGACTTCATAGTCGTAGTCATATCCACATTGTGTACTCCAACTTGTTTTTTTAGGGACCTTAAACTACATGATGGGTAGTTATTTCACAGCTATTTTCTCAATCAAATCATAAACCTCCTTGGATATCTTTGTGTCTGTGGATCTGCCGGCAGAGGCATCTATGAGTTGCCTCGCCCCCATGTGAACTCCATTATAAAATGCTTGTACTTGAATCCTGAGGTCGTGGCCATGATGCAAACATTTCATTATAAGTTTCATATCTCTCAGGCTTCATAAAGGCTTTCCCCATCATTCCTGAGTTTAGCATTCTATCAAGGGGAAAATATCTTCCAAGGAAATTCTGAGACAAAGTCTTCCAGATTGTGATGGAAAGCAGTGGTGGTGATTTAAGCCAGCATTTCACCTTATCTCTCAGAGAGAACGAGAAAAGACAAAGGCGGATGGTGCATTCTGATGCCCCGTTGATCTTGTATGTGTTGCACATTTCTAAGAAGTAGGCAATATGTGTGTTGGAATCTTGATCTAAAAGCCTATTGAACTGTACATTATTTTACACTATCTATATGATATTAGGCTAGATCTCTAAGTTGAGAGAGTCATTACTGGTCTTGTTATACTTAAGTGCACCCTGGTAAAGGATGGTGGAGCATAGTCTGCCATTATTTTTTCATCCATTATTGGTTGTGGGAGTGGTATAATAGGAGGTATTGGAGGTTGTGGATCGTGTTGGTCCTCCTTTGTCTTATCCATAAGAATTATCATGTTGTTCGTCATTTCAAACCTTAAGGCATAGTAGACGCTCTGTAGCATATGTTAGACCTTGTGGTCGTATGAAACTCATCTAACCCATTGGCTATGAGCATAAACTGGTTAAATGTGGACCTGAAATAGATTAAAAAAGAATTGAATACCTAAGAATGGCAAGAAAACCGCTCTCACATAAATAAGCCACGGAATACGAGTTAAAAAGATGCAAGAATAAGAACACTCTAAAGATTAAACAAAAAAACAAAAATTAAAAATGAACAAATAAACTATTAAAGCAATAGATATATGACTTCTCTAAAGTTGCCGTCCCCAGCAAAAGCGCCACAAAGTTGACAAGTTGTGGGACTACTCTAGAACTAACCCATTTGTGGCAGTTAGGGTTCACCCTCCTGTGGTAGGCTTCTGGCCTGTTCATGCCGAAATTTAATCTTCTTTGATTTTGCAATTTCCATTCGTTTTGCTCCCGTTTCATCTGGTATTTATCCAAAACTCCTTCGAGAGGCACCTAAGTCAAGGAGAGATGGAAATAAAGGTAAATCACCTATTTGATGTAAGTTTTCAGGAAACTTATCGATCAATGACTTGCCTTCATTTATAGAATAATAAGAATATATACAATTTGTCTAACTAGCAAAGTTAGGAAAACTAGAAATATACATGGACACTGCCTAATCTTGCCAAATCAGAGTAAATCAAGGAATTACAATAGATGGTACTAAACTTTATACATAATCCTCGCATCACAAGGAAATATCCTGATATGAATCTTGTTGTGCCAAGACCAAATCCTTCAATTAAGCTTTCAAAAGACCTTTTACCTATAATAAGATTTGAACATTCTTTATCATCAAGCAATCCATAACCAATCTAAAGATCTCTTGAATTCATGGTGAATATTCTTTCCTTTATAAGCCAATTCAACAGCGGGACTGTTTACCTATCACCTAATTAGTCTCTTATGAGAAAGACCTTGCTTTAGGACAATTACAAGAATGTAATATCAAAGAGTAGGAATTTTGATCAAATTGTGAACCCTTGGGTCTTCCCAATCTAGGTATTCAAGTAAAATCAATCTAAGGAATGATCAACCCAAGATGAACTTAGGAGAAAGCTTAAAAATCTAAAAAACCCTAAGAAAAAACTCATCAGTTTCATATATCATTCAACATCCACTTTTTACAAGAGGAGGCATAATAGGTTATTTACACAGAAATCCTACTACTCTTTCCTAAAACATAATTAATCATTAAAGACTTAATTATCCTTTTAATATAGTTATTTACAAACTTGGAAATCAAGAAACCAAGAATTGACGAAAAACTAATTAATTAGGACTAAAATTAAAGTGTCGTCTTCAAGGCTTTCTTCCTTGTCCAGAGACTTACTGGGAATGGTAGGTGGGAGCCTACCATCGCAGGTAGGTAGTCTTCAAAATTCCACCTTTTAAACACGAGAGCTAGTGGGGATACTAGGGTGGAAACCTACCGTCCCTGTAAACTCTGTTTTCCCTCTTTCTTGCTTCTTCTGTTATCTATGATGGCCATGAGCTTCAAGTTTGATTTTGTTGAGCTTCTTAGAACTTTAATGTGCTTTGTAAGTCTTATAAAATGCTGAGTGTGGTGGACCAAAGCAGAGCTTGGCCCTCGTATGCGCTATTCCTCTTATTCAGATGTGAAGTAGTCGTCGTCTGACCAATCGGCTCAGACACCAGACCGCCTTCTAGACTGTCGTCTTCCCTAGAGAGTTGGCTGGTTTCTTTACCTGTGGGGTAGCGGGAGCTAGCCTCTCCTGGTCACCTTCGGCTGAAACGGCAAAAAATCTACCTTTCTATTCGGCATCAAGCCTTCAATTTGAATCCATAATTCCTTATTTTGAAGCTTTCAATCCTGATATCTTCAATCTTCTAATGCAACTAGTTGCTCCTCTGGAAATTGTTGAATGATCCTTTGTCAATTTCATATCATAGCACTCTCAATCCTGCTCCTTTGAATGAGAAGAGTCTAGACCTTTGAAAAGGACTTTTTTTCCCTGATGAGAAAGAGAGGTGACTTGAGAGTCTGGTTCCTAAGAAATGCCCAAAAAGAGAAGAGAAGCTCCTCTTCACAACCAATTAATGTTTGAATAAAAACCATTTCCGGCATCATCACATTCTGAGGGCTCTACGGAAAAAGCTTCTTTCTCTTTTGAGTTGGTGAAGGTACTAACCTTGGGTTAGTCAACTCTTTGCCTTCTTGACTGCCAGCCTTGTTGTTGGATTACCCATTGGTGGGTTGGATTACAACAGGATTGATTGGCATTATATGAATATCATTAGAAAGGAAACATTAGGCCTCATACCTTGTGCCTAAATGGATAGTCTTCATGTACCGTAAATCTGGATCCCTTTATCTCGGATCCCAGAATTAGATATGATATTCACCCTTGCTTTCTCATCAAGATAGCGGAGCTATACTTATGAGAAGCCTAAGGAGAAGATATATTTCAGGAAAGTCATATCACTCCTTTGGGCACAGGTCCCTCAAGGCTAGCTAAGTTACTTACGAGCTTTGAAGCTCTACTTCGCGAATAAAGGTTTGGAGCCCCTTTTGCTTCTGCGAAGCTTGTAGCTACTGCAGCTAAGGAAGACTGTAGAGTGAAGAGAGAAAGAAGATACCACCACGGAGAATAGCGCTGCCTTCCAGTCTTTTGGATACTTTGGATGCTTGCTCTCTTCTTGATTTGGGATTTTCCGACTCAACCAGAGAGATCAACCCGCGCCTTTTATTTTAGTTAGGCCGCTAGCGGCGCAAAACGAACTATCCTCTTTAGGAATAGGCAAGGTCTGGAACAGCCCGAGCTCTTTCTTCTGGCTCCCAAGCAGTGGGAGGAGCCTAGGGCTCTGATGGCTGCTGATCGATCTAGCCCTTTGATTCGTCTTCGAATCATTTCCTTCAAATATCTACAAAGGTGGGAAACATTAAAAATGACTCAACAATATAAACATATCTAAGAGCTAAGCTATTAAAATCCAAAGGCCATCTAAACTACCCAATAAGGAAGCACTCTAGAATTTCTTTTAATGGTCTATGATAAGCAAATGAAGTATAGACAAAAAAGTTCAAGGTAATGCAACTCAAAAAGGAACTATACAAAAACCACTCAATGTTTACAAGAATTCTCCAAATAGTATAGCCATTGAAAAAAGGGAATTCTCGTACATCAATCATATAAACAACATGTTCCAAAGTGTCCTTAAAAGGTCTATGATATTTAAAGCTTACATTAACATTGATCTCGTAGAATAAAAGAAGAAACTAGAATGCATAAGATTCCACAAGATCAAAACATATTGATGGTTTCTAAAGATCCAAGCAATTGATGTAACATCATAGAAATGCATAAAGAAAGGATGAATGGAATTTCTCATTAACAAGTTTAAGGAACCACAAGGAAAAATTGTTTCAAAGACACATTCATTAAAAGGAAGATTGTAGTACAAGATTATATCCTTAACACTTCTCGAAGTTCCTTCATGGAATTTTGATAAATATACTTTCAAAACTGTAGAAACACATTGAAAAATCCAAGAAGTTTGAACCACAATACTTTCAAGAGTATAAACATCTTTAGCTACAAAGTTTATTCTGTAAATCAATGAATTGGCATTGAAAAGTTAACATGATTTTGTACTTCATTTGCTATACCAACTTTCCAAAATAACTCTTCAAATGGCAAATAAAGATACTAAATCCTTTCCCTTTTCCCTTTCAAAGAAACTTCAAAATATTTTCTCAATTATTTAATCAAAAGCTCTAAACAATGAAATTCAAGACTAATATTTCCAATTCACCAATAAATCTCATAAAAATCCTTAGAAGTGCTAAATTGTTCTTCTGTTAAATCATGTTTCCAAAAGATTTCTTTGAAAGGAAGATGGTAAAATACCAAGTTTTGATGCAGATTCTTCCAAAATAGCTCCAAGAAATAATTCAACAAAGGACAATCTTGGTTTTTCATCAAAACATGAAGAACTTTGAATTCCCTTTTAAAAATCAACTTTTCAAAAAACTCTTTGTGGGATAGAGAATAAAGTAAAGTACCACCAAAAGGTTGATTCAAAAGCTTTAGACAAGGAATCGTGTTTTTAACTAATAAGTTCTCTAAAATATCATCTTTCAAAATAAATTCAATAAAGGAAATAGAATGAACAAGATGTTTCTCAACAAGATTCTTTAAAGTTAGTTCAAAAATACCATTTTCAAATGTAGTTTTCACAAAATCACAAATATTAACTTTAAAAACTTTAAAGCTACCGTTTATTTTTCTTCCACAAATTACAAACCACATGAATTCCTTGAAATGAAAATGATAGAATTGAAATCCATGAATGTTTTCGAGCAAAAAAGTTTTCAAAAATTCATCAACAATGGAAAAGTTTTGTTCATCATGAGGAAATTCAAATTGATGACTAACAAAGCGCAAGAGTTGAATGGAAGGAATAAATCCATTGAAATTCTTCATAGAAGCATGAAAGAAACATGCTTCATAATCACAATTCTCAATAAATTCCCATTTAAGCTTAGCATGAAAAACACAACACAAAGAACAAGAGGACCAACGAATTCTCTCAACATAACACTTTCAACAAGAAATCCAAGGAAGATATGAATCTTACTCTACATAGATGCATAAGAGTTCTTCTAAAACCACTCCTTGAAAGGTTTATAGTAATAAAAGATGCACAACAACCAAATCTTTGCAAACTTGTTCAAATGTTCCTTTCCTCAAGATAAACTTGACAAATGTCAAAGGATTAACTTTGAACATCTCCAGATAAGCTCTGATTTGATTTTCAAGATCTTTCAACAAGAGTTCCTTGAAATAGAAATGATGAAATTTTAAAACCAAATGTGTTTTCAAATAATGTGTACAAGGATTCAATAACATTTGAAAGCTTTTGTCCATGGAAAATAATTCCACTTGGTTTCTAAAAAAGGGCAAGGTTTAATGAAATAGCTCCAACAAAGCCATTTATAAACTCTCAAGGAAGGGTAAAATAGGATCACAATTTTCAACATACTTTTCTCTGAACTTTTTACGAAAAACATCAAATGAAACACAATTAAGCTCCAAGAAACCACCGTCTTTAGCATCAAAGAAATAATCATCATGGACTAACTCACTATCAAAAGTTGGTTTTTCAAAGGATAATAAGGAAAAGCACACTTATAATAGAAGCACAACTAGAAAAAAACCACCCCCAAAAGAGATAGCACAAGAATCTCCAATTATGTTCACATGAGAAAGATAAGACTTTAGAAACAATGCTAATCCCACAAAAGAAACTGCATGCCCTATAAAAGAAGTGTTAAGAGATAAGCTTATTGGTAAGTCTTCAAGATTAGTGCCAAGCTCTTTCTCCATGTTCCTTCCTTTGTCTTCAACTCCTAGCACACAAAAAGTGTAATTAGCAGTATTGTAATGATATACATCAACTCTAGGAATTGCACAAGAAATGGAGTTAAATTCTATGAATTGCTTCTTTCCTAATAAAGTTCCAAGAGAGCTTAGAAAGTAAAATTGATATCCATTTTCCAGAATAAAATGAAAAATAAAACTTAATATCCTTAAAATGAATCTCAAAGCTCAAGTAGGAATTAGACAAAGAATTTCATGGTCTTGATGGACTTATATGTAAGCTTTCCTCCTTCATCCTTGCTTGAATCTTCTAAATTTTGCACACATAAGGATTTTCTAAGAGAGAAAGAGTTAATTTTATTAGCATAGAAATTCACTTCCTTATTTTTCGAGTACAACTATCTCTTTTTCTCTTGTTTTGAGTCTGTTGTTTTTCAATGAAGCACTCATCTTCTTTTATGTTTTCACTTTTACAAGCTCACTCTTTTCTTCTTTTGGGTACTCAAAATGTTTACTCTCTTTGGAAAGGATAGAGATCGAATCAAAGAAACATAATCTCTCTACTATTCTCTGTTTTTCTTCCACTCTTTCTTTTTCTATAATTTCAATGCACTTCTCACTTATGATACAACAAGGTTCCTCTTTGTATGTCTCTTTCACAACATGGAGTTTAAGACTCTCTTCCATTTTACCTTGTGAAAGCTCTTTGACTTTAGAGGCTCTTCAACCATTGATGACTCCATGAATTTAACTTCTGATTGACCTTGTCTTTGTCGTTCATGGTGTACAACTCCATATTTATTCCTTAATGCTTGCTTCATTAAGATCTAGGTCTTGATTGGTTTTAGTCCTATTTTGCTTCTATTTTCACATTTATAATCACACGAAACATTTACCTAATAAGAGAGAGATTTTTTTAGCACCAATTGAAACGTCTCTTCTTCTCTTACACCATAGGAATAGAACAATGATTCCACTTCTTGCTCCATGCTTTAGAATCATAAGGACCAAAAGTGTCTAAGATAAGAGGCAATTTCAAATTATTTTAGCTAAGAGGTCTTCTTGTATTTCTCAAAGTTTGAGAACTTCTTCTGCAATTATATGCTCCATAGCTATAACTATCATTATGCTCATTATGCATGTTCTTACTACCATAGCTATGCTCATAAGTATCATAACTATTATGGTATCTTTCAATATCTCCTCTTCTTTTATGGAACCTTTCATCCATTTTCACATAATTCCCTCCATTTCTAAGTTTATTCCTTGGAACTCTTTTACAAGATGTATCATTATAATCATTTCTAGCTCCGAGTCTACTTCCGTCATAGAAATCATAAGAATTATGTTAAGAAGTTCTACAATAAGGAGAGAAATAACCATATCCCCATTGAGTATGAGAAGTGACATGCCCTCCAATGTTGCATTGATCTCTATGTTTCACAGAAATATTAATATTGTTTCCTCTCTTCTCCTTCATGTATTATAAGAAAAATGCAAAATAACAACCAAAACCAGCAGCCGAATTGCGACCCCTCTACATGACCAAAAAGATTGCGACCAACTTCACGTTCGAATTCTGGTTCCATCACTAATTTTTAAAAAGTTGCAATAGAATTGCAACGAAATTAATTATCAATCTCTATATCAAAGAAAAATTGCGACCGAATTATTAGTGAAATATTTCAGTCGTAAAATTGAATTAGTAACCTAGCAACAGACTAGGTTGCAATTAGTCACTTGGTAAATTTTAGAGAAAAGACCTAAAACCTCCTTTATCCTTCTCCTCTCTTCTCTCCCTCGCAATGACCAGCCCTAAAACCTTACCCCCTCCCGTTTCTCTCTTCTTCCCGACTCACATCTATGCAAACCCTACCCCTCTGCCCCATCGACGCCGCCAGCCTTTCTTCTCTGCTCTCCTCTCCCCCCTCGCTTCTCCTCTGCTCTCTCTTCTCTCCTCTCTTCTCTTCTCCCTCCTCTCTTCTCTGACACCACATAGGCGTCGGACCGATGTTGTAGCACTATCGCCTGAGATCCAATCGATATTGATTAGATGGTGGTACTCCCAGCCTTTTAGATGATGCTCTTGCTATATTAGCCGACCCCGGTCGGATCCCAGCTTCATTTGCGCCCGATTTAAGAACTCAGATAACAGGATCCATGAGATCAACCACAAGGTAATCTTCTCCTTGATTAATTATTGTTTTTTTTTTACAACTGGAGATTCTTCCTCTTTTATACCTTCCGGCTTTTGAGTGAAATCGCTGATGCAAAATCTAAATATGGTTGAATTTCTTGATATGAGCCAAAGTTCATTTTTTTTAATTTTTTTTTTTCTGTATTTGGGTGGCTCAAGAATTTATGTCTTTTTTATGTTCTAGGCTGTGATGATGAAAAATCAACTTTATATGCCACTTCTGCTTTAGAAATTTCATGATTGATAGAGCTATTACTACATAGCTTAAATTTAGTGTTACTTTGACTCATATTTTGCATGTAATACGTATTTTGTAAATTGAACTAGTTTTTGTTAATCTTATTGAGAATAGATTCTGAAGTTAACTGGTGATTTAGAGTGGAGTGGAGTTTTGCATTACATTATCCAATAAACTAGTATTGTCTTTCTTTATATTGTGATTATAGTCCGGGATGAAAAAATCCACTCAAAGGAGTTGTAGATGATATTTGAGGTAATTTTCCGGATTCTTTAGAAAATGGCACTATGGACATTGTGGATTCTTTTTCATCTTCTCCTTCATCTATTAGCACCAGGATATGCAAGCCTAGAATGTTTACTAATTATGATAAAAAAAAATCTTGATTTTCATAATTTCTTCATCAATTTTTTATAGTTTCTTTGAATATGAAAGAAACGATCTCCTTGTTCTTGATGAAGAACAGAGTATTAAAAACTCCAAAAATGCTTTCTTGAAGTGTTTTTCCCCTTATTGTGGAAATTGGGTCCTTATGTAAACTAGCTGGAAATTTATGGTGAATTTTACCTAATTAGTCAGGAAGTAAGATGATGGAGTCTACTACTACTATTCTCAAGTCTTTATTAGCATTATATGGAAATGTGATTTGATTGGTTGGTGCAGGGAACTATACATGAACAAGTTGGTAGGACCAATTCCAGCTGAACTTGGTGGTCTCAAAAGTCTCATTAGCCTTGATGTTTACTACAATAACCTTACTGGTCCTATCCCTTCATCACTTTCTAACCTCTCCAATCTCAGATTCTTGTAAGAAAAACAGATCACTCTCCCCTGCCTTTATTACATTATATTATTTATAAACCATGCATAAAGGTATATTAGATGTTTCAGTTCCCTTCCCTTATCCATAGAGAGTAAAAAAGGACAAAAAGAAGAGATCTCCCAATTTTGGGGCACTTCTCTTCTAAAGGCCTTTATTTACTTTCTCTTCTCATCTCCATGGTTTAGATTGTACTTGAGGTTTTTAGTTCGAAAAAAGTGTGCATACAAAGCTTGATACTTTTCCATATTGCTTCGGTGTATATGAAGCCATTTAAGATCTTCAAAACCTGATCATGTTCCGGCGAGCCTCCGAAAGAGAAATGTAATCCTGCTCACTTCTTAGTTGCTCTTATTTGATCGCTTGTTTGCTACATGATATATTGCTTTGGATGATGATTACCAGTTAAATCCTACTCTCTTTGGAAGGTTTTCTACATCTATTTTATTTGTTTGTAAGATGAAAACTTACTAATGAAATCTTCTAGTGGGGAACAATCACAAATGTCTCTCTTCAAGTTTTTCTTTTTTCAGAATGGCACTCTATCATTGCTGTGACTATGCTATCCCATTTATATCTTTTAAGTGGTATTGGTTATTGCTATAGCGTTTCATGCTTGCAGACAACAAATGCATAGAATGCATTTCGTATTTCAGTCAAGTTTGTTGAAGAAGTGCTAGATGATTTGCCTTGAATTTGTGATTGAGAGTTCTTTCAGATTTTTCCTTTATTATTGAAACATTGGGTAAACTTTAATTATTGTACTACTTCAATAGGAGTCAGTAGAAGGGCTTGATCTAACTTGCTTCTATGATTATATAGAAAATGTATTGAATATTAATTATCTCATGTCGGGTATGAATCACCTTAACTTGTTACTTGAAAATTATTGCGTTTAGTTTGCCTCCCCAGTTGAGAAGAGCCTTTGCTCATGGCAATAATTAATTATCTCATGTAGTAATTAATGATCTTTTGTCACATCACATTGAAGCTATCACATTGAAGCTTCGAGGTTGTGGTATGACGCTGATCACACGAAGAAAAATTGTTGGTGCAATGTACATGGTAAAGAGTTTAGTTTAGGTGTTTAAAAAATATATAGAATGTATTAAGCTTAGGGAGTATATTTGTGGTTTGTTTATATTTAATTATACTTTGATATCTGCAGTTTTTGTGGATACTGTATGATATTTGATATGACTTTATTGCATATGAGTTTCTCTTCACATTATTGTTGTTTATAGGTTGCTTTCTTGGATTCTTTTTTTTCTTTGATTTTCGTATGTTCTGTTTAGTTTATTAATATCTTTTCTTTCTTTCATTTTGTACATAGTTTTGTGAGGTTTCTATCCTTTTAATTTTTAATTTTGAATGTGTTTTTATAAATTTTAAATATTAATATAAAAAAATTTCATGGTGATTAGGGACCCATTGGTGACTGAATCCCATTGCCAATTTTTTAAAAAAAATTTTCTACATAAAAAACTTTGCAACCGATTTGTAACGGAAACTTCGTCTCAATTTTTTCGGCTGCAATTTTTGGTGAAATTTTATTTTTTCACAAAATTTTGCGACAAAATGATCGGAATTTTGTCGTGACATTTTGGATCCAAACTTCAAGAGGGACAGTCGCAATTCTGTCATAAATCTACTTCCCTGACCAAAAATTTTGTCGCTAATAGATTGTTTAGCGAAATTGAATCTGCATCTACCATTGCAATTCTTATATTTTCTTGTAGTGATGTCCTTTTTCATTAGTTGAAGCTCTTGCATATTAACCTTCATGGGATCCAAATTGGAATAAGAACTTTCACTAGTTCTTTCATTGTAATGAGTAGGTAATTGAGTTTTTATAGACAAAAGAAACAAGAAATAGGATCTCACAATCACTCCTTAAGTGTATACACTATTTGATGTTTACGCAATTCTCTCGTGTTTTGCTATCTTATGACTTTTGATGAAATAGATTCACCTTCTTGTCTTTTTCCAAACTCTCACCTCATAGATGTCAAATAAACACTTAGTTGAGGCAGTAAAAGAAAGTTCAAAGAATAATTTTAACAAACATTTAATGTGCAAGAGTTTCAAAGATTATCCAAGAGCAATCAGAGTAGAAAATACCAATTTGAGAAAGAAACAATTAGAATTCAAAAACAAAGAAACAAAACAAAGCTAAGTTAAACAAAAAAGAAATAGTACCAAACAAAAATTTCTAGAAAATAGAGGTCACTTAAATTCTGTCACAAAATCTAGATAATTCAAACATTATAATTTCAAATTGAGTCCAATTGGTCTAGAAAGAAGTGCAGCTCGATGAGGATGAATCTAGGCACAAAGTTCGTTTGAGTTGCATAAGTATAGCACAGGATATGAATAGATTAATCCATACTTTTAAAAACTATTTCAGTTTCTGGAAAAGATATGAAGTTATATTCAATTTGATATATCAAATCAAGTCCAAATTCTATGAAACCAATAGCAAATGATCAATAACTCATAGTAGTTGAGATCTATATCAAAGTTTTTCTAAAGCAAAATAATATAACTTGGAATCAAGCAAATCTTAGGGCATCAATTTTTCTGTCTGAGATTTGTATGATCTTCATGTATTTTTCAGTACATCTTCATATACACTTTATTTTCATGAATTTAAAACGTAAATTGAGCTTACTTTTAAGGTTGCTCTGATACCAAATGATATTATCTTGTGGTACTAAGATCAAATCCTTCAATTAAGCTTTCCAAGGATCTTTTGCCTTTAATAGGACTTGAACATTCTCTATCCTCAAGAAACCCCTAGCCAATCTAAGGACCTGTTGAATACATGTTGAATATTCTTTCCTTTATAAACCAATTCAATAATGAGATTGTTTACCCATCACCTAATTAGTCTCTTATGAAGATGACATTGCTCTAGGACAATTACAAGAATGTAATATCAAAGAATAGGAATCATAATCAAATTGTGAACTCTTGGATCTTCCCAATTCAGGTATTAAAGTAAAATCAATACAAGGAATGATCAAACCCTAGATGAAGTTAGGATAAAGCCTAAAAGTCTAAGAACTTTCAGAGAAAACTTATTAATTTCATATATCATTCAACTTCTACTTTTTACAAGAGGAGGCATAATAGGTTATTTATAGAGAAATTCTACTAATCTTCCCTAAACCTTAATTAATCATTAAAAGACCAAACTATCCTTTTAATATATCTAACTGCAAATGTGGAAATGAAGACACTTGACCAAAAGCTAATTAATTTTGACTAAAAATTAAAGTGCACTCTTCAAGGCTTTCTTCTTCGTCTTGAGACTTGCCAGGAACGGTAGGGTGGGAGCCTACTATTGCTAGTAGGTAGTCTTCAAAATTCCCCATTTTCAAGAACAATTGATTGGTCAATTAAATTGATTTGTGAAATGTGTTTCAGATTCGTGACTGCAGAAAAAGTGTGGATTAATTTGGGCATTTCTTATGTTATACTGATTCAATTCGAAAGTCATCCTCGTCGAGTGAGGAATCTTCTTGAATTATTTTCATATGATTTGGATTCCATGATTTGGAGATATCGTTGTTTTAGTAAAAAGTTATCGTCATCTCCTGTTTTCTAGAAAAGTTCTTCGTAGTACCCTTTTGTTCTTCGTTTAGTCTAATTGTTTTGAATTTATTTGTTTTTTATTTCTAGTTGTTTCTTGTGTGTTTCTAGTCTTTGTTGATGATCAATCTTGTTTATTGGCTCAATTCAATACATTACATTCTTAGAAATTCATACACATCAAGTAGTTGATATTTTGCCTCATTGAACACTTAGCCAACTAAGTGCATTGATTGATTTACTTGCTTGGGATTGTTGATCTTGGTTTGAGTTGGCCAAGAGGTTGAAGGATATTATAGAGGCTTGAGAGTTGAGTGTTTCAGAAAGGCAAGAGGGAGAGCTTATATTGATAAAGCCAATTAAGAGAGTTAAACACAAGCGATTGGAGTGATCATCAAGAGAGTAAACACTTCGGCAGTGATTGGGAGGTCCTTTGTTTGTTTTTCTTTTTTAATTTGTAGGTTTTAAGACATCTAATTAAACATGGAAGATGATTTGTGTCATGTGCAACAAACGTTGAAAGGATGGAACGACAATCGTCATGCCTAGTAAAGGGTGTGAAGGACTTAAAAAGAGAAAAGGAAACCATCTTGGAACAAAGTAATAGAAGAAACCTTGATAGATATCCAATGTATCAGAATAAAGGGGATATAGTAACTTTTTTCCTCATGCTAGATCTTATGAGCATAATTCTTATGACTGCTATGAGGGCAATAGACTTGGAACTAAAAATGGTTATAATAATACATCTTGCAAAAAGTTCCAAGAAATGACGTTAGAAATGGAGGGAGTTATGTGAATATGGATGAGAGGTTTCATAAAAGGAAAGGTGATTATGTGCGATACTATGATAGTTATAACCATGGATGATATAATTGAAGAAGAAGTTCTCAAACTCTAAGAACTACATCAAAACCTCTTAATTACAACAATTTGAAATTACCTCTTTTTTGTGGAACTTTTGGTCCTTATGATTATGAAGCATGGGAGCTAAAGATGGAATTATTGTTCTATTCCTATTGTGTGAGAGAAGAAGAAAAGTTCCAATTGGTTTTAAAATCTCTTTCTTATGAGGTTAATGTTTGTTGGGATTGTAAATGTGAAAATAGAAGGAGAATTGGAGATCAACTAATCAAGACTTAGAGATTAATGACGCAATCATTGAGGAATAGATTTGGAGTTGGAAACCATGAAGGACAAAGACAAGCTCAACCAAAGGTTAAATTCATGGAGTCATTAACGGTTGAAGAGTCTCCAAAGATCAAAGAGTTTTCACAAGCTAAAATTTAAGAGTCTTAAAATCCATGTGGTGGAAGAATCATCCAAAGAGGAACCTTGTTGTGTTATGAGTGGAAAGAGTATTGAAAATAAAGAACATAAAAGAGTGGAAAACAAAGGAAGATTACTTGAGGGATCATATATCTTTGATTCTATCTCTATCCTTTCAAAAGAGAGAGAACTTTTAGAGTGCTTAAAAGAGAAAGAAAGTGAGCTTGAGAAAAGTGAGAAAGTAAACGAAAATGAGTGCTTCATTAAAAAATAAGAGAGTGAAAAAAGAAGAGCAAAGAGAAATAAGAGAGTGAAAACGAAAATGTCTTGTCCCTTCTCTCATGTGTCATGAAGTTTCTCTTGTGGAATTAAAATTGTTTTTAGAGTCTTATATTTCTCATATGAACTGGTTTCTTCTTGTTTTGCCTGATATGTCTAAATATCTTTCTTCTCATGCTTTTTTTGAGGATTCATTATTGCATAGTGGTTCTATGTTTAATCTTTCTTGCTATGATTTCGGAGTTATGAATAATGCTTCCATTGAGTCTATAGTTGTTGGTTTTTGATTAGATGGTGCTTTATTTGATACTACATGATAAGTGTTTAGGAAAGTTTGTTGACAATTTTGACTACATTTCCTCTTTTTTTGATACTTTTATGGAGAATCATAATGATTTCATTTTCTTAAATCAACTTATGTCCTTTGTGAGTGGTCAAGTTGAGCTTTCTAGCAATAAACAAAAGCTTTCAATTGTCATTACATCCTTGAATACTTTATTTGAAAATACATTTTGTTTTCAATTTTATCATTTGCATTTCAAGAAAATCTTATTGAAAGATTTTGAAAACCGAATGGTTACTAGTCATGAGTTATTCAAAGTTCATCCTTTGGTATTTGAAAAATCTAATTTGAGAAAAGAAGCCTTTGAACGAGTTTGCAAATATTTTGTTGTTGAGCATCTTTATTACCACAAACCTTTCAAAGATTGGTTTTCAAAGTTATTCATTTTATGTGCTAGCTTTCAAAAGAACTCTTGTGCATTCATTTTGAAACTTGAAATTGAAGCATCATTGTTTTGTCCTCTACTGTTTAAAGAGTTCTTTGATAAAATAGATTTCAAAAAGAAATGTGAGACTCATTAATGCTATTCTTTCATTCTAAATACCTTTGTGTTTATTTTGAAGGAGCTCTATGCATTGTTTGTCAATGGACAACAAAAGTTCAACAAGAGGTATACAAGATGGATGGAATTCATAGAGGAATTTCTAAATGTCATTTGGTGCGAAAGAGGTAAAGGCAATGTTATAGCTAATGCTTTGTCAAAAATGTACATTCTATTCTTTACTTTACAAGCTCAATCACTTAGTTTTCAGATGCTTAAGGAATTACGTGTTAGAGATAATGAGTTCAAGGACATAGTTGATGCTTGTTTGGTTTGAATAATATTGAGTACCTTATACATGATGATATTCTTTACCATGAAGGTGAAATATGCATTGCTTCTTGTTACTTTCGATTGTTGTTAGCTAAAGAAGCTCATAGTGGTGGTTTGATGGACTATTTTGGTATTTCTAATACTCATGAAATTTTACATGAGCATTTCTTTTGGCTTCGAGAAAAGAGATGTAGAAAGGCTTGTTGTTAATTGCTTAGAGTATGAAAGAGCTAACTCTACATCTTTGTCACATGGACTTTATATTCTTTTGAATGTGCCTAGAGAACCTTGTGTAGACATATTTATGGAGTTAATATTTGGACTACTTTTCTTTTCTAAAGGCATAGTTTCTATATTTGTTGTGGCTTATATTGATGGTATCTTGATTGATAGCAGGACTTTTGAAGCGCATTTGTATAATCTTGAAGAAGTTTTGTTTGTTTTGAGGAATGAGAAATCATATGCTAACCTTGAAATATGTGTTTTATGTGGAAAATAGTACTTTCCTTGGTTATAGTGAATTTTCAAGGTTTCCAAGTTTGTACAAATATGATGCAAGCAATCTAAGATTGGCTTATTTCCAAGAGTGCCTTTGAGGAGGAAAATTTTCATGGTTTAACAAGCTTTTATAAGAGCTTCAAAAAGGAACTTGGCATGCTAGCTAGTCTTTTGATGGATGTATCAAAGAAGATGACCAGATTTCTATGGAAAATTTGTCATGTTTGGCACTTGGATGGACAAACGAATATGAACCTAATCAAGTATATTCGTTCCACAAATCTTGACGATGTTTATGCCAACAACATGAAGCTTTTAATGCAATATTTGGTCTTTCATCTTGGAGGTTTTGGCTATGGTTACCTTGGATTCGAATGTCTTCCCAACACCAATCTAAGCTAGATGTCGTGGCGATGAGCCTTTGCACATTCTTGAATGCTTTATTGTTTTAAAATTGATTTTTTCGGTTGAATTTCATTTAGTTCTACCTTCCATATTTTGATATGTCTGTTTGATATATGTTAAGGTTCGAGGACGAATCTTTTCAAAGGGGTGGCAGATGATATAGATCAGAAGAGTCAAGCATCCTTGGAGTTGAAGTTTATATGCATGAAGCTTTGAAGAACAAGTTGAAGAGTCTAAAGGCCAAGAAAAGACTTCTAAGTTGTTCACCATTTGTTCAATTAGCAAGGATTACTCAAAGGAACAATTGGGAGTTGAAAATTAGCTGAGGAATTGAAGAAAAGACCCTACTGTCGATGGTAGGTCCTATCCGTACCTTTGTTGGTAGGCTTCTGCTAGCCAATCCTTTGTAATTCACACGCCTCGCTGATAGTAGGTTCCCCTTACCGTCGCAGGTAGGGCTCAGTTGAATGGATGCTTAATGCATTCTAATTGAGTAGTTGTTGTTGTTTAGCTTGTCCTCTCAATTTTTAATCGAGGGTTTAATGGATATTTTGAGTAATTTAACCATTGGTTTGCTACGTCTAGAGTTTATTCTATAAATACCCCATTATAACTCAATGTAATTAACAATGATGAATTTTGCTAAAAATTGAGAGAGTTTCTCTAATGCTTCTTGGGTTCTTCACCCATCTTAGACTAGTTTGCTAAGGGTTAATGTCCTTAGTATTGTGAACAATTGAGCCTTAGATTGAAATATCTATGGAATCAGTTGATCATTCCAATTCCTTTTATTAGTAGATTAATAGAGTTTCCTTTCTTTGAATCAAGTAAACTTGGGTCTTCTAAATTGTATGATTTGGGTTTTGAGGTCTTTGTTCCCTCAAGGTTTTTATTATCAATCTAGGAAAGAATTTAGCCTCTCAATATTAGGTTTATGAGATTTAATTTCTCGTAGGTTTCTTATTGGAGTGTTTGAATTTAAAAATTCCCAACATGGGTTCTTCAAGGAAGGAGGTGATGGTTGGAAAGGAGTAGAGTCCAAAATTACAATCAAAGTGGATCTACATCACTTGTAGGAGACAGGATCACCTGTGTGCTTCCCCGCACCCTGAACCCCCGTCCCTCATTCCTGTTCCTTTTATTGCGTTCACAAAATGCTTTGTACTCAAGACTCCCCAATACTTCATCATCTACTCCTAGAACATCTTAGGAATCCAAACACGCCTCTTCCTCGCTACCCGAGCATCGCCAAGTAAATCTATCATCCGGTTGCTTACCTTGATCTCTCATGCCTCCTCAACTTGGTCATGGATAATGTCGGGTCCTATCCACATCTTTTCTAGAATCTCCATAAAATTTCAATACATTAGAAAATAGTATTTGTATAAATAAAAGTACAACTAGTATAAGATTCAAAAAATTGAAACAAAATATTATAAGTATTAAAGACTTATGAAAAAAATTAAGACAAAGTAAAACAACTACAATATTGGATTCGTTTACTGATACTCTCCTCACCACATGTCCTGGACATCTGGTCGGACCTCAGACCAATGGTGGTAAGGGCCGGTGAACCGCTTCTACATGATAGCTGAGATAGGAGAGGGGACTCTTGAAGATAGATGTAGTTTGTAAATATAATGTTAGTACATATTATATTTAATTATAGTTTATATAATTATAAAAATATGTTTTTTATGTTTATTGAACCTACTTTTCTACATTTAAGGTCAATAACTGTCGAGTTTCACCGAGAGATGGCTTCCAAGCCACAGGAGCCGTAGATGATGACGATTGTGTGGTCGGGTGCAGAAGATGAACCAGGAGCATTGAAATTGATATGAACTGGGAGAGCCAAGAAGGTAATGAGTTGATGTCTGGACCACTCGCGAGAGCAAGGGCAAAGAAGATCAAAGATAATGATGGAGGTTTGGCTAAAGGCATGGTTGCATTCATTGAGGAAGCCATGAAAAATAAGAATAAAGGCTTTGACGATCAAGGGGAACCATCCAAGTTGCTCACAATCTATACCATAAGCAAGAATTATTCAAGGGAGCAAGTTGGAGGTGAAAAATGGCTAGGTATAGGAAGCTGAGGGCCTACCGCTAACTATAGGCCCTGTACCTACCATCCACGTTAGGTTTCTGGACAGATTGGTCTTTGAAGACAACACCGTACCGCGTCTAGAATGGTGCACCTACCGTCGCCAGTAGGGTCTTTGTATTAGAAGCAATGCGATGTTTAGGTGGCATTTTATTGTTTGAACATCATTTCCAGCTCATAGTTAAGGGTCTAATGGGTATTTAGAGCCCTTAATCAATAGTCAAGTAAGGTTTAAGTCTTACACTATAAAAACTCATTTGTAGGCTTATTTGTAAACAATTTTGAGATATTGCTGAAATTTAAGAGAAAATTCTCCATTGGTTTCTAGGGTTCAACCCAACTTAGTTTAGCTTCTAAGGGTTTACTTCCTTAGGTTAGTGAACAATTTATTGCTTAGATTGTGGAATCTATGGAAATCAATTGATTATTTCAATTCCTTCTTTTATTGATTTTTAAAGTTCTTGTTTTTAGAATTGATTAAACCTAGGTCTTCTAGTTTGTGTAGTTGGGGTTTTGAGGCCATAGCTTCTTCAAGGTTCTTTCTTTCAAATTGCGAAAGAGTTTTACCTCTCAATATTGAGTTTTCTATTGGAGTGCTAGAACTTCAAAATCCTCAATAGAGGTTCTTCATCAAAGGAGGTGATTTTGGGAAGGTGTTGGATTCAAATTTGCAATCAAATTGGGAATTCACATCAAATAAGCATCAGAGCAACCTCCAAATGAAGGTCAATTTATGATTTATGTTGTTTAAATTCGCTGAAAAAAAAAAAAAATGAAGTACTTGATGATCAAACAAAATTCCATGAAATCATGCAATAGTAGGACCGAAAAATCAATTCCGTAAATCGGTTCAATATTTTAAATGGTTAATTGCAAATTCGTTTGAAGTTTCTATTCTCCTTTGAGCTAGGGTTCAATTGAAAGAAGATTTACTCAATTTGGATATCATTTGATTGAAACTTGAAATATGCTTCGGTATCTTGGTTGCAGGAATAGTGTGCATTACTCCGAGCATATCTTGTGTTATATCGATTGAATATGAATGAAATGTCTGCTTAAATTCATCCTCATTCTTTTTACTTGATTTTGATTCGTATTTACAGAGTTATCGTCGTTTTAGTGACAGGGTATCATTATCTCCTATTTTTTGGAAAAATTTTCTTGGTACTCTTGTTTTCTTTGTTTAGCCTATTTCTTTCGAATTTCTTTGATTTTGACTTCTAATTATTTTCTTTTGTGTTTCTACTCGTTTTCTGATGACTATTAAGTTGGTTAGCTCTTTTCCATAGATTAAATTCTTTGAAATTCTTACACCTTAAGTGTTTGAAATTTTGACTCTCTGAACACTTATATCCAACTAAGTACATTGATTGTGATACCCCAACCTTGCCACTAGATTAACTGCGGCTGAGTAGGGTACTTGTGTGTATCTCGGCACTAAACTATAAGCCCCAAAATAAAAGCACAACCCTGGAATAACACTTAGGGATATAGACACAAAGTAAATAGCGGAAAACTTAAGTAAGCTGGTCAATACTAGTGCGCTCAAAACACAAAATTCAGGAAAACTTCTTAAAACGTTTTAAATACATAAATAACGTATCTTACATTAACAAAACCTTATGACAACATAAAAAGAAGAACTTTACAACCGGCCTAGGTCTAAGAAAAAACCAAAACATAATACACGTCCTTCTAGCGAAGTTTGGTCCAAAACTCTACGCCCAAAACTTCAGCGGCTTATCATGCTTCTGTCTCTCCTGAGTTAATCTGAGGAGAAAACATGATATGGAAAAACGTGAGTGCGAACGCTCAGTGAGTCTATGTGTGTGTGTACGTCTCAGTGATTTCTTTGAAACAATTATGATGCACTTTCAAGAAAACAATTTATGAAATGATATAAGAAAACCCTTTCTTTTATTATTTTAACAAAATTGATACTTGAACCCGATATGAGCGTTTCCAGCGCACTTGGGAAGTCTGAGCGAATCAACACACATCAGTGCAGCTTCTACACCCAAATGCAAAGAAACATGTAATGACACAATCGGGCTCGACGGACAAGGTTCGGATCCTACAACGAGGTCATCGGAATCAAGCTCCGGCATCTCGTAGTCCACACCAGCCAAACACCATACAAGCGCTTGATTACCAAACAACCGCACTCCCATATCACTGATCAAAACAGGCTACAGACTCCTGGGGCACCTACCAGGTCTATCTTGGGACCAACTTCAGTTTCGAGCCCCTCCTGACTTTCTACTAGGCGGTCAAACCCCACCGCAGAGCATGATCTGGTGTCCACGTAGACCGATTGGGTCACACCCTCCACTGTCTATGCCTCTCTTCAAGTGGATCTACTTTCTCGAGTCTTAAACGTCCACGCCATAGGAAGAGGCCCTCGTACGAGGGCTCGTACTTTGCAATCCTTTGACGCTTCCAAACACAAGATTATAACCAGAATTGTAACCTGGTAGGAATGGGGTTTTCATATGTGCTTGTAAGCAGAAAGGCCATTACCCAGCTGTTGGAATAAAATCAGGTCAGAAATACTTTTAGTAAAAATCCCCATCTACTAGTTCATTACATACTTATGCAAATTTTCACACAATTATGCCAGATTTATGCACATGCATGTCAAAATGGTGTAGCTTTCCAAGAATAGAACATTTCTAACATTTTAGTATTTTGAACTTTTTTTTTTTTTTTTGTAAACAGTAGAACCGATACTTGGAAATTAATAGTTTAGTAATTAATACTTTTATTTAAACTCTAGAACCGTAATAGTGAATTTACGAAGTAGTAAAATACTTACTTACAAAATATACAATAAGTAACTTTGAAAAACTTAAAAGTTGTAAAATTTAAATAATACAAAACTTAAAAATCTATTATTAAAATCCAAAATCTTACATTAATTTTTTATTTTTATTTTTTTTGTGAAAGTGGGGTTTGGATTTATGTTTGAAATTGTTGCTAATAATAAATTTGCACAAATTTGATAATTTAATGTTTATAATTGTTTTTTCCATTTAAAAAGTGATCTTAGTGTGATGAATTATTTCATGAATTTATTTATTTGGATAATTAGGGTTGAATTTTTTACCTTAGTTTATGATTATTTGAAAATTTTTTTAATTACTTAGATAATTATTTTGTACATTCTGTATAAATTTTCGAGTAGAAAATATGGGAACCTGCAATTTGGTATTTTTATCATATATATTTTTTGTAAATAGTATAATAAGTACTTGGAAATTTATAGTTTAGTAATTAATACTTTTATTTAAAATGTAAAACCGTAATAGTGAATTTATGTAGTAAAATGTTTACCTATAAAATATACTATAAGTAACTTAAAAAATTTAAAAATTATAAACTTTAAATACTAGAAAACGTAAAAATCTACTATCAAAATCCAAAAATTTATATCAAACAATAAACCGTAAAACTATAGACCTTTTAATAGTAAACCTTAAAAAACAGAAATGATAATATTAAAATTCTAAATGGTACATTATAACAACTCTAAAAACCCTTAAAATTGATTTTTGAAACATTAAAAAATAAGACTAGAAACTCTGTAACAGTAAACCCTAATAAACCCGAAGAACCTTAAAATTGATATTTTGAACATTTAACCATGAAATTGTCAACGTTGTAACAGTAATCCCTCTTGCGTTAAAATCTTAATATTTTAAACACTAAACCATAACACTCATACCAACTCATGGAAGGACAATAATTTCATTTCATCCAGCTCATGGAAGGACAATAATTTCATCCAACAGAGCTTCCAAGGACAATAATTCCATCCCACCAATACATTTTCCCTCATCCCATTACAACTTACTCTCTGCCTTCTAAAACATTGAAGGTCTATAAATTCGTACATTCATTTAGTTTTCTCTACATCTTCAAAACACTTATTCTCTACATCTTTAGTTCTACTCATTCTTTTTTCAATTCTCGAAGTTCCTAACATCTTCATATTTCATCCTCCCTAAACACTTATAGTTGAATCATTTCAAAATGGAAGCAATCAACCCTGTTAGAGTAATGCTATTTTGGGATTCTGAAATTGCAAGGGATGCATACGGTCCCTATTTTACTAGAACAATTTGAAAAAGTGGGACATTGCCAACGAACCGAATTATTTCACACGTCGAACTGGTAAAAAGAATATCGAAATACCGAGATATGGATCCTGATCTCTGAATGTTTGAATGACAATTAGGGTGCCTTCATACTACAAAGTGCATCGTATGTTTTACTTTAATTTATATAGCATGAACAACGATGAGGAGATGCGCTATCTATGGACTATTCAACCCCACCTAGCGAAGGAAGGGATTGATATTCTTGTTAAATTCGAGCCTATCTAGCAACAAAATATTCCAAGTCCAAATGACAGAAATACAACAACTTTGCCAGAACATATTACGGCAGTAACACAGATGGTTTCTAGTCAATCTGAATTGGATGATGACAATGACCCAGAAGAAGGAGAGTTCCAAACTCCCCAGAACCCTGTAAATGCTGTCATACAGTTAGGCATGGAATTCGTTGACAAAGTGCAGACAGTAAGTGCAGTTCCTAAGTAGTGAATCAGTGTGGGATGTGAATATCGAGTTTTGAAAAGTAAGATTCATACATTGACCGTAAGATGTTACCATCACAGTGACGATAATTACTGTTCATAGTACATCCGTATAAACAAGAAAGCCATGCACAATCGGTGAGAAATAACCAGATTCGTCAAAGAACACACATGCCTTGTACAGATAGAACAAAACAAACACAAAAACTTGTCTTTAAAATTTATATCAATGTCTGTATCACACCTAGTTGCCAACGATCCTGAGATACTTGTTTCGAACATCATTCAAGAAGTGCAGGTATTGTTTCAAATTGGCTGTACTTACAAACGGGCATGGTATGCTTGAAAATTTGCCATTGAGAGGGTTTTGGTAGCATAACAGAACAAGCAGTCCCCCTAATTATGTTTTCAATTTTTTTTCTGGTGTTTCTTGCTATGTATAGACGGATTTCCATATTGCCGGCCCGTGATTTCTGTGGATGGAACACACTTAAGGAGACCATATAAGGGCGTGCTGTTAATTGTAAGTACGTGGGATGCAAATAATCACTTGCTTTTGCAATTGTTGATAAAGAATGCTCCGAGAGTTGGAATTGGTTCCTTAAAAACTTGCAAGAATACATTGTCAAAGATCAACAGGTATGCCTCATTTCTGATCGTCACAAAGTTATTTTCTCTGCTATTCAAAGTTAAACTTTGTGGCAACCACTATTTGCAGTTTACTGGTTTTGCTTACACCACATTCGAGCAAATTTTAACAAGACATTTAAAAATACAAACCTAAAAAGCTTGATGTGGCAGGCCGGAACAAAAACAAAACAATGAAAATTTGACTGTTTAATGAAAGAGATTCAAGAAAGAAATTTTGATGCTTACATTTACTTGATGAAGTTGGACCCAGAGAAATGGACACTGTTGCATGATGGCGGTCACAGACACGGTATCATGACAACCAACATTTCTGAAGCACTTAACAATGTGTTGAAGAAAGCTAGGGTTCTATCTTTAAAAGCCCTGGTTGAACTAATAATCAACAAACTAGTTAAGTACTTTCACCAACACCGTGAAGAGGCTGAAAATTGTGTGCATCCATTTCCCACTCGAATTTTTGACTAGTTCTTGCGGATTGAAATGAAATCAAGAGAACACAAAGTTACAACTTACAATCTGCGAGAGATAATATACATGGTCAGATCTCCAAACCGGGTTTCCGGTACGGGAAACAACGTCTATAGTTTGAGGCTAAATAATAAATCATGCAGTTGCAGAAAATGGAAAACATATACATTGCCTTGTTCTCATGTTCTTGCAGTGTGTAGAGAAAATAGGTCAAGAATAGATACTTATGTGCCGGAAATATATTCGCGACAAACGTACAGAAGAACTTACCAAGCGATTTTTCATTCGGTCTTGAGTGAGAACTTTTGGAGGGATGTTCCTTTTAATTTAACATTCAATCCTCCAAACATGAAAAAGGAACAGGGTAGGAAACAGAGCAAGCGATTTCAGGGGGAAATTGATTATAGAAATCCGGATTCTCCCCCAAGTTGTGGCAGATATCGCATGCCGGGACATAATAAGAAAAATTGTAATAACCTCGGACCGAGCAATGTATAAGTTTGACATTTTCTTGAAATAGTTGTAATAAAACATGTTTCTATGAATGAAAATTTTCTTTCCATTTCTTCTAATTACTACATCATTGCTCTAAATTTTTACAATTTCTTTAGCATTACTTCTTCAAATAACTTGCGATTAAATGGTTAAAATATAAATATATTTTCCAATAAAACGATATAAATATTATAAAATAAGTTAAATATAATAAATACAATATTTTTAAAAAAAATATACAATTATAAGTTTTCCCAATACAAATGTTCTTTAAAAAAAACAATTCATTAAAAAATGCTAAAAAAAAATCATACAATTATAAGTTTTCCAAAAAAAATTTTCATTAAAAAAAAAAAAAGAAAAAATTTTAAAAAAATAAAAAAATAAAAAAATTACGTGGTTGATAACGCATAACGAGTATGCGTTAATACTCGTTGTGCGTTATCAGCCACATAGGCTGATTAGGGAGGATGCTTAATTAATTAATAACGCACAATGGTTGTGCGTTATCTATTATCATTATAGATAACGCACAATCATTGTGCATTATGGTCTTTTCCAGAATTTAAAAAGAAAAATGGGCCTCTTTAGTACACAATAATAAAAACTGGGCCCAACCAAAAAAACAAAAACTAGAAAAGATGGTAGTTGAGTATTCTTTTTTAATTTTTTGTAAGTTTTTTTCAAGGAAGTAATTTCTCTCTTTGATATTTTCGTATGCAAATTGCAAGCCTACAAAGTACAAACTTTTCCCTTTGTTTTTCAGTTTCTAAAATATATATATATATATGTATATTTTCTTTCTCCTTTTCTGTGAACTTGTTCAATTCTTTTTTTTTTTCCCTAGAAGATTTTTTAATTCTTTTGATTGTGAGAATATATAAAAAAAATAGAACCCGGAACAAGAATTCATTTTCTTCTTCTGGAAATGGTTAGAGGGAGAGTCTTTTCGGGAACAACTTGAGGGGGATGAGAAGGTTGCCAAGAAGAGAAAAATGGAAGTTCTTTAGACTTTGTACTTGGAGAACAAACAAAGGGATGAAGTTGAAAAATTACAGCAAAAACATGGTCGTCGCTAATTTCAGCCTACTTCATATTCCACTTTGGATCTCCGCCTGTTCGTAAAGCTCATTCTCCAATGCCGTCTACTCCATTATTATTAGGTTAGAATAACAGAAGTTAATTTAAATAATCCATATTTATTAATAAGAGGTCATGGATAGTAGTAATTTCACATGCATAGGTAAAGATATAACCGATATCAATAACTAGGAATAAACTGTCTATTTATAAATAATAGGGATTAAAGTGCATCTATTTTCTCACTCACTTAAGTGCCATATTTTGCTATTAATTCCATTTTTAGAGAAAGAAGAGAATTATATATTTTAATAATTTTTGAACACATAGATATCAGCTTTTTTCACAACACTGGATACAAATTGGATGACGCCTTCTGACATCGCAATTACAACAGGCTAAGTCGCATTTGCTCGTGCATGTTACACCTAAAAAAGAAAATTGTAATAGTAAGTCATAACATATAGGAAAAATCAACTCTTTACTATGTATAATATGTATAAAATTGAATGCATCTATATATATATATATATATATATTCTCGAGTAAAAATTGCAAGAAAAGAAAAATAAAATATTGAACCCGGAATGAAGAGAGAATTACCATATATGACTTTATCCGGTGTGTTGGAAAAGTCCCGAGTGTGGATAATGAGGGCAATACGAGAACTGGATGCATGAACCTCCATGTGAGGCATACAGACAAGAAACAAAAGTACAGAGAACATTGCAATTAACTTCATTTTAAAGATTTTTTGAGTTTCTTGATTTCTAAACCGTGAAGATATATATTTTTTGAGTTTGATGATGGGCTATATATATAGAAAATTTGTTGGAAAAAATGAAAGAATAGAAAAGAAAAAGAGTTATTATGCTTTTTAGGAGAAATAAAATTGACAAAGAAAAATTTCATTCATTCAGATACCAATAAATAATTTAACTACACTGATCAATGGTCAGATTATACCTGTAAATATCGAGTTTTATATATTTATACTCTTAGATTACTTTCGTGCATTGAAAATAAATTTTTGATTACAATTAAGTAAAAATATAACAAATTATTGTATTTGTAGTCCTTTCTTATTTCTTTATGGATAATTTGTTTTTACTAAAAGAATTACGCAAGTGCTCCAATTAAAACGAACAAATTGGGAGAATATAATCCATTCGCACTACGAAGAAAAATAGAAGGTGCGCGCACACACATATATATAAATATATATAAATAAATATTTATATGTATAGACATGTATATATATAAAATGTTACTTTTTTAAAGAATTGGATGTTGGGACATATTTATTTCTAAAACGTAAAGTTAGTAAAGATTAAATGTTGAATATTGTACTAAATTTTATTGAGTTGGTGGTGAAAGATTTATTTTATAAAACACAAAAATAGTTTCAAGTATAAATAAATAAGATTTTTTATTATAAGTATAATGAGATCTATGCAAATAGTTTAATGGTATTATGATTAAGAAAAATCTAAATCGTTTTTTTGTTACTAGTTAACCCAAAAAAAATGTAGTAGTACCATATTCCCATTCCTCAATCCAGCGAAGATGGCACCGATTTCCCAGAGGACATTAATAGTTATCTTTTGTTAATCTTTTAATACATTTTTAATATATATTTTTATCTTTCAATATATTTTTTATAATTTTTTTTTTTATATTTATACTGTTGCTCCTGTATTAGAAGATATTTCGATAGGAAGAATGTCAAAGGTGTGTAAGACCATAATAAGTAGTACTAATATGGTTATTTCTCTTAGGGCAAGAAGGTTATATACATATATTGGACCCAATTACTTTGGAAGATTAAGAATATATGGCTATTCATGACTGACCATCCACCGCTGCTACTGAGATAATAAGCTGAAAAATAACACGAATTCAGTTCATTAAAGACGTTTCCACTCTGGTTTCGTTTTTTTAATAAGTAAAAATAGGGTCATATCTTAAATAATGCTTGATTTTAAATCCGAAAATTAGACAATTTAAAATTTTAATTAGGATAATTAAAAATTTTTTAATTTAAAAATACCCCCTAAAATGTTAATTATCATCGATTAAATAAATAAACTTTATATTTAATAGTTAACTATTTACTTTATAATTTTATTTTTAATAGTTATATGAATTATTTACCATACACTTTTGATTCTTACGCATAATAACTATTTCAAAAGAAAATTTAACGTCATATTTAAAATTCATCATTAATTATGCATAAAATGCTACAAATAAAATTGTTTTTAAAAAGTTTTATAATTATCACTAAAAATGCAGCAATGGTTTTAAAAGATATCTGTTAATATTTTGAGAGGGGAGAGAGAGAGAGAGTTTTAAAAGATCTGTTAATATTTTGAGAGAGAGAGAGAGAGAGAGAGAGAGAGAGAGAGAGAGAGAGAGAGAGAGAGAGAGAGAGAGAGAGAGAGAGAGAGAGAGAGAGAGAGAGAGAGAGAGAGACTTTTTAAATTTTTTTATTATATCAATCTTTTTAGAAAAATTTATTATTTTGATAATTTTTTAGATACCGAATATGCCACTCTAAAAGTAGTTTCTAACAACTGCTTTCTATATTTTTTAAAAAAATTTATATATTATAAGAATAAAAAAATATTAAAGTACTATACACTGCCTAAACCATAAATTAGATCAAGTAATCAATTATCAATTATATAAATTATATAAATATAGTTGACAATAGTTTTAAACTTTAGAGGTATATTTTGACTGATAAATCTTTAATTGTCCAAATAAAAAATTGAAAGTTATTTAACTATCACAATTAAATATTCAAGTGTCTAGTTTATACAACTTTTAAATTGAGGTTTTTTTTTTTATTTTTTTATTTTTGAGTTAACCCTTAGAAAATACTCGAGACCTTTTTATCATGGAACTTCCACCTTTAAATTGCAATTTGGCTTGTACGTTTACTAACAACGTTAGTTTTTTCTTCTCCCCGGTTTTTCGGATTTGGATTAATTGCCAATATGAAATCAAAACCCTCGAAATTCTTCCTACTACTACTATAGGTTATTATTTATACTTCAACGACACTTAACTAATGTTTTGAGCGATTCAAAGACTTCGTGGGGGCGTGGAGGAAACTACTAATCATACAGGAAATCAAACATTCATTTTCATGTAAGCCAGAATTCAGTCCAAATCACTATAAATATTGATTAATAATTTACACTTTTTTTTAAAATTATTGATAAATTTTTATTTAACTCTTTATATTCATAAACAAGTAGTTATGATTTTGTGGTTGAAACACGGATGAATATTTATAAATTATTAATGTTATATTAATAGTAAAAAAAGTATTATATCCATAAATAGTGATAATATAATCAAATAGATGTAACCCATGCTACTAATTTATTTAAAAAATAAAATTGTCATAGCATATATGATTCAAATATGAAATTTCTTTTAATAAATATAAATATCATCATACTGCTAACTTGTTAAAAAAAATGAATTTTCATAGCATTTGTGATTCAAGTATAAATTTTTGAAAAAAATATATATAAACCTATATAAATATACATATATAAATATAATACATTGTTACGCCGACGATCCGGCAAGCAAACAAATATTACCTATTTACTATTAAAAAACCTCTCATATTTACTATTACAGATCCCAAATAAAAGAAGCAAAACAGAAAAGGGAGAAAACCTAATCTATTACAATCGGCTTCCCTTTATCTTGAACGTCTTCTCAAGACAGATCCAGGTTACCAGAAATAAACAGAAGGCTTAGTAGTAAATAACAGAAAGGAAAGATTTGATCTTTACCTCGAGACCCTTCAGGTCTCGGTTAGGGCGGCAGCAGCGGGAGCCGAACGAGCTCGGCGAGTTCGGCTTCAGCGTGCGAGACGAAGAACAGCCCCGGAGTGCTCTTCCGGTGAAGAACAACGTGAATCCCTCAGTTAACCGATGGCCTCAAAAACGGTTCTCAATCTCTCTCTCAGCAAAGCCCCTTTCCTCTATCTCGTAGCCACACGCACGGTAACCCAAAGGTTAACCGGCACAGACCAGCGGAGGACGAGTCCCGAAGGGTCACACAGAAACCGAACAGACAGACTGTTCTATAGAAGAGAGAGAGGGAAGACAGAAGGTCAGAGAGAACTCAAGGAGGCAGCGGCGGCTCAAGCAACAGAAAGAGGAGATTAGGGCAGGCTGAAGAGAAAGAGAAATATATATAGCGAAGTCACCTGGGCGGGTCTGGTTGAACCCGGCCCGCCCGGCATAAAAGGCTTGCCAGCCCAACTTCCACTCTTGATGAGGCCCACCTGGTTGTATTCATCATTGGGATTTAAATAAATGGGCTAAAAAGAGAAATGAAAAATGTGAAAATGGCCCAATAGGCCAACAAACTCCACCTTGAACATATTTTCATTTAATTTTTCAGCCAACAATGCCTTAAAAGAGTCAACCTTCATCTACATGAAGGAGGTCCCTGCACAAGGAAAACTTATCAGTTGTCACAATTTTAGTACCAAAATATGCAGGATTATCTTTAGTACTAATTTTCTCAATATTGACTAAGCCACTTGAAACCTTTTCCCTTATGAAATGATACTTAACATCTATGTGTTTAGTTCTTTCATGATAAACAGGATTTTTACACAAGTGAAGACAACTTTGACTATCAGTATAAATCACAGCTTTAGAATTTAAAACATGCAATTTAGATAGTAAGCCTCGAAGCCAAATGGCTTCCTTAATTGCCTTAGTGGCAGCAATGTATTCAGCCTCCGTAGTCGATAAAGCGACTACAGGCTGCAACTGTGATTTCCATGATATGCAATTCCCTGCCAAAGTAAAGAAATAAGAAGTGGTAGATTTCCTACCATCTTTATCACCTGCAAAGTCAGAATCCACATATCCAACCAGTTCAAAATTATTAATTCCCTAGTGCTACTGTGTTTTCCTTCAGGGCAGAGAACTAGGATGAATCACCAGTGGTTAGACCAATTATAATAAAGAAGACCCCTATCCATGGTCCCATTAATATACCGTAACAACCACTCGTGAGCTGCCCAATGATCCCTACCCGGGTTAGACATGGATCGGCTAAGAAGGCTTATGGAATAAGCAATATTAGGTGGGTGGATATCATAGAATACATGAGGGATCCTATAGTCATTCTATAAGGTATGTTGGCCATGTCATTCTTTTCTCTATCAGTTTTGGGGCAAGATTTCTCGGAAAGCTGAAAATGGCTTGCAAGTGGTGTACAAACTGGTTTGCATAAATGCATCAAAAATTTGGAAACAATTTTCTGTAAGAAGGACTTCTTGGATATGAATAAGGATCTATCAGCTCTATCCCTACTAATGTTCATCCCAAGGATTCTAGACGCAGAACCTAAGTCCTTCATATCAAATTCAGACTTCAGCAAAGATTTCAAGCGAGTAATCTTATCTCTATGCTTACAAGCAATTAGCATATCATCCACATAGAGCAAAAGATAAATAGCAGTTTCAACATTATCACCACAGAAATATAAACAGCTATCATAATTTCTTTTAACAAAACCAGCTTTAAGCATGAAAGAGTCAAAACGTTTATACCATTGCCTAGGTGATTGTTTAAGTCCGTACAAGGACTTTATCAAAAGACATGCCATGTTTTCCTTACCCTTTCCTCAAAACCTGGTGGTTGACACATGTAAATAGTCTCTTCAGGTTCCCCATGCAAAAATGCAGTTTTTACATCAAGTTGTTCAAGATCAAGATCATAAAAGGCAGCAATTGCAAGCATTATCCTAATTGTTTTATACTTAACGACGGGAGAAAATATTTCATTAAAATCGATGCCCTCAACTTGAGAAAAACCTTTTGCAACCAGCCTAGCCTTGAACCTTGGGTGTTCATTGGCAGATTCACGATCTTTAATTTTAAAAATCCATTTGCAATCAATTAATTTTTACTTTGAGGGTTTTTGAACAAGAATCCGGGTTTTGTTTTTATGAAGTGAGGACATTTCCTCATCCATAGCATGCAGCCACAAAGAACGGTTATGACTCTTTAACACATCAGAAAAACACAGAGGTTCTTTTTCTTCCATATAAGATGCAGCAGCGAAGGCATATGAGAAGATGTAGGAATAACCATACCTAGCGGGTTCTCTCGTCTCTCTCCTAACTCTATCTCTAGACAGCTGGTAGTCTCTTAAAGCTTGGGCTTGTGCCTCGGGATAATCCTCATCATCCTCATCTGAATTTTCAAATTCAGGTGTTCTGGTTTCCGGCTACTGACTGGTCGATATATCCGACTCTTCACTGGTTTTGGGTTGATCGTGGGGTTGTGTAGGTTTGGAGGTGTCCTCTACCTCCACAGGAATATTCCCATCTATGGGAATGTCACTAGGGCTATCAGGATTGGTTTTAGCCTTTAGGCAAGGCATATCAAGTTCATTGAAGACCACATCCCTACTCACAATAACCCTCACCCCCGGCTCACCTTTGAGCCAAACCTTGTACCCCTTTACCCCACTAGGGTAGCCTAAAAACACTCCCTTCCTTGACCTTGGGTCTAACTTACCCTCTTTTTGATGTGCAAAAGCAGCACATCCAAATACTCTAAGATTTGACAGGTTTGGTGGTTCTTCAGACCACAACTCTAAGGGAATTTTGAAGTTTATGACTGTTGAGGGTGATCTATTAATGAGGTAGACAGCTGTACTTGCAGCTTCTCCCCAAAAAGGTTTTGGGATTCCTGAAGACACCATAAGGTACCTAACCTTTTCCATTATAGTACGGTTCATCCTTTCAGCAACACCATTTTGCTGAGGATTGTGCCTAACAGTCATATTGTGTAGAATGCCATGTAATGCACATAAATCAGCAAACTTTTTATTGTAAAACTCAAGGCCATTATCTCTCCTAATTGTTTTTAGTTTATTTCCAGTTTGATTTTCAGCAAGGCGTTTCCATCTAGAAAACTTTTCAAAAGTTAGATATTTTGATTTTAAAAGAAATACCCATACATGCCTAGAAAAATCATCAACAACAGATAATAAATAAACATTCCCACCATAAGTTGGAACCTTTTCAGGCCCCCACAAATCACAATGCACATAATCAAGGACAGAAGTGGACTTGTGTGTGCCAACTGAAAAACTAATTTTATGCTGTTTTCCAAGAAGACATTGGTCACAAAAATCCAAAGATTAAATTTTGTCATCACCCAAAAGATTTTGTTTGTGAAGGCAATGTAGTCCTTTTTCACTGATGTGGTCAATTCGACAGTGCCACAACAGAGTCTTTCCAGATGCAGATGCTTCGCAAACAGTTTTTCCAATTAAATGGTAAAGACCATCCCTTTTAAAACCTTTGAGCATGACCAGTGCTCCTTTGCAAACTTTCATGATACCATTTTCAGATTTGTAAGAAAAACCATTAGTGTCAAAAACACCAAGGGAGATTAGATTCCGACGGAGGTCGGGCACATATCTCACCTCAGTTAATTTTCTGGTCACACCATCATGCATTTTAATAAAAACATTTCCAATTCCTTTTATTTCACAAACATGATTATTACCCATAAAAACTTTTCCATGCTCAAGGGGTTTGAAATCTGAAAACCAATGCTTGTTTGGTGTCATATGAAAAGTGCATCCTAAATCAAGGATCCAGTGCTCAGAAACAGGAGAAAGGGAAGAGGATACACACAAAACTTCAGAATACATTGAATTACCATCTGATTCAAAATCGTGAGTTTTGTCATTTTTATCACTCCCCTTACCTTGTTTACGTTGTTTTTCCTCTTTGATCCTTTTAAAACACTTATTTTTCATATGACCTTCCTTGCCACAGTAAAACCACTTCACTTTCTTATCTCGTGATTTCGACCTCCCTTTACTTTTAGAACGGTGACTAAAAGATTCTCTCTGGCCAACCCTCCCTCTCACGTAAAGGTTCTCTCCGTTAGATTTGTTCTCTTTTCGCAAATCAAGGTCTTTTGATTTTAAAGCGTTTTTCACTTCAGCAAGAGTCAAGTCATCTCTACCATACTTGATAGCAGACTTAACGTCATTAAAATATTCAGGCAAGGAATTCAGTAAAATCACAGCAACGTTTTCATCAGAAATCTTTTCACCAACGTTTTGTAATTCCAAAACTATTTCATTTAAATCATCAATGTTTTCTGAAAGAGATTTCGACCCGCTCATTTTGAAACCAAAAAGTTGTTCTTTTAAATAAATCTTATTAGATAAAGATTTTCCCAAATACAGTTTTTCAAGTTTTGTCCAAATCTCAAAAGCATTATCTTTTTCGTCTATTTCTCGTAAAACGTTATCAGTTAAATGCAAGGTGAGGCAATTGTGCACATCACCAAGTTTTTCAGAAAGCACTTCGCCCTTCCAAGATTCCGGATACTTTTCGGGGCTGCAAATTGCGGGTGCGATTTTATTTTGGACTAAAACTGCTTTTATTTTTCTACGCCACATTACAAAATCAGATTTGCCATCAAATTTGTCAGTTTCAATCTTTTGAATGGACATGATTAAATGGCAAATAGGAGTAATCGATGGCTAGACAAATGAAAGTTTGAAAAAGGAAGTTTTGTCACACAAATAAAAATGCCCGGATTTTGCTTTAACAAAAAACGGCACAATACAGTACGTGAAACACAGTAGAGTTTTTACAACCAAAAACAGCTCAGATGTACACTAGATTTAACCGAGACAGAAACAGCGAAAAATGCTAAAACAACCACACAGTACAGAATCAATCACAAGTATTGCAGTGTTTGTAACAGGTAATGAAAATCTCCAAGACACAGATACTTGGAGTCTCTTGGACTCCAGCCATGCTTGGGTTTTGGATTTAAAAAAATTACCAGAAACAGAACACAATCGAAACTGAAGTACGGCAGTAATACTAATGAACAGGACAGTAACCTAGAAAATTAACACAGCAGATTCAGAAACAGCAGGTATAACAAAATGAACCAGATATATGAAATCGTCAATAGTGAATCGAAAAAGATGCAAAAAACCCAAGAGCAGTTTAACAGAAAAGCAGTAACGACATTTAGATCTAACAGTTATACGCAGCAGATCTAACAGTAATAACAAAAACAGAAGCAGATAAATGAAAAAGGAAGGTTAAGAGACTTCCCTTTATCAGATCCCGCGTTGATCTGAAACCGAGTGGTAGCCGGATGGTTGCTCCGACAACCGTGGCTCTGATACCACTGTTACGCCGATGATCCGGCAACCAAACAGATATTACCTATTTACTATTGCAAAACCTCTCCTATTTACTATTACAGATCCTAAATAAAAGAAGAAAAACAGAAAAGGGAGAAAACCTAATCTATTACAATCGGCTTCCCTTTATCTTGAACGTCTTCTCAAGACAGATCCAGGTTACCAGAAATAAACAGAAGGGTTAGTAGTAAATAATAGAAAGGAAAGATTTGATCTTTACCTCGAGACCCTTCAGGTCTCGGTTAGGGCGGCAGCAGCGGGAGCCAAACGAGTTCGGCGAGTTCGGCTTCAGCGTGCGCGACGAAGAACAACCCCGGAGTGCTCTTCCGGTGAAGAACAACGTGAATACCTCAGTTAACCGGTGGCCTCAAAAACGGCTCTCAATCTCTCTCTCAGCAAAGCCCCTTTTCTCTATCCTGCAGCCACGCGCACGGTAGCCCAAAGGTTAACCGGCACAGACTAGCGGTGGACGAGTCCCGAAGGGTCACACAGAAACCGAACAGACAAACTGTTCGATAGAAGAGAGAGAGGGAAGACAGAAGGTCAAAGAGAACTCAAGGAGGCAGCGGCGGCTCAAGCAACAGAAAGAGGAGATTAGGGCAGGTTGAAGAGAAAGAGAAATATATATAGCCAAGTCACCCCGGCCCGCCCAGCATCAAAGGCCTGCCAGCCCAACTTCCACTCTTGATGAGGCCCACCTGGTTGTATTCATCATTGGGATTTAAATAAATGGGCTAAAAAGAGAAATGAAAAATGTGAAAATGGCCTAATAGGCCAACATACATAAACCTATATAAATATACATAGAGTTTTTTTTAAAATGATATATGTAACTCATAGTTTAAACTTCCTCTTAAGACGGAGTGGTGATCTTTCCTTTTTTGTCCTATATTTAAACATCACCTTCATCTTCCCTCTCCAATGGTGATTCCTCCTCACTTTTAGTCCTCTCCAAAGTGCATTGTAAAATTTCAGTTAATGTGATTGAGTCTATGTTTTTCTACATTAATATCTTAATATAACTTAGAAAAAAAGTTATTAACATCACGAAGCTAATATATCTTAAGGGATTAACCTGAATTATTGATGAGAACAATTTTACTTGTAAGTAATGCTTTAGCAAACTAAAAAGATCTACAAAGACTAAAATTAGAGTGTAAAATATTTATTTAGTCTCCCCTCATTGTAAAATTATGTGTTTTCATCTTTGAAAGATTATTCTCTTTTCTTAACCCACCTCTCCTCTAATATCTATATATATATATATATATATCCCACTTCTCCTCTACTCCAAAAAAAAAAAAGAAAAATGTCATGATTGAAAGATCCAAGATTTATGGGAATTCTACCCTTTTTAACCCCTACCCAACATGCTATACCTTCGAGATTCAATGTATGAGTAGGTGGCGAACCAAAATAATAATAATAATAATAATAATAATAATAATAATAATAATAATAATAATAATAATAATAATAATAATAGTAATTAAAGGAGTATGAGCGTTGTGATTGCTTCATGAAGTATGCATTGTCACACGGTCCTTGAATATGAATATTAAAGCTAAATAAAAGACTTGCAATGTGTCTTATTGCTTACCAAAAAAAAAAGTATACAAAATTTCCAGAAAAAAAAAAAACTTAAAAAATATACAAAATTATATATAAAAAATACAAAAAAGGACCAAATTCACCTATCTAATATACTATTACATTAATTTATCATGTAATAAGGTACGGAGACTATGAGAAATCAGAGCATGTTGAAGCTTCTACTTGAATATTTCATCCCATGAGCTATTACGTTAAGTACCGGAGCTTATCGATTATTAATAAAATTTTTCTTTTCTATTTTTGACATGGTATAATAGATCACCACGACCAAATTTGACAAATACATAAAAAAAGATTGCAAGTTTCTTCGTAATTTTATCTACCCAAAATAAAAAGAAAATTTTTTCATACAAGAATATTGCGTAGAGTATATAAAGTTTGCCGCCATAAATTTACTTGACTTTTTTTAGAAACTTTACTTCCACATTAATTTCAAAAAATCCTGTTATTTGTCGATATATATATAATCATGTACTTTTTAATTCACAAAGAGGAAACAAAAACATCAAATTAAATGTCATGTGCTTTACTTTTTTTTTTAAAAGGGGGCATTGCAGAATGATTTAAACTTCTTAAGATGCTGGAGTAAAGCCTGCATTCACAATCTTTACTAATTAAAAACATCAATTAGTACGGAGTTAGACAATTAGTAATAAACTAAGTTAAAAAAAAAAATTCACAGAAACAATATGGTTAAGAGGAACAATCTGGTTAATGGTTAAGTACATGCTAATGGTCATTCACAATTGTCCCAAGGAGAAAAGCCTGCAATCAAAGAAAAACTAAACCATATAGACAATGAAATCTCATAAATGTTGAAAAGAAATTAAAAGAAAGAACATAGAGATTGGCGATAGAAAGAACTAATCGAAAAATAATGGGAAGAAAATCTATAGAAAGGATTGAATCTATTGAGGATTCTATTTAGCAGTTTTCATATTTAAATCAATTTTGTATTTAGCAGCTTCTATATTTAGATCATTCTCTTATTTAGATACTTCTATATGTAGAAATCCTAAATCTTATAGTATATTACTTTCCTAGTTATTTAGTGAAAAACCTTAGGGGGGGGTGAATAAGGTTTTTGGCTAATTTTCGAAAATTCTTTGTTAATCCAAAGATAAACCTCCAATTTTGTTTGATAGAGAATTCTAAAAATCTTTTAATAAAATTCCTAACCAAACAAAATTTTGTGGTTGAGACAAGTAAGAAACTTAAAGAAGAACATAAGGAGTTATAGTGGTTCACTCTATCAAAGAGTTACATCCACTACCTTGAGTCAACACCCAAGGATTTTTCAAATCCACTAAAACACAAAGATATACCAACTACAAATATGAGGATCACCCTACAAGGGTTTTGCACACAACCTCAAATCACAACACAATGTAAATCAAAGGATTACCCAAAGGGTTTTTCAACACAAACCTTTGCTATCAATAAAAGAAAATGATAGGTTTAAGAACAATATTACCACTTTTGAGCTTGAGAAATAATAAGTACAACTCAATGAAATTGTTCTACAAGCTCCTCCTTTCTTCTTCTTTGATGATGATCAATAACGAAGCTCAAGAAGATTTTGTTTTTGGAATGAAAAGTGTTTGCAATAAATGTGCTTTTGAAGCTCTTGAAAGTTTTAAATGTTCACAATGAATATTCCACCAAACTTGTCTACTTTATGGCTGATCATACAGTCTATATATAGTGTCCAAAAAAAACCGTTGCCTTCAGTGCAACGGTAATATTTTATACAGTAAATATGAAAATCGGACGACCAGTTCCCAAATTCGGACGACCGGTTCTTTAAAACAGAAAGATTCGGACTTGTCCAGCTAGAAAACGGACTGCCGAATTTTTTATTTAGAGCAAAAACGGACGACCGGTTCTAAAAACTGGATGACCAAATTTTTGGACAGAAAGATTCGGACTTGATCCTCTGAAAAACGGACTGCCGAATTTTTGATTTTGGAAAAACCGGACGACCGGTTCTAAAACCGGATGACCGAATTTTTGTTTCCTCAGCCAAGTTTCTTTTTAAGACAAAAACTTTCTTCCTTTTCAAAAACATGTATTCTTGACAATCATTTTAAAGAGAAGAAAAACTTTTCCAAACACACAACAAATTAAGTCAAGAATACTTAGATTTTTACAAAAGTTTATAACTGAAAAAATCATTAAAGGAGCTTCATATATGATCAATAATCAAAGAGTGAGACTAGGGAGTTTTACAAGGTAGTACCTAATTCACTCTACCAAAGACAATGCCTTCAATGTCTTCAATGTCTCCAATGATTTGATCTTGGAATGGCTTAGTCTCTTCTTCTCCATTTTGCCCTCATCAACAAGATCTTTTGCTTGTAGACTTTGAGACTTCACAGGTACTTCTTTTGTTCTATGAAGGGTTAGCTAAAATACTCACACAAGCATATGTTAATTATAATCAAAACATAAGTATTAATGCCCTTAGGGCTAACATTTAGGATTTGTAAACTACTATATAATGTAATTCTTCCAAGATAATAAAACAGGAAATTCAAATTGATTTTCCCACTGAAAACTTTCATGGTATCAGAGCCAATCTTGTCTAAATTCTCAAAATGAGTTACGACAAGGAAGATACTAGCAATATTGAAAACGATATGGTAGAAGAAAGCCATATTCATAAAATTAAGAAAGATGCCTACCATGTGCCGTCTTCTGATGGTCTAGGGCTGATTATAACGACAGTCTAATTAAAAGAAAATGACAAAGGTAACAACAATGTAGAATGGGCGAAAGCCATACGATTGGCTTTGCGTTCGAAGAAAAAATTAGGATTTGTTGATGGGATAGTTCCCGTTCCAGAAAACGATCTAGATAGAGAGGAAGAATGGTGGGAAATTAACACTCTAGTAAATTCATGGATCCTTAACTCTATTGAGCCTTCTCTCCGGTCGTTAGTAAACTACTCCGAGAGAGCTGATGAATTATGGACAGACTTAAAAGAACGTTTTTTAGTTAGGAACGGATCACGAGAATATGAATTAAAAACCGCGTTAGCAAATTGTAAATAAGGGGGAGACTAAATAAATGCGTACTATTTGCGTTTAAAAAAATTATGGGATGAGTTAGACAACTATACTCAACTCCCATCTTTTAAAGACACCGAACTGTTAGCAGCCATTACAAACGAAATAGAGGAAGAAAAAATCTTTCAATTCTTAATGGGATTAAACGGTACAATTTATGGTAATGTTCGCTCTCATCTGATTCAACAAGAACTAATGCCCAAAATGAGAACAGTTCTTGCCCAAATATGCAAGTAGGAACAACACAAAAATTTGTCATACCTAGAAGATGACGCTGGCGGCGCCATCACAGTCAGCAAAGCAGACTCTTCCCAATTATTTTGCACACACTGCCAGCGAAGTGGACATGAAATCAATGGCTGTTTCTTGTTGATTGGGTATTTGACTGGTGCCCTAAGACTGGATCTCCTGGCGCCGGCGGACAGAACGCTGCTCCTGGACGCAGCAGCCATGCAGGCAGGACGACGAGTCGCGGTAGGGGGAGCTTGGGACGGCGAACTGGAGGCTGCGAGACTTCCGGAGCTCAGCAAACAGCGCTCGGAAGTGACGAAGAGTTTGGACAAACGCAGCAACTGGGCTTCATGGCAGCAGTAGCAATGGCGGTCGAGCTTCTGGACGCAGCAGCACCGACAATACTGGTCCAGCCTCTGAATGCAGCAGCACCAACAGTACCAAATTTAGAAACTTTCCAAATTTGAGTCATTAGCAATGGTCAAAATTGTTGACCTAGCTCGATAATCCTAACCCCACACAGACTGATGCACTCTTTGGTATGGAAAATTTATGGATTTTTTACTCGAGTTGTTCTCATCATATGACTGGTAGGACAGATTTTTTAAAAAATTTAAATGCCATTCCACCATATACTGTTGGACTACCTAATGGTACCAAAGCACTTGCTTTGCAAGAAGGAACGGTTTCTTTAAGTCCAAAACTAGAACTTGCTAGTGTATTTTTAATTCCTAAGCTTAGGTGCAATTTAATCTCCTTAGCTCAACTAACACGTGACTCAAAGTGTTTTATCACTCTCTCTGATAATTTTTGTGTGATACAGGACCATACCTCGATGAGGCCGATTGGAGTGAACAGAGGAATGGGATATACTTCTATAAACCATTATCGTTACCAGCTTTATTCACGTTCTCTAGTGCTGTTTTTTATTCAAGTAATTTGTGGCATATCCGGTTAGGCCATCCTTCGGATTTTGTCGTGCAAAATTTTTTGGGACTTTCAAAAAAATCTACAACCGCTCCTTGCACTACTTGTTTACGTGCCAAGCAAACTCGTCATTCTTTTCCTTTAAGTATCAATAAAGCAACTGCCATTTTTGATTTAATTCACTATGACTTGTAGGGGCCTTACAAAACTGCATCCACTACTGGCGCTTCATATTTTCTCACTATAATAAATGACTATTCTAGAGCAGTTTGGATTTATTTAACTGCCGAAAAAAGTGATGTTGCTTCTATTTTAAAAGATTACATGGCCATGGTCAAAACTCAGTTTCACAAAACAGTAAAAACTGTTCATACTGATAATGGCACGAAATTTCTTTGTTTGAAATCATATTTTTCAACACATGGCATATTGCACCAAACTACTATTGCTGGCACCCCTCAACAAAATGGTCGTGTAGAACGCAAGCATCATCATATTCTTAATGTCGCTCGAGCTTTGAGTTTTCAAGCAAATTTGCCCATAAAGTTTTGGGGAGAGTGTGTTTTAATGGCCAGATATCTCATCAATCGCACCCCCTTCTCTCTGCTACATAGAAAGACGCCTTGTGAATTGTTGCATAGTCACGAGCCGAATTATCCTCACATTAAAAGCTTTAGGTGTTTGGCACATGTACATGATCATGATCTTCCCAAAGATAAATTTCGTGCTCGCAGTAGAGAGTGTATCTTCCTCAGTTATCCCTTCAACAAGAAAGGTTGGCATTTTTATGATATGCAACAAAGGAAATTTATTTTGTCTTGAGATGTCATCTTTGATGAGACCAAATTTCCTTTTCATAATAATTCAAATACTCCAGAATATACTCCAAATTTTTCTCAATCTTACAATTTTGGGGAACAACCTTTGGGCTCTTCACATATCAGCCCTCAAGACAGAAGAACCAACACTGGCCCACCCTCAGCCGCGGCCTAACCCGCGCCTTCCTCCACCAGCCCAGACGTCGCAGCCCAGGAGTCCTTACGCGGCCCAGATTCCCTTCTCAGCCCAACTTCGGTTTCTTCTCCTGACCCAGACTCTGACGCAGCCCAACTTCTGCCCCAGACCCAGCTTCAGCCCTTGCCTTCAGGACCAGCTCCAGCACTGGCCCAGTCCCTGCTTGACTCTCCTGGCCCAGCAAATTCTAGGTCTTCATCTTCTGCGCCATGCTCTATCTGCACACCAGCCTGCATGCAATCCCGTGAGCAGCCGAACTGCATACCTCGGACCGCACTCCCTTTTTCTCCGGCTCCATTGGGTCAAAGAAAAAGTACTATACTTAAAACTATCCCTGCTCGGCTTCAGGATTTTGACTGTAATGCAATTTGGAAGTCCTTTATATCCCTTTCTTCTATTCTACCCTCTTCCACGGCCCTACCAAATGCGAACCCACTAAATACTCTGAAGCTGTTTCTAGCCCTAAATGGCATGCTGCCATGAAAGACAAGATTGATGCTTTGGTCCAAAATGGCACTTTGACGTTGACCACCTTGCCTCCTGGTAAACGTGCACTTGGGTGTAAATGGGTTTTTCGCATCAAATATAAAGCAGACGGTATGATTGAAAGGTATAAGGCCCGTTTAGTAATTTTGGGAAACACACAGATGGAAGGCATTGATTTCACTGATACTTTTGCCCCTGTTGCAAAAATGGTTACTGTTGAACCATGCTTGCTGTAGCTACCGCTCGGAATTGGCCAATATATCAGATAGATGTCCATAATGCTTTTTTTCATGGCGATTTACATGAGGAGGTTTACATGCGCCCCCTGCTAGGCTTTCGTCCTTCTCTCCCGGGCCAAGTTTGTCGATTAAAGAAGTCCTTGTACGGTCTTCGCCAAGCTCCTCGATGTTGGTTCTCTACGCTCTGCTCTCCAAAAGTGTAGTTTTTCTTAATCCTATGCTGATTATTCTCTCTTTACTTATTCTCGCCCACATATTTTCTTGTGTGTTCTCATATATGTGGACGATTTATTGATCACTGGCAACTCCCTGTCTTCTATCACCAAATTTAAAGCCTCCTTACATGCATGCTTTCACATGAAAGACTTAGGGCCTCTAAAACATTTTTTGGGTATCGAGATTGCACGTAATCCTTCCAGTTTATTTTAATGTCAATGCAAATATACTTTAGAGATTCTCTCTGAAAGTGGTCTGCTCGGGGCCAAACCGGTCTCTACTCCTCTCGAACCCAATCATCAGTTGGCCAAGGCATCCGGTCCTTATTTTCATCAACCAGATCGTTATCACAGACTCATTGGAAAATTAATTTATCTTACTCTTACTCGACCTAAGCTTGCCCATGCCGTTCACACCCTCGCTCAATTTATGCACGCCCCTCATTGTGATCATTGGACCGTTGCACTTCGTGTGGTCCGTTATTTCAAAGGAAGTCCTGGTCAAGGTATTCTCCTTCATTCTTGTTCGCCTCTTTTATTAACTGCATATTGTGACTCAGATTGGGCTACCTGTCTAATTACCCGTCGTTCTATCACAGGATATTTTATTTCTCCAGGCGGTTCTCCCATCTCCTGGAAAACGAAGAAACAACATACTGTTTCTCGTTATTCTGCTGAGGCTGAATATTGCTCTATGGCTATGACTTTGTGTGAGTTGAAATGGTTATCTCGCCCACTTAAAGATCTTCACGTTCCAGTTACTCGCCCCATTCAGCTACACTGCGACAATCAAGCCGCCCTTCACATCGCGGCCAATTCTGTCTTCCACGAGCGGACTAAGCGTATTGAAATTGATTGCCACTTTGTCCGGGATACTTTCCAAGCAGGTTTTATTTCTCTTTCCTACCTTCGAAGCGACCTTCAGCTTGCTGATACTCTCACCAACGCTCTTCATCCTACTCAATTTCATCATTTAGCGCGCAAGTTGGGCATTAACGATCTTCATGCTCCAACTTGAGGGGGAGTATTGAAGATTCTATTTAGCAGCTTCCATATTTAGATCATGCTTATTTTTAGCAGGTTCCATATTTAGATCATTCTCTTATTTAGATACTTCTATATATAGAAATCCTAAATCTTATAGTATATTACTTTCCTAATTATTTAGGATTTGTAAACCACTATATAATGTAATTCTTCCAAGATAATAAAACAGGAAATTCAGATTGATTTCCTGACTGGAAACTTTCAGAATCTACTGATTCTTAGGTAAAAATTATTACCATATTCACATACAACTGGTTTACCCAAACAAAGAAAGTGCATATAATTAGGGACAGAACTAGAACAATATGATTGGGGGGGCTGGAGGAAAAAAAATTGCCAGAATTTCGTCTATAAAATGATGCATTCCATGTACAAAAGACACTCAAACAATTCCAAATTTACATATAATATAGCAAAAGAATAGGTAATCGCCCATTACCAATGAGGAGTGATCACCCATCACTCACGGGATAAGCATTACAACTATAAATTTACATATAATATAGCAAAAGAATAGGTAATCGCCCATTACCAATGAGGAGTGATCACCCATCACTCACGGGATAAACATTATAATTCTAAATTTACATATAATATAGCAAAAGAATAGGTAATCGCTCATTACCAATGAGGAGTGATCACCCATAACTCAGAAGGAATGATTACCCATCACTCACGGGATAAATACCTCTATCAAAGCTGAGAATCTTGATCAGAATCTTGAGATAACAAATGAGATGAGCACGATCAGAAGACGAAATCCAGTATGACCTGCAATTGATTTAGAACGATTAGAAGATTAATATGAAAACAAATAACATTCATACCAATGCAAAGAATGCAAAAGAAATCACTACTAAAAAATGATTTAAAATAGAGTTTTACATGTGACGGAATTGATTAAGCTGGCAATTTTATTCTTCGAGTTTGCATATATTGAAACCGCTGCAAGATGTCTTCATTTTCAATACTCTTAAAAATCTCTTGCTCCACATAACAAACCAAACTGTCATTGAGAAACTTATCTCCCATCGTATTGCGTAAATCATTCTTAATCGTCCTTATAACAGAAAACGATCTTTCAACGATCGCTGAAGCAACAGGCAAGACTAAAGCCAACTCAATTAGTCAATAAACTAAAGTAAAAAACTTGTGAGTATTCGTCTCAACCATCTTCTTTGCGAGATCTCTAATGTCAGTAAGGCCAGAGAAAGCTGCCCCATCACTTGATCTCATGTAAGAGATATATGTATCAAGTGGTGCTTTAAGCTCAAACTTATCAGAGATAGAAAAATCATCTAAATAGAACTCAGATAGATGAAGTAACTGATCCCGATCAAAATTCACAAAGGAATCTCTGGGATCAAGGCATGATACGTAAATAAGTAGCTCTGAAGTTGACTCCGTAAAACGATATCCATTTCTTTGACTATAAAATCAAGTACCTAACATTAAATAGAGAAAAGAACAGTTAATAATTTATAATATTACAAATAATTGAGTATTAGATAATAAGTTAAAAAAACAATGAAATTAATTACCTCAAAAAAGATGTCTCGACGAAAAAAATGGTAGTAAGTCTTTGGCTGCCCATCCACACTCCTGTATAGGCCTGGTAAAGGATCTAGCATGTTCAGTACGAAAATATCATTTTTGATACAAAATGCATTAACAACACCCAATAACTCCTCCCAATAATCATCATCATTTCTGTACTTCTTCAAATCTTCCTTTATTGTCTGAATCATCCGGACAGCAGTGACTATGTTTTGAGTCCTTCGTTGCAAGCACATTGACAATGTATTTGTTTTTGCCAATACATTTACCATTAATTGAGCAATGAATACAAATTCAAACTGCCACATTTTATCAATCAAACCTTGGGCAATGCCTCGACTATTGACCTCATCAGCGTCTTCATCTATAGTTTCAAGCACATGTGTCACTGCATGCCACATATGCAAAATCCGAGTTATTGTTTTGAAGTGAGAGCCCCAATGAGTGTCACCTGGCCGAGCTAAACTTGTTTCCTGATTTTTGCCCTTTCTTGTAGCAATTTCTCCACTTTCTAGACATTTTACAAGATCATCATACTGCTTTTGCAGAAGAGCATTCTTTCTTTTACATGAAGCTCCAACAATGTTTACAATCTTAGCAAGGTACTCAAAAAACTACACACGTGAGCATTTTTCTTTGAAGTAGCCACAAGCACTAATTGAAGTTGGTGAGCAAAGCAATGAATATAATATGCGTACTTATTTTCATCTAAAATTTTTTTGTTTCAATCCATTAAACTCGCCACGCATATTAGACGTCCCATCTAACCTCGACCTCTGAGCTGTGAAATTGATAATCCATTTATTGCAAAGAAATCATCAATACTATTTTTCAACGTCCGTGCAGAAGTGTCACTCACGTGTACTACTCCAAGAAAACGCTCGACCCATTCTCCATTATCATTAACAATTCTCAAAACTATAGACAATTGCTCCTTCACAGAGCTATCTCGAGCCTCATCAACCAAAAGAGAAAAAAACTTGTCTCCAATCTCATTGATAATAGCTTATCTCACTTCTTTTGCACAAGCATTAACAATTTCTTTTTGAATTTTAGGAGAAGTCAACTGATTATTTCCTGGAGAATTCAAGTTCATGACCTTATTTACTTCTTCCGATTCCTCACAATACCATTTTGTTAATTCAAGAAAATTACCTCGTCGGATTGAATTTATCGTCTCATCATTTCCAAGGAAAGCTAAACCCTGACTTAATAAAAATCGAATAACTTTTACAATAGCAGTTAGCCGTGCACGGTAGTCAATCTCAGTTTGACTACTTTGTTTCACTAAAATGTAATCCACATTATGTCTTTGATTTTTGAAACCCAACAACTGAATTATAGTACCAGAGTGAGGACTATTTGGAGCACCTTCATGGTTTATAAATTTTTCTTTAGCACGTTTCCAATTTTCAAAACCAACTTCTGTGAACATATCATCACCATGTTTGTGATTCTGACCTTTAGCAAACAAATAACAACAGAAACAAAATGCTGCATCTTTATGTACACTGTACTCTGACCAAGTAAAATCTTTAAACTATATCTTCTGAAACGATCTTCTAATTTCACCAAAATCAGTTTGCGAAAATTTATGATTACATGGTTGAGTTGGGCCTTTAGCCACATACCGTCTCCTTAATTCATCTCTAATTTCATAAGAATAACTATCACTTAGTTTACGCAATCCTGGATCGCCAATAATTTCAAAATCCGAAAACTCTACCCCTACCCGAGGCTTTTTCCCACGATCTTCATTATTAACCTTTCCTATATTAGCTAATTTTTCTTCAACCGGTTTAGGACCCTTCTTCCATTTTTCAAAATATTTCTCCATAGTAAAATCCTATATAATATTCAAATATATTAAATTCACAATTCAACAGATTTCATTTATAACATAATAATTAATTAGAACATAAATTACATAATAATCATATTTTTACCAAAAAAATCCTAGAAATTTTTTCACTAACAATATACAAATTTAAGCACTCAAAAATCTATTTACCAAAATAAAAAATTTTAATACTCAAAATAAAAAATCCTAAATATAAAAATGTTTCTGAAAACTTACTTTTTTTTTCTTCAAAATGTTCCTGAACAGAGATTAGCTTCACTGCTTCAGTACAGCACTGGCTGCACCGCTGCCGCCACCGCACCGCCGTGTTCGTCTCCTTCCATCCTGCCGCCGATTGCTGGCTTGCTGCTGCAGCGCTGCTGTCCTGTCTCAGTGGGCTGAGGCTCTCTGCCACTGTCGACATGCACACGACACCACCCGCTGCGTCGCTGTCTGCTTGTTGCGCCATCAGCGCTGAGCTCGGAGTTCGACAACTGACCCAGGAAGAGGGTTTACGTTTCTATTTTCACGGAGGGAGAGCGGGAGCGGGAGCCGGTCAGGGAGAGAGAAAGCTCCAGTTCTTTTTTCTGTTTCTACTGGCAACCTGCAGCTGCCGAAACTTTTTTTTTATAAAAATTAGTCCCTACGTTTTGGGGGGGCTAAATTGAAAAAAAACCTAGGGGGGCTTAAATGTAAAAAACATATATACTTATATTAACCTGCAAAAATAGGAAAAAATAATGGTCTGGCATAGAGCTTGTGTCAAAAATACTGAAATGTCAAAAATAAAAAATAAAAAAAAAAAAGAAAAAAGGATAAGATGGAAGCAACCAGAAAAGAGAAGAGGGAAGGGAAGAAATTACCTGAAAGAAAAAAATGTTTTTTCGGTTAGGACCGCAAAAATTACCTTAGTCACAGATCTTCTTGGCTCTGTTCTTCCTTTTCTTCATTTGCTTCCTCGATTTTTCTCCGCTATCAAGGCCATTCTTCATGAATCTATATTCAGTTGATTTGCCTCCACCAAAGTAAGTCCTAAACTTTTTTTTAAAATAATTCTTTTTACATGTATCAATTATTACTGTATGGTTGAAATATAACTTGAGCAAAAGAATAACTTAGTATTTCAAACAATCTCTGGCTTGGAATTGAGTCCTAAACTTGAATATAAAGATGACATTTGGATCTTTCACTTCATACATCCTTGCCAATTTCTCCTTCAAGTCAATCTCAATCTCGATAAATTAGCCTATAAAAAATTGAATGAATATAAAAAATGTGAAGTTGAGTCCTAAAAAATCAAAACTTTGAATGTTATCGTAAAAAACATGGAAGATGAGGATTTAAGGGACTCATATATCATCATAGTGTTTAATATTAAAGAAAAACTAGTTTACCTTATCCGAATCTGCTTGTATAGCCTGCATCAATGGATCAGTGGTTAATATAATGGCAACAAAGTATCATCCAGTAAATTGTTCCGTTTATGCTTTGGGATCAAGAAACAAACAAGTGCAACATGTTTAAGGAGCCCTAATGCCACTGCTGCAGCTTTTTCGTGTTTATGCCTATCTTTCTCAATGAGAAAATCAGCTTCTCTCCACCACCGATGCAACAAACATAAACTGAAAGAGTTTTATTTAGATATTATTGAAAGATCGGATTAGAGAACCTAGATTTTGTTTATGAGTGTAGGACATTTTTGGGCCAATTTTCACACATTTCATTTTATTTCTCGAACCCGAATTGTTCCCAATGATGTATTGTGGATTGGGCCTCACTAAAGGAAGACTGAGCTTAAATTTCTTGGGCAAAGATGCCGGCCCGGACCGGGCTAACTCGGCCCGCCCATGGTGACTGATCTATATATATATCTCTTTCTATTTTGGGCTGCCCTAATTTCGGAAGAGCAGTCACCTTTCTATTTTTCTCTCCAATTTTCCTTTCTTCTTCCTCCTCACTGCTGAGCTTCAGCCTACTGTTTTACTGCCACTGCAGTTGGCCGCTGGTGCCGCGAGTCTACTCTTTTGACTGCGCATCCAGCACTGTTGTGTTTAGGAGAGGGAGAGAGCTGAAGGTTTGAGAGAGAGAGAGAGAGAGATTGTCTTCTTCAATTGTGAGGCCATCCAAAACTGAGGGACCGTCGGATCGGCCACTTCCATTGCCGCTTCTGCTGCTGCTATTTGCAGCTGTTCCTCAATCTGCCAGATGAGGTTGCCGTCGCCATTGCCGCAGCTCGCTGTCGTTCCTGCTGCTCGTTGACTGCTGTAATGCCGCTGCTTGTTGTCACCATCACAGCAGCAGCTCACCATCGTCCTCACAGAAAAATGGAGCTTACAGAGGTCGTCCGTTTTTTTGCTACTTATCCGGTTTGCTGGATCACCTTCCCGAGGCTTCCGGTAAGCTCAACCGAGCTGGTTTCTTTCCTTTCTTTCTAATTGTTTTCTGTTGCAACTTCAGTGGTGAAGCCCCGGCGCTCTTCGGCTGCTACTGTCGAAGAAGAAGACGGAAGAAGAAGATTCTGAGGAAGAAGACATTATTTGTAATAGACTTAGGTTTATTTTAGCTTGTCTTCTTTTTCTATTTTTGGATCTGTAATAGTAAATGGGAAAGTTGTAATAGAAAATAGGGGCTGTGGATCTTCAGATCTGCACAACAGTGGTATCAGAGCCTAGAAAAGACTTCAACTTCCTTGTGATCACATCTGCGGCAGCTATCGGAACTCTCGGGTTTGGCATTCCAAATTCACAAAGTCCGTGGATCTGGCTCAGGGAAGCGTTCTCTAAACCTCCTCGAATTTGGCATTCCAAATTCACAAAGTCCGTGGATCTGGCTCAGGGAAGCGTTCTCTAAACCTCCTCGAATTTATTGCAGTTTTCTGGTAGATCTATTATCATTATATCTGCTTGTTTAGTTAGATCTACATGTTTTCTGCTAGATCTATTTGTTTGTGTTAAATTTGCTGTTTTTGTTCGGATTTCTCTGTTATACACGCTCTTCCGATTATTACTATCACAGATTTGTGAATCTGGTTCATTTTTGAAAAATCTAAAACCTAAGCTTTGCTTTGTTAGTATATGCCTATGACCAATTGACTCACATTTATGATTTATGAAGCATGTATTTTTTGAATTGTATTTTATGCTCTTGGTCATCAAGTATGTGACTTGATAGTAAAACCCTTATAGCTAATAAAATACTATTCTTATTTGTCCCTAGTTTATTACATCTTGTAAACTAGTGTGAAGTTGATTGATGGTCAAGTTTTACTGATCATGAATATGAGATATAAAATCAATTCATAAATACATATTGAGAATATTGTATTGGACATGACCCAAAGTGAAGAAGAAATATTGCATGGGTTTAAGTTATAAGTATTTCTTCTCAGTTTTATATTTGGTGTCCTTTGACCTAATGTTTCTAATGTTTCTTGCATGGGGAGAAAATATGTTTTGACATAGTCAAGCATCACTTTTAATTAGGTGATCATTATGACTATTGGTTGGCTTATTTTCTCGTCATGGCTTGAATATTGGAGATAGTGAAAGGGATTTGTCCCTCTCTTTTTAGAGAGAGATATCCATGGGTCCCTTGATAAGGAAGACTGGAAAATATGCATGGCCATGCTCAAATAAGTATTAATAAGGTGTTATTAATATTATTTGTTAGAACAATCTGCCTGGTGATCAAGTAAATGGTTAATTAAGTTTTATAAAGATGACTTGATCCATGCCTTATACTTAATTAGGATATCGTGTGACAAAAGGACTAAATATTAAATCTGATGCTAGGTTATTATTACATTTACTTAACTTGGGTAAGCATAATGTCTTGCTAGAGGCCGCTTATGTTTTGTGAATAAATGTCTAGGACATTTTTCATTCACTGCCAACGTTAAGTGCACCTACAGGGTGACACGCATAGACGATCATGTGAGCATAATGTCCACGTTCAATGAATCTAGATTGTGTCCAGATTCGTTGAACGTATACAAAAGGGGAATTAGATTCCATATTGTATTTTCTGGTAAGTTAATAAGTAATTAATTTTATTTAATCGAATAAATGAAATTAATTACTTAATATTACTCATCCAACCGTAGGATGATTATCGGAATAGACGGACGAGATTAAACTGTCATTAGATGACAGTTACGATTTTGATATTGACAGCTATAAAAGGTTATGTTAACCTTTTCTTGGTGGCCATCCTTTATCTGATTAAAGAAAAATAAAACCCTAAACCCTAGAACGGCGATATAGTATCTAGCCTCCTCTCTCCGAAATACGATCGATTACCAGATAGTCAGGACCAGTTCTGAACAGTTTTCAGAATACAGAAGGTGCTAGCATCCCGATCACTTGCAGAGGAGTTCGTCGCGTGTATACCAGTAGAGGGCGAAGCGTACAAAGCATCGCCTCCACAACGAACAATCAAAACATTGAGGTAATTTCTATCCAATCGGTTTTTTCTAGTATGTGCAGATCCTGTTGGTGGATTTCCATAGTTTTATTTTGCTTTGTTTTTGCCTACGGATTCCAACATGCTTGAGTCCATAGAGACTTCAAGTTGCAATATCTTGGTGATTTTTTGTGACTATTAGATTTTATTTTTTTTTTTTCTGTTGTCTATGTTTGAGGGCTATTGCTCAGCCTGTGCCTGTCAGTTTTTCTATTTTTCGGTTATTGCGTAACTGCACTGTTTGAATATTTTGTTGTGAGATTCTTGCGTTTCACTTATTTGTGTGAAAATTTTATTTGTGTGACAAACTTCTTTGTAAATCTTTTATTTTTGTAGCCATTAAATACTCTTATTTGCCATTTAATCATGTCTGTTCCAAAAATTGAAACCGACAAGTTTTGATGGCAAACCTGACTTCGTAATATGACGGAAAAAAATAAAAGCAGTTTTGGTCCAATATAAAATCGCAGCCACAATTTGTATCCTTGAAAAGTATCCGGATTCTCGGAAGGGTGAAGTTCTTACTGAAAATTTTGGTCACACACATAGTTGCCTCACCTTGCATTTAACCGACAATGTTTTAAGAGAAATCGACGAGAAGGACAACGCGTTTGAAATTTGGACAAAACTCGAAAAACTGTATTTGGGAAAATCCTTGTCGAACAAAATTTATTTAAAAGAACAGCTTTTCGGTTTTAAAATGAGCAGCTCAAAATCACTTTCTGAAAACATTGTTGATTCAAACAAAATCGTTTTGGAACTTCAAAACGTTTGAGAGAAGATCTTCGATGAAAACGTGGCTGTTATTTTATTAAATTCCTTGCCAAAGTCTTTTAACAATATTAAATCTGCTATCAAGTATGGCAGAGATGATTTGACTCTTTATGATGATAAAAACGCTTTGAAATCAAAAGATTTCAATTTGAGAAAAGAAAACAAATCTAATGGGGAGAACCTTTACTTGCGAGGGAGGGTTGATTGGAGAGAATCTTGTAGTCACCACTCTAAGAGTAAAGGAAGGTCCAAATCACGAGATAAGAAAGTGAAATGTTTTTATTGCGGCAAGGAAGGTCATATGAAAACAAGTGATTTAAGAGAATCAAAGAAGAAAAACGACGTAAACAAGGTAAAGGGAGTGATAAAACTGACAAAACCCACGATTTTGAATCAGATGGTAATTCCATATATTCTGAAGTTTTGTGTGTATCCCTTTCCCCTCTTTCAGTTTCTGATCATTGGATTCATGATTCAGGCTGCACTTTTCACATGACACCCAACAAGCACTGGTTTTCAGATTTTAAAACCCTTGATCATAGAAAAATTTTCATGGGAAATAATCAAGTTTTTGACATCAAGGGCATTGGAAATATTTTCATTAAAATGCATTATGGCGTGACCAGAAAACTGATTGAGGTGAGATATGTGCCCGACCTTTGTCAGAATCTAATCCCCCTTGGTGTTTTTGATTCAAACGGTTTTTCTTATAAATCTAAAAATGGAATTATGAAAGTTTGCAAAGGAGCACTGGTCAAGCTTAAAGGTTTTAAAAGAGATGGTTTATACCATTTGATTGGAAAAACTGTTTGCGTAATATCTGCATTGATTTCGAAAACTGTCCCTGAAAGAACTATATTGTGGCATCGTCGGATTGACCACATTAGCGAAAAGGGACTACATTATTTACACAAGTAAAATCTTTTGTATGGTGACAAAATCTATTCCTTGGATTTTTGTGACCATTATGTTTTGGGAAAACAGCACAAAATCAGCTTTTCAATCGGCATACACAAGTCCACCTCTGTTCTTGGCTATGTGCCCTGTGATTTGTGGGGACTTGAAAAGGTTTCCAACCTATGGTGGCAATGTTTATTTCTTATCTGTTGTTGATGATTTTTCTAGGCATGTGTGGGTATTTCTTTTGAAAGCAAAAAATCAAACTTTTGAAAAGTTTTGTGAGTGGAAATGCCTTGCCGAAAATTAAACCGGAAATAAATTAAAGACAATCAGGAAAGATAATGGTCTTGAATTTTATAACCGTAAGTTTACTGATTTGTGTACAACACATGGCATTTTGCATCATAGGACTATTAGGCATAACCCTTAACAAAATGATGTTGCTGAAAAGATGAACCGTACCATCGTGGATAAGGCTATGTGCCTTATGGTGTCTTCAGGTATCCCAAGACTCTTTTGTGGAGAAGAGGTAAGTACAGCTGTCTACCTCATCAATAGATCCCCTTCTACAGCCATAAACTTCAAAACTCCTTTAGAGTTGTGGTTTGGAGAACCACCAAACCTGTCCAACCTTAGAGTGTTAGACCCTAAGTTAGACCCTAAGGAAGGTAAGTTAGACCCTAGGTCTAGAAAGGGAGTCTTCACAGGATACCATAGTGGGGTGAAGGGTTATAATGTTTGGCTCAAAGGTGCGCGGGGAGTAAGGGTAGTTGTGAGTAGAGATGTTGTCTTCAACGAGCTTCATATGCCCTGTCTTAAGACTAAAGCTGCTCCTGATAGTTCTACCAATGTTCCCACAGTTGGGAATATTACTATGGAGGTGGAGGACACCTTCGGACCCTCACAAAAGCACACACATGAAGCCGAAACTAGTGGAGAGTCGGATGTACTGGCTAGTTAACCCGAAATCGACGTGCCTGAATTTGAAAATTCAAATGATGATGAGCATCATCCAAAAGCACGAGCACAAGCCCTTAGAGACTACTAGCTATCTAGGGATAGGACTAGAAGAGTGTCGAGAGAACCCATTAGATACGGTTATTCATACATTGTTTCATATGTTTTTGCTGCTGCATCCTATGTTAAAGAAAAAGAACCGTTGTATTTTTCTGATGTGTTGAAGAGACCTAATTGCTCTTTATGGTTGCGTGCTATGGATGAGAAGATGTCCACTTTACAAAAATCTGGATTCTTGTTCCAAACCCTCAAAACAAAAATTAATTGATTGCAAATGAATTTTTTAAATTAAAGAGCATGAGTCAGCCAATGAACCTCCAAGGTTCAAGCTTAGGCTAGTTGGAAAAGGTTTTTCTCAAGTTGAGGGCATCGATTTTAATGAAATATTTTCTCCCGTTGTTAAATACAAAATGATTAGGATAATGCTTGCTATCATAGCTTTTTATGATCTTGAACTTGAAAACTTGATGTGAAAACTGTATTCTTGCATGGTGAACTCAAAGAGACCATTTATATGCGACAACCATAAGGTTTTGAGGTAAAAGGTAAGGAATACATGGCGTATCTCCTGAAAAAGTCCTTGTACGGACTTAAACGGTCATCGAGACAATGGTATAAGAGGTTTGACTCTTTCATGGTTAAAACTGGTTTCATTAAAAGCAATTATGATAGTTGTCTGTATTTTCGTGGTGATGATGTTGAAACTGCTGTTTATTTTTTGCTTTATGTTGATGATATGTTGATTGCATGTAAGCATAGAGATAAGATACTAGTCTGAAATCCTTGTTAAAGTCTGAGTTTGACATGAAGGATTTAGGTTATGCTTCTAGAATCCTTGGGATGAACATAGCTAGAGATAGCGCTAACCGTTCTTATTCATATCCCAGAAATCCTTTTTTGCATAAAATTATTTCCAAATTTTTGATGCATTTATGCAAGCCAGTTTGTAACCCACTTGCGAGCCAGTTTTAGCTTTCCAATAAATCCTGTCCCAAAACTGAAAATAAGAAGCAAGACATGGCAAACATACCCTATAGGATGGCCATAGGTTCAGTCATGTATTCTATGATATCCACCCGATCCGATATTCCTTATTCCATAAGCCTTCTTAGCCAATTCATATCTAACCTGGGTAGCGATCATTGGGTAGCTCTCAAGTGGTTGTTAAGGTACATTGATGGGACAGTAGATAGGGGCTTGTTTTATCACAATTGTTCTGATAATTTTGAATTGGTTGGTTATGTTGACTCTGACTTTGCAGGTGACAAAGATGGTAGGATATCTACTACACGTATTTCTTTATCTTAGTAGGTAATTGTATTGCATGGAGGTAACAACTGCAGCCTATAGTTGCTCTTTCGACTGCAGAGGCTGAATACATCGCTGCCACAGAGGCAATAAAGGAAGCCATTTGGCTTCAAGGGCTTATAAATGAATTGCATGTTTTACATTCAAAAGCTGTTATTTATACTGATAGTCAGAGTTGTTTACACTTGTACCAAAACTCTGTTTACCATGAAAGGACTAAGCATATAAATGTTGAGTACCATTTCATTAGGGAAAATGTTTCAAGTGGTTTAGTTAATATAGAGAAGATTAGTACTAAAGATAATCCCTGCTGATTTAGGTACTAAAATTGTGACTTTTGACAAGTTTTTTTTGTGCAATGATCTCTTTTATATAGACGAAGGTTGATTCTTTTGAGTCGGTGTTGGCTGGAAAGTCATGAAATTGTGTTCAAAGTGGAGTTTGTAGACCATTTTAGGGCCATTTTTCACACATTTTATTTTATTTCTCCAGCCCAAATTGTTCCCTATGATGTTTTGTGGACTGCGCCTCACTAAAAGAAGACTGGGATTAAATTTCTTAGGCCAAGATGCGGGGCCAGGCAACGTTGACTGGTCTATATATATCTCTCTCTTTCTATTTTAGATTGCCCTAATTTTTGAAGAGCAGCTACCCTTCTATTTTTCTCTCCATTTTTCCTTTCTTCTTCCTCCTCACTACTAAGCTTCGGCCTCACTGTTTTGGTGCCACTGTAGATGGCCGCTGGCACCGCGAGTCTACTCCTTTGATTGCGCATCCGGCACTGTTGTGTTGAGGAGAGAGAGAGAGATCGTCTTCTTCGGTTGTAAGGCCATCCGAAACTGAGGGACCGTCGAATTGGTCACTTCTATTGCCGTTTCTGCTGCTGCTATTTGCAGTTATTCCTCAGTCTGCCAGATGAGGTTGCTGTCGCCATTACCGCAGCTTGCTGTCATTCTTGTTGCCTGTTGACTGCTGCTACACCACTGCTCGTTGTCGTTCTCACAATAGCAGCTCACCATCGTCCTCACAGAAAAACGGAGCTCGTCCATTTTTTCACTGCTCATCCGGTTTGCTGGATCGCCTTCCAGAGGCTTCAAGTAAGCTCAACTGAGCAGGTTTCTTTCCTTTCTTGCTAACTGTGTTCTGTTGCAGCTTTGGTAGTGAAGCTCTGGCCCTCTTCAGTTGCTCCAGCCGGAGAAGAAGACGGAAGAAGAAGATCCCGAGGAAGAAAACATTATTTCTAATAGACTTACGTTTATTTTAGTTTGTCTTCTTTTTCTATTTTTTGATCTGTAATAGTAAATAGGAAAATTGTAATACTAAATAGGGGCCGTGGATCTTCAGATCCGCACAACAATGAGATATCCTTGAAAGAGTTTTAAGAAGGTGTAGAGATTAGCATGTGGAGAATTCGTAGTAAAGTTAATTTATCCTTATCATAAATCTAAAAAGAATTAAAATTTGATAATCATTATTCATTAGATTTATAATAAGATTAAATTTATCTTAATCAATTTAAAACTTTTCTAATAAAGATCATAACAGAACGCTTATTGGAAACCTGCAAAATCTTGTAAAAAACTTGTACTCATTTATTTTTTAATTTTTGCATGGAAAAAAAAAAAAAAAGGAGGGAGTGCAAGTGGCATTCTTATGGTATTCATTATGGCTTTGTTAAAAAAAATATATTTTTTAATTATATTTTTCATATTATTAAAAATATATTTTTTAATATATATTTTTATATTTATTAAAAAAATCCTTTTATTTTGTTAAAAAATCTTTTTTAAAAAATATCTTTTTGTATTGTTACACTGAATATCTTTTTATGTTTTTAAAAAACTATCTTTTAAAATATATTTAAAAAAATATTGTAATTTTTATTCTAGTGCTTTTGACTGCAAATTAAATGTTTCAAAAGTTAAATTTTACGAATTTATTGTATTAAATTAACTTGCTTTTGCTAAGATTCTCAAATCCACAACAAATGTTTCAGATGTGATATTGAAGAAAAAATGAAGCTTATAGTTTTATTATCAACTTAAAACTCTTTAATTATTATATATATCAAATTCATTATTATATCTTTTATTTATAATATAATAGAAAGAAAAAAGGAGAAAGTGTTCGTATGCATGCTAATAGTGAAAGTATGTCAAGTAGGATTTCTTTATTTTCATATATATATATATATATATATATTGAGCAACTTGTTTTGAAAAATTACTTATTATGTGGTGAAATCTTACTAAAATAATCATTCCAAAACTGCAAGCTCGTTGAAAAAAATAATTTTTATTGGCCCTTGGACAAATTTTGCTGACATTTTATATTGGACCCTTTAATTCCCCATGATGAATTAAGAACTTGGGCCTCACACCTTTTAGTCTCGTTGGGCTGATTATATGGCACTTTTAAGATGCCAAGCGGATCGGTTCAACCCAACTCGCCCCAGGGGACTTATGGATTGTTGTATATATTCTCACTTCCTTAAATTTGTTGCCCTAATCCTCATTCTTGCTTCTCTCTATTTTGGCCGCCACCCTCTCTAGGGTTTTCGCCCTCTCTTTCTCTCTCTGGGATCTGTGATATTCTGCTTCTCCTCTTGCACCGTCATAGACGGTTGCTTTCTGGTTCTTAGTTTGCTTGTCTGCTTGACTGGTACCTAGAGAACTATAGAGATAGGGAGAGTTTGAGAGATAGCTCTTACGGTTGTGAGGTTCTTTTCTTCTGAAGGAAATCATTTCTGAAAAATCCATATCTCGGTATATCAAATCTGAGTAGGCTGTTACAGTCTTAATCTTTGTAATAGATTAGGTTTAATTTTTCATTTTACTTTTTGATTTGGTTGTATTAGATAGGTATTTGTTACGAGTTCATGCTATAAGATTTACAACAGTGGTGTCAAATATTGGTTACTGTTTCTGGCAACCATGTCGGCGACTGTGTGTCTATGGAAGCGGCAGCTTGCTGTTGTTCCAGTGGTGGCCAACGATTGGTCTCCGCAGAATTTTGCTTAGATCTGAATTCCCTTTTAAATTCCAGCGTGAACCTTGATTTTGTGACAGGAAATGTTTTTGTCAACTCTCAATTTTTTGTGTGTTGTTTGTTCGTTTTGTTTTGGCAATATATTTCATCTCTATTACTGTTACTGTCTTAGATCTATTTATATGGTTTCAAATTTTTGTGTTTTTGTGGTTAATCCCTATGATTAACTCCTTATTTTTGGCCCAAAACAGAAACCCAAGCTTGGCTTAAGTCCTATTGAGACTAAAAGTATCTGTGTCTTGGTGGGTTTCTTCTAATTTCGAAAAACAGTTTTTCAGATCCATAACTTTGAAGGGGATCTTTTACTTGCTGGTTCAACATGTGATTCCTGAACTTGAACTGCTGTGGTTGTCCATTACCTGTTGTTTCTTCTGTTTTTGAGATTCTTAGTGCTGTGACTTGTGGCGGTGTATTTATTTTATTTTGGGATATATTCTGTCTCCAAGGCTTGTCTTTTTTGCTTCTTTGTGTCTCTACACTATTTTTTTCATCTTTTGTTGGTGTTTAGTTATTTGCGTACGTCATTTCTAACCTCAAACTCAAAACTGAAAAACCCGATGGTAAAACTTATTTTGTTATGTGAAGGAAAATGAAAGTGATTTGGTTCAAAATAAAAATTTACCCACTATTTTAGGTCCTGATAAATATCCAGAATCCTGGAAAGGAGAACACTTGTTGAAAAACATGGTAATGCTCATAGTAGTCTCATCTTGCATTTAAGTGATATAGTTTTAAGGGAAATTTATGAATAAAGATATTGCTTTTGAAATTTGGATAAAACTTGAGAAACATTATTTGAGGAAATCTTTAACAAATAAAATTTATTTGGAAGAGTAACACTTTGGTTTTAAAATGAGTGTATCAAAATCACTTAATGAAAATATTGATGATTTAAAAAAATTCGTTTTAGAACTAGAAAATATTGGTGAAAAGATTCCTGATGAAAACATTGCGGTGATTTTAATAATTGTTTGGCTAAGTCTTTCAACGACGTGAAATTGTGCCATCAACTATGGTTGAGACTATTTGACTTTATCTGATGTTAAAAATGCTTTGAAATCTAAAGATTTAGATTTGAGAAAAGAAAATGTCTTACAGTGAAAACCTAGTTGTTATAGAGAGAGAGAGAGAGAGAGAGAGAGAGAGAGAGAGAGAGAGAGAGAGAGAGAAAGTTGATAAGAGAGAACCTTTTAACAACAGATCCAAAAGCAGGGAAAGATCTAAATCTAGAGATAAAAGTAAAGATAAAATCAAATGTTTTTACCGTAGCAAAGAAGGTCATTTGAAAACTATTGTTTTAAGAGAATTAAGGATGAAAAACGGGGTAAGAAAGGAAACGGGAGTGATAACAACAAAAATAACAACAAACCTAATGATTATCGACAGCCATTCCTACGGAACTGCTTTCGGTACTCTGTTTTATTTTTTAAAAAAATTTATTCATCCTCCATTGTTATTATCCTTGTAACAAATATGCCGACGAACATGATTATGTCGGCATGTGCATCAGTATATTTTACCAATGGCAATAACAATGGCAATGCACTTTACGCAGCTGACGTCGCATGAGTAATTAAGTCGGTACCCTCTCTTGAAATGGGGTTACCGATAGAGAAAGTGTTAGAAAGTGAAGTTACTAATGTAAATTAGCCGATAGACCTGTTCCCGTCAGTGTTCTGTCAATAACACATCCACAACGGCAGAATACCGACGACTTCTTTTCGTTGGTATTTGACTAGATTTTTGTAGTGTGGATATTCTTACAAATCTGAAAAATGGTTGCTTGCATCTTCCAAAGGTTCTTCGGTCATACTTAGAAGGTTTTAAGAAAAATGGCTCGTAGACTTTGCTGGGCAACACAGTTTGTGACTCATCTATATTTTTTGCTAAAATTGTTTATGAAAATCTATGCTGTGGTATAGAAGGATAGGCCACATCAGTGAAAAAGGTTATAAATATTTGAACAAACAAAAATTTTTTAAATGGCAACAAAATTGATGTCTTGGATTTTGATGATCATTGTGCTCTTCGCAAATAACACAAACTTAATTTTTCCACTAGAACATGCAAGTCTACTGTTGTACTTGATTATGTGCATTGTGATTTGTGGGATCATCAAATCTACCCATTTATGGTGGTAATGCGTATTTTCCTTCCATTGTGGATTATTATTCGAGATATTTTTGGGTATTTCTTTTAAAATCTAAAGACCAAAATTTTGAAAAATTCAATGATTGGAAAACTTTTGTTGGAAACCAAACGTATTACAAACTGAAATTTATAAGAATTAACAATAGTTTTGAATTTTGCAACAAGAAGTCTGATGACTTATTTGCATCTAGCTATCATGCATTATAAGGCTGTTAGGTATAATCTCCAACAAAATATGTTGCTAAGAGGATGAATAGGGCCATCATGGATAAGGTTAGGTGTCTCATGCTCTCTTCTACTATTCCTAAACCTTTTTGGGTGAAGCGATAAGTACAGTTTTGTATCTAATTAATAGGTCTCCTCCCACTGCTATTAATGGAACTGTGGTCTGGTGAACCACTAAATCTGTCCAATCTTACGGCTTTAGCTGTGAGGCTATTGCACATTAGAAAGATGGGAAACTTGACACAAGATCCAAAAAGAGAGTGTTTTTAGGTTATCCTAGTGGGGGTTAAAGGTTACAAGTAATGGCTTAGGGGTAAAGTAGGGGTGAAGGTAGTTATTAGTAGGGATGTTATTTTCAATGAGCCTGACATGCCATCTCTTAAAGTTAACTTTGATCTCATTAATATTGCAGATCTTCCCTCTATTAGGAGTGTTCCAATCGGGGTAGAGGATGCCTCCGTTCACAATCCTGAGCACAAACTTACACTCGAAACTAGTAATGAATCGGATAATCCAGGTACTAAACCTGAACCGGTATGCCTGAGTAAAAAAATTCTGACAGTGATGGGAAATATCTCAGGGCACAAATATATGCTCTTGATGATGACCTATTAACTAGAGATAGGGCTAATCCAAATGACCTAATAGATACGGTTATTCATACACAGTGTCTTATACTTTTGTTGCTGCATCTTTTGTTGAAGAAAAAGAACCATTTTTTTTTTTTTACAAACTTGTTAAGAGTCCTAATTACTCTTTGTGGACACATGCTATGATAGAGAAAATGTTTTCCTTGTATAAGAATAAAACTTAGGTGCTTGTTTCTAAACCTACAAAAGAAGTTAATTGATTGTAAATGGGCTTTTAAAATTAAAGAATCTGATTTGGTTACTAAGCCTCCAATATTTAAAGCCAGACTTGTTGCTAAAGATTCACCAAAAAAAAGGTCATTTATCGACAAAAATTACTGACGGACAAAAAACCGTTAGTAAATTGAAATGCCTATGGTAAGGACGATTGTCGTCGACATTTAACAATTTCAGCCAAATAATCGAGGGAAATTGTGCTCCCAAAAATGAGAGATTGGTACCGACGGAAGCTTCCATTAGTTTATCTTGGTATTGATGGGCTTTCCAACGCCAAATGACCGTTGGTAAATAGATAAAGACTTCAGACGGCCTTAACGACGGCTATGTACATGTATTGGCAATTAATTTTATTTTACCTACAGTGTTACCAACTGCTCGGTTGTTGGTAACATTTGATATTATGCTACCGATGGATGTTCCGTCGGTAATAAAGTCATAATTACACAAAATCGGGCAAACCCTTCCGTTCTCCAAACCATTAAAAGATCTCAAAAACCCCTCCCAATCCCTTCCACACTACTCACCAACGACTTTTGGCAGTCACCGACATTGTGCCACTAATGACCCACATCGACGGCTATGCCATCTCCGGAGCCGCCCCCTCCCAATGAAGCCATCCCTCTCTCTCTCTCTCTGGTACCCTCTCAGTCTCTCTCTCTCTCTCTCTCTCTCTCTCTCTCTCTCTCTCTCTCTCTCTCGCTCTCTATCTCTAATTGTTCTTTTTCTCTTTTCTCTCTTCTCCTATCCTTCGTCAGTGTTCATAATTCTTCTCTGTTTCAGAAATTGAGTTCTTGAACTACCAATTGAAAATCAGAAACTTGTTGCTGTCGAAAATTTAGCTTCCTGCTCGTCGGAAAATTGTGTTGCTGCTACCGAAAATTTGACTTTCTGCTCGCCAAAAAAATTGTGTTGCAGCTGCCAGAAATTTGATCTGCTACTCGCCGTTGGTAATTTCCATATATGTGTAAAGTTAATTTCCATATGTGCTTAATTTCTTTTGTAAATACTATATATCATGTTTATGATATTAATAAAGAGATAATTTATATACTCTTTTGAGATGAATTTGATGTGTGAGTTTGGTTAGTTTCTCTGTTGCCATTGTATATTTTTTGAATGCTGCTTTGGTTATGAAAAGCAGATGTAGGAAAGGAATAAATTACTGTTGTGCAGTTGTTGTATCTACTAATAAAAGAGTTAAGCTATTAAAACAATGACTCTTCATTTATAGATTAGCTGAGGCTTTGGAAAGGATAAACTCATTTTCTCTGCTTTTTGCTATTATTTTTATGAGTTTCTTATAAGACTTACTTTGACTATTAACTATAAAGTTGTGGTAATGATATAGGGAATACAATATAGATTAGGATATATAAAGTTATGGTTATGTGTGTATTTATATATAAATATATTATATTATATATTAACAAAACATATATATAGGATGTGAATATATTTTAATAGAAAATAAAGCAATATTAAACGATTGAGGAGTGATTATAATACCACGAGGATGGAATAAGTTGGGATATTTATTCCACCTGGGGTCTACTAATTGGGTGTTGTGTGTGTGTCAAATATGCATATATAACAGAAAATATTTAATAGAGAATGTATATGGGATATGACTATTTTTAAACATAAAAGAAAGCATATTCTCATTTATAATGAACTAGCATATTGATTATAGGAGTCCAAATTAGTGAAACCTTCGAGGAAACAACATTTCTTACTTTCTTTGCTTCTCATTTTGACGATTGTATCTTTCTTGGTGGCAATAATAATTTTAAAGAAAACACTGCCTTGAATTGGTGAGAAAGTTATAGAGTAGGCTATATATGATGTCATTATTATGAATACCAGAAGACAAAAAACAATTTGTTTCATTTCTTCGCCTTTCTTTAATACAAGAATGATGTTAGGCCAAAGATGTGTTGTGCATGTTATATATTCCTACTCTATAAATGTTTCTTTGAAGTTGTTACTAATTTGGATTCCTTCGTTTGAGAAATATTTCTTGATTGCTTTGTTCCTTATATTTATAAATCATCTTAACACTATATTATGTGGGTGGTTGTGGTTTTCTATGAAATTTTTAATTAAAATATTAAGAATGTAAAAATGTCTCCTTTTTTTGTGGAAATATCATTATAAAGAAAGTACTTAATAATACAATTTATTTGAGGGAAAATTCTTTAAGATCCTTAATTATAAGGTTTGTAATTTCTCTATCTTTATCTTTATAATCTTAAAACGGCTTTAGTTGTTGATGTGTGTGAAACTAAAATAGTCTTAAAATTTGAATCATAAATATGAACTTGAATTTTCAAACATTTATTATGTAAAAACATAACTTATTTAGTGTTTATAGTAAGTTTTTTGTTTCTTTTATTTCTTTTAAGTAATAATAGTATTACATGAATAATATGGTTGCCTCTTCAGCTTTCTTATTTTATCATTTTAATAATAAGGTTTTTGTTTTTTCTTGCACAAAATTGTTTTGGAATTTAAGTTTAAATAGTTTAAGTACTTTAAGTTTACGACTTTAAGTTAAGTATTTTAAGTTTGAAATTTAATATTATTCTCTTTTTTTCTTATAGTTTTGTTTGTGAGGATTTCAGTGACATATTGTCTATCATATATACGTTAGAGGTATGTGTTTAATTAGTTTAATTAGTTTACGGGGGAACCCTGACTCTTTAAAGCTTTATAGGGGAGTCCTGATTCTTAATTTTTTGTTTGGTTTTATATGTGTTGCCCGTTTGAGTAGCCTGTGTGCTTAGAAATTGTCCATGACACAGAGGAAACTCTACAAAAAAAATTTCAATCTTATAAAAAACTTAGAATTTTTATTAATGACTTAACGTTAATTTTAAATGAAACAAGAAGTTGAAACTTTTTAATCTTTTAAGGGAAACTTTATTAAGATTATAAACCCTAAACCCTAAACCTTAAACACTAAACCCTAAAACCTAAACCCTAAATCCTAAAACCTTAAACCCTAAAATCTAAAATCGAAACACTAAAACCCTTGTTTATAAATTTATAAATGATTATAACCTATATCTTCTTGTGAAGACTATAAGATTACATAAAACTTTTACGTACATCTAAAATTTAAACTTTATAATCGTAACTTAGAAGTTATGGAACTAACAATTCTTTCTTCTAATCATTCTTAGAATATATGGAGAATATACTAGATTGTAGTTATATTATCTATAACTAATTCTATCCTCCTTATTTATATTACAAGTTCGATACCAGAGGACGTAGGAGAAAGGATCAACAAATCTTCACATAGTAGGAGACAGTGTCTATGACCGAGGCAGATCCATAGCTCCCGCATAGCAGGGTCCGTTAACTCCGGTACAACAGGATCCACAAATATGTATGGATCAAGATCTACCGACAAAGACACAGATATCAACTTGAGAACATGCTCCTAGCTAATCCTCTACATCGATTACATAGCTGTCATCTTCTACAGCTCCTTTTACAGATCTTGAAGCCTGGAAGCTGCCTCTCGATGATAATCGGCAGTTATTGACCTTGAATGTATATCGATAAGTTCAATAAACATAAAAAACATATCCTTATAATTATATAAACTATAATTGCAAAATGTATATGCTAACATTAATATGTACAAACTCCATCCATCTTCAAGAGCCGCAACCTATATCTCAGCTATTATCGAAGAGCTGTTCTTGCCCTTACCACCGTTGGTTTGAGGTCCTGCCGAATGTCCGCGACATGTGGTGGGGAGAGTTTCAGGTAAATGAATCCAATATTGTAGCTGTTTTACTTTGTTTTAATACTTTTACAAGTCTTTAATACTTATAATATTTTAGATTTTTCTTTTCTAATCTTATATTGGTTATACTTATATCTACAAATATTATTTTTTAATGTTTTGAAATGTCATTGAAATTTCAGAAATGATGCATATGGGACCCGAAATTATCCATGACCAAGATGAGGCATACATGGGAGGTCAAGGTCAGCAACCGGATGAGACATTTGCTTGGCGATGCTTGGGCAGCTAGAAAGAGGCCCGTTTGGATTCTTGAGACGTCCTAGAAGCAGATGATAAAGTATTGGGAGAATCTCGAGTACAAAGCGTGAGGGACAGGGTCAGGGAGTGGGGAAGCACACAAGTGGTTCTATATCTTTCCCAGAGCATCAATTGAAGAGGGTAAGAACTGATGTTTGATTTTATTATTTTATTCTGTTACTTCATTATAACGTAATTAATAACTGCGTTTTTTTGCAACAAGTGGATTCAACGAAGAGGTTCTCCAAGAGTAGACACTTGGAGGAGCTCCACAAGTATCAGACCCGAGATAAATAGAGCCAGTATGTGGATTTCTATTCAGAGGAGTTTTGAGTAAGTTAGTTAAATTTATAACTTAAGTATATATAATGTTTTATAACTTATAACTTTAAATTTTATGTCATATTTTATAACTTATTAACCAACTAACATTTCATATTGTAGACGAAATTTCACGAGGCTGAAGAGAAGGCCAAGGAGGAAGTTGCAGCCATGGGTGCTCTTATGCCCGATAATCTCCAATTGATGGCTGCTATATATTGTGGATTGAGCCACGGTCAATTTTATAGAGCTGGTTCAGAGGCAGCTCATCTAAGAGCCGAAAGCAGTCGAGCCGCATCTGGATTGCTTTCTTGTTGTTTGAAAGTGGAGTAGAGGATCATGAGACGGGTGAGTCTATTGTTTCCAATGTCTGAGTTGCCTTTCACGAGTACATAGGCGGTTTACCGAGCAGAGCCACTTGTCGTACACCCCTATGGCACCAATGATGGACATCATCCGAGTTGCTTTAGCTGTCGTTCAATCGACAACAGGAGCTGTGGGGACCTCAGACACGAGGGTATCTTCCTCTTCTCCCATTTCCCTCTCTATTGATGCCTCGAGCACTAACACTGTTGATCCTTCTCCCTTCCCTTTCCCGCCCTCTAGTGAAGTTAAGGATACTGAGGATGTTTGATACTTGTACATTTTTTATTTTTTATGGATATTTTAGTTTATGGATATTTTATTGGTTTGATGTTGTAGTTTATGGATATTTTATAGGTTTGATGTTTTATGTATATTTTCTTGTTTATGAATATATACTGCCGATGTTGTGTTTGTTTTACAAATTATATATATAAACCTTACTGATGGGATATGACGGCACGACTGTAGCAAAAAATTTCTTAAAAGACATAGAAACCGACAGCATTCTCCATTGGTATAATTCATCGGTCTTATTGACGGAACTAATATCGTCGGCCATGTCGTTGGTAAAGTTTAGCGATGTTTCGTCAAAACGATCATCGATATTTGTTTCTGACAAAAGAATGCCATCAACTACTGACAAACCACAGAAAAAATTTCTGTCGGTAGTGGGTTTTTCAAGTTGAAGGTCTTTATTTTAGTGAAATCTTTTCTCCCGTTGTGAAATATAAAATAATTAGGATAATGCTAGCAGTTGTTGCATTATTTGATCTTGAACTTGAATAGTTATATGTTAAAACTGTTTTCTTATAATGTAAGTTGGAAGAAGCCATTTACATGCATCAACCTCCTAGTTTTGAGGTTAAAGGTAAGGAAAACATGGCTTGTGTTTTAAAAAATTCTTTGTATGGAATCAAAAAATAACCTAGACATTGGTACAAAATTTTTGGTTCGTTTATGATTAAATATGTTTTATTAAAAGCAACTATGCACGGTAGCTGCCTTTATTTTTGTGGTAATAATGTTGACAATGCTGTTTACCTTCTGCTTAATGTTGATGATATCTCACTGCTTGCATACGTATAGAAAAGATTGTGAATTTGAAATCCTTAGTAAAATATGAATTTGATACGAAATATTTATGTTTGGCTTCAAGAATTCTTCGCATGACCATTGATAGGGATAGTGCTGGTAACTCTTTTTTATATCCAAAAAATCATTCATAAAGAAAATTCTTTCCAAAATTTCTATGGATATGTGTAAGCCCGTTTGTACCCTCTTGCTAGTCACTTTAAGCTCTCTTATAAAACCTGATGTGAATTGGGATGCGACAAGTTAATGAGTTGACTTATGATTTAATCCACTAGAGCAAGGAAAAGAAGAGCAAGGCATTTGATGAAAGCTTGACTAAGGAATGGTTGTTTTGATTGAAGAAAATCCATGAAGATAATAATGAAGGCTTAAAAGATGAAAGACAACTTTTCAAGTTTCTCATAGTCTATACCATAAGCAAGGGGAGAAATTTGGATGTGAAAAGGATAAAGTCATATGAAGAATTTGACCTACCACCGATGGTAGGCCCTGCACCTATTGTCACTAGTAGGTTTCTTGACGGACAAGGCTGTGAAGACCACACCCTACCACGTGCGATAGGTTGCACTCTATCGTTGCCGTTAGGGTCCTGGTGGACTTGGACATATGCGATGTTTAGACCTATTTTTATTGTTTGAACTTTATTTCCAAATAATGATTCAGGGTCTAATGGGTATTTTATAGCTCTTCATCAATGTACAAGTTAGGTTTAAGCCTTGGCCTATAAATGCTCATTTATAGGCTCATTGGTAACAACATTGATATTTTGCTAAAAATTGAGAGAGGATTCTCCATTGTTTCTAGGGTTCTTCAACCTTCCTAGTTAGCTTGCTAAGGGTTTGCTTCCTTAGTTTTGTGAACAATTGATTGCTTAGATTGTGGAATCTATGGAAATCAATTGATCATCCAATTCCTTCTTTGATTAGTTGAGTTCTTGTTCTTAGAATTGATTAAACCTAGGTCTTTCAGTTTGTGTAGTTTGAGTTTTGAGGCCATAGTTCCGTCAAGGTTCTTTCTATCAAATTGAGAATGAGTTTGCCTCTCAATATTAGGTTTACAAGGCTTAGATCCTTAGAGGTTTTCTATTGGTATATTAAATTACAAAATCCTCAATAGAGTTTCCTTACCAAAGGAGGTGATCTTGGGAAGGTGTTGAATCAAATCTACAATCAATTAAAGATTCACATAAAATTGGTAATAGAGAAACGTCCAAATGAAGGTCAATTTGTGTTGTAAGTTGTTTTAATTCGCTTGAAAAAAGAAGCAGATGATCAAACAAAATTCCATGAAGATTATCCAATATTATTATAGACAATTAATTGAAAAAAATCAAACAATTAGTTGGGAATTTTTTTATGTTTTGTGATGGATATATTCTCCTTTGAGTTAGAGTTCAATTAACATAATATTTACTCAATTTGGAGTTCAATTGATTGATCAATTTGATTGAAACTTGATATGCGTTTTGGAGTCTCGGTTGCAGAAAAATTGTGAACTAATCCTAGCATATCGTATGTTATACAGATTCAATTTGAATGAAATTTGAGCCTACAGTCATCCTCGTTGATAATGGATTTGCCAGAGGCATCTGGCTTTTATGTGACGAGCATAGGGTGGACCTGGAGGTCGTCGGGATACTAAAATGGCTCTCACTGACACCATTTACGAGAAGTTGAGCTCTTGCCCTTCCCCCTCGTAGGCTTGCTCTTTTCCCTCGTGAGCAGCTTCCCGTCCTCGCTTCGTGTCGAAGCACTAAAACAAAAGGACCGGGAAATACGGCGGCATAGGAAACTGAAACTCGATCGGAATACGGATAACGTCAGAAAGGACATCGTTAAGACAAATCAAAGAAAGAGTGGGTAACTATGGAATACATGGAATCTCGCCGAAAGATTTAAGCTGCATTTTGGTTTGATTTTTGGCAGCGAGCGAAGTGTGTAACTGAGTATTGGACTCTCTATCATTAAAATAATTGCTGTCAGCATCTCTTACTGGATTCTACTTCTTTGCTAGGATACAAGTCTTCTGTAGTCCCTGTGCCTTGGCCCTTGATCAGATAAAGCTGCCTGTCCTATGACCCACAACTAAAAATGAGCCGCAGAGCAACTCTCAATGAGGACATTGAGACTGTTTGAAAAAAATCTTTTTTGGCTTAATCCGCTCAACCGGATCAGGGGCAGACGTCGAACCATAAGGGGCAATGGCAGCAGCAGAATCAAAAAACGCATTACGCCACATGTGCAGCCTCGACAGCCACACAACTTACATAACACAAGCAGTTAGGCGAACTCTCGAGAAAGCATTGGTTTGTAAGTCAGGAATCTTCCTAAATTGGTTTCACTTGATTTGGACTCGTATTTACGAAGTTACTATCGTTTTAGTAATAGGGTATCATCATCCCCTGTTTTCTGGGAAAATTTTCTTATTGCTCTTGTTTTCTTTTTTTAGCTCATTAGTTTTGAATTGCTTTGATTTTGACTTCTAAATGTTTTCTTGTATGTTCCTATTCGTTTTTTATGATGAACTAATTTTGTTGGCTCTTTTCCATGGATTAAATTCTTTGAAATTCTTACACCTCAAGTGTTTGAAACTTTGGCTCTTTGAACACTTATATCCAACTAAGTGCATTGATTGGTTATACTTGCTTGGGTTGTTACTCTTGGTTGAATTGGTTAAGAGGTTTGAAGAATCTTACAGAGACTTATTGTTGAGTGTTTGGAAACGATAAGAAGGTGAGTCTATTGTGATAAAAGCCAACAAGAGAGTTAAACAGGAGCGAATTAAGTGAACATCAAAGAGAGTAAACACTTAGGGAGTGATTGGGAAGTCATTTTCTTGTTTTCTAATCTTTTTGTGCAGGTTAAAACAATAAATAAATGGAGTATAATTAGTCAAATCCATCATGGGAAATGATGGAGGCAAAGAGCAAACTAGAGGATCATCAATCTAAGCTTGCAAGGAATATGCATAATTTCCATCATGGTGCTGGCAATGGAGTCAATGCCTTTGGTGAGAACAACCATGGAAATAGAAGCTTCACTCCTAAAAGACATAATGGAGTTGGTAACTTCTCTTCTTGTACTAAATCTTATGGTCGTACTTCTTATAATGATTAGAGGATTATGAAGAGATACTGCTAAATATGATTATTATGAGCATAGTCCTTGTGATTGTTATGAAGAGTATCATCATAGTTATGGTGCAGAAGTTTACTTTGAGAGCTTACATGATGAAAATGTCTATGGGAGAAAAATCAAAGTGAGCATGTAGTCCATCTCAAATGCCTTGAGGAAGGCAAAGTTGTCAATATTGTTTATGGTAGTAGTTGCGTTAATGTGGCTAGTACTTATCTTTTGGAAAAGTTGAATTTGCCTCTTCTTGAACATCCTAAGCTTTACATATGCAAAAATTCAAATGATAGTGATGAGACTAAAGCACTAAGCACATGTAGGTGTCTATCTCTAACGGAATATATGAAGATGATGTGTTATGTAATGTAGCACCCATGGAAGCAGGTCATTTATTGTTTGAAAGTCCTTGGATAAATGATAAGGAAGCTATATACAATGGGGACAATAATTTTTACAACTTCACCAAAGATGGCAATAGATTCATTCTAAATTCTTTGACGCCTCACAAAATTTATGAATAGCAAAAGAAGTTAAAAGAAAGGGTAAGAATTTTGAGCATGAGGAAAAGGAAAAGAGCATTATAAAGGCTAAAAGATGTGGAGAAAAACCACTTTCCATGGCAGGTAAAAATCATGAAACCATCAATGGTTGAAGAATTTTCAAAAGTAAATGAGCTTCCACAAGCTACAAAAGAAGTTGAAGACAGTGTTATACTACATGTTAAGGAAGAGATATCTAATGTGGAACATTGTGATGTCATGAGAGACATGAACATAGAAAAAGAGAGCATCGAGATTAAAAAAAAAGAAAGAGTGAAAAACAAAGAGAGATTATTTGAGAGATCATGTATCTTTGATTCCATATCTATCTTTTCAAAAAGAGAGTGAACTATTAGAGTGCTCAAAAGAGAAAGAAAGTGACCTTGAGAAAAATGAGAGAGTAAAAGAAAATGAGTGCTTGATTGCAAAACTAGAGAGTGAAGAAGAAGAGCAAAGAGGAAACGAGATAGTTGTACTTGAAAAGAGTGAGGAGTGAATTTTTATGCTAATGGAACTAACTCTTTCTTTGCTAGTGATTTTTTTGTATGTAGAATTTCGAAGACTCAAGCAAGGATGAAGATGGAAAGCTTGCTGACAAGTCTATCAACACCATAAGTTTCTTTCCTTCTAATTCTACTTGAGCTTTGAGATTTATTTTAAGGAAATTAAGTTGTTCTCACTTGTTTTCATGGAAAATGGATATGAATTTTACTTTCTCAACTCTCTTGGAGCTTTGTTGGAAAAGAAGCATTTCATAGAGTTTAGTTCCATATCTTGTGAAATTCCTCGAGTTGATGATTACCATTCAATATTGCTAATTATGCTTCTTGTGTTCTAGCAGTTGAAGGCATAGGAATGTGCATGGAGAAAGAACTTGGAACTATTCTTGAAGAATTACCAATAAACTTATCTCTTAAAACCCTTCTCTAATGTGTTATGAAGTTTATTTTGTAAAATTAAAGTTGTTCCTAGAGTCTTATCTTTCTCATGTGAGCATAATTGGAGACCTTTGTGCTATTTCTTTTGGTGATGGTCTCTTTCTTGTTGTGCCTTATGTGTATAAAATGTCTTTCTTGCCATATTTGTCTTGAGAATTCATTGATGCATAGTGGTGCTAAATTTCATCCTTCTTGTTATTGCTTTGGTATGTTGGAAAATACTTTCCTTGTTGATCATAACATTGTTCATTTTGAGCTTGATTGTGCTTTATTTAACATTTTACATGATAAGTATTTAGGAAAGTTTATTAAGGAAGTTGATTATGTGATTCCTTGATGCTTTCAAGAAAAATCTTGATGAAGTTATTCCTTTAAACCAATGTCTTCATTTGAATGATCAATTTGAGTTTTCTTAAGAAAAGCAGAGGCTTTCAAGTGTTGTTAAATCTTTGAACTTGTCGTTTAAAAATACCTTTGGATTCAAATTCTACCAATTACATTTCAAGGATTTCTTGTTAAAAGGTTTTGGAATCATGATAGCGGTAGGAGTTGAACAAATCTTTGGAGATTTTGTTGTTGGGCCTCTTTACTACCATAAACCATTCAAGGAGTGGTTTTTGAAGAACATCTCACTTGTATTGTTTTAGAAGCGATCTTGTGCATTAACTTTGAAATATGAATTTGAAGCTACATTCTTTTATCATCTAGATAAAATGGTTTCAAAGGGGAACGTAGATCACCTTGGAATTTTGGAAGAGGTAACTCTGAATCTTGGCCATATGGACAGTATATTCTTTTGAATACGCCTAGAGAACCTTGTGTTGATATATCTATGGAGTTTATACTTGGATTACTTTGGTTGTATAAAGGCGTAGATTCTATATTTGTTGTGGTTTATTTGGATGATATTTTGATTGATAGCAAAACTTATGCATATCATTTGCATCATTTTAATCAAGTTTTGTTTGTTTTTGAATGAGAAACTGTATGTTAACCTTAGAAAACATGAGTTTTGTGTGGAAATCGGTACTTTCCTAGGTTATGTAGTGAGTTTTCAAGGTTTCCAAGTGGATACAAATATGGTGCAAGCAATCAAAGATTGGCTTACTTCCAAGAGTCTATTTGAAGAGAGAAGATTCCATTGTTTTGCAAGCTTCTATAGGAAATTGATCAAGGATTTTAGCACCATTGCTAGTCTCTTAACGGATGTAACCAAGAAGATGACTGGATTCACATGGGAAACTTGTTCATCTCATTTTAAGTTTGCTTACAATAAAGCTTATAATTCTACTACTCTTTATTCTTCTTTCAAAGTTGATTATGGTTTCAAACTTCCAATTTTTTTATTTGCTTTCTCTATATATAGATCATGCTTTGGGTAAAAGAAGACGATAAAGTTTGTCAGGCATATCTATTACAAGAATCATAAAGATATTGATGTCAATAAAAAGAAGTTTGAAGGAAAATGATTAGTCTTTGATCCTGGAGGTTGGGGTTGGTGCCACTTCAGAAATGAACGATTTCCTTCTCATCACAAGTCTAAGCTTGATGCCCGTGGCAATGAGCCTTTGCAAATTCTTGAATGCTTCAATGTGTCTATAATTGATCTTTCGGTTGAATTTCATGTTAGTGCTACCTTCAAATGTTTTCATACGTTTTTGTTTGACGTAGGTGAAGATTAAAGGACGAATCTTTTGAAAGGAGGGGCGAATGATATGAACTGGGATACTACAAGCTAATGAGTTGACTTATAATTTAATCCACTGGAGCAAAGACAAGAAGAGCAAGCCATTTGATGAAAGCTGGACTAAGGAATGGATGTTTTGATTTAAGAAAATCGATGAAGAACAATAATGAAGGCTTAAAGGATGAAAGAGAACCTTCCAAGTTGCTCATAATCTACCCCATAAGAAAGGATTATTCAAGAAAGCAATTTAGATGTGAAAAGGACCAAGTCTTGTGAAGAATCGGACATATAGCCGACGGCAGGCCCTGCACGTACTGTTGCCGGCAGGCTTCTGGACAGATAGAGCTGTGAAGACCACACCCTACTGGGTCCAATAGGTTGAACCCTACCTTCACCAATAGGGTCTTGGCGGACTTGGACCTATGTGATGTTTAGGCTAGTTTTTATTATTTGATCTTTATTTCCAGCTAAGGGTCTAATGGGTATTTTAGAGCCCTTAATCAATAAAAAAGTTAGGTTTAAGCCTTGACCTATAGATACCCATTTATAGGCAGGCTCATTTGTAACAACATTGATATTTTGCTGAAAATTGAGAGAGGATTCTCCATAGTTTCTAGGGTTCTTCAACCCTTCTTAGTTAGCTTGCTAAAGTTTTACTTCTTAGTTTTATAAACAATTGATTGCTTTGATTGTGTAATCAATGGAAATCAATTGATCATCCAATTCGTTCTTTGATTAGTTCTAAGAGTTCTTGTTCTTAGAATTAATTAAACCGAGGTCTTCTAGTTTTTGTAGTTGGGTTTTGAGGCCATAGTTTTCTCAAGGTTCTTTCTATCAAATTGGGAAGGGGTTTGCCTCTCAATATTGGGTGTATGAGGCTTAGATTCTCATAGGTTTTCTATTGGAGTGTTAAACTACAAAATCCTCAATAGAGGTTCTTCATTAATGGAGGTGATCTAGGGGAGGTGTTGAATCAAATCTAAAATCAATTGAAGTTTCGCATCAAAACCTGTCCTAAAAGTTATATTTAGAAGAAAACCATGGCAAACATACCTTATCAGATGGCTATAGATTCTTTGATGTGCTCCATGATTTCCACTAGACTAGATATAGCCTATTTTCTTAGTCTTCTTAGTTGATTTATGGCAAATCCTGGTAGGGACCAATGGCTGACCTTAAGAGATTATTAAGCTCCTTAAACGGAACTGTGAATAGAGGCCTACAGTATCATAACTGGACTAAATCCGTTGACTTAGTAGGTTCTGTGGATTCAGACTTTGCTGGTAACAAGGATTTTCAAAAAATCAACCACTTTTTATTTCTTCACCATTATTGCTAATTATGTTTTATGAATATCTGATATGATTCGTGTTGTGCAAGATTAAAATCTTTAATTAAACTTCACAAGGATCTTTGTCCTCAATAAGACTTCATTTTCTTCAACAATACTTACCCATAATTCACTCCAAACTATAAACAATGAATATGAAGAGGATCTTTTCTTCAAGTGCCAAAAGAACAATAGGACTGGTCACCCACTACCCAAATAGATCAAATGAAGAAGACCTAAGCTTCAGACAAATCACAAGGATGTGATTATCATAGACTTAAGAATTATGATCAAAATTAAAACCCTTGGATCACCCCAATCCAAGTATTCAATAAAATTAATCGAAGCAATGATCAAACCGTGGATGAAGTTCAAGGAGAAAGTCTCAAAACTTAAGAACCCTAAGAGAATACTCTGAATTTTAATATATTACCCAAGTTGATTAAAATGTAGGCTATAAATGTATATTTATAGTGTTTTGGCTAAAACCTACTTTGACTATTGACTTAAGACTCTAAAACACCAATTAAACCCTTAATTAACAATTGAAAATAGAGTTTAAACATTAAAAACCGTCCAAAACAACGCATTATTCAAAGCCACTAGGACCCTGCCGCAGATGGTAGGGTATACCCTACTACATGCGGTAGGTCTTCAGCCAACAAGTCGTGTTTGGACATAAGCCTACCTAGGACGCTAGGTACTGGGCCTATCGTCGACGATAGGCTCTATTTTTGCCTTTCCTTGATTAATTCCTCTCTGAATTACTCCATTAATTGCTTCAAGTCTAGGTATTGATCCATAAGCATCTTAGGATGATTTCCTTCATCTTTCAAGCCTTTATTCTAGCTCTTTAATCGGTTTGTCATGGTTTCTTTAGTGAAAGAAACTATTTCTTTAGCCAAGCTATCATCATATGCCTTGATCTCCTAGTTCTTGCTCTAGTAATTAGTCCATGAATAGACTCCGTAGCTTCTTGGTCATCCTGGTTCGTATCAAAACCATAGCTTCAACCTGTAGTTGCACTTTCAACTGCTGAAGCTGAGTATATTGCTGCAATTGAGGTTAGCAAGGAAGGCATTTGACTTGAAGGTCCTTTATCTGAATTGAACTTTGTTGTATTCTGAAGCTGTCATTTTTACTTATTGTCGAAGCTATTTGCATCTTTGTAAAAACCAAGTTTATCATGAATGTAGTAAGCATATAGATGTGAAGTATCATTGAATTCGAGATAATGTCACCAATGGCATTGTTGATGTTGACAAGACCAACACAACAGACAGTCCTACTGATTTTGGAACCAAAGTTGTGTGTACTGGCAAATTTGTCTTATGCAGAGATTTGCTTCATCTTGATGAAGCCTGACTCCTTGAGTCTTCTTGGATGGGTATTTATAAAATGTGTTCAAGGTGGAGTTCGTTGGCCCTTGGCCCAATATAGCACACATTTTATATTGGACCCTTCAATCCCAATGATGAATTAAGAACTTAGGCCTCACACTCTTTAGTTTCGTTGGGCTGATTATACGGCACCTGTACGATTTCCGGGTCGGTTCAACCCGCCCTGCCGCAGGTAGCTTATGGATGGATGTATATATTCTCACTTTCTGACATTTGTTGCACTAATCTCTCATTCTTTCTTCTCTCGGTTTGGTCGTCACCCTCTCTAAGGTTTTCGGCCTCTTTCTGCCTCTGGGATCTCTTATATTCTACTTCTCCTCTTGCATCGACATTGATGGTTGCTTTCTTGGGCTTGGTTCAATCTTCTGCTTGACTGGTACTTCGAGAACTATAGATATAGAGAGAGTTTGAGACATAGCTCTTGTGGTTTTGAGATTGTCTTTTTAGGGAAATCTTCTCTGAAAAATCTGTATGTTGGTACATAAAATTCAAGTTGGCTATTATAGTCTTAATCTTTGTAATAGATTAGGATTAATTTTTCATTTTGCCTTTCGATTTGGTTGTACCAGATAGGTATTTGTTATGGGTTCATCCTATAAGATTTGTAACAATTTTATATCTACGATTTTCATTTATATTCTTACCATGAAGAGTTGGCTACTATATTGGTACATCAAATTCAAGTTGGCTACTATAGTCTTAATCTTTGTAATAGATTAGGATTAATTTTTCATTTTGCCTTTCAATTTGGTTGTACCAGATAGGTATTTGTTATGGGTTCATCCTATAAGATTTGTAACAATTTTATATCTATGATTTTCATTTATATTCTTACCATGAAGAATATTTGACTTGATTAGGATTATTTTAGTTAGGTTATGTCACAAAACACATAATTTTGTCAAAATCAACTGTTAAAGAATTGAAAAAGAAATTTATGGGTAATTTGAAAAAGTGTAAATTATGGAAGGACATTTATAGTTATTTTCTCTGAGAATTTAGATTAAAAATGTTAGAATGCTAAAAAGGTATTTGAAGAAACTATATTAAAATATTTGAAGAAGTACTTCTTTGTAATTATTTTTTATTACAAGAGTGTCATCGGTAAACTAATTGTATAGAGCTCCCAAGATCCTAATTTTGGAAGACATTTTTATACGCAGATTTTTTCACCTTTTGATAAGTTAAAGATGTTTTTTTTCCACTTTCATTAGCCGCCATGCAAATGTGTTGGTGTATAATGTTTTTATTTCATCTACAAATTAACTATATTAGTCCCGCTCTGAGTTCTTTTATTTATCCTGCAATCCTTTTAAGACAACAGGTTTTTTGCAGGTCATTGTACTCTCTTTACTTTTCTAGAGTATTCTTACAATCTAAGGAAGTGTATGGGGGAGACTCTTCCTAAAAACTCCAAGTGCCTCTTTCGTGTGAGGATTTTGGTATGGAAAAGAAAATATATTTCTTTAGAAATGCTTTCTGCTAATTGGTTATGGAGGAAAATAATAAGGAAAAATGAAATGAGGAAATCAAATGGGGAACCTTCATTATAATATGTTTAAAGTGCTTTCCCTACAAAACATTAAGGAAAAGGAAAATAGAAAGGAAAAGATGAGACAAAGCACTACCATCTCCATTCTTTGTGTAACAACTAAGAACAACTTGGAACAATTTGGAAAAATTTTGCAGAATTGTGAAAAAATATTATTCCAATATGAAATTACAAGCAACTATGGCCACCACTATATATGCTATACAAAATTCTTAGAAAACAAGGTAACCTAAAATGTAACTATTATAAAAGAAATCTTGCTTAAATAGAAAACAAATAAATAGCTAAATCAATTACAATAAAATACATATTCATAGTGATTGCATTGAACATGTATATGCTAACTCTAACACTCCCCTGAAGTTGGAGTATTAAGATTTTGAATGCCTAACTTGCAAAGTAGATCATGAAAGAGGCAACATTCAAGGGCTTTACTGAAATTATCAGCAAGCTGCATCTAAGAAGAAACATAAGTGAGAGAAATTAATTTGTTTATAAATTTAACCCTAAAATAATATAATCGATCTTAATATATTTGGTAAGTTAATGAAAGACAAGATTGGTAGTAATATGTATGGCAACCTGACTATCACAGTGTAATCGCATGAGAGAAGGATGAAAAATTCCAAGATCTCGAGGTAAACGACGAAACTATTTCAATTCACAACAAGTGACCATCATGGCGTGATACTCCGCCTCAGCAGAATAGCGAGAAACAGTGGGTTATTTTTTAGCCTTCGAGGAAATAGCGAATCTCCCTAAAGATATGAATATATCCAGTAATATAACAATGGGATCAATGGACACCTAGCTGAGTCAACATCCCAATAAGCAGTGAGATGCAAAGAAAAGTTAGAACTCAAGAAAGTACAATGACCAGGAAAAGGTTTTAAATACCAAACAACACGCAAAACAACATATCCTAATGTTCTTGCCTCGGTTTTTGCATGAATTAGGCAAGAACATCAACAAAATAAGCAAGCTCGAGTCTTGTAATTGTTATATATATCAAATGAGTAGCCTATACAGTTCCGTAGGATATAAAATTCCCAAAAATATGGGCTAAATGATGGTTTTGTTCAATTGGTGTACAATAAGATTTGGCCTAGATAGGCCTGTTCCTGAGAAAACGTTCATAGTATAGTTTTCAACTAAGATATAATCTAGACTCATTTCAGGCTCTCAGTATTGTCCAAAAAATACTTGAGAGGACCAAGGCCCCACTACAAAAAATTCATCCTTTGATAGTGGTATTTACCGATGGCTATAGGTTCTATCAGTAACGTACCAACGAATCTCTGACTCATAATGGAAATTGATGGAAGTTTTATCAAATTAGCAGAAAGAAATGTGAAGGGGAAAGACATGCCAAAAGACAACTAAAGGTACCGATGACCAGTTCCATCGGTACCTGATGTTACTGACAGGCACTAGGGACAATGTTCGTAATATATGTATGGTGCTGGCAGTGTTACAGATGACAACACTGTTTGTGATGAATGTAACTAATAGTTGTTAGGTATGGAAACTCTCCCATCGGTGATGTGAATGGACAAAGGATTGTTCAATAATTTACATAAGAGCAACTAGAGAATTGAAGAAAGCATGGCTGAAGCTTCAAAATAAGGAATTTGGATACAAATTGAAGGCTTGGAAAAATTTACAAGACTTCCAAGGCATATTGAAGTCTTAATAACCTTAACGGAATCAAACTAAAAGCTCCCATCCTTCGTAGAAAACAAAAGAAGTAAGGAATTCAAGAAAACAGAGTCTACCATCGATGGTAAGTTCCCAATCTATCGTCCCCTGTAGCTCTCTAGACAAAAAGGAGAATTTGTAGATTACCTACCATCAATAGTAAGTTTACCCTACCGTCCGTGGTAGGTCTCGTGCTAATTTCTTTAAACAGATAATTTAGTTAATTTTTTATGAAATCTTAGTTTCTTACTTTCCAAGCTTGTAATTCACTTTTATTAGAAGGTTAACTAGGCATTTTTAATATTCATTAGGTTTTAAGAAGAGGTGTAGGCTTTCTCTATAAATACCTACTTATGCCTCCTCTTATAATTAACTTAAATGATGAATGATATATGAAATTTGAGAGTTTTCCCTTAGGGTTCTTAAGTTTTGAGGCTTTCTCCTTGAACTTCATCTAAGGTTTGACCATTCCTTATATTGGTTTTCTTGCATACTTGGATTGGGTTGATCCAAGTGTTCTGAATTTGATCTCAATTCCTAATTCTATTACAATCACATCCTTTTGATTTGTTCAGAGCCTAGGTCTTCTTTAATTGATCTAATTTTATGGTGAGTAACTAGCCCCATTGCTCTTTTATCAACTGGAGAAAAGATGCTCTTCATATACATTTATTCATAGTTTGGGTAAATTATTGGTAGGTGTTGTTGAGGGAGATCAAGTCCTATTGAAGGCAAAAGGTCTTTGGGAGGTCTAATTGAAGGTTTCTGTTCTTTGCACAACAAGATTCATATCAATCGATAATTTAATTTTGTTACCAATGGAGTTAGCTACGTGTAAACCATCGGTAACTTATAAATACTAGTTACCCACGGTCTTGTCGTCGGTAACTAAGTCCCTATTACCAAAACAGGCAAACCCTTCTCTGCCTCTCCCAAATTCATTTTACTGTTTGGAATCACAAAAATCTCTTGTGAAACCCTTCTCTCATGACATGTTGATGACCACCACCAACATTGACCCATCCTCCGGCACCGCTCCCACTGCAGCTACCAATTAGAGAGAACGGTACTCTTTCTCTCTCTCTCTCTCTCTCTCTCTCTCTCTCTCTTCTCTACTTTTTTCTTCTTTCATTTTCTTCTTCTTGTTGTTCTCTCTAAATGAATTCTAGTGATTGGAGCTCATCGGAATCCTTGGACAGATCGGAACTTAGGGGCTGACCAGAATTCCAGCTACTATAAGTATTTTGTTTAGAGTAACTTTGTGGTTAATTCTTTGGTTAGGTGGCTTAAGGGAAGAATAAATGGAGGATTTTGGGGTTTGTCTTTACATTTTTTTCTTGAAGATCATGTGGTGTATAATGATTTTGTGGCTCTTTATCGTGTATATATATATGGATTAATTTACAATCATTAGGGGATTTCACTTGTGATCTAAAAAAACTAATAGTATTTTCAAATATGGGAAGGATTATATAACCAGTTTCTTAAAAAAGAGTAACATTATTTTGTTAAAAAACTATTAGCACTAAACTTGTATTATATATGGATTATATACATGGTTCTTTTTTTTGGCTAAATAACTAATAATAAAATTGTTTTTGGTTTTAAATATCAAATGAACATTTTAGTGTAAAACTGTTAAAATTTAGTTATGCTTTATATAAATCGCATTATAGATGGTGTTGTGTGGTGAATGAGTAACTTTTGTTTTAAGTTTATGAATTATTATTCTACAATGATAAAAGCTACTTAATGAAATTTTTTTAAAAAAAAAGTGTATGAAGTGGATATTGAATATCTTATAAAACTATGAGCTTAATCTTTACCTTATTTCTTTTTGAGCTTCAATGAAAGAGGAAATGCAAAGTTTTTGGAATTCCGTTCTTCTATCTAAAGATTTACTATGAAAAGATGAAGATGTATATGGAAAGCTAGATGTAAAACCTCGTGTTTTTTTCCTTTGTTTTTCAAAAAGAATTTTCTTACTATGGAATTCCTTGCCCATGAATCTCCCTATTCAAAAGCTTCTTGCATTCTCCTTATTAGTCTACAGATGGGAATTCTACATTCTTACACATCTATGCTTATTTCTTGAGTTTGGTGAAAATTTAACATTTCCTTGATCTCTCTCTTAACAAAGTGTAGATTTAAGTTTAAGTAGTTAAATTACGTCATATTTACGACTTTAAGTTAAGTAGTTTAAGTTTAAGTTTAAAATTTAATATCATTCTTTTTTTTCTTATATTTTTGTTTTTGAGCATTTTGGTGGCATATATATATACACACACACACATATATATATATATATATCTCTCCATCATATACACGGTATAGGTATATTCTATTACGAGCCCCGAATCTTTAATTTATATATATAGTTTTACGAGAGAGTGTCGACTCTTTAATTTTTATTTTAGGGTGTTTGTTGCTTGTTTGAGTGGCATGTATGCATGGAAAATGTCCATAATACAAGAGAAACTTTGTTGAAAATCTATAATCTTATAAAAAACTTATATTTTAAGTTGTTGTATATACCTCCTAGAACCTTAAGTTAGTTTTATTTAAAAAATCGTTCTAATTAATCCATTAAACTTATTAATTGGATCTAACTTTAGTGTCTCATAATCCTTATGTCTAGGCGAAGACCCTCCTATTCAACTTAACCATTTAGCAAAGAATTACTTCTAACTCTAACTAGATTATGAACGAATTATAGATTATAGTGATTAATTAATGATTAAAAACCATAATTAGTATGTCTACTCAATTACCAATTCCTATTATTCAATTAATGCCCTAGATTAACACCTTCCTTTTTCAATTCCAATTAATCTTGTAAAATTACCAATCACACATAAACCAATAAACAATCACAAGAATTGAAAAACAACCAAACAAATATTTAATAATCAAAACAAGAAATTCAAATAAAAAATTAACCAAGAATTCTAACGCTCATCCCCATTAAAACACAAATAAAATTAGCCACCAAATATATTTCTAAAACATAAATTCATAGACAATTCTTGAAATAGAACGAGTTTAGGAAAGAAAATGAAGAATCCACAATTCTGGTGAATGCCCAAGCTTATCGTTGGAGTTTCTTGAAGAAGCTCCAAAATTGTACCAGAATTGGGTCTTCCAATCTTTTTACAAAATATGGATAATGGAACTAAAACCTAAGCTAATCAAATTAACATATCTAATGGGGTTATATAGAGAAAAATCTCTCCAAATCCTACTCTACAATTACCCTAAATCTTTTCTAGAATGATTTTGAATTAAATTACAATAGGGAAACAAAAACAAGAGTCAATAAGAAATTAAAACAGAAAATTATAATTTAATCCCTCTGCACGACTCTTCAGATAAGAAATTCCATCTTTCCGGATCAGAAGAGCTTCTAGATAAAACTTCTTGATTTAGCTCACCACATCCGAAACTTAATAGTAACTATCAGGATCCGGATAGTCCATATTTTCAGCATTTTCCTATTTTAAATTCTCTTCTCTGTTTTCTTCATTTTTTTTGCTAAAAGTCCTTCATTTTGATTCGTTTCAATAAATTTTCATTCCAAAGGCACCTATAACAATAAGAGAAGAGATGGAGTTCGATAGTCCATTTTATTAACAATTATCTTAAAAACCAATAGAAAACACTAACAGATAAAAATGTAAAAAGAGACATCAAACTCCCCCACACTTAAGCTTTGATTGTCCTCAAGCAAAGGGCTAAAACCAACCAAGAAAAAGAAAATGAAAACTAACTAGCCACTTTCGTAAGACTAACGATTGCACTTAGCATGGGCAATAAGCCCTTTAAACCCCTAAGTTACTCAAAGAGAACAATTAAGTTCTCATAAGGGTTAGTAGACGACACATCCAAAAAGTCACAAAGCAAACTCTTAAAACTTTAGAAAACAAACGAACAGAAAGAACAAAGAATTGGCACTTTCATACATAGCCAAGAGTTACAGAACTGCCAAACAACATTAAGGCACAATTCCTAAGCCAACCACACATCCAACATTCTGTTCTAGCACATATGAATTAGTAGTTTTTGTGTGTGTGCATACTTACGTTTAGTTCAAAAATATGCAAAAAATGTCAAGAAATTATCTTGAAAGTTCTAACACCTTTATTATATTTAACCCTAAAAAAATAGAATCGATTTATTATATTTTGTATGCTTTATATGCTTGAACGTTCTAACACCTTTCTACTCCAAGTTCTAGCTAAAGTCACCCCTAGATTAGATAGGACTTTCAAGCTTGTACGTTAGGCTAAGGACATAAGTGGTTATCAAATGACGGTAGAGGAAAAAAAAGAGAATGTGAATATGAGCTAATGCAACTGAAAGGGAAGAAACTCAAAGTTATCTATAACCTTTAAGCCTCTTTCACTGAAATATCACGAAACACTCTACCTTTCATTCAAAACCTACAAATTATAATAAAAAATTTCTAATCACTCCTCAAAAGTTCAAACTTGAGGAAGTATATATGTGAGGAAAAGGACGGATAAGCGATATTCTAAGAGATAAAAAGGCTGATACCTTTTCATTTGAACTTATATCTTTTTCTCTCTCTTCTTTTTCTTTTTTTCACTATTTTTTTATCCCCAATTTTTCTCTTTTTCAACAAATGATTGATAGGAACAAGTTCTCGCACAAAAGGTTTTCTTTTCTCAACATGTTTTTTGAATAGTAAATCACTCATTTGTTTCTTTTCTTTCATTTGATTGCTTTGTCACATAAGTTTTCCAAAACACATTTTTTTCTTTTCTCACTCTTTCCCCCACACTTATTTGTGATACTCACTCAAAACGATTCAAAGGTATAGAACATTAGATCATCGACTGAGGGTTTATATTTAAATGTGAGCTTAAAGACAAAGAAAAAACAGAGTGACTCCCTTGGCATGAAACTTAAACGGGGTACTAGGGATTTAGCATTAATAGGGTAGGCAAGAAAGGCTCAAACAGATCGAAGAAGGCCTGAGACTATCATAATCGGGGTTAACCTAAACTAGACTTTTCGTTTCAAGGTGCAGAAAAACAAGTTCTATAATGATGCTTGAAAACCAATCATATTAGGAAATTTCACTATATTCTCAAAGCATATTTCTACTCACAAACAAAGCATTGTATATATAAACCATCAATTCATAAGGCATAGAGAAAAAGAGAATGTTCAGTTAAACTAAGTACTGTGCCTATTCCAAGTTTCAACAAGTCAAACGCACCTCTTTTCATACATTTCTAGTGACAATAAGTAAAAGGAAAATCTTTTTGGATTTTTTCAAGACTGGAAAAAAATGATTATTTACTAAGTTTAAACAAAAAAAATAAAACAATTTTTTTGAGAGTTTTTTTAAAAAATTTTCATTTTTTTGGAATTTTCAATTTTTTGGACTTTCTATAAAAGCAAATTAAAAAAATAAACAACGTAAACAAAACTAAACCAACTGAGAAAAATAAACAAGCAAAACACCCACCGATACTTAAACCCACACTGCCCTCAACGTGGGAGTAAACAAAACTAAAACGAAGAGCTAGAAAACATATGATATAAAACAATAAAAACTATGAAACTAACAAAAATAACAAATAAAGGGAAATAGAAAGTGCATAAAAAACAAATAAATAAAAAAATAAGAAAATAAAGTGCGCAGGAAAAGTTTGGGTCAGCTATTCTAGCACGTTTGGATGAAGAAATGGCTGCTTTACAAGACATAGTGATGATGGAAGGAATAAAGTGTGATGGCAAGGCAAAGGGGACGCAATAACGCCTCCAATAAAAAAAGACACTAAAAAACCACGGGCAACAACTAACACAATTGAAGACAAAACGAGAAAAATTAGAGAATAAAAAGAGGTGTAACAAAAAATTTTCTACAGCTTAAAACAGCAAGAACACTTATAAAACAATGCTTCGACACAACGTAGCCAATGTGTGTGTAGTGCATAGTTTATGCAATAACGAAACAAGCTGCACCCTAAAACAAATAAGACAAGTAAAAGCAATGAAGCAATCGATGAAAACACCAATATGAGCACGTAAGCAACAAAAATTGGAACTTAACAATCACGTAGGCAGTTTATACAAATGACAGCGAGCAATTTAACGAGAACTAATGCTAAAAAAAATATATTTGAATAACTTAGCCTTGGTTCGTGTTAAACGAAATGCCGCCACTGGAATTTGATTCTGCCGAAGTTGTCAAAATTCTACTTGTCGCTGCCTTGTTTGAAATTAAGTTACTGCTACTGTTCACTGGTTCTACTACTGCCAGAATCATTTGATCACGCCGTTGGTGTTTGAACAGAAGGAAAACCGAAGGTTGAGAAATTGGGTGAGCATGAGAGACGGGGGAGAAAAAAAGAAGAAGAATAAGAAAAAGAAAAGAAAGAGAAGAAAAAGAAGAAAATGAGGGATGGTGGTTGTGATGGAAGGGAAGAGAGTCTCGGTATTGAGGATGTTTTGAGGGAGAAGGGACTTAGAGTTAGGGATTTGAAAATTGGGGATGAAGAGGATGTGGGGGTATAATTTCGGCGAGATGGATGGCTAATTTAGATGAAAATCAGGTCGACCTGCCATCATCCCAACTTGCAATTGACTTAAATCCCCAGAACTGCATTGAATTTTTACTTTTCGGATTTGGACAGTGGGGCTTCCTGAATCCGAAAGCTTTCTAAATAGATTATTTGTTGGCTCATGATGCTTTCCAGTCCCAAAAAGCCCTTTTTTTTTTTTTTTTTTTTTTTTTTTTTTTTTTTGGGAATTGCTAATTTTGTCTGTTTCCATCCGTTTTTCCAACTTTTCTGTTAGAATATTAAGAACTCTCCTACTCACATTACAACTGATTTTTTTTTTTTAAAAAGGAAACGACATAAGGAAAAGAAAGTTAAAAGTATAACACTAAAATATGTTACACTTAAGGGTACATGATTATACAAAAGATTGTGATACTCCATCCTAGGTGCTGTCGGCACCTCCCAGATCGTGAGAATCAAGAGATGTTTTGTCCCTTCCTTTTCCCTTTTGTCCTATTGACATCCATGTCATTAAACCTTTCTTCTTTTGTTTAGGAGTTTATTCTTCTTCTTACCTTTTAAATGCTTAGGGTTTTTATACGAGGAGACTTTTTCGCTTGCAATGAATAAGACACATCATGATTAGTGTTATTTATGTATAACAACATGCCATTATTATTATTAGAGGAGGGGGTTGGAGTTATCCTAGAATTTAGAAACTACTTCATTTGCCCCAACGCTCATGCTTAATTTCCCTCTGTCCATATCCGTTAAAGCTTTAGAAATATATAGAGAAGGTTGTCCTAATATTAAATTGAAACCTACATCCTCTTTCATATTGAGGATCATAAAGTCTACGGGAAAGACAAGGTCTTTCACCTTTACCAAAACGTCTTATAACTCCTCTAGGATGTGTTGTATTTTTATGTGCTAAACTTATGGAGATTCTAGTGGGCTTCGAGTTTCCTGGCCTAGGTCGACTAATGGTTTACCAACGGGAAAATTTCCTATCACGCAACGGAAAAAAAACCTCCCTTCATCATTTACTTTTCGTGGCAGCTTTTCCTTGTTGATTAGTATTGCTGAACATTCTTCACTCAAAGTTTATGTCGATGCTTTGTCTAATCTCCTTTCTTTTAAATATTTCCCTTAATGTGTGTACCTGTAAAAGCAAATCACAAAGAGGTAAGTTAATTTTCAATTGTTTAAAGATATCTACAAACTTCCTCATTTCATATTTGCTTCTATCACAATTAAAGGTCGCGTCGGCTAAAGGATCTTAGGCTTGTAAGCTTCAATATCCAACCCCTTATTTATCTTTCCTTGGTTTTCTAATACTTCTTGGTATGTGAGACATAAGTGTCTTAATCTCTTCTTTCTTGGAGCTTTTCTCTTGAGTTACCAGTAGTGTTTCCTTCTTAGGGGGCTCTTCATTGTAAATTGTCAAGATAGCATTTACATGTTCTCTCGGGTTTACCTCCATGTTACCCGAAAGAGCTCCTTGAGGTTTTTTAGAGACCAACTTAGTGATTTGGCCAATCTGAGTTTCCGAATTCCTTATGGAGGTATCTTGATTTTGCTTTCTTGCTTCAGTTGCACTCAGGAATTTGATAAGCATATCTATAAGATTGGACTTCTGTGCTGGATTCAAAGGAGGTGCATTATGTGGCAAAGACTGTTTAGGTGTGTGATTCTGAAATCCTAGAGGATTTTGAGGTGTTTGTTGCCATTGATTACTTCATGAAAAGTTAAGGTGGTTGCACTATCAAAGGTTATAGGTATAGGAATACAAATTAATTTCTTGCCTATTTCCTTGAATATAATCTACCTGTGCCACAGAAGTATCCATACTAGGGAACTCATTATTAGGGCACCCTCTATTATAGAAATCACAGAACATTGCTCGTTGTGGCCCTGTTTATGAATATATTAAATTTAATTCTCAAACTTCTTATTAATCATGGCGGCCAACCTTGCTTCCACAGATGCTAGTGCATCCACATTACGTACTCCCACTATTTTGCCTTTGCTTTGAACCTCTCCAAGTGCAATTATTCAAGTAAATTTGTCCAATTAGGTCATATACTTGTTGGGGCATCGGTAGATCCGCCAGCGAAAGCATCTGTTAGTTGCCTGGCTTCGAAGCTAACTCCAATAATAAAAGATTAGATTTGGATTCCAAAGTAGAAACCATGATGTGGGCAGTTCCTTATTAATTCTTTCTACCCTTCTCATACATTGTAGAAACTTTTCCCATCAACTTGTTTGAATGAGAGGATTTGATATGATTGAGGATCTTCAATGAAATTCAAATCTTTATGTCAATCTCCATAGGACTTTACCTTCTATAGGATTTGATCTTCTTTAACAACACCTACCCATAATTCAACCTAAAATATGAACATATGTATATGACGAGGATCTTTTCTTCAATTGCTAATCAAACAAAAGGACCTAATACCCCCTACCAAATTAGGCCAATTAAATAAGACCTAAGCTTTAGACAAATCACAAGTGTGTGATTATCATAGAATTAAGAATTGTGATCAATTTAAGAACCCTTGGGTCAATCCAATCCAAGTATTCATGTAAAATCAATCCAAGGAATGATCAAATCCTAGATGAAGCCTCAAGACTTAAGAACCCTAAGAGAATACTCTTAAATTTCATATACATTCATCTTCAACTTTATTACATGAGGAGGCATAAGTAGATATTTATAGAGAAAACCAACTCCTGTTCCTAAAACCTAATGAGTATTAAAAATACCTAATTAACCAACTAATAAAAGTTAATTACAAAGCTTTGACAAATAGAATACAAAATTAACTAAAATGTATAGCTAAATTGTCCATTTAAAGATAGTAGTACGAGACCTACCGTGGGCAATAGGGTGAACCTACCTTTGCCAGTAGATAGCCTTCCAATGCTCCTTTTCAACCACAAAGCTACCGCGTAGGTACAGAGCCTACCACCGGTATGCTCTGTTCTTCATCCTTCCTTGCTTCTTTCATCATCTATATAGGTCGGAAGCTTCTCGTTTTATTTCAGTGAGCGTCTTATGAATTTATGAGTCTTGGAGGTCCCGTAAAGTCTTCCAAGCCTTCCAATTAAACTCGAAATTCGTCAGTTGAAGCTTCAATCATTCTTTCATCAATTCTCTAGTTGTTCCTACGCAAATTGTTGAACAACCCTTTGTCGATTCATATCATACCCCCTCGCTTAAAAGGATTTGTCATCAAATCTTTTTCCTTTAAATATCAACAACAAGGCGGGCATCATTAGAATGACTTACAACAATATAAACATTGCTATGAATTTAACAAATAAAATCGAAGTACCATCTAAACAACAAAATAAGCAAGGATGCTAGAACTTCTTTGAATGGCCTATGATATGCAAATGTTGTATGATAAAAAAAGTTCAAAGCAAGATAGCTCAAATAAGGACTATGTAAGAAATATTCAAAGGTTACAAGACTCCTTCCACTAAAAGCATAAGGGAAAGTATAGAAAAATTGTAAATCGAACATAGTAACATCATTTTCCACAAAATCCTTAAAAGGCCGGTGAAATTGGAAACTCAAGTTTTCTAAATCTTTCAAAATAAAGAACATAAAGTTTTGTAGAAGTTTAAGTTTCCAAATACGAAGTGTTTCCTTCAAAAGTTTTAAAAAAGAACTTTAAATGAAGCTTTTTAGGAACAACTTTCTTGGTAATTCTTCAAAGAAAGATTGAAATCAACATCTTTAAAAGGAAGATGATAAAAAAGGCTTTTATCCTTTTTCAACTCAAAGAGTAAATCAGGAATATCAAGAGTTTGAAACATGACATCTTTAAAAAGATGATGGTAGTATAAGCTTAGATTCTCAATCTTTCTCAAAATTCCTTCATGGATTCTTGATAATATATTTTCGAAACTCTAGAACCACATTGATGATTACAGGAATTTTTAACCATAAGACATTCAAGAGCATAGACATCTTTAGTTAGAAACTTTCTTTTGAAAATCAAAAAATTGGCATCATTTGGTATATTTCCAAAGTAACTCTTCAAATGGCAAATGAAGATATCAAATCCTTTCTCTAAACATTTTCTCAATTGTTTGATCAAAAGCTCTAGACAAAGAAATTCAAGTTTAACACTTCCAATCCACCAATAATTCTCATAAAAATCTCTAGAAGTGCTAACTAGTTCTTTTGTTAAATCGTGTTTCCAAAAGATTAAGTTGAAAAAAAGATGGAAAAATAAAAAGTTTTGTTGCAAAGTCTTCCAAAATAGTTCCAAGAAACCTTTCAACAAAGAATAATCTTAGTTTATCATCAAAACATGAAGAACTTCAAACTCCTTTTTAAAAATCAACTCGTCCAAAAAGTCCTTGAAAGTTAGAGAATAAAGCAACATACCACCAAAGGCTTGATTCAAAAGTTTGACACAAGAAATCGTGTTTCGAACTAATAAATCATTCAAAATATCATCTTTGAAGAGAAAGCCAATAAAGAAAAAAGGATAAACAAGAAGTTCCTCGACAAGGCTTTTAAAGTTAGTTCAAAAACACCATTTTCAAATGTAGTTTCCACAAGATTACAAAGATGATCTTTAAGCACTTTTAAACTAGCATTCATTTTCTTTTCACTAAGTAACGAAATGAATTCCTTGAAATGAAAATGATAGAATCAAAATCCATGAATGTTTTCAATCAAAGCTTTCAAAAATTTATCAACTTTAAAAACCTTTTGCTCATCATAAGGATATTCAAATCAATGACTCATAAAGCACAAGAGTTGAATGGAAGGAAGAAACCCATTAAGAGTTATCATAGAAGCATAAAGGAAAGATAATTCATAATCATAATTCTCAACAAATTTCTTTTTAAGCTTAGCATTAAACACATCACTTAAAGCGCAAGAGAACCAACAAATTCTCTCATCATAACCAGTTTCAACAAAAGATTCAAATAGGATATGAATCTTACTCCACATACAGGCACAAGAAGACCAGAGAAAAGATTATCATATAACAACTCAAGGTCATGGTAAGATGGTTTAATACTAGCAACATTAACCAAAAGTTGTTTCTTAACTTAAGCACATAGAGAAGAGCTCTTAAACATATGATAAACATCAAGAGCTAGATCACAAGTGAAAGGATTTGTTAGTATATGCCCTAAGACTAATTGACTCACATTTATGATTTATGAAGCATGTATTTTTTAATTGTATTTTATGCTCTTGGTCATCAAGTATGTGACTTGATAGTAAAACCCTTATAGCTAATAAAATACTATTCTTATTTGTCCCTAGTTTATTACATCTTGTAAACTAGTGTGAAGTTGATTGATGGTCAAGTTTTACTGATCATGAATATGAGATATAAAATCAATTCATAAATACATATTGAGAATATTGTATTGGAAATGACCCAAAGTGAAGAAGAAATATTGCATGGGTTTAAGTTATAAGTATTTCTTCTTAGTTTTATATTTGGTGTCCTTTGACCTAATGTTTCTAATGTTTCTTGCATGGGGAGAAAATATGTTTTGACATAGTCAAACATCACTTTTAATTAGGTGATCATTATGACTATTGGTTGGCTTAATTTCTCGTCATGGCTTGAATATTGGAGATAGTGAAAGGGATTTGTCCCTCTCTTTTAGAGAGAGATATCCATGGGCCCCTTGATAAGGAAGACTGGAAAATATGCATGGCCATGCTCAAATAAGTATTAATAAGGTGTTATTAATATTATTTGTTGGAACAGTCTGCCTGGTGATCAAGTAAATGGTTAACTAAGTTTTATAAGGATGACTTGATCCATGCCTTATACTTAATTAGGATATCGTGTGACAAAAGGACTAAAAATTAAATCTGATGCTATGTTATTATTACATTTACTTAACTTGGGTAAGCATAATGTCTTGCTAGAGGCCGCTTATGTTTTGTGAATAAATGTTTAGGACATTTTTCATTCACTACCAATGTTAAGTGAACCTACAGGGTTACACGTATAGACGATCTTGTGAGCATAATGTCCACGTTCAATGAATCTAGATTGTGTCCAGATTCGTTGAACGTATACAAAAGGGGAATTATATTCCATATTGTATTTTCTGGTAAGTTAATAAGTAATTAATTTTATTTAATCGAATAAATGAAATTAATTACTTAATATTACTCATCCAACCGTAGGATGATTATCGGAATAGACAGACGAGATTAAACTGTCATTAGATGACAGTTACGGTTTTGATATTGACAGCTATAAAAGGTTATGTTAACCTTTTCTTGGTGGCCGTCCTTTATCTGATTAAAGAAAAATAAAATCCTAAACCCTCGAACGACGATATAGTATCTAACCTCCTCTCTCCGAAATACGACTGATTACCATATAGTCAGATCAGTTCTGAATAGCTTTCAGAACACAGAAGGGGCTAGCATCCCGATCGCTTGCAGAGGAGTTCGTCGCGTGGACACCAGTAGAGGGCGAAGCGTACAAAGCAGCGCCTCAACAACGAACAATCAAAACATTGAGGTAATTTCTATCTAATCGGTTTTTCTAGTATGTGCAGATCCTGTTGGTGGATTTTGGTAGTTTTATTTTACTTTGTTTTTGCCTACGGATTCCAACAGGATTAACCATCACATTTCCAACTAAAAGTCACATAAGAGGCATACAATTCTAAGAAGAACTTTAACTCCTCAAAAGAGAACTCATGGCATAAAAGAAAAGGGTTTAAAGAAAGGCTTATTGATGTGTTTTCATAGCCAATTCTAAGCTCCTTTCCATGCTTTCTCCTTTAGCTTTCATCCCACACTTTGTCTTTGTTCCACAAATTGTAGTTAAGAATTTCAAGAATTGAGATTGTATTCTATCACAGGAGAAAGAAAAAGAGCAATTATTAGATTCATTGATAATGAAACCACAAGACGAGAAAGATGTGGAAGGACGGAAGCTTATGGTTTTGTGGAGCTTGCAGCCAAGACTTCATTTTCCATGTTTTGAGCTTCAAATTTCCGCACACTTGGAGAAAACAAGAAAGGAAATGGTTATTGGAATTAGTAAACAAGTTCACCTCCTTACTAGAAAGTGAGTTTAATGGTTAACTAATGATGTGAATCTTCAGTTGCATGTAGATTTCATTCAACACCTTATCAACATCACCTCCTTTAATGAAGAACCTCTTTTGAGGATTTTGTAGTTTCAATACTCCAATGGAAAATCTATGAGGATCTAAGCCTCATAAACCTAACATTAAGAGGCAAAGCTCTTTCCTAATTTGATAGGAAGAACCTTGAGGAAACTAAGGCCTCCAAACCCCAACTACACAAACTAGAAGACGTAAGATCAATTTAATCCAATAACAAGAACTCTAACATTCAGTCAATGAAGGAATTAAAACGATCAATTGAATTCCAAAGATTCATCAACCTAAGGCAACCAATTGTTCACAACTAAGGACATTAACCCTTAGCAAGCTAACTAAGAAAGGATGAAAACAAAAGGATTCTCCCTCACATTTCAGCAAAATTTCAAGTTAGTTACAAATGGGCTTATAATTAGGTCTTTATAGGATAAGGCCGAAACCTAACCTATCTAGTGATTAATGGCTTCAAAGTACCAATTAAGCCCTTGATTTAAAGCTGGAAAAAAGTGCAAACAATAAAATCCCGCCAAAAGATTACAAAAAAATTTTGTTCCCAAATCCTACTGGCAATAGTAGTGTTCAACGTTCCGGACGTGGTAGGGTGTTGTCCACCAATTCTAGCCCGGCCAGAAGCCTACTGGCAATAGTAGGGGCAGAGTTTACCATCAGTGGTAGATCCAACAATTCCAAAAACTTAATCTTTTTTCACATATGAGCTACTTCCATGAATAATCCTTGTTTATGACATAGATGATGAGCAACTTGGAAGCTTGTCCATCATATTCAAAGCTCTCATTTGTCTTGATTTGTTCCATGAAAACATGACAAACTTGCATCCAAATCTTGGATCTTCATTTCCTTGCTCTAGTGCTTAGATCATGAATCAATCAATTAGCTTTGGTCAAACCGATTCACATCATCCACCCCTCTTTTGAAAAGATTCGTCCTTGAATCTTCACCTACATCAAGAAAAGACATATCAAAACATAGGGGTAGCATTGAGCTGAATTCAACCTGAAGATCAATTAGAAAGGCATTCAAGCTCTCAAGAATAGGCAAAGATTCATCAGAATGGGCATCAAGCTTAGGCTTTTGATGAGAAGGAATACGATCATTTCCAAAGTGACTCCAATCCCATCTGCCAGGATCAAAGATTGGCCATTTTCACTTAAACCTCTTGTTATTGATATCAATAGCATTAAGAGGCTTGTAATAGATATGCTTGACAAATTCCATCATCTTCTTTTCACCCAAGCTCAAAGCATGATCAATAGAATAAGGAATCAAATAGAGAGAAATTTGAGGTTTGAAACCATAATCAAATTCAAGAGAAAAATAAAGAATAATAGAATAATAAGATTGATTGGAAGCAAATGTAATAAGGAATAAACAAATTTGGCATATAAATCAAGTCTTCTTGGTTACATCTATCAAGAAGAATGAAATTTGTGAAACTATGGAAGCTTCTCTCTTCAAATGTACTCTTGAGAATAAGCCATTCTTGGATTGCTTGCACCATATTTGCACCCATTTGGAGACTTTGAAAATTGATTACATAACCTAGGAAAGTACCATGTTCCACGCAAAACTTACATTTTCCAAGGTTAACATATAGTTTCTAATTCCTCAAAACAAACAAATCTTGGTTAAGATGATCCAAATGATCTTCATAAGTTTTGCTATAAATCAAGATGTCATCAATATAGGCCACAACAAATATAGAATTCATGCCTTTAGATAGCCAAAGTATTCCAAGTATAAACTCCACAGATATGTCTACACAAGGTTCTCTAGGAACATTCAAAGAAATATAATGTCCATGTCGTAAAGATGTAGAGTTAACTTTTTTATACTCTAAGAAATTAACAATAAACCTTTCTACATCTTTTTTCATGCCAAGAAAAAAGAAATGTTCATGTAAAATCACATAAGTTTTGGAGATATCAAAATAATCCATCAAACCACTACTATGAGCTTCTTTACTAACAACAATTTTAAGCAACAAGAAGGAATGCACAATTTACGAACATGGTAAAGAACAATATCATAAGGTACTTAGCATTATGCACAACTAAATAAGCATCAAACATGTTATTGAATTCATTATCACTAATATGTAACTCCTTAAACATCTCATAACTAAGTAATTGAGCTTGTAAAGTAAAGATTAGAACGTACATATTTGACAAAGCATTGGTTATAACATTTTCTTTACCTCTCTTGTACCAATCGACAAATGGAAATGTATTTATGAATTTCATTCCTCTTGCACACCTCTTGTCGAGCTTTTGTTGTCCATTGAGAAACGATCCATAGAACTCCTCGTAATGAATAACATATCTCAATGTCCCTCCAATCGACCATTCAATTTGATGTTCCATTTCCTTCAATGGAGAGAGTCCACCAAGTTCTTCTTTGCAATAGAGAAGTGAAACCAACTTGTCTTTCCGAATGGCTTCTATGAACTAACTCTCTTGGGCATAGAAACATCTCTTTTCTCCAATAGTATTACACAAAATGAGATGAGATAGTATAAACATGAAATTTTCAGCATTCCAAGATGGTCTACATTTCTCTTTGGAGGCCACTCTATCAAAGAACTCTTTAAAAGTTAGTTGAGTAAACAATATATCTTCAAATTCATGTTTCAAAAATGAATGCAAAAGAGTTCTTTTGAAATCTAGCATATAAAATGAACAACTTTGAAAACCAATCCTTGAAAGGTTTGTGGTAATAAAGATGCTCAATAACAAAATATTTGCAAATTTGTTCAAAGGCTTCTTTTCTCAAAATAAAATTTTCAAATGACAAAGAATTAACTTTGAACAAGTCAAGATTAACTCCCAGTTCGTTTGCAAAATCTTTAAACGCGAATTCCTTAAAATATAAAAGACAAAATTTGAAACAATTGTATTTTCAAATAAAGTGTTCAAGGACGTAATAACATTTGAAAGCTTTTTTTTTTTTATTGCAAGAAAACTCAACTTAACCACTCACAAAGAACATAAGTTGGTTTAAGGAAACAAAATCATTATGATTCTCCATAAAATCATCAAGGAAAGAGAAAACATAGCCAACATTCTCAACAAACTTTCCTAAACACTTATCATGTAAAATATCAAGTAAACCACCACCTAATCCAAAACCAGAAACTATAGACTCAATGGAAGCATTATTCATAACTCCAAAATCATGGCAAGAAAGATCAAACATAGAACCACTATGCAACAATTAATCCACAAGAAAAGCATGAGAAGAAAGACATTTAGACACATAAGGCACAACAAGAAAGAGAACACCACTAAAAGAATTAGCACAAAGATCTCCATATATGCTCACATGAGAAAGATAAGACTCTAGGAACAACTTTAATTGCACAAAAGAAACTACATAACTCATGAGAGAGGGGTTTAGAGATAAGCTTATTGGTAATTCTTCAAGAATAGCTCCGAGCTCTTTCACCATGTTCCTTCCTTTGTCTTCTATTCCTAGCACATAAGAAACATAATTAGCAATATTGAAATGGCATTTATCAACTCGAGGAATTGCACAAGAATTGGAATTAAACTCTATAAGTTGTTCCTTTTCCAATAAAGTTCCAAGAGAGTTGAGAAAGTAAAATTGATATCCATTTTCCATGAAAACAAGTGAAAACAACTTAATTTCCTTAAAATAAATCTCAAAGCTCAAGTAGGAATTAGAGGGAAAGAAGTTTATGGTCTTGATGGGCTTGTGGGCAAGCTTTCCTCCTTCCTTGCTTGAATCTTCAAAATTCTGCATACATAAGCATTCACTAGTAAAGAAAGAGTTTAGTTTCATTAGAATAGAAGTTCACTTCCTCACTCTTTTCAAATAAAACTATTTCTTTTTCTCTTTGCTCTTCTTTTTTACTCTGTTTTTTTTAATGAAGCGCTCATTTCTTTACTTTCTCACTTTTCTCAAGCTCACTTTCTTTCTCTTTGGAACACTCAAAACATTCACTTTGTTTTGAAATGATAGAGATGGAATGAAAGATATATGACCTCTCAACTAAGCTCTCTTTGTTTTCCACTCTTTCTTTTTCTTTAGTCTCAATGTACTCTTCTTTTTCATTGTTCTTATTTCTCATGAGACCATAATTTTCCATATTAGATATCTCTTCCTTAGCATGTAGTACAACATTTTCTTCAACTTCAATTGTAGCTTGTGGAAGCTTATTTACTTTTGAAAATTCTTCAATCATTGATGGTTTCATGATTTCTACCTTCGCAACTCTTTCAGGTGACATGGAAAGTTGTTTTTCTCCATATCTTTTAGCCTTTATAATGCTCTTTGATTTTTTCTCTTGATCAAATATTCTTCCCCTTTCTTTCAACTTCTTTTGCTCCTCATATAGTTCGTGAGGCGCCAAAGAATTTAGAACGAATCTCTTACCATCTGTGGTGAAGTTGTAATAATGTTTTTCCCTAGTGCATATAACTTGTCTATTATTTATCTAAGGACTTCCAAATAATACATGACCCGCTTGCTTAGGTGCTATATCACATAACACAAACATCTTTATATGTTCCTTTAGAGATAAACACCCACACTTGCTTAGTAACTTTGATCTTGTCACTATCATTTGACTAATGGTTTATGTAAGGCTTAGGATATTTAAAAAGAGGCAAATTCAACTTTTCCACAAGGTAAGCACTAGCCACATTAGCACAACTACTACCATCCACAACAAGATTGGCAACTTTTCTTTCCACAAGGCATTTGAGATGGACTATATGCTTACTTTCATTCTTCCTCCAATAGACATGCTCATCATTTAAACTCTCAAAGTAAACTTTTCCACCATAACTATATTGATACTTTTCATAACAGTAATAAGAACTATGCTCATATCTAGTATTAACTCTTCCTTAGCCCCCATAATCATCATAAAAAGTATGCTCAAAAGATTTAGCCTAAGAAGAGAAGTTATCAACTCAAGCATCTCTTTTAGGAGTGAAATTTCCATACCTATCATGTCCTCTAGAATTGAAGTTTCTATGCCCATGGTTGCTTTCACCATAAGCATTGACTCCATTGCCATCACCATGATGGAAATTATGCATCTTTTGTAAACTTAGATTGATAATCCTCTTGTTTGCTCTTTGCTTCCATTCTTTTCCATGATGGATTAGAACAATTATACTCTATTTATTTATTGTTTATACCCACAAATTAAACAAAGAAAACAAAAAAAAAAAGGACCTCCCAAACGCTCCCCAAGTGTTTGCACTCTTTGATGATCACTTAATTCACTCGCGTTTAACACTCTTTATTGGCTTTTATCAAGATATAGTCACCCTCTTGCCTTTTCCAAACACTCAATACTCAAGTCCCTATAATATCCTTCAAACATCTTAACCAACTCAAACCAAGAGCAACAATCCCAAGCAAGTAATCAATCAATGCACTTAGTTGGATAAGTGTTAAAAGAGGCAAAGTTTCAAACACTTTAGTTGTAAGAATTTAGAAGAATGTAATCTATGGAAAAGAGCCAACAAACATAATTGATCATCAACAAAAGACTAGAAACACACAAGGAAACAATTGGAAATAAAAAACAAAGCAATTCAAAACAAGTAGGCTAAACAAAAAACACAAGAGTTCTAAAACAAATTTTCCAAGAAACAGGGGATAATGGAGACAAAAACAACAGAGACAGAGCCAACGCAACCAAAAGGAAAGAATTAGAGAATAACTTCCTAGCTACTTTTGTTCTTCTCAAATTACCCTTGACTATCTTATTCCGTTTCTTTTGCACACCTCACCTAACATATTCACATTTTACAGCCCTTAACTTGAGAGAGAACAATGTCTTTATTTTCACGACACACTACATGCAAAAATGTAAGCACTACCTTTTTTCTTTGTCTTTTCCTTTTTTTCTTTTTTTTTTCTTTTATAGGAAAAATCAAATCAGCTTCTCTCTCTCTCTCTCTCTCTCTCTCTCTCTCTCTCTCTCTCTCTCTCTCTCTTTTTCAACAATTTGTACCAACTATGAAATGCTGAAACTACCCCCTCTTTACATCATTTTTCTTTTCTTCACCCCCACACTTATCTTTTACTCTCAATTAAGACGACAAAAGCATTATTCTCACATTGGCTCCAAGAAATGAGGCTTAATATAGTGCGAGTTTTAAAAGAACAACAAAGAGAAGGGAGTAAAAAGGCACAAATAAGGGGGCTGGAGGTTAGTTTCGCATGAGGATAGGCAAGACAAAAGCTTAATCGGTACAATGAAGGCTTGAGACCATCATTTCCAGGACTAACTATAACTAAGACTCTTCATTTTAAAGAATAGGAATGCCGGCATGAATTTTATAGGATTCTCACAAAGCTAATTTCCTAGAATTCCTAGGTTTCTATTACAAACGATAGTCACAGGTGCATGAAAATCACCGACATGTAAGATCATTATGCAAATGTCATTTTCAAGCAACCCATCACTATGCCCTTTCGAAGAATCCTAATAGTATCGCAATCAAGCATTCTACCCAAAGTCGCAAAAAGAAAATATTTTTGGTTTTTTTCAAGTAAAATGATAAAGACGACTACGAAAAAAATTTAAAATTTTCAAGTTATTTGATTGTTTTTGGATTTTTCATAAGAAAAATGAAAATTACGATTAAAAATACAGAATTACCCTACACACTTAAAACCACATTGTCCTCGATATAGGATCTAGACTAACAGAAAACAAATAAACACATATATGGGAGGCACTCCCGTAGATATAAAGCAGTAAAGCACAAGGGAAGCCATCTCCACACAAAAAAACATACAACAAAGAAAACAAATCTATAAACAAAACAGAATGACAATGACTAAAAAGACATAAGAAGAAAGGAGTTAAAGGGTGTAGGGAGGTTATCCTATGGTTATTTGAGTAAATAACCCTTGTCGGCCTCCAGAAATCAATTTCAAAATGCAGTTTCCATAGGACCTTACCGCTGACTATCGGGTGTCCTACCATCCACGATAGGGTTCTGTAGTCCTGCTGAAAATTTCTAGTTTGTCCAATTCATCCCACGCTTCGCTTTACCCCAATGAACTCTTACCACATCAAAATCAAATGGTTAAAAATAATTCAACTTAAACAATAGGTGAAAACAGAGTATATATACCATACAATTAAAACCACAACACGTTCTTATAACCAGGCTCACTTGTTAGTGAGAACGAGGGACTCTTTATGGAGAGTTCCCATATCCTCACCGAAGTATGGTTTAAAGCAATGGCCATTTACCTTAAACGTCCCTTGTGTAGGGTGACTAACCTCGATGGTACAATACGAAAGGACTCTACTTACAGTGAATGGTACGGACCACGTAGATTTGAGCATCTTAGGAAATAGGCGGAGACAGGAATCATAGAGCAGCACGGAATCTCCTTCCTTGAACTCCTTCTTTACCAAATGTTTGACATGCTAGTTTTTGTCTTTTCCTTTTATAGATTCGAGTTATTGTATGCTTGCAACTGCCATTCATCAAGTTCATTCAGCTGGAGTAATATTTGCTTATCTGCACGAACATAGTCAAAGTTAACTAGTTGAATTGCCCAATGAGCCCTATACTCAACTTTTACAAGTAAATGACACACTTTCCCATACAAACGACGAAATGGAGTACATCCAATTAGAGTCTTATAGGTTTTTCTATATGCCCAAAGAGCATTATCTAACTTAATACTCCAATCCTTATGAGTACTATAGGGGGTAGCTAGTTTATGGATATCCCTGTCGCTTATAATAACTCTAGGGACACGAAAGCGAGAAAACAACATTTTCAAGAACTTAACTACAACTCTAGCATCGTTCCTGGGTAATGCCTGAGCTTCAACCCACCTAGATACATACTCTACAGAAACTAATATATATTGATTGCCAAAAGAATTTGGGAAATGCCCAATAAAATCAATACCCCAACAATAAAAAACTTCACAAACTTGAAACGTAGCCATGGGCATAGCATTTCGTTTGGAGATGTTACATGTGCGCTGACATTTGTCACATTCCATAACATAATTTTTTGCGTCTTTGAATAGAGTCGGCCAATAAAAACCCAACTCGAGTACCTTGTGTGCAGTCCTGCTGACCTGATAGTGGCCACTGCTAGACCCTTATGGCAATGATTCAAGATGTCCTCCATTTCAGGAGAAGCCATACATTGCCAAATTATTTTGGTCAGCACACTGACAGAAGAGGTACGGGTCCTCCCAAAAATAGTATTTTAGGAATGCAAAGAAGTTCTTTCTTTTCTAGGAGTTACTTACAGGCACAACATTTTAAACTAAGTAATTAACTATGTCAGCATACCAAGGTGAATCGTCAATAATAGTTCTATGAAAAAGAAGTTGCTTATTTGGAAATGTGTCGTTAATTTGTTCTTCGTCTAGTAGGTTGAAACTGGGATTCTCCAATCTAGAGAGATGATCGGACGCCAGATTTTTAGCTCATTTCTTATCCTTGATCTCCAAGTCAAATTCCTACAAAAGAAGTATCCATCTAATCAGTCTATGTTTAACATCGTTCTTCAAAAGAAGATACTTCAGAGTAGAGTAGTCTTTGTAAACTATGACTTTGGAAAGTATTAAATAAGGATGAAATTTGTGGAACGTGATTACTATTGCAAGCAATTCCTTTTCCTTTGTCGTATAATTTGCTTGGGAGTTCGTCAGAGTTTTGCTTGCATGGTATATCTGTTGGAACGACTTACCCCTCCTTAGGATAAAACAACTCCCATACCATAGTCACTGGGATCACACATGAGTTCAAAGGGAGGAGACCAATCTGGATAGACTAAAATTGGCGACTAAGTAAGATTTTCTTTAATCAAATTGAAAGCAGGTGAACAGTTATATTCGAAATCAAAAGGCATATCTTTATCAAGCAATGTAGTAAGAGGCTTAGTAATTTTAGAAAACTCCTTAATAAATCTCCTATAGAATCTTGCGTGCCCTAAGAAACTCCTAATCTCTTTCACAAAGGAAGGCGGAGAAAACCTTTCAATTGTCTCTATTTTAGTCTATCAACTTCAATACCACTCTCAGAAAGTTTTATGGCCAAGAACTATCTCTTCTTGGACCATAAAGTGCCATTTTTCCCAGTTTAGGATAAGGTCAGTTTCCTCACATCTTTTTAACACTTTTTGTAAATTAAACAGGCAAGCATCAAAAGAACTTCCAAAGACAGAAAAGTCATCCATAGAAACTTTCATAATATCCCCCACCAAACCTAAAAATAGCAATCATGCAAAATGGAAAAGTAGCAGGAGCATTACAGAAACCGAAATGCATACATCTGTATGCGAATGTACCATACGGCCATGTGAATGTTGTTTTCTCCTGATCCTCCAAGCCTATGGGAACCTATAAATAACCGGAGAAGTTTCGAAGAAGCAGTAAAATGGATGGCAGCCTAAACGTTGTAACATCTAATCAATGAATGGAAGAGGGAAGTGATCTTTTTCAGGTTGCCTCATTCAATCTCTTGTATTCAATACATACCCTCCATCTAGTGATTATTCATGTCCGAATCAACTCATTTTTCTCATTTGCAACCACCGTCATTGTACTCTTCTTCGGTACACACTTACCCGGATGCTATTTGAAATCGGATAGATGATTCCAGCATCTAATAGTTTATTCACCTCCCTTTTCACCACTTCTTGCATATTTAGATTTAAACGCCTTTGTGGTTGGATCATCAACTTTAAATCCTCCTTCAAACGAACCTCGTGGGTGCAGAAGGATGGACTTATTTCCTGTATATCAGCTATCTTCCAAGCGATAGTTTTTTTTTTTTTTTTTTTTGGTGTTTATGCAAAGTACTCAACAAAGCTCGTTTCTGGGGCCATGTCAACTTAGAAGAGATGATTACAGGGAGCATTGATTTTTCCCCTAAAAAGGCATACTCCTAGTGATCTGGCAGCAGTTTCATCTCCAGCTTTGGGGGCTCTTCAAGTGAGAATTTGAGAGAAGGCTTTGCGAGAAGCTTAGGATTTTCTTGTACAAAGGTGACTTTTTCCACCTCTACTTCCTCTAATTTGTCTGCAATATCCAAACCTCATCTGAATCCACCTCGACTTCAGGATCCTGTTGCACAGCTATCAGGAGGGCATCTTCTTGGACAAATTCTGTACATGAGTAGAAATATAAGGGTCAACAAAATCTATCATAAGACAAGTGTTATCTTGATCCCTAGATCTACGCATAGCATCGGGAAGTCTCAAAATAACTTCCTCCTCCCCTAACCTAAGGGTCGATTTTCCTTCCTCTACGTTGATAAGAGCCTTAGCAATGGCGAGGAAAGGGCGGCCTAAAATGAGTGGGACTTTAATAACTCCACTCATGTTCATAATTATGAAGTCAACTGAAAATATTAAACTATCCACTTGTATTAGAACATCCTCTATGATTTCTCTAGAATACTTAGTGGACCCATCTGCCAGTTGAATACTCATCCTATTCGGTCTAGGTTCTCCCACCCCTAATTTGCACAAGAAATATAAGGCATTAAATTAATGCTAGCACTGAAGTAAGCTAAAGCTCTAGTTATTGTCGTACCACCTAAAGTACAAGGAATATTAAAACTCCCTGGGTCCTTTAGTTTTTCTGACAGTTCTAGATCGTGGTTGAGGATTACTGAACACTCTCCATTCATCATAACTGAAGAGATATCCTTCAATCTTCTCTTCCCAGAGATTGCTTCTTTTAAGAACTTTACGTAATTCAACATCTGCATCAAAACATCAACCAATGGTAAGTTAACGTTCAACTGTTTAAAGATTTCCATAAACTTGCTGTATTGTTCGTCCTGCTTCACTTTCAGCATCCTTCGTAGAAACGGAATAGGTGGTCTATATGGCGAAGGTGATATTTTCCTCTATTCCATTTCTTTCTTTTTACCTTCCTTTTCCTCGGGAGGAATGTATTCTTCTGGTGCCTAGGAAATCTCCTTCTCTTCCACAATCGTGGGAGGAGCTTCAACCAACTCTTTTTTGCTCCTCAGAGTGACTGACTTCACGTACTCAAATGATATTTAATCGAAGTTATACAGTATACCACTAATCGGCTTTCCATTGATCATTCACGTTAATTCTCCGATTTGGTTCTCCATGTTGTGGAAAGAAGCTAATCGGCTTTTCCGTACTGCCTCCATGTCTCTTATCCTGACATCAACTGATTTGATGTAGTTCCAAACTAGATCTTCCAAGCTAGGTTGCCGGGTTGGTGGATGTATTAGTTGAGCAGGATTGTATGATGTACATTACTGGAGTCCTTTACTCTGGAAGTTTGGGGATTGGTTTTTTCTCCAGTGACTTTGACTTCCCTAAGGAATGCTTGGTTAGCTCCCTCAATCAGAACTATACTGGTTAGGGTACTGCTGTACCCCTACCAGTCTCCTTGGAACATGGGTTGCTGATGATGTAGATGTTGAGTTACAACCACCATGTTCTCTACCCTGTTCCAATATTGCCGCCAAATAAGGATTCCATGGCATAGTTAGTACCCATGTGTTCTCCTTCAAAACCTTAAATTTATGGAATATGTAATCAACACAAGGTCAAAAGGGAATAAATCGGAATTCCAATTTCCATACCATAAACACCTGAACAACAAAAATAATGAACAAGGTTAAATGAACTAAGCCATAAATATAACAACGAAAAGGAAAAGGAAATAAAGAAAAGGATGATTGAAACATAAAACAATGTATTTCTTTAAACTTTTTCTGTACCCGACAAAGACACCAAAAACTTAGTGGTTTCAAAAAGTAAAACGAGAATTCCTAATCGCTACAATGCAAGGCAAGCAGACCTAACATTTTAGAGGTAAGTTCAACCTAAGTGTGGAATCTCTCGAGGACAGACAAGATTCAACTACTTTACCATTATTTCAATGTTTAGTCTAAAAAAAAATCATTGAAAGGAGCATTAACTATTAAAATGCTAATCAAAGCTATAATCATAAAAACCAACTAACAAATAATGGAAGAATATAACACAAATTTTTTTATCTCGGGATCCCCTTAATCTTGTTACTGCTTCAATTAACTGATTTTAACATAAATTGATGTTGTATAAACTAATTAGGCCATCACACACGCAATCAAACTTCCCATATCTCTAGGTGGAAGTCTCCTTATTCACTAACACTTAGATGAGAATCCCTTCTCCCACTAACGAGTTATGAACACCATAATTGTAGGTGATAAACAAACTCAAAAGTGCATTATACTATCTCTAGTCTAATGCCCATACTAATCCCCAAATTGATTGCCCTAGGGTGTTCTTCCTTTTTTAATTCTAAATGCCCTTGTGAATAATCCCAGTTCGTGAAACTTAAATTGCAATAAAATAACAATTGAAGAACATTTCCGTTAATAACTACATTCAATTTTAGGAAAGTTTAATCAGTTTCGTATGCAAAAAATTAGGTTCAACCCTTAATACAGACAATAAAACTACTCACGATTTATAATGTAAAACTTAAATTAAACTAATTAAAAGCTGCAAGAGAGGGAAAAGAAAGGGTTAGGAGTGAATTCGAAGGCCGAATTTCGATCCTGAACCGTACCTGAGCTCGTCTTTCGAGTTGCTCTACCGAAGCCCAAATTCGCCCTTTTCGATCCTTGAATCCTCTGGAAAACCTTTAATTCTTGTTTTGTAATCTAAGTCCTAACTAATTGAAGAGAGAATTAAGGAAAATTTGTTATAGAAAATCTCCCCAAATCGCCTCCTAAAGCCCTAGTGGCGTAAGTCTAAAAACTTGAAAAAAAGAATGAATAATAATCCCCCTAAAATCTGTCTAAAAATTGCTTAAGTATTGTTGAAATTAGGACCTACCGTCAGCGGTAGGTTTCTGTCTTCCATTTTTTCTCTTATGCCTTGAACCTACAGTCGACAGTAGGGGGAGCCTACCAAAACGATAGGCTTCTGTCTTGATTTCCTTTGTTGCTAATGCACCTACTATCGGGGGTAGGTTGGCCTACCTCAGCGATAGGTGCTCTGTAGTCACCATTTGGCATCGTTTTTCGTCGTTTTCTCCCTATTTTATTCTATTTTCATCCTTTCTTCGCTGTATCTTCTTTCGGCAAGAATATGAGATATTAGACCTAAATGTATACTTATACCTTAAAAACATCGAAAAATGATGAAATTAACATATAAAATAATAGACAAAATAACAACTATTATCTTCCCGAAGAGATGCTCGATGGACTCCCTCCTTTGAGGAGAATTGAGCATCAAATTAATTTGGTACCAAGAGCGGTGTTGCCAAATTGACTGCTTATAGAATTCCTTCCGAAGAGATTAAGGAGCTAAGAAGACAAGTTGAGGATTGGAATCTCCAAAGGCTATGTAATAGAAAGCTTCAGCCCTAGTGTTATTCCCATTTCATTAGTTCCAAAAAACATATTGTGCATGGCATATGTGTGTAGATTTTAGAGCCATTAACAACATTACTATCAAGTATAGGCATCTCATTCCTAGATTAGATTTTCTTGATGAGTTGTATGGTTCTCAAATATTTTCAAATATTAATTTAAAATTAGATTACCATCAAATTAGAATGAGGGAAGAAGATGAGTGGAAAATGACTTTCAAAACCAATTTTAGTCTTTATGAATGGCTAGTCATGCCTTTGGGTTTAACTAATGCTTCTAGTATATCATGCGACCTATGTATCATGTGTTCAGGAATTTCATTGGTAAATTTGTTATAGTTTATTTTGATGGTATTTTATCTATAGCAAAACTTATGAAGATCATTTGCATCATCTTAAACAAGTTTTGTTAGTTTTGAGAAGTGAGAAATTGTATGCTAACCATGGAAAATGTGACTTTTGTTTGGAAAAGGTTACTTTCCTAGGTTATGCGGTGCGCTCTCATGGCCTTCCGGTGGATCAAGAGAATGTGAAAGCAATTAAGAAATGGCCTACTCCCGAAAATTCCTCCGAAGTGAGGAGCTTTCATGGGGTAGCAAGTTTCTATATGAAATTCGTTAAGGACTTTAGCACTATTGCTAGTCCTTGACAGATTTAATTAAGAAGATGAATGGCTTCAAATGGGAAGAGAATCAAGAGAAAGTATTCAAGTTGTTAAAAGAGAGGTTCAATAGTGCACCTTCACTTGCACTGCCTAACTTTGAAAAGATGTTTGAGATAGAATGTTATACCTCGGGTGTTGGCATTGGAGGAGTTTTAAGGTAAGACAAGAGATCCTTGGCTTATTTTAGCTAAAAGTTTACCGATAAGGCATTGAATTATGCTACATATGATAAGGGGCTCTATGTATTTTTGAGAACATTGGCAACATTATTTGTGGCCTGAGGAGTTTGTGGTGCACAGCGATTATGAGCCCTTGAAGTTTCTTAAAGGGCATTAAAATCTAAACAAGAGGCATGCAAGTTGGATGGAGTTTATTGAGACTTTTCCATACGCCATCCAGTATAAGAAAGGTGAAGAAAACATTGTAGCCGATGCTTTGTCTAGAAGGTACACTCTTATCTCTACTTGGCAAGCTCAAATTCTTTGTTTTGAGATGCTTACGGAATTATATACTAGTGATCAAAATTTTAAAGATATATTTGATGATCGTTTGCTTATGTCTAGTGATAAGTATCTCATACATGATTGTTTTCTTTGTCATGAGTGAAAATTGTGCATTCCATCTTGTTCTAATAGGTTGTTATTGGTTAAAGAGGCTCATTGTGGTGGTTTAATGGGACACTTTGGCATTATAAAACTTATGATAGATTGCATAAGCATTTCTTTTTGGCCTCACATGAGAAAAGATGTTGAAAGGGGAATTGGAAATTGTTTAGAATGTAAAAGGGCTAAATCCACTTCTTTGCCACATGATCTTTATGTTTCTTTAGATATGCCTAAAGTACCTTGGGTTCATATTATTATGTATTTTATTCTTGGATTCCCTAATTCTCCTACAGGTATGGACGCTATTTTTGTTGTAGTAGATAGGTTTTCTAAAATGGCTCATTTCATACCTTGTAAGGAAACCGATTATGCTAGTCATGTTGCAAATTTGGTCTTTACTTAGGTGTTGTGGTTCCATGGTATACCTAGAACCATTATTTCGGATCGCGACCCTAAGTTTCTTAGTAACTTTTTGCGTGTGATGTGTGAAGTTTTAAATGAGTGGGATGAACTACTAAACTAGAGTAACAATCAAGTGAACCTATCACTATAGTAATCGAGCTACATCCGAGCATCAAATATCATGGAACGATAAAGGCTCAAGTACTAATCGTTTCTTCTAAAGTTTAGCGTAAAAAGGATCATTTTGAAGAAAAACAAACTAAAATACTAAAAACAAGCTTATTCAACTAAAGTAAACAAAGCAAGAAATTCAAGTGTTTAAAAACTATTAAAGCCAGGGTTTGGATGTTGGAATCCCCCTTATCCTTATTACTAGTTTAATTCGAAAAACTTACAAAAAATGATGTTGAATTATCGAGTAGGGTCATCATAACTAATCGGCTATCCCTATCTCTAGGTGAAAGCCACCATTCTCACTATCCCTTAGAGAAGAATCTCTTCTCTACCTAATCAAGTATGAATGTAGTAATTACAGGTGATTAAGGGATCTAAAAATGCAATTTTATATCTCTAATCTACTGCCCTAATTAACCCCCAATTGGTAGCCCAAGAGTGTTCTTCCTTTTTACATTTCGAACACTCTTGCGATAAATTTAACCTCACGATAATTAAATTGCAAAAAAACACAATTGGAAGACAAATCAATTGAAAACAAGCATCAATTTCCACAAATTAATCCAAAATCATAGCAAACAAGAATTAGGGTTCAACCCTCATCCAAACATAAAAATCTAGCCACTAACATTGTATTAACACTTAAATTAATCATTGAAATTCAGAAAAAAGAACGGAAAAGGAAGCTTAGGAGAAGTTTTAAGCCAAAATCGTGATCTCGAATGTCACCAAAGCTCGTCTCTCAAGTTGCCCAATTGAAGCCCGAAATTGCGCATTTGAATATTCAATTCTTAATCTTTAAACTGTCAATTGCAGTTTTTCTACTGATTTCCTACCTAATTAAGGCTAAATTTGGGGAATTTTCTAACCTAGGTTCACCATATTCACTTTTCTAAGCTCTAGTCGCAGAACTCTCTAATTATATATGAAAAATTACATTAAAAAGAGTTAAAAAAACGCATTAAAACTGCTATAGCCGAGACCTATAGTGTATAGTAGGTCAAGCCCTACCGTCTGCCTTAGGCTTCTATTCTAATCGGTGCTTGTATCGTTTGGACCTACCGTCGATGATAAGGATACCCTACAGTCACCGGTAGGCTTCTGTTCCTTCTTTGTTCTTGTCTGCAGGACTTACCGCATGCAGTAGGTTGGCTTACCACAAGCGGTAGGTTTTCTTCATTAGTGCCGTCGGGTTCGTTTTCACTCCGTTTTTGTTCTTTTTAATCGTTTTCTCCATTGGGAAACACCTAAAGGGTATTAGTCTAAAATATGCATATTATATATTAAAAGCATTTTAAAATGATGAAAATAACATATAGAAATGTAGACAATATAACGCATATCAAATACCCCCATACTTATTCATTATTTGCCCTCATGCAATACAAACTAAGCAGACAAAACAGAGGAGTTTAAAGTTTTTATCTAAGAAAGACAAGACACAGAAAATGATTAAAACTGGCCTAAGACAATTAAGATCACAGCTTGGCCACATATCATGGTACCAGAAGTAACACACTACAAAACAAAACAAACAAAAACAAAGAACAATGCCACTTCAATAGAACACTTCACTACTCAATTCCAAAGGTAAATCAAAAGAGACAAACAACAAGAATCACCAATTCCATCGCAAGTTACTAATAAATGCTACAGATTAACAGTGTGTGTGTATTGCTCATGTCGTTTTCTATAGGAGATAAGGAATATCAAGTAATTAGCACAGTGAAATACTTTAAAGGATGATGCACAATAAACTCATGTTTTCGATCACTTATCCACTCTGAGTCCTATTTTATATTTTTCCTGGATTAGGTAGGACTTTTTGGCTTATAATGTTAGGTTTGGGACATGTACATGGTATGAAACGAATGTAATGGGATAACAAAAAAAATTAAAACAGAGTTAATGCAACTGAAAGGAAAGATGACAAACTTACAGAACACTTTCTAGTTGCTTTTCACTCTTCTCACTCACCCCTGAACGTCCTACTTCATTCCATTAACGCACAATGATAGTTGTTTTTTTGTCTATTATTTTATATGTTATTCATCGGTTTTCGATGTTTTTAAGGTAGAAAGTATACATTTAAGTCTAATATCTCCCATTCTTGTCCTAGGTGTTTGCCAAAAGAAGTTACAATGAAGGAAGGACGAAAACGGTTTAAATCGGAGCGAAAACGACAAAAGAAGACAGCAAAAGGTGACCACAAGAGCATCTACCACCAGCAGTAGGCCAACCTACCGCCAACCTAGGCCAACCTACCACCAACGGTAGGTGCATTGGCAACAAAAGAAATCAAGAGAGATGCCTACCGCCGACGATAGGCTCCTCCTACTGTTGAGGGTAGGTTCAAGGCACAAAACAGGAAAGGAAGACAGACGGTAGGTCTCGATTTCAGCAATACTTGGCAATTTTTAGACTGATTGGGGGACATTCATCGTTTTTTTTTTTTTTTTTCCAATTTTTAGACTTATGCCATTAGGGCTTTAGGAGGCAAATTGGGGCAATTTTTTGTGACAAATTTCTCCCAATTCTCACCTCAATTAGTGTCATTCAAAACTTAGAATGGTTAGTAGACAAAAGAAATGCTAGCTTGCTTCCACTAGTGGCAGGCGGGCGAAGGGTCCAAAAGACACATAGCCGGGGGCACGTGAGGGAGGGAGCTGGGTCTGTAGCTCATGTTCTGGCAATGGACGTTGATGAGTGACATCCCTCCATAGATCAAACACATCCAATCCTACCTTTTTTTTGGAGTGTAGCAAGATGAGACTACTGGACGGAGAAGAAAGCACAGACAAAGAGCACTTGATATAAGCCACGCTATCCAAAACTACGAAACGGAATTCAAGGGCTGGACTTATAATCCTTAGGACTTAGATTAGAGAACAAGAATTGAAGGTTTCGAAAAGGATTTAAGGATCGAAAAGGAAAATTCAGGCTTTGGTGGAGCAACACGAGAGAAGAGCTCGGGCGCGGTTCGGGATCAAAATTCAGCCTTCAAATTCACTCCTATGCCTTTCTTTTCCCTCTCTTGTATTTTTTAATTAGTCTAACTTCCATTTTACGTTGTGAATTGTGAGCGGTTTCATTGTTTGGATTAAGGGTTGAACCCTAATTTTGGTATTTATGAAATTGATTAAATTTTCCTAAAATTGAATGTTGTTATTAATCGAATTGTTCTTCAATTGGTTATTTTTCTGCAATTTAAATTTCTCAAACTTAGATTACTCGCAAGGGGTGCTTGGAATTGAGAAAGGAAGAACACCCAAGGGCAATCAATTTAGGGTTTAAATTGGGGCATTAGACTAGAGATAGCATAATGCACTTTTAGGTCCATTTATCACCTGCACTTGTGGCATTCATAACTCGTTAGGGGGAGAAGAGATTCTCATATAAGGGTTAGTGAATAAGGAAACTTCCACCTAGAGATAGGGGTAATTCCATTGCGAGCGTGATGACTCAATTCGTTAACACAACATCAAATTTCTATTAAAATCAGTTAATTGAAGTAGTAACAATATTAAGGGGATCCCGAGAACCTTTGCATTTTATTTCTTCCGATATTTGTTAATTGGTTTTTATCATTATAGTATTTGTTAGTATTTCAGTAGTTAATACTCCTTTCAACAATAATTTTTAGACTAAATATTGAGATCACAGTAGAGTAGTTAGCCTTGACTGTCCTCGAGAGATTCGACAGTCAGTTGAACTCATCTCTGCAGTGTTAGGTCCGCATGCCTTGTACTGTAGCAATTAAGAATCCTCGTTTCACTTTTAGAAACTATCACATACCCCACCTAACAACATATGTCTTAGGATTTGCATGAATTCCCAGGTATAAGAGAGAGATGCTCAATATTTTTGAAAATTAACTATAATGATAAATAAAACAATAATCTTTTTCTTTGTTTTTTGCGAGTTATTCTTTTTCTTCTGTTTTGGTAATTTAAAACAAAAATCAATTTATTCTCTCTTTTCAACAGCCACATGTACCAAACTACTGAAATACCCATAATACCCTTTTCATATACAAAATTTTCTTTCTTCACTCCTTTACCCCAATATCTATTTTCCTCACTCAAAATGGATAAAAGGATATTCTAAACATCAGCTCCAAGAATTGAGTTTTTAAGTAGTGTGAGTTTTAAAGAACAAAAAAAGAAGCGATTTAAAACCTTAGCATGAAGGCACAAAAAGGGAACTAGGGGTTGATTTCATTTAAGGATTTGGCAAGAAAGGCAGAAACTGTACAATGAAGTCCTAAGACCATCATTTCAAGGACCAACCTAGTCTAGAACTCTTTGCATCCAAGGATAGAAAAACATAAGAATGTAGGCATAAACTCAAAAATGATTCTCACTATGCTAAGCTCCTAACATTCCTAGTTTCCTATTACTAATCGACACTTACAAGTGCATTAAAACCATTGATCATGTAAGAATATCAAATAAGTATGGTTTCCAAGATGATCAAACAACACCTTTTCGAAAAACCAAAGGGTTTTGCAGTTCTAAACTCTACAAAAAGTGGCAAAACAAAACTCGTTTTGGGGTTATTCCAAGTATAAGAAAAGGGAAAAGAAATAAAGGTCTTTGAATTTTCAATTTTTATGACTTGTTTGGGATTTTTCAATTAAGATAACAAAAGTAACAAAAGTTAAAAATCACAAGAAAGAAAGCAAATGAATAAAAAGACATAAATACCCCGCACAGTTAAAACCACATTGTCCTCAATGTGGGGGGGGGGGGGGGAGGGGGGTCAGACCAATAGAAAAATAAATAAAAGACATACATGGGAAGAAATCCCGCAGATATAAAGCGAGTAAGCATATAGAGAAGTAATCCCCACACAAAGACAAGAAAATAAGGAAGGGAAACAAAAAATTGTAAACAAAACATAAAGGAATAACTAAAAAGAAAGAAGAATAAAAAGAAAGAAAAATGGAAGTGATAGGTTTGGGGGTTTAGTCGGTTTACAAATATAAGAATCGACACAATCTATCATGAAGCAAGTATCATCATGATCTCTAGATCTACGCATGACGTCAGGGAGTCTCAAAATAAGTTCTTCCTCCCCTAACCTGGGGGTCAATTTTCCCTCCCCCATATTGATTAGAGCCTTAGCAGTGGCAAGGAAAGGACGACCTAAAATGAGCGGGACCTCAATGTCCCCACTCATATCCACTATCACAAAGTCAACTAGGAACACCAAGTTCCCTACTTGCACTAGCACATCCCCTATAATACGTCTAGGATATTTAGTAGACCTATCTGCAAGTTGAATACTCATCCTAGTAGGTTTCGGCTCTACCACTCCTAATTTTGTAAAGAAATCATAAGGCATTAAATTTATACTAGCACCTAAATTAGTTAAAGCCCTAAAAACAATTATACCACCTAAAGTGCAAGGAATAGTGGAAGTCCCTGAATTTTTTAGTTTTTCTGGAAACTTTTCCTTGGGGTTGAGAATTATTTAGCAGTCTTTGTTCATCATTATCGAAGAGACTCCTCCAACCTCTTCTTTTGAGAGATAGCTTTCTTCAGGAACTTTGTGTACTTAGGTTTCTACATTAGAACATCAACCAAAGTTAAGTTAATATGTAATTGTTTAAAGATTTCGAGAAACTTACCATATCCTTCATCATGCTTTGTATTTAATACTCTCTATGGGAATGGGATTGGAGGTCTGTATGGTGGAGGAGGTGACTTCCTTTCTACATTCTTATGCTGAACCTCCTTTTCCTTGGGGAAGTAGGCTCTTTTAGTGCTTGAGCAGTCTCCTTCTCCTCTTCCACAATCGTGGGAGATGTCTATACCAGCTCTTTCCGACTTCTCAAGGCAACCACATTTACTTGCTCCTTCGGTTTCTTCTCCGTACTCGTTAGACTACCAAGCGGCTTTTTAGTGATCATTTTTGCTAATTTCCCCATTTGACTCTCCATGTTGTGGATGGAAGTTGTTTGGCTTCTATGGACTACTTCCATGCTCTTCAACCCCGCATTCACCGAAGTGATATACTTCGAAACTGGATCTTCAAAATTAGGCTGTTGGGGTAGTGGATGTACTAGTGGAGTATGATTATATGGTGAAGGCAGAGTGAAACCTTCACTCTAAAAGCGAGGGGACTGTTGCTGTCTCCTTTGACTTTGACCTCCCTAAGAAATATTTAGTTGATTCCTCAAACCCGAAATGCACTACTTAGGATACGAGTTGTACCCCTGCCAATTTCTTTAGAGATACTCTGTTTACCCCACAGAAGTACCTACACCAGGGCACCATGAACTTGATGCCCTATGTTACAGATGGCACAAAACATGGTCTGTTGATATGCGTATTTTGAGGTGTAACGACTATGTTCTCTATTCTTTGTTCTAATATTACCTCCAGTCGGGCTTCCACGACATCATTGGTATCCATATTTTATTCCCTATAACCTAAATCAAATAATTAGATAAGTAATCAAATAGGTTCCAAAGGAATAAGCCAAATTCCCAATATTCATACCACTAACACCCAAACAAAACCAGAGGAGCAAACAGATCAAAACAATAAAAACAAAAATAACTAAAGCACCATAAAAAGAGATTTTTCTTAAGTTGTTGTTCCTCAACAACGACATCAAAAACTTGATGTGTTCAGTTTTAAATGAGCAGGATGAACTACTAAACTAGAGTAACAAGCAAGTGGACCTATCACTGTAATAATCGAGTTATACTCAAGTGTCGAATCTCAAGGAACAATGAAAGCTCAAGTACTAATCATTTCTTCTAATGTTTAGCCTAAAAATTGATCGTTTTGAAGAAAAACAAACTAAAATATTAAAAACAAGTTTATTCAACTAAAGTAAATGAAGCAAGAAATTCAAGTGTTTAAAAACCTAATCCTTGTTACTAGTTCAATCGGAAAAACTTACAAAAACGATGTTGAATTACCAAGTTGGGCCATCAAAACTAATTGGAAAATCTCTATCTCTAAGTAAAAGCCACCCTATTCACTCACCCTTAGAGGAGAATCTCCTCTCTCCCTAAAATTATGAGTGTAGTAACCAATTTCATATCTCAAATATATTACCCCAATTAACCCCCAATCGGTTGCCCTAGAGTGTTCTTTCCTTTTTAAATTCCAAACACTCTTGTGATAAATTTAACTTTGCAACAATTAAATTGCAACAAAACACAATTGGAAGACAACTCGATTGAAAACGAACATCAATTTCTGCAACTAATTCGAAATCATAGAAAACAAGAATTAGGCTTCGACCCTCATCCAAACATAAAAATCTAGCCACTAAACATTGTATTAAGATTGAAATTAATCATTGAAATTTAATAAAAAGAAAGGAAAAGAAATCTTAAGAGAAGCTTGAAGCCAAATTCGTGATCCTGAACGTCGCCCGAGCTTGTCTCTTGAGTTGACAAATTGAAGCTCGAAATACGCCTTTGAATATTCATTTCTTCATCTTTAGACTCTCAATTCTAGTTTTTCTAATGATTTCTACCTAATTGAGGCTAAAATTTGGGGAATTTTAACCTAGGTTTGCCCCTATTCACCTCACTAAACCCTAATGGCAGAACTGTCTAATTATGTATGAAAAAATACATTAAAAAAGCATTGAAACTGCTACAGTCGGGAACTACTGCGTACATAGGTCAGCCTACCGTTTGCAATAGGGTTCTATTCCAATCGATGCTTATATTGTCGGGACCTCCGTCGACCATAAAGGTAACCTTCGTTGCCGGTAGGTTTTAGTTCCTTCTTCGTTCTTACCTCTAGGACCTACTACGTGCGGTTGGTTGGCCTACCACAAGCAGTATGTTTTCTTCATTGCTGTCATCAGCTTTGTTTTTATCGTTCTCACTTTGTTTTCAATCTTCTTCATTCCTTTTTATCATTTTCTCCATTGGGAAGCACCTAAGACAAGAATAAAGGGTATTAGTATAAAATACGCACTTTATACATTAGAAACATCATAAAATGATGAAAATAACATGTGGAAATATAGAAAATATAGTGTATATCTATTAGTTTATGCCCTACACCAATTAACCTAAATTTATTATTTATGAGGCATGTATTTTGAATTGTATTTTATGTTCTTGGTCATCAAGTATGTGACTTGATAGTAAAGCCCTTCTTGCTAATAAAATACTATTCTTGTTTGTCCCTAGTTTTATCATATCTTGTATTATTGAACTAGTATGAAGTTCATTGTTGATTAAGTTTTACTGATCATGAATATGAGATATAAAATTAGTTCGTAAGTACATATTCAGAGTATTGTATTGGACATGATCCAAAGTGAAGAAAAATGTTGTGAGTTTAATTAATAAATATTTCTTCTCAATTTTATGTTTTGTGTCCTTTGACCTAATGTTTCTAATGCTTCTTCCATGGGGAGAAAATATGTTTTTACATAGTAAAACATCACTTTTAACTAGGTGATTATTATGACTGTTGGTTGGGTTATTTTCTTGTCATGGCTTGAATATTAGAGATAATGAAAGGGATTTGTCTCTCTCTTATTAGAGAGAGATATCCATAGGCCCCTTGATAAGGAAGACTGGAGAATACGCGTGGCCATGCTCAAATAAGTATTAATAAGGTGTTATTAATATTATTTATGAAACAGTCTACATGGTGATGAAGTAAATAGTTAATTAAGTTTTATAAGGATGATTCGGTCCATGTCTTATACTTAATTAGGATATCGTGTGACAAAAGGACTAAATATTAAAATTGATGTTAGGTTATCATATCTTTTACTTAACTTGGGTAAGCATAATGTCTTGCTAGAGGCCACTTATATTTTGTGGATAAAATTCACTACCAACGTTAAGTGAACCTAGAAGGTCACACGCATAGACAGTCTTGTGAGCATGATTTCCACCTTCAACGAATCTAGATTGTGTCCAGATTCATTGGATGTATACAAATAAGGAATCAAATTTCGTATTGTAATTATTTGGTAAGTTAATAAGTAACTAATTTATTTATCAAATAAATGAAATTAATTACTTAATATAATTCATCCAACCATTGGATGATTATAAGAATAGACGGACAAGATTAAAACTATCATTAGATGATAATCAGGGTTTTGATGTTGATAGCTATAAAATGTTATGTTAACCTTTTTCCGTAGCCGTCTTCTTCTGATTAAAAAATAAAAGCTTCAACCCTAGAACGGTAAGAATCATATCTTGCCTCTCTCTCTCTCTCTCTCTCTCTCCAAAAATTCCAACATATTACCAGATAGTTAAGATTCGTTTTGAATAGTTTTCAGAAAGCTGAAGGGGCTAGTATCTCGATCGCTTGCAGAGGAGGTCATCACGTGGATATAAGTAAAGGGCGAAGCATAAATAGCAGTGCCTCCATACCTAGCAGCATCAGACATTGAGGTAGTTTTCTTTCCAATCGGTTCTTCTGGTATATGTGAGGATCCTATTGCCACTTTTCATAATTATGTTTTTTATGTTTTTGTCTATGGAATTTCCAACAATATCAAGGTGTTTTAGGAAACTTGGAACTAATTTCTTGTATTCTACATCTTAGCATCCGCAAACTGATGGCCAAGCGGAGGTGATCAATAGAACCATTAGACAACTTATTTGGGCCAACCTTAAGAAGAACTTGCGCCAATGGGAAGATTTTATTCCTCACATTGAGTTTTCTTACAATAGAGCTGGACATTCTACCCCCTTCTTATTCTCCTTTTGAGATTGTTTATGGTTTCAATCCTTTAACTCTATTTGATTTGGAGCCTCACCTGTAGATCATGTTATGAGCTTGGATGGGAAGCAGAAGACAAAGTTTGTCAATTCTATTCATGCTAAAGTACATGATTCCATTGAGTCCAATAACAATAAGTTAGTGGCTAAGCGAAATGTCGGACGGAAACAGGTCGGTTTTTTACCCAGAGATTGGGCTTGTGTTCACCTTCGGAAAAATGTTTTTCTTCTTAATGCAAAAACAAGCTTGATGCTCGTGGCGATGGTCCGTTTCAAGTTCTTGAGCATATTAATGATAATGTCTATGAAATTGATCTTCCGAATGAATACAATGTTAGTGGCACTGATATGTTCTAGATTGTCTATATTTCTATACGTTATTTTCATCATTTTGAGATTTTTTTAATATATAAAATTCATATTTTAGACTAATACCCTTTATTCTTATCTTATGTGCTTTCCAAAGGAGAAAACGATGAAAAGAAACGAAAATGGTCAAAAACAGAGTGAAAACGACAAAAAAATGAAGCCGGCAGAACACATGAAGAAGACCTACCGCCTAAAATAGGCCCTTCAACTACAAGCAAGGACTAGACATAAGCCTACCGGGATGGTAGGGCTCGAGCAGTATGCGGCAGCACACATGAAGAAGACCTACCGCCTAAAATAGACCCTTCAACAACAAGCAAGGACTAGACATAAGCCTACCGGGATGGTAGGGCTCGAGCAGTATGCGGTAGGTCTCGGCCACACAAGAGTAATTTGGAACAGAACCCTACAGCATATAGTACGCGGTATGTCCCGGCTATAGCAGTTTAATTCGTTTTTAACTATGTTTGGAACTCTCATTAGTGTAACTTTTCCTTCATTAAGTAAGAGTTCCACCATTAGGGCTTAAAAAGGTAATTAGGGGAGAACTTAGGTTCGAAATTTCCCCCAAATTCATCCTCAATTAGGTAGGAAATCAGTAGAAAAAATAGAACTTGAATACTTAGAGATCAAGATTTGAAGATACAACAACACAATTTCAAGGATCAATTGGGCGACACAAGAGACAAGCTCGGGCAACGTTCGGGACTATGATTTTTGCTCCAACCTTCTCCTAAGCCTTCTTTCCTTTCTTTTTACTAAATTTAATGTTTAGTTTCAGTTTTAATGCAATGATTAGTAAGTAGACTTTTATTGTTGGATGAGGGTTGAACCTTAATTCTTAATTACAATGTTCTTGGATTAATTTACTGAATTTGATGTTCGTTTTCAATTGTGTTGTCTTCCAATCGTGTTTTATTGCAACTTAATTGTAGCGAGATTAGATTTATTGGAAGGATGTTCGGAATTGGAAAAAGGAAGAATATTCTAGGGCAACTAATTGGGGGTTAATTGGGGCACTTGATAAGAGATGTGAATTTTTACTTTTAGTTCCTTTAAATCACCTATAATTATTGCACTCATAATTTGTTAGGTAGAGAACATATTCTCCTCTAAGGGTTAGTGAGTAGGGTGTCTTTTGCCAAGAAATAGGGATTACCTTATTAGTTGTGATGACCCAACTCGGTTAATTCAACATCATTTTCTACAAAGTTTTTCCAATTGAACTAATAAGAAGGAATAGGGGGATTCCATCATCCAAACTCTTGCTTTAATAGTTTTTAAAATACTTGGTTTTCTTGTCTTGTTTATGTTCTTTGTTAAAACTCATTTTTAGTACTTTAATTTGTTTTTCTTCAAACCAAACCATTTTTTAGGCTAAACATTAGAAAAAGCGATTAGTGCTTGAGCCTTTATCGTTCTTCAAAATTTGACACTCGGGTGTAGCTCGATTACTACAGCGATAGGTCACTTGCCTGTTACTTTAGTTTAGTAGTTTAACCCATTCGAGGACAAATCTTTTCAAATGAGGGGTGGATGATATGAATTAAGAGGGTCAAGAACCTATGGAATTGAAGCATGGACTACTCACTAGAGCTAGGACAAAGAAAGTCAAGACATATGTTTTAAATGTGGCTAATGGCATAATTATTTTCATGGAAGAAGCTTTAAAGAACAAGCTGGAAGGTTTCGGCGATCGAGGAAAGGCTTCCAAGTTGCTCTCAATCTATTCAATAAGTATGGATTACTCAAGGGGACAAATTGGATGTGAAATGGCTAAGTGTTAGTGAAGGTCATACCTACCGCCAATGGTAGCTCTGCACCTACCGTCACCGGTAGGCTTCTGGACGGGCCGGCTGGGAAGACAAGGCCCTACCGCATCCGGTAGGTTGCACTCTACCATCGCTAATAGGGTCCTGGTAGAAATGTACCTATGTGATCTTTAGGTGGGATTTTATTGTTTGAAATGGACATTTTGAAGCCATTAATCAATAGATAAGATAGGTTTAGGCCTTAGCCTATAAATACCCAAATATGAGCTCATTTGTAACTAACTTGGATACTTTACTGAAAATTGAGAGAGGAATTCTCCACTATCTCTAGGGTTCTTCACCCTTCTTAGTTAGCTTTCTAAGGGTTTATTTCCTTAGTTTTGTGAACAGTTGATTGCTTAGATGTTGGAATCTATGGAACCAATTGATCATCCAATTCCTTTCTTTAATTGATTCTTAGAGCTCTCTTTCTTAGAATTGATTAAACCTAGGTCTTCTAGTTTTTGTAGTTGGGGTTTTGAGGCTTTAGTTTCCTCAAGGTTCTTTCTATCAAATTGGGATTGAGTTTTGCCTCTCAAAATTGGGTTTATGGGCTTAGATCCTTATAGCTTTTCTATTGAAGTGTTGAAACTACAAAATCCTAAATAGAGGTCCTTCATCAAAGTAGGCAATCTTGGGAATGTGTTGAATCAAATCACAATCAATTGAAGATTCACGTCAAATAGTTGAATTGAAGGTTTTCTTTGGAGTAATTTTGGGACATTTCGAGCAGTTGGAGAGAAGAGTTTGGGCAGCATTCCGGGACCGTGGATCATTCAATTTTACTCCTAAGCTTCTAAACTTATCTTTTATTGTGAATTCTTATTTGGATGTTATGATTATGATAATGTTTAGTGGCTAGGTTTCTTTGTGTTTAAATGGGGTGGAACCCTAGATGACCTTAGCTTTAGTTTTATTGGATTCTATGAATGAATTGTTGAATTGAAAGTTGATTGTTGTTCAATTATGTTGCTTGTGTTTCTAATTTTACCGATAATTGGCACATTTGCATAGGTTGTTTGGAATTGAGAAAGGAAGAACAATGTAGGGCTATAATTGAACAATAGGAATTTGGTAGTTAATTAAAGATAATGGCTACGGTTTCTAGGTCATCAATGATCACTCCCATAATTTAATCATTCATAATTGAATTAAGGAGAGAAGATATTCTTCTCTAATTAATGATACGAATAGAGAGTTTTCACCTAGAGATAGGGTTAAGCCTACTAAACGAATGAGACCCGATCAACTATTCAACTATTTTTCCAAAGTTCTCAAAGAATTAGCTAGGGGATTCTAGGGGAATTTCCCCGCTTAAACACATTCTTTTTAAAACTTGATTTCAATTACCTTCGGATTATTTTTAAAGTATTTTATTTTTCTTATTTAAAAAATTCTTTTCAACTCCTTTTTATTTTGATAAACATAGAGAAATAGTCATTATAGTAGCTTCTCCATTCCCTGAGTTCGACAACCTCAAACGTTCCCAATTCCTACATTATTAGGTTCACTTGTCTCTTGAGTACTTTTAGAGTATACTCGATTTTTAACATCAAGTTTTTGGCGTCATTGTCGGGGGCGGAAACTTTAAGAATGTCGTTAATCTATTGCTTTAATCGCTTTTCGTTTCTTGTTTTTGTGTTTTTATTTTTGTTCTTATTTTGTTCTTGCATTATTAGTATTTCATCCGTGCCTTTTTCTTGGAAGTTTTATTTTTGCTATTCTTAGATTGATTTGTGTTTTTGTCCGTTGCAAGTTTTATTGAACTAGTTTATGCCCCATAGAAATAGAGGTTTAATTAGTTCCATATGACCCAAAGATCGAGCTTACACTGTGGAGTGTCCGTCACGCCTTCAGATTGGAAATGGCGAATAATAGCGAGTTAGACCCTACGGACAAGATGGAGGACGGACAGCAAGATCCACCACCAATAAATCCTCCAGTTATTCCAGCTCTACGACCTCCAGTGGCTGACTGTGCCCAACCGTACATCACCAGGGCACATTTGAGCATAGCTACACCGCCAATGCAAGCTCAAAATTTTGAAGCCAAGCCAAATGTAATAAAATTGGTGCAGAACAACATCCAATTCGACGAGCTCCAAGATCAAGATCCAATTGTGCACATCGCCAATTTTTTTTAGGTGCGCGACACATTCAAAATTAATAGAGTCTCAGATGGCGCCATTCATTTTTGCCTTTTTCCATTCTCTTTGAGGGGCTAGGCAAATCTTAGCTGAAATCACTTCCTTTCGGATTGATCACATTGTGGGATTCACTAGCGGAAAAGTTTCTAGCATGATACTTTCTCCTTGGTCGCACTGCTAACTTAAGAAATGAGATATTATCATTTCAGCAAATTGATAAGGAAAGTCTATATGAAGCCTATGAGAAATGGAAAGAGTTATTAAGGAAGTGTGTGCACCATGGCTCGGATTTGGGTATCCAGATCCAAGCATTCTATATAATGGAGTTTCTTTTGAGGCCAGACAATTGATTGATGCTTCTGCTGGTGACTCCGCAAATAGTGAAACTCCTCAAGAAGTATATGATTTTATAAAACAGATAGCTATGAGTAGTTAAACTTGGGGAGGATAGAGAGCCAAGCCTAAGTCTGCAGGAGCCCATAATGTTAATGCAATTGCTGCTATAGAGGCCAGTTTAGCAGGGATAATTGAGCAAAAGATGGGGAATATGACTTTAACGCCTTCGAATAGAAATCTTCAACAAATCATATTCCATGAATTTTGCAACGGAGGGCATCCGAACAATGAAGGCCCCAACATGGATACTTCAATGCAGCAAGTGGATTTCGTTCAAGGGAATCGGCAAGGGAACAACCCCTATTCTAATGTCTGTAACCCTGGATTGAATAATCACCCCCACTTTTCATGGGGTGGTCAAAGGCATCAGCGTACATATCAACCTCCATGATTTTAGAATAGAGGTCCTACTCAACCTTGCCATATGATGCAGTCCCTCCAAATCCTCCACCAGTAAAGACCAATTTAGAAGATCTAATGGTTAAACTTGTGAGTGCAACAGATGCCAGAATAACAAATATAGAAGTTGCTCAAAGAAATCAAGAGACATCTATTCACAATCTAGAGAAAAAAATTGGGCAACTAGTTAAATTGGTATTAGAAAGGACTCCCGGAACTCTCCCAAGCAATATTGAAGTAAATCCGAGAGAGCATGTTAATGCTATCTCAGTAAGATTTGATAAGAAGTTTCCGAAGGAAGAGAAAGTGGTCGTCGTCCAAGAGAAGAGTTGTGATTAAAGGGCTGTAGAAGAGCAGAATTAAAGGTTAGTCGTTTGAGCTTATACGCCAAAAATTCCTTACCCAGCGGCTCATATTGGACGAGGAATGTTCAGTAATTTTGATCAACAAGGAAAAGTTGGCACGGAAATTAAATGACTCAGGAATTTTCTCTTTCCCTTGTATGATTGGTAGTTTCGATTGATAAAGCTTTATCCAACCTAGGAACTAGCATAACATTATTTCTTATAACATGTATAAAAAGCTAGGCCTAGGGGAACAAAAACCCACTAGGATGACCATAAGTTATGCTGATAAGAGCATTAGACATCCTATAGAGAAGATGTTTTGGTAAGATCAAGGACCTTGTCTTTCCCGTTGACTTTATTGTTCTTGATATGCAAGAGAATGTAGAATTGCCTTTGACCTTAGGACGTCCGCTTTCATACACTTCTAGAGCTTTAACATATATGGACAAAGGAAAATTGTGCATGAGAGTTGGAGAAGACGAAATAGTTTTTAAATTTCCTATTACTCCTACTCCCTCTTCGCACTGTAATGACACTTTATTTTATATAGATCACTCTAATCTTGAAGTGTCTTACCCCTTGAAGGAAAATAAGTCCTCATCCTCTAAGACATTTAAGGAATTAAAGGAGGTGGAGAGGTTGATATCTCCTCATTTGACGAAGAAGAGCTTATAGAATTAGGTGCAAGAATGATGAAAGAAAAGAGAGAAAGCCAAAAAAAATTCGGATTCTCATGATCCAAACCATTTTTCAGCACCTAAAAGGGAATATTGTTTACTTCTCCATGAATTATGTTTTATCATTAGTGCATGGTTAGATTTAGTTTATCAATTTTGAGGTTTGCATCCTTCATTTTTCCTTCTTTGGTACTTGATCTTCTAAGTGTGTTTCTCTTTCATTTTATTAGTTTTTGTGTTTTGTTTAAGTATTGAGGAATTGGGAGGTTATTGTGCAATTTTTGTGACCTAAGTATGTTTTATATCATGTATGCAAGTTGCACAAAAACAAACGAAACAAAAAGTGTCAAAAAAGAAAAAAAAAATTGGCCTGGAGGGACCGACCAGCAAACATACTGGACCCGGACGGACCAGCCCTAGGCGCTGAAAGGGAATTCCAGAAAGGTACCGGCAACAATAGCTCAGGATTGCTGTCGCGTGGTAGCTCCAGTAAAAAAAAGATCCTAATTCAAATTCCCTACTTTTTCTTCTATCTTCTCTTCTCTTCTTCTTCTCTCTCCCGTTCTCTTTTGCGCCTCTTCTCTTCTCCGTTCACTCCCTCGAGCTAACACCCATGCCACCACGTCACCACTGACCGAGCCCCCCCTACCCTTAGTTTTCTTCTCCTCCCTTCCCTCTCCTTCTCCCTCTTGGTTTTCTTACACAAGTACGACTGCTCACAGCCACCCACCGCCTCCACTGCTGCTGCTACCAGCCACTATTGCCACACTGTCTTCTCCCTTTCTCCATTACACTATTTTTCTTCCTCCTTCCACAGTGCAACCCTCTCCTTCTCCTCTTCTTCTCTTTCTTCTTCCTTCCTTCTTCCTCTCAGTTTTCGCTCTCTCCCTTCTCTCCAATGCAACCACTGCTTCTCTTTTTTTTTTTCTCTCTCTCTGATTTCATAGCCCCACCACCTTTCTTCTCCCCTCCCCCCTCCCCCTCTTGTTTTTTTCCCACTCTCTATTTTTTTCTCAATCACCACGTACTCTAGCCACCAGCCCATGATCCCCCATCCTACCTTTTTCTCCTATTCCTCTTTCTTTCTGCTCCAATCCTTTCTCTCTTCTTTCTCTTCACTGTTATCCCACCGCCTTGAGCTTTTAAAGAGCACCTCTAATTGCTGTTGGTAGCAACAAAGCTTCAATCGGCCGTCGCAGCAACGAGCACAGCAACAAGACTTCTCACGATTCTCTCTCTTCACCAAACAACAACCATGCATTTCACAGAACATAGCTCTCCTAGAAATTGGACTACGTGTTTTTTTTTTCTTAGTAGAAAATTTCTGAGAACTGTTTGTCTACAATTGCTATATTCTCTATTAGGTTATATTTTTTGTGAAATTTAATAATTCTTTTAAATTCTAACACACTCAGCACACACAGGCTACTCACATTCCGCACACACGAGCAACATTTAGTATTTTTTCTGTTAGATTTTTATCGTTCTACTTAATTTTTCTTGTTTTGATCTTAAGTGCCACTGGTCGTGGTTTTACTTTGTTTGGATAGTTTGGAGTAATTTCATTGAGCTTATTTTTGTTACTCTAAACTGTTATTTTTTTTTCTTAGTATCATGTTGTGTGCTAGTTAATTTTACTTTGTTAACTTATTGTGTGTTGTTTGGATTATTTTAGTGTGTTTGATTGTGTGGTTTGTTTGGAGAATTGTTGAGTTGTTATTGTCCGTTTTTGATAAGGTGTTATTATTGCTGAATTACTCACGTGTAGTAACTTTTCTTTTCTTGTCTCAAACTGTGTTGGTGGCTGTCTTTTATTTGTTGTAGGCAGGTTTGGTTTTATATTGCTCCAGGTATGATGCATTTATTTTTCTTTTATTTTTATAACCTTGATGTAGTGCCTTATTTTCTACTATTATCAGTGTGTTTGTTTTGTTGGTTGCTTAGGGTGGTCTAGAAGTGCTGCTCTACTCTTTTCATCTTTCTCCTTAAAATCATGCCTCCTTGTAATTCTGCCACATCTAATAAAAAAAGTAGGACAAATGTCGGTCCATCGAATAATGAACCTATTCTTCCTTTACCCTATAGAATATTCGATGAAACTAATAGGATATGGTGCAATGCCAAGCTTAAAAATAAACTTGTGGTTAAGCACATGGTAAATGATCTTTTTGATTCAAGTGGGCATCTTAGAACAATTTAGGGCTATGGGTGGAACTCGTTAGTCACAATGTTACAGGATACTACTCTAATTTAGTTAGAGAGTTCTAGGCCAATACGTTTTTGAAATCTAACCCTTATAAAACTAATATCACCACTACTTTTAAAGGGGTTAGGATTCATCTTGAGCAAGCCATCCTCGTACAGATTCTAGGTATACCTAATTAGGGAAGTCTATTTTCTATGAGTGTGCTTCCACTAGTAGTTTCATGGACCCAACTTGGGATTATTCTGAGGCATTACCTAGATTTGGTGTCCAGGCACAAGCTATAGGAAAGAAGGTTGTTAAATCTAATAGTTTAGAGGGCACTTGGAAGGCTGCATCACTCTTCATAGGCACAACTATTGCACCTCGATCTCTCAACCAAACTAATGATTTGAGAATGATTGATTTTATATCATGGATAAGATGAAGAGTCATTCTCCCTTCTCTCTCTCTCTCTCTCCTCTCTATTCATCCTCTTTCTATGTGACGTCACATATAGCCCTATACCTGATAGGGTTATTGGTTTCCCTTGCTTCTATCTCGTATCTTTCATCACTTTTATGTTGATTTTTTAGGTGAATTACGAGAAACCACCTCCCCTTCGAACGTAATCAAGGAGACCACCATAAAACGTAGCCATTATTAGTGGGATGACAATGAAAGAAGGTAGCACCCGGCTGTTCCACAAGGCGGCGATGAGTAAGCTACAGAGACAGTAGAGGAGGACGATTTTTGGACTGCAATGACCGACTGATTAGAGTATCTCAGCATCTAGCAAGATTAATTGCACCTCAACCAAGAGAAAACACAGAATCGACTACAAATTATGGAGGAGATGATGCAGCACCAGCACAAGATGCCTAGTTAGCTTTATTGGCAGTTCTCATCGGATGCGGGATCTAGTGCTGGCAGTGCTGTGCGATGAGGGAGTTTCTTTCTCCCTTTTTACTTTTATATTTATTTTTATTTTATTTTACTTTGTTTAGTTTTTGGGATTGCTTCCCTTAATTTTATTTTCTTTGTTTATCTCTTTGTTTTTATGTTTTGTTTATCTTTTCGTGTTGGGATTGCTTCCCATGTATGGTTATTTTTCTTTCTGGATTGCTTCCTGTGCATGTGTTCTGTTTTATTTGCTTTCTTTTTTCGTCTTTATATTTCTTGTATTAGGTTGTGGCCCCCATATTGAGGACAATGTGGTTTAAAGTGTCGGGGATGTTAGGTTTAAGTCTATTTTAAGTTCTTTGAGCTTTCCTTATAGATAAAACAATACAAAAAATTGGCCATTCTCCGACGCCACTTACCAATGATGTCATTTTGAGCATTTTTTATGCTTTTGATCAGTATATGATGTGGTTTATGTAGCAAAATTATTTGGTGTACATTCATCCGCCACATATATTGGACATCGTCAAATCAGATATGGGTATTGACACCTCGACATCTTCACCGCCTGCACCTGCTGGGGACTCGGAGGCCCCTAACCCTACTGCAAACTCAGAGGCCCCTCCCCTTGATTGTGTGGTTCGATCTTTCTCTACTCCCTCTCCCTATATTCGTGCTCCCGGCACTAATGATGCCTTCTCGCCGTCTAGTGATCCTAGGACGGATTAGGATAGTTGATTTATTACCACACATTTACTTTTATATATTAGGATGTTTTATATATGTATGTATATATATGTTATGTTTAATAGTATACAGTACTATAGATGTTCAGTATTTTGTATCAAACGGTGTTAATTATGTTGAATGTTTAATATTATTACTTATGTTGGGACTTTTGTTGTTTTTCAAGGGGTTTTTACTCATTTTGTAAATAATATTTAAAAAAAACAATACCGACAGTCTTACCTTCAGAAGAGCCATCGGTAATGTGTTTTATTTTTTATTTTATTTAATAATTATCCGTCATTAGATACGTCGGCAAAAGGAATACTGACGACATCGACACTATTGTTAGGACTATCGGTAATAGAAATACCGATAGCGCAAACTCTGTCAGGAAAAACTGACGGTATTATTTACCAACGGACATAATGACATCTGTGAAGCTTTTTAAATACGCCGACGTGTCACGAGAATTCTGTCGGTACTCCATCGTAATATATAGTTACCAATAGAATATGCATCGGAAATTGGATTGCCGACATAGAACAGTCGACAAGGGAATTAGCATTGGTGTTCCATCATTAATACACTCTTACCAACGGAACACCAACGGGGTCTGTCGTTGGTATTTGAATAGATTTTTGTAGTGAAACATTAAAAATATTGAACATATCCCAAAATAATTTTGTTTTTTTTTTTTTTAAGGTTTATAGTCCCCTTTGTTAGTTTTTCTTTAAGTTAAAAATCTTAAAAAATCAAATATTCTAAATACTACAAAAAAATACTTTATTTTGTGTTTCTCCTTTTGTTTAAAACTTTGAAAAAACTCAAAAATATTTTTGCCTTAGCTTGTAGTGTACCCTTTCACTTTTTCATAAAATCAAAAATCCAAAAAGATTTTTCATTATTTTAAACTCATCATTTGAGAGCTTGAATAGATTTTACTTTAGTGATATGAAACTTAATGAGTCTTCTTGCCTAGCTTGTGGGATATCAAGCACTTGTGTGAACTTTTATGGATTAATGGTGTATTTACACATACGAGTGTCTTGTTCGTAGATAAATACTTTGTGAATTTTAGGATATTAGCTTAACAATTTGCTTATATGCGTGCCTTGAGATTTACCTTGTCACACCTTAAGGCAAAGTTGTATCTAGCTTAGGTTGACCCCAGAAATATTGGTCTAAGGCTTTCTTTGACCCGTTTGATCCTTTCTTTCCTACCCTTCAATGTTAAATCCCTCATACCAATTTTGAACCTAAATTGGATAAGGGTTTTAATCCTTCTGTTCTTTGTTTTTAAACTAACACGATATTTTAAACCCTCAATTGTCAAAGCTAATGAATTCAAGTATCTTTAAGTCACTTTTCAGTGAGGTACATAGATAAGTGTAGGGGAGAATATTGAGATGAATATTTTATGTAAAGGGGTATTTTGGGAAAGTTTGTGAGAAAGAAATTAAATGAGGGGGTTTGGGGTGAAATGAAAATTCTATGTGTTCATCGAAGCTTGTGATTCTCAATCTCGTTTTGTGGAAAAAGGAAGAAAATTTGAGGAAGAAAAAGAAAAATGAGAAAGAGAAGATGGAAAAAAAAAAGAAAGAAAGAGAAAAATAAAAGGAAAAATAAATAGTAGAAATATGTATGTTTGAGTTTCTCTCTTGAAAAAAAAAAATAGCTATGCACTTCCTCTTACCATCGAACTTCTTTATATTTCATTTGGGATTGAGAATGTTGAAAGTGTTAGGTGGGATTGTGTATTGTTGAAAATAGTGAATCATATGAAAGGTAAAGTATTCCGGGAGTAAAAGGTAAAAGTGAAAAGGGACTTTAAGGTTTTAGATTAGACATCGATTTTGTTTTCCTTTCAGTTGCATTGAGCTCTCTTCTCTTTGCATTTCGTTTTTCCTTTCCCCTTCATTTGGTATCCTTTTACATCCCTAGCCTAACATTACAATCTTGAAAGTCCTACCTAATTCGGGGTGATTTCAGTTGGACCAACTAGCTAAAATAAGTAGTGAAAAGCTGAGTTTAGGGCATTGTTGTTGAAGTGAAATATTTTGTTATTTTCCTTTCAATTCTCTTTTCATTTATTGAAGCTTAGCATAAGTAGTCACACAAACATTGTTGACTCATAATTGTTTACAAAGATGCTTGGTGGATCATTTAAGTTTTGTAACTTGTGATTGGATGAGTTTTGTATGATTCTTCTGAAGTTTAGACTTGTTCAATTGGGGTGATATCGTTTTTTTCTCTTAAGCATTTAAAAAGTTTGTTTTTACTTTAGTTTTTGTAATTTTGAAATTTTGTTGGAATGTTGCGTTCAGTCTTTACATCTTTTGGTTGTTGCTTTAGTTTTTGTTGCTTGAGGTTAAGCAATGCTTAAGTGTGGAGGAATTTGATACGTTTATTTTATACATATTTTTATAGTGTTAATCTTCGGTTTTCGAAGTATTTTCATTGGTAAAATAATATATTTATCCTCCATTTCTTCTCTCTTTTATAGGTATGTATCGAATGAGTTAGAAGAAAGAATAAATTGAAACAGGAGCATACAGAGTAAGCACGGACGGAAAAGAAGAAGATACGTACAAAATCTAGCAGGTAGAGGACCCGGCCACATCACCGGCCGGACCCGATCGAAAAAGCACCCAGAATGCAAGACCCGGCCAGACCCGGTCGCCCAAGCAGGGGAGACCTGGCTAGTCGCAAAGCAGGATAATTCTAGAATTCTCTGATTTTCTTTTAAATAGTCTTTCAATATAATTTGAAAATATATTCTGTTAGGGTTACTAGGGAGCAAAAAAGGACGAATTTCGAAAATCCCTCCTAAAATGTCCCATTAATATCCATAGATCATAGTTTGGTTTTGATTTTCAAGTCTCTATAGTTAAATTGAAGGTTTTTTTAGAGCAATTTTGAGACTTTCGGGCAATTCGAGAGAAGAGTTCGGGCAACATTCCAGGACCGTGCATCATTCAATTTTACTCTTAAGCTCCTAAACTTATTTTTCATTATAAATTCTTATATAGATGTTATGCTTATGATGACGTTTAGAGGCTAGGTTTCTTTGTGTTTAAATGGGGTTGAGACCTAGATGATCTTAGTTTTATCTTTATTGGATTCTATGAATGAATTGTTGAATTGAAAGTTGATTGTTGTTCAATTGCATTGTTTGTGTTACTAATTTTACCGGTAATTGGCACATTCGCGTAAGTTTTTTGGAATTAAGAAAGGAAAAATAATCTAGGACTATAATTAAACAATAAGGATTTAGTAGTCAATTAGATATAATGGCTACGGTTTTTAGGTCATTAATAATCACTCATATACTTTAATCATTTATAATTGAGTTAGAAAGAGAAGAGATTTTTCTCTAATCAATTAGGGGAATAGTGGATTTTCACCTAGAGATAGAATTAATCCTAATAAACGAGTGACACTTGATCAATGATTCAACTATTTTTCCAAAGTTTTCAATGTTTTAGCTTAAGAGATTCTAAAGGAATTCTACTGTTTAAACACATTCTTTTTATAACTTGATTTTAATTATTTTTAGATTGTTTAAAGTATTTTACTTTTCTTAGTTAAAAAATTTATTTCAACTCATTTTATTTTGATTAAACCTTAATGAGACGGTTATTATTATATCTTCACCGTTCTCTGAGTTTGACAATCCGAAGGTTCCCTAGTACTACACTGATAGGTTCATTTACCGGTTGAGTACTTTTAGAGTATACCTAATTTTAAACATTAGGGAGTTTGATACGACTGTTTTTACCCTCTTAAGCTTTGTATTTTTATCAGTTTTTTAGCTTATTTGTGTATACAATGGAGTTATTGAGCCCCGTTTCCTTTTTTATTGTTGTAGGTACCTTCGGGATAAAGATATATTGAAAAGGAGTTAAAACAAAGACCTTTGAAGCGAAAAACGAAGAAAATGGAGAAGAGAACACAAAAACTTGAAATGTTGGAAATCAGCACTATCCATATCCAAATAGTGATGCAGCCTTTTGAAAATGAACGCAGAAGCTTTCTAGATCTAGAAAGTTGGACTTTCCTGATCAAGAAAGTCACGTAGAGGACTATAGTGCAGCTTTCTGGAATTCCTATTTGACTCTTATTTTGTTTGCCTTTTGTAATTGATAGGGTAATCTTATAGTAGGATTTGGAGAAATTTCTCCTGTAAAAATAACTCATTAGCAAGATTAATCGGGAGCTTAACTTTTAGATACACTTATTCATATTTTGTAAGAAAATTGGAAGACCCAATCTACAGACAATTTTGGGATTTCTTTGGGCAACTCGACAGATCAGTTCGGACATCCACAAGATTTGTGGAGTCTTCAATTCTTTTCCTAAGCTGTAATATTTGTGTATTTACGTTGATTACTTCGGTTTTCAAAGATTTTGATGTATAAAACAAGTGATTTACCCCCACTTCCATCTCTTCTTGATTAAGGTGCTTCCCAGAGGAATTTAAGATGAATACAAGTTGAAGTAGAGAAAAAAGACAACGAAAATTTGGCATCAGCCATGCAAAAGCCTATCGCAGCAAGCAAGTCCTCAACAAATTCAACACCAACTAGGTGGAAGATTGCTGCGACTTGCAGGTCTTTAAGAAACAAAGCCAAGTGCCAAAGAAGCTTGTCATGGTCAAAATGTCGCAAATAAATAAGTTTTACTTCAAATTTTGGGAGTTTAAATGTGATTTTTTCAACCTTTTTCATTCTATTCTTAGTTTTTAGGTTTTAGAGAGGGTTTTGGGTGAAAATACTCATCCAAATTCTTTCTATTTCCTCTCTAATAGTTAGTTTTCAACGATTAGACATTAAATTAGTGGTTTAGAGAAGAGGTTAAAGATCTTCAATGGAGAAATTTTGAATTTCTTCAGGCGAATCGAGAGACGAACTTGCCGACAACTCGGAGCTGGGAAACCTTCAATAATCTCCCTAAACTCTCTTTTCTCTTGTATTTTCAAGAATTCTATTATAAATTTGTGTTTATTAAGAATGATTAGCGGCTTGGTTTATTTTCACTGAATAGCGACAAACCCTATATTTGGATTCTACTTTCCCCAATATTGTTGTTTCATAAATTGAATGTTATTTTACAATTGGTTGTTATTTAAGTTTTCAATTGTTTATTCAATTTTCAACGAATAGTTTAATTTTCAAAATTAATTGGAATTGGAAAACGAATATTAATCTAGGGCAAACAATTAAATAATATAAGTTGGTAATTGAATAAAGATACTAATTACACTTTTAGGTCATTAATTCATTCTTAATTCTCATCAGAATCGAATAGGAAGAGAAGAGATTCTTCTCTAGCAGTTAAGTTAATAGAGCGAATTTCGCCTCGAGATAGGGATTTTCCGTTGTTAGTGAGTGAGACCGAACCAATACTTTTAACATTCTTTCTACAAGTACTTACTTGAAGTAGATGAAAACTTAGGGGGATTTAATCGTTCGAACATTATTATAAAACTTGATTTCAAACTACATTTAGATTGTTTTTAAAGTATTTTACTATTCCTTTTAGTTTTAAACCTTCTTCAACTTTTGATTTGATTAAATATCTTAGAAACACAGTCATTATGATAGCTTCTCTGTTCCCTGACTTCGACAAACCGGAAGTTTCTCTAGTGCCACACCGATAAGTACACTTCCATGTTAGGTAATAATTTTAGAGTAGTCTCATTTTAGACAACAAGAGTCTTTCTATTATATGAACTTGTCTATGAGCTTATGTTTTAGAATCATGTGTAGCAGCTAATTCTCTTTGTATTTAAATGGGGATGAACCCTAGAATACTCGGTTAATTTTAATATTAATTTCATGTTTTGATTATTAATTCTTGTTCGGTTTTTATCCAATTGTTGTGATTGTTTATCGATTTACCCGTGATTAGTAATTTCGCAGGATTAATTAGAATTAGAAAAGGAAGATTAATCTAGGAGATTAATTGAATATAGGAATTGGTAATTGAGTAGGGATACTAATTATCGTTTTTAGATAATTAATATTACTCCTCATCTATAATCCGTTCATAATTGTGTTAGGGAGAGAAGGGATTCTTCTCTAAATGATTAAGTGAACAGGAGGGTCTTCGCCTAGAAATAGAGATTATCTGACCATAGAGTGAGATCGAACCAACAAATTTTCATAATTAATTACAATAATTTTCTTTATAAAACTAACTAAAAGTTCTAGGTGATTCTACCATTTAAACATTTTTTTTTCAAATTTGCTTTAAGATTTTTTAATTGCTTTCTTAGTTGTTGATTGTCTTCTAATTGTTTCTTAATTTTAAAAATCTTTTTTAAAATGATTAAACAGTAGAGACATAGATAATACTAGTGTTTGGCCATTTTGAAAATTTGACAATTTGACAACTTTCCTTACTTAAAGTGAAATGTTTAAAGGATAGTAACCACACATTAAAGGACTCGGTTGTCCCAGCAGTGGTGGGAGTCTGCACATGACGCAGAGTCGTTAATAGTGGGCAAGTAGAATCGATACTTCCGATGGTGAAGGTGAGGGAGGGGACCATGATGAGATCAATACGTTTTGCTTAAAATTTTTCACGCTACGTGACCACTAGTTGGTTTCTTCGGCGGACAGCTCCGGCAAAGGAGAGCGTGTATCAACTTCAATGGAGAGTAAATTTAGACTATGTACGTATACTCCCTAAAATTCTAGGAATTGTGGAAAATGTCATCTATTTTTTGTTAATTTTAACCAAATTGACATTCTTCCTACAAATATTTTTTAATGCTAATTAGTTTATAGCATTTTAATGTTGTCTTGCTTCTCACAACTTATTTACTTGATTTGTTTACTTAAACTTTTTAAGTGAATGCAGATATAGATTTCAATGCATAATTCCCATTAGTATTCAGAACTGCAATCTTTTGAACATATTTAACCTAAAGAATCTAATAATCTTGGAGCGCTAGTCAATTTTCTGCCCCTAAGAGTATGATTCTCTATCTATTATTTTTTCTTTTTAATTGTTGCATTTTCGATTATTGTTCTCAAGAAGATCTTATTGTTGCCTAATTTTTTATTTGTTTTTCAAACTATTCGAAACTGTTTTTCTTTTTCAGTTTCTGATGGTCTATTTTATTTTTTTTTGCATCAAATTCTTATTTCTTTTTAAAAAAAATAAAAATCTTCAGTATCTGATGGTCTATTTAAACGTATTGTATCTAGATGTTAAGGCTGAGGTAAACAAATGCAGGTACTATTATATATAACGATTCTCATATAGAATACATAAATATACATCCAGTTTTATGATTGAGAGATTGTTCAATATGAAAACTAGTGAGATAATATCTTGGCAGCTGTTGATCAGCAAGCTCTCTTCATTGAGGAAATTTTGGTAAATGGTTAGATACTAATTTAGCTTTTGTGGCGGTAGTTGGCCATTTGACAAATTCCCGGTCTTATATTTTTGTAGATTTAATTCATAGCGTTTAGCATTATAGATATGCATTTTGTTACTTGAAAGGGATACACTGCCATTGGATTCTGCTAATACCTTTGTAAGCATGCCTTGAATAAAGCTAGATTGCACGCAAGGGTTTTAAAGTTAGGTCGTCTTTCTGAGAGTTTTAACATATCTGCAATAATTATATATTATAATTATTTGCAATAATTATATATATCCCTTTTTTCTAAAAAAATAATAAAAAGAAAAAAAAAGAACCATTGATGCCCTTGAATGCCATAAACAAAAGGAAAAGCTTTTAATCAATTATTGAAGATTGTTATGTAAAATTATAATAGGATTATTATTATATTGTTAGTTTTCATATTCTCATACAATCGTGAACCATGTATATTTAGCTTTCTAGTTGTACATAGATTGAGTTTTCTAATTATAATTTATTTAGGACTTGTCACAAGTATTAATAAGTATATGATGTAATCTTACTTTGCAATAATAGACAGAAAACAGTTGATTGTTTTCCCCACTGGAAACTTTCATGGTATCGGAGCTATTTTCTAAACTCTCATACTGAGTAACAACAAAACGATTCTTGTAATATTGACAGCGACGTGGTAGAAGAAAGCCATGTTCGTAGCACAAAGAAAGTGCCTACTATGTAACATCCCAGATGGACCCGGATTGATTATAACAACGGTTCAGTTAAAAGAGAATGAAAAGGACAATAATTATGTGGAATGGGCAAAAGCAATGTGCTTGGCTTGCGTTCAAAAAAAATTGGGATTTATCGACAGAACGATTCTCATACCAGAAAATGACTCAAACAAAGAAGAAGAATTGTGGGAACTTAATACTCTCATAAATTCATGGATTCTCAATGTCATTGAGCCCTCTCTCCGATCCTCTGTAAATTACTCAGAGAGAGCTGATGAATTATGTACGGATTTGAAAAAAAAGATTCTTGGTTAGGAAACGGGCAAAAAAATATGAATTAAAGGCGGCATTCACAAATTGTAAACAATGATGAGATTCAATAAACGTGTATTATTCACGCTTTAAAAAATTATAAGACGAATTAGAAAACTACTCTCAACTCCCTTCCACCACAGATACAAAAATTATGACTCCTACAACAAATAAAAGAGAGGAGGAAAAAGTTTTTCAGTTTTTAATCGAATTAAACAGTGAAATTTATGGCACTGTTCGCTCCCATCTGAGACAACAGGAACCTATGTCAAAGGTGCAAACAATCCTTGCCCAAGTATGTAAGGAAGAGCAGCACCGTAACCTGGCTCAAAGGCGGATCACGGTGGCGATGATGCCGCTTTTGCCGTCGCCGGAACAGACCAATCATCTTCAACCTGAAGACTGTTTTGCACTCACTGTAATCGGAGTGGCCACGATGTCAGAGCTTGTTTTCAGCCCGGAATGGTAGCCAAGAAACACACCTCCCAGCGCTGGCAGCCACGCAGCTCAGACCATCCGTGGTAAATGCAGGACCACGCTTACTGGAGGAGGGAGATGCAGATCCAGGCGATCCCTGAGCAGCAGGCACAGCGACAACACAACAGTAGTAGCAAAAGGGAAGAAGAGGTGTCGACGGCTAGGCCAATACTGCCACCGTCCGACGCAGAGGAACAGCTGCTGTGGAAAGGTTATTAGTTGTGATGGAAAGAGTTTTTGCAGAAGGGTTTTCAGCTGAAAATAGCAATGGGAAAGTTGGGATGCCAAACAACTTTCCCAATTATCACATGACCAATGGTCAAAGTTGTTGACCATCATAAATAACACAAATGCCACTCAATCCAAAAAATTATCTGGTATGGAAAATTTTTGGACGTTGGATTCAAGATGTTCTCATAATATGACTGGTAGGAAAATTTTTTTGAGCAATTTAAATAATATCTACCCATATACTATTAGCCTGTCCAATGGTACTAAGACAATTGCTCTACAAGAAAGAATGACCTCCTTAAATCCTAGACTCAAACTTCTCAGTGTGTTTTTTAATTCCTGAACTTAAAAGTAACTTAATTTTCTAGTCTCAATTCGCTCGAGGCTCTCGATGTTTTGTCACTCTTTCTGATAATTTTTGTACTATATATGATCATATATCGATGATGCCGATTGAGGTGGGTGAGCAAAGGAATGGGATCTGCTTCTAGAAACCTATGCAGTTGGCAGCATTATATACTTTTTCTAGCAATGTTCTTGATTCCAGCACATTGTGGCATGTAAGGTTAGGACATCCTTCGAATTTTGTGGTGAATAATTATTTGAGATTTTCTAAGAAATCTAGAGCTGAAACTACTCCTTGCAATATTTTTCTACGTGCTAAACAGACTCGTGACTGTTTTCTTTTAAGTAGCAATAAAGCATATGGAATTTCTTATTTAATTCATTGCGATTTATGGGGATCATATAAAACTGTATCTACTATAGGCACCTCAATTTTTTTTACCATACTGGATGATTACTCTATTGCTATTTGGATGTATTTAATTTCTAAAAAAAAGTCAAGTAGAATCCGTTCTAAAATATTACTTTGCCATGGTAATAACTCAATTTCACAAAACCGTAAAAGTAGTCTGGAGTGACAATGGCACGGAATTTACATGTCTAAAGTCGTATTTTTCTGCCCATGGCATGATACATCAGACAACTATTGCCGGCACCCCACAACAAAATGGTAGGGTTAAAACGCAAGTGTCAACATATTCTGAACGTCGCTCGGGCTTTGTGTTTTCATACGAATTTGCCTACAAAATTTTGGGGAGAATATGTTCTAATGGCCGGGTATCTTATCAATCGCACACCTTCTTCATTGTTACATGGAAAAACTCCTTACAAGTTGCTACATGGGAAAAAGCCATCATATTCTCACATTAAAAGTTTTGGGTGTCTAGCATATGTCCATGCTCATGATCTACCAGAAGATAAATTTCGAGCCAGCAGTAGAATGTGTGTCTTCTTCGGATACCCTTTTAACAAGAAGGTTGGCAATTTTATGAATTGCAAAAGGAGAAGTTCATTTTTTCCAGATATGTAATCCCTGATGAGACCAAGTTTCCATACAAAGAAAAATCGGACACCCCAAAATGTAATCTGGATTTTGCAGAATCTTACAATTTTGGAGAACAAATTTTGGCCTAACCAGAAAGGGAGAGAAAGTTTTTCCATAACCATGTCCAAAAGGACGGCATACCAGCCCTTCAGCCATCCACTGCCTATAACTAGCCTAGAAACAGCAGCCCAACAGCTTCCTGCTCTGGACCAACAGCAGTCGGCCCATCCAAAAATCCCGCAGCACAGTCTCAGTGAAGCTCTAGTTATGCAGCCCAACCCAATATATCAGGTCCAGCTACATTCGATCCAGCCACACGCGCGGCCCAGCTTGGTCCTTCTGGCCCAACTACATCCGTTCTAACCAGTTGTGCGGCCCAGTGTGGTTCGTCTGGCCTAGTCGCAACAACTCCAGTTCGTCCCGATCCAATTACATCTGGCCCAGCTGCATCAGCTTCAGTCCTTCTCAATCTAACTGTGTCTGGCCCAGCCGCATCAACTCCAATCAGTCCCGCGGCCTAGCTCGATCCGCATGGTCTAGCTGCATCAAATCCAATCCCAAAAGCTACATTTGCTCCAGCAGCTTCAGAGGTCACCCATGGCCCAGCGACACCTCCTACCAGCAGCCCACAAAAATACTTGGTACAAGAAAAAGTACTTGCATTAAAAAGATTCCTCCTCAACTCCAAGATTTTGACTGCAATTCCATATAGAAGTCTTCTATATCTCATTCCTCTTATGCTCTTTCACCCTCTTCGCACCTATCAAATACGTCCCTTTATCCTATAACACACTTTATGGACTATAAAAATTTTTCCTCTTCACACAGGCATTTTTTAGCATCCGTTGCCACAAACTCAAAACCCACCACCTATTCTAAGGTCTTTTCTAATCCTAAATGGTGTGCTACCATGCAATAAGAAATTGATGCGCTTGAAAAGAATGGCACGTGGTCCTTGATATCCTTGGCCCCTGGGAAACATGCTCATGGGAGTACGTGGGTCTTTCATATTCAGTATAAAGCAGATGGCACCATCGAGCAACATAAGGCCCGCTTGATGATTTTGGGCAACACACAAACCGTAGGTATTGATTTTACAGATACCTTTGCCCCTGTTGCAAAAATGGTCATGGTTCACACTTTGCTTTCCTTTGCTACTGTTCGAAACTGGTCTATATATCAGATGGATATTTTGATAGAGCTGATTTTTAATACAAATAAACAAGTTAAGTTTTAATTATTAACCTTTAAAAATATTTTATTTAATAAACATAATTATTATATTTAATTTATTTTATTTTGGTAGTAAAGGGAAAGAAGCTCATAAACAAGCCCATGAGTGAGAAGTTGAAGCCCATTAGAGAGGCCCACGGTGAACAAAAAAAAAAAGAGAAAGGTGGCCCAATGTAGTAATAAGAAAACCAAAGAAAAAAAGGAGAAGGAAAGCGGAGGCCAAGGAGAAAAAGGAAAAAGAAATTGAAGAGGAAGCTGCTTGTGCAGCTACTTTAAAAGGCGAGCAAGAGAGAGCCGAAGAGAAGGACAAGAAAGAAGAGAGAAAAAATAAAGAGAGGAGAGGGAGCTGCTGCAACGGGAGGCAGCCACAAAAACAGAAATTTTTGAAGCAGAGATTTTTTACTGAAACAGCCGCTGAATCAGCACAAGAAACAGCAGCATGCTGCAGAAAAATTCCAGCAACAACAGCAGTAGAATAATAACTACTGCAGAAATTTGCAGCAAGAGATTCCAAAGGAAGCAGAGAAATTCCAGCAACTACAGCAGAAAATTGAAGCAACAGCTGAAAAATTCCAACAAGGTTCTAATTAAAGGAAGGCCATGATTTTCTCAAATAAATTGGTTCTTTCTTTCCCTTTAGCCATAAACTAAATTTATTTTTAGAATCTTGATGAAACCCTAGCCATGTGACTTAGGTTTATTTTATTTTTGGGAGATTTATTCTATTATTTATGTGATTGCATATCTTGGGATGTTATTGGTTTTCCACAATGGTTTTCTTCATAGAGATTTACAGGAAGAATTTTATATGCGTCCCCTGCCAGGTTTTTTATCCCAATCTCCTTAGACGAGTTTCTCTTTTGAAGAAGTCTTTGTATGGTCTTCGCCAAGCCCCCTAAGTGTTGGTTCTCTAAACTTCATCGCCACCCTTCGTAAGTGTGGTTTTTCCCAATCCTATGCAGACTACACGCTTTTTACATATTCCCAATATAATATTTTTCTGTGTGTTTTTATTTATGTGGACGACTTATTACTTACTGGAAATTCTCTACCCTCTCTTAATGCATTCAAAGCCTCCTTGAATGCATGCTATCATATGAAGGACTTAGGACCCTAAAAATATTTTTTGGGATTGAAATTGCAAGAAATCCTTCGAGTTTATTTTTGTGCCAATGCAAATATACTTTGGAGATTCTTTCTGAGACTGGCCTGCTCGAAGCTAAACTGGCTTCTACTCGATCAAAACAAATCATCAGTTGGCTAAAGCATCCGGTTCTTATTTTGATAAACCCGATCTCTATTACAGACTCATTGGGAAATTTCTTACTCTTACATGCTATGACCTTGCCTATGTTGTTCATATCCTTGCTCAATTTATGCACGCCCCTAGGCTTGCACATTGGGTTGTTGCTCTTCGATTGGTTGGATATCTAAAGGGTAGTCCTGGCCGTGACATTTTTCTTCAATCTAATTCTTCTCTTTTGCTGACCGTAAATTAGACTCTGATAGGACTACCTGCCCGATTACTCGATATTCTGTTACCGGCTACTTTATTTTCCTTGGTGGTTTTCCTATTTATTGGAAAATTAAAAAACAACATACTATTTCTTGCTCTTCTGTTGAGGCTGAATATCGCTGCATGGCTATGACTTTGTGTGAATTGAACTAGTTATCTTGCTTGCTTCGTGATCTTCATGTGCCTATCACTAGCCCCATTCCGTTACATTGTGATAATCAGGCTACTCTTCATATCGCAACCAATCCCATTCTTCACGAACGTACTAAGCATATCGAATTTGATTGTCCTTTTGTCCATGATGCTCTTCAAGAAGTTTTATTTTTGTAGCATATATTCGCAGCAAATTTCAACCAGCCAATATTCTCACCAAAACTCTTCATCTACTCATTTTTCATAGTTTAGCTTGCAAGTTGTGCATTTCCGATCTTCATGCTCTAACTTAAGGGGGAGTATTGAGGATTGTTATGTAAAATTATAATAGGATTATTATTGTATTGTTAGTTTCCATATTCCCATACAATCCTAAACCATGTATATTTAGTTTTCTAGTTGTACATAAATTGAGTTTCCTAATTATAATTTATTTAGCATTTGTCATAAATATTGACAAGTATATAATGTAACCTTATTTTGCAATATTAGACAGAAAATAATTGATTTTTTCCCCACTGAAAACATTCATCAGTTGTTTATACTTCAAATTTTATTTTAAATCCTTCTATGAATTTTATTATTTTATCTAATACAAGAAAACCTTTTCCCAAGATAATGCTTCTTACAAATATTAATGAACACTTATATTCTTATTGATAGATACATGTGTGTATATATATATATATACATATCTATACATATATGTATACACGATCATGATCTTATATATTCGTGATGATCATTGATTTTTAGATTATACTCAAACATAGAATAAACTAGTCACATTATTAAAAATATGTATATATTCTTGGGGAAATGAAAGAATGCTTCTATGGCTAATTCAATTCATTTTGTCAAAAATATATCTTATTAGAAGATTCTCATAAATTCAATTTATATCTCCACGTGTCAAAAGATAATATTGCATTTGACAGTCTGAATTTTAGTAGGACACTGTTTTATAATTTGAAAAGTGGAATGATATTAGGAATTAATCCTTAAGAAAATAAATTCTTGAAGGACAGATTGAAGAACAATAAAAAACAAAAACAAATTGAAAAGAATTTTCTATATGCTACTTAAAGGAATATTACACATGCATGAAGAATGAAATCATTAAGCTATGAATCCCAAAAATAAGCTCCAAATAGAAAATAAATAAATAAAAGACCTCGCCTCTATAATTTCGCCGACCACCATCAACGGCGGCAAGGCATGCAAGCTGGATAGAAGAAGAAGAAAAAGAAAGAAGAAGAATAAAAGAAGAAGAAAACATATAGAGAGAGAGAGAGAGAGAGAGAGAGACTTATTATCTGAAATTGGGGGCCGCAGTGGTGATTGCAGGCGGAGGCAGTGGATGTCGACGCTGGAGCGGTGCTCCCCATTGGTGAATTTCATCGGCAAGAGATGGGAATGGATTGATTTCGTGGGAGAGGGGAGGATTTGTTTTAGAGAGAAGTTGAAATAAATTTGGGAACAAATGCTTGTTTTGTAATTTTGGTAATTTATTATTAACAGCAAATCGACAGAAGTGCCGTTCGTAAATTTTAATTATTAATTACCAACACTACAAGAATTTGATAGATTACAGATCGACATGGTCACTGGATTTTGGTCAGTAACTGGCTGTGACAGAAAAAAACGTCAGGCGGTAACAGTTGTCGACTGAATATTTGGAGGTACAACCGATACTTCAGTCGGTACCTTTATTTTTCTTAATTAAAAAATATAAATTAAACTTGTGAGAGAGGGTTTTGGGAGACGGATTGGATGAGAATAAAAGGGGAAAGGGTTACTGTAACCCAGAAACTTCCGTTTTTACCGACTAAGTTACCGATCGAATCATCGATTGGTAACTCTATAATTATTTTTTAAAAATAAAAATAAGTTAGCGACTGATGAGCAACCGAAATTATCGATCGATTACTGAACCAATTCTTTAAAAAAATAATTAAAGCAACGATTGATTACCGACCGAATTTCTATTACTAAATTAATTTTGGTTGGTAAATAAAAAATCGATCATATTTCTGTCACATTCGTCGATAGACGTGTGTCAGTCTCCAATCGATTAGTATATTCTAAAATTACTAACCGAACAAGAACGGTCGGTAACTTCAGTCGATAAATCCCTATATTTTGGTAGTGTAAACGCAATTTGTCGGTACCATCATCGGTAACATAAATGATTTATTGACATAGTTAAATACGTTGATAGGCGTCGTCCGTAATAATAGTTACCGACCGAGGTTTTCGTCGATAATTAATGCATTTTGTGACCCGCCTTTTTCCTCCAAATTTTTTAATATAATTGTTGAAACTTCCGCTACATTCTCATTCAATCAAAATTCCATCGGTACAGTACCGATGGACACCATAGCCGTCAGTAAATAGTAATTAGGTGATAACGCAAAATGGTTGTGCGTTATCATTATCGATAACGCACAACCATTGTGTGTTATGGCCACTTCCAGATTTTAAAAAAAATTTGGCCTATTTAGTACCAATTTCTTGAAATTAGGTTACAGCAAGAAAAAAACCGAAACACTCTCATGCAATCGATGCTAAGAAATAAATGACCAACATTGAAGCTACAAAAGGACATCAAGTTCTTATGCACAAACGTGCGGTTGGCTTGGCCCACTAAAAGTTATTGGACACTAAACTGGCCCAGTTTTTTTTTTCCTGGATCGACCGTACAACCATTGTGCGTTATCAGTTAATCACAGATTTCAGCTTATGTGGCTGGTAACGCACAATGGGTGTGCATTATGACTAGGCGATAATGCATACTTGTTGTGCGTTATCAGCCACGTAATTATTTTTTTAATTTTTTTAAATTTTTTTAATTTTTTAATTTATTAATTTTTTTAAAATTTTTAAAAATTTTATTAATGTTTTTATTTTTTTAAAATTTTTTTTAATTTATTTTATTTTTTGAATGAATATTTTTTTTATTTTTAATCAAAATTTCTTTTGGAAAAACTTATAATTGTATAAATTTTTTTTAGCAATTTGTTTAATGAATTGTTTTTTTTAATGAAAATTTGTTTCGGAAAAACTTATAATTGTATAATTTTTTTAAAAAGACTGTATTTATTAGATTTAACTTATTTTGTGATATTTATATCATTTTCTTGGAAAATATATTTACATTTTTAGCATTTCATCGCAAGTTCTTTGAAGAAGTAATACTAAAGAAACCCTAAAAATCTAGAGCTATGATGTAGTAATTATAAGAAATTGAAAGAAAAATTACATTAATATAAACATGTTTTATTACAACTATTTCAAGAAAATGTCAAACTTATACATTGCTCGGTCCGAAGTTATTACAATTTTTCCTATTATGTCCCGGCATGAGACATCTACCACATCTTGGGGGAGAATCCGGATTTCTATAATCCATTTCCCCCTGAAATCGCTTGCCTTGTTTCCCACCGCGTTCTTTTTTCATGTTTGGAGGATAGAATGTCAAATTAAAAGGTACATCCCTCCAAAAGTTCTCACTCAAGACCAGATAAAAATTCGCTTGGTAAGTTTTTCTGTACGTTTGTCACGAATATATCTGCGGAACATAAGAATCTGTTCTTGACCCATTTTCTCTACACATTGCAAGAACATGGTAATGTATATGTTTGCCATTTTTCGCAACTACAAAATTTATTATTTAGCCGCAATGTATAGATGTTGCCCATACCAGAAACTCGGATTGGAGATTTGACCATGTATATTCTCTCTTGCGGATTGTAAGTTGTAACTTTGTGTTTTCTTGATTTCAGTTCAATCCGCAAGAACTTGTCAAAAATTCAAGTTGGAAATGGATGTACACAATTTTCTGCCTCTTCACGGTGTTGGTGAAAGTACTTAACTAGTTTGTTGAATATTAGTTCAACCAGGGCTTTTAAAGGTAGAACCCTAGCTTTCTTCAACACATTGTTAAGTACCTCAGAAATGTTGGTTGTCAAGATACCGTGTCTGTGACCGCTATCATGGACCAGTGTCCATTTCTCTGCATCCAACTTCATCAAGTAAATGTAAGCATCCACATTTCTTTCTTGAATCTCTTTCATTACACGGTCAAATTTCTATTTATTTTGTTTCTGTCCCGGCCTACCACATCAAGTTTTTTAGGGTTGTATTTTTAAAAGTCTTGTTGAAATTTGCTCGAATGTAACGTAAGCAAAACCGGTGAACTGCAAATGGTGGTTGCCACAAAGGTTGACTTTAAATAGCAGAGAAAATACCTTTGTGGCGATCAGAAATGAGGCATACGTGGCGATCTTTGATACGTATTCTCGCAAGTTTTTAAGGAACCAATTCCAACTCTCGGAGGATTCCTTATCAACAATTGCAAAAGCAAGTGGGAACAAGTGATTATATGCATCTCACATACTTGCAATTAACAGCACGCCCTTGTATGGTCCCCTTAAGTGTGTTCCATCCACAGAAATCACCGGCCGGCAATATAGAAATCCGTCTACACATGGCAAGAAACACCAGAAAACAAATTTGAAAACATAAGTAGGGGGACTGCTTGTTTTGTGATGCAAAAATTCGTATACAATCCCCGAGTTTATATCCTATACAGCTTGTAATTATTTAGGTAGAATACTGAAGGTTGTATCCCAGCTACCAAAAACCCTCTCGATGGTAAATTTTCGAGCATACCATGCCCGCTTATAAGTACAACCAGTTTGATACAATAAGTGCACTTCTTGAATGATGTTCGAAACAGGTATCTCAGGATCTTTGGCAACTAAGTGTGATATAGACATTGATATAAATTTTGAAGACAAGTTTCCGTATTTGTTTTGTTCAATCTGTACAAGGCATGTGTTTTCTTTGACGAATCTTGTTATTTTTCACTGATTGTGCGTGGCTTTATTTTTTATACGGATGTACCATGCACAGTAATTATCGTCACTGTGATGGTAACATCTTGCGGTCCATGTATCAATCTTACTTTTCAAAACTCGGTATTCACACCCCACACTGACGGAGTACTTACGAACCGCACTTACTGCCTACACTTTGTCAACGAATCTCATGTCTAATTGTATATCAGTCATGGAATCGTTCCAGTCGAGTAATCGGACGGTACCAAATTCTATATTGTTATCTATAGGAGAACCCGAGCCCATATCTAGGAATGCTCCAAATTGTGTGTTGTCATATCTAGCGTTGCTGAACCATTGGCTGCTCTCTCATTGTTGCACTATGTTTTCGGTGACCGAGTTGACTGGGTTTATAGGATTTAGGGGAGTTTGGAACTCTCCTTCTTCCAGGTCATTGTCATCATCTGATTCAGATTGACTAGAAACGGTCTCATCTCCGTCTGACCAGTCAACCTCATCGTCATCATTGTTTACAGCACTGTACAACATAGACGATTCATAAGAAACTATCTGTGTTACGGCCGTAATATGTTCGGGCAAAGTTGTTGTGTTCCTGTCGTGTGTACTTGGAATATATTGTTGTTCGATAGGCTCGAATTCAACAAGAATATGAATTCCTTCCTTCGATAGGTCGACCGGAATAGTCCATAAATACCGCATTTCTTCATCATTGTTCATGCTATATAAATTAAAGTAAAACATACGATGCACCTCGTAGTACAAAGGCACCCTCATTGTCATTCGAACATTCCAGAGATTGGGATCCATATCTCGGTATTTCAATATTTTTTTACTAGTTCCGCACGTGAAACAATTCGGTTCGTTGGCAATATCCAACTTTTCCGAATTGTTCTAGTAAAATAGGGACCGTATGCATCCCTTGCAATTTCAGAATCCCAAAATAGCTGTACTCTAACAGAGTTGATTGCTTACATTTCAAAATGATTCAACTGTAAGTATTTAGGGCGGATGAATATGAAGATGCTAGGAACTTCGGGAATTGAAAAGAGAATAAGTGGTTTGCTAAGGTTGTTTTGAAGAGGTAAAGAATAATGAATGAATGTATGTATTTATAGACTTTCAATATCACTGCATTTTGGGGGGTAAGTTGTAATGGAATGAGGAAAAAATAATTGGTGGGATGAATTATTGTTCTTCCATCAGTAGGGTTCACGGATTGGGAGAAATTATTGTCCTTGGAAGATGAGAAAGAGTGAAATTATTGTCCTGGGAAGCTGAGAAAGAGTGAAATTATTGTCCTTGAAAGGGCTGGATGTGATGGAATTATTGTACGGGGACTGGCTGATTAACAAGGATAACGCATAGTGGAAGTGCGTTATCCAGGAGATAACGCATGATGGTTGTGCGTTATCTCCTGGATAACGCACAACCATTGTGTGTTATCTACCTTAATTTTTTTATTTTTTTCATTTTTTTTCAGCCTGCGTTTTGCCTTTTTTTTTTCCTTACCTGTTTTGCCTTTTTTTTTTCTTAACACGTTTATCCCTTTTTTATTATTTTTCTAAATTTTTTATTTTTTCCACCAAACTTTCTTCTTTTACACATAAACCGTTTTTTTTTTTTTCCTTCTTTCAAACCAATTAAAACATTTCGTTTGCAGTTTTTAGATCAAATTAAAAAAGCTATGTTTATACCGGAGAATTTGAACTTTTGGATTTTTACCTATAACAAAATAAGAATATAATAAAGATACCTAAACCTAATAAATCAACAATATAAACATCGGATGAATACTTTATAATTTATTTTAAATTACATATAACTGTCAATAGAAAGTAGAAAATAATAATTACAGCTAAGGCCAGTCGAATGGCGTGAATCACACAGTCTTTTTTCCAACACGATGCCCGAGCCGAGAGCTCGAACACTCGTCCATGTCATCCCTGCCGCTCCTCTTCGTCGGACGAGGATGCTCGCGATATAGGCTGATTTGGCGTTGATGAACTAGGCTGTGCTCGGAGGAGGTGGTGCCCGAAACCCGGAAAACCCATAGGGTCGAAGAATGTGGTGATTGAAATGATGCAAATCCCTGAACCAGGGCGCGGGAGGCATCTACGACGTCTTGGATCCACTAGGGTTTGTCTGGGAAGCTGGCGTCTAACCCAAACTATGAGAAGGCATATCTAGGTGCGGGATCGTCAAATGGGTCGACATACTGTTGACCGCTACCGGATCCCTCACCCCTCTCAACCACCTGCTTTGGGTCGGGGGTCGACATGTTCCCTGCCTTTGTGGAGCGAGGGAGGTACAGGGAGGCGTCTACCTCCCTCGCTCCACGCCGGGGATGTCTCCGAGCATCCCTTTTAACTGCACGAGCACCTCGGTCTGGAATGTGTTCTCGGGGACGGCGACGCGACGGCTGAACAGGGAACGTGGCCTGGATGTCGTGCTGTGAAGGAGTGCATCCTAAACCCTAATATCACATTTTTAATGAAAAAAAACATTATATATATAACATTATCAAATTCGTACACATTTATTAATAACTACAATTTTAAACATAAATACAAACCCCACTCTCACAAAACAACAACATAATGTAAAATTTCTGGGATTTTAATAATAGATTTTTTAAGTTACAGTATTATTTAAATTTTACAATTTTTAAGTTGCAAAAAAAAAAGTTTCCATAATTTCTACTGTTTAAAAAAATAAAAATTAAAAATACCGAATTACAGATTCCCATATTTTCTAACATGCAAATTAATTGTCTAAATAATTAAAAAAAATTCTATTAATCATAAAGTAAGAAATTAAACCTAATTCCTTACTTTATTCATGAAACAAAAATCCTAAACCCTAATATCACCTTTTCAATGAAAAAAAAAATTATATACATAACATTATCAAATTCGTACACATTTAAATAACTACAATTTTAAACATAAATCCAAAACTCCACTTTCACAAAAAAAATAATAATAATAATAATGTAAAATTTTGGATTTTAATAATAGATTTTTAAGTTTTATATTATTTAAAGTTTACAATTTTTAGGTTGCAAAAAAAAAAGGTTTCCATAATTATCCAAATAAATTCATGAAAAAAATCCTAAACCCTAATATCACTTTTTAAATGCAAAAAAACAATTACATACATAAAATTATCAAATTCGTACAAATTTATTAATAACTACAATTTTAAACATAAATCCAAAAAATAAAAAAAATGTAAAATTTTGGATTTAATAATATGTTTTTAAGTTTTGTATTATTTAAATTTACAATTTTTAAGTTACAACAAAAAGTTTTCATATTTTCTACTGTTTAAAAAAAAAGGTTAAAGTATTGAATTACATATTCCCATATTTTCTACTCAATAATTTATACGAAATATGCAAAATAATTATCTAAATAATTTCTAATAATCATAAAGTAAGGTAATAAATTAAACATAATTATCCACATAAATTCATGAAAATAATACATCACCCTAATATCACTTTTTAAATTCAAAAAAAATTATATACATAAAATTATCACATTTGTACAAATTCATTAATAACAAACATTTTAAACATAAATCTAAAACCCAATTCCATAAAAAAAAAAATTAATTCAAGTTAATAAATAAAATTCAAAAAAAACATTAGCAAACAACAAATAACGAAATAATTACACTTAATAAATAATAAACAAAAAAATTTTAAATAACCAAAAACTTACCGAAAATTTAAAATGCAGCTTTAGTACTCCAAATCTTTAATAACCTTCGTACTCCAAAGAAAGTCTCCCAAATCTGTAAATTTCAAATTAAAATACAAAATTATTAGAAGAAGAGAAATCCAAGTATAATAAAAGAATAAAAAAATCAAAGGAAGAAAAAAAACACCTTACCAAGCAGCGATGGAGATGGAGGAAATAGAAAAATTGAAGTGGAGGGGCTGGAAAAAAAGGAGGAAGAAAAATGGGGCAGAAAGAATATAGGAAGAGAAAGGAGGCGGAGATGCTAGAAAAAAATAGAAGATGAAGAATGAGAGGGAAGAGGTTGAAAAAAATTGAGGAAGAAGCTAAGGAGGAGGGGGGCTGAAAAAAATTACAGAGAAGAAAAAATAAGGGAGAGGAGGTTGGAAAAAATAGAGAGAAGAAGAAATAGGGGAGAAGAAATAAGGAAGAAGAAGAAAAGGGGAAGGGGCGGCCGCGGCTAGGGTTTTGGCTTTTATAAAGTGATAACGCACATTCATTGTGCGTTATCAGGTTGATAACGCATAATGGATGTGCGTTATCAAGGATGATAACACACAATCATCGTGCGTTATTGCTAAATTAGTACCAAATCAGCGCCACATCAGTTTTCTACGCAATTAGCGCGTGTTAACGCCGTGATTAGCGATAACGCACACTACGCATAATCAGTGTGCGTTACGGCCGATCCAGGAAAAAAAATAACTGGGCCAGTTTAGTGCCCAGTAACTTTAAGTGGGCCCATGTCAGAAAAAAGCCCAAATGTGCATTTAAACCCTCAGGACTAAAGGAGCTTATTTAGAGAGTTTATGTTTATTTTTTTGTATTATTTTAATGATAAATTTTGATAAATATAAGAACCCATTTGAAAGAAGAATGGAAGTCCTATAGTATAAGAACCCAATTTACACCATAAGTAATTAATTACTTGGTAAAGGTAAATAGGAACAGTCAATTAAAGGGGTCAAAGAGGGGTTATAGAATTAGGGAATGATAGTAATATTTACTTTTCAAAAGTGTTAATCAGTTTTTCATTATTTCAAATCATATTTATGATTTTTAATTGTATAATATTTTTTTCTTGAAAATCAAATATTATATAACCATGTATACATGGACTTTTAAACTCTGTGTATAGTGTAGATTTGTTTGAAAATTTTAAGTAGTAACCATAAACTTTACATATAAAATGTGTTTCTTTTTAGAAAGAAAAGGCTTTCAAGAAGATAAAGAGGAAAATAGAAAGATTTTATTCATGAGAGGTCCTCCATGGTTAGGGCTCCAACTGGTCAGCTCTGTTCTTGCTCCTTGTAGATAATGTACCCAAAAAAAGACGACTGAATTTTTTTTTTTTTTAAGAATTGAAATTGGACTTACTAATTCTATATGTATTAATTGTGAAATCTCATAAAAATTTTAGAAGGTACCCAATCATTGTTTTTAGGATCTCTATCATAGTTCTGTCAAAAAAATTAAAAATTATATGATATTAAAATGCCTTGATATTAATATATCTAAAAAATAGAAATTTTACTTAGAAATTTTTATATATACCAATTCATAGCCAGGTTATGTACATTATAGTTAAGTTTTCATTTAAATCAAATTGATATTCATATGCTTATCTCAACATGCTTTAGGCCATTTAGGCCACTTTGTTGCAGCGTTATTCGTCTAACGTAATTATATTAATTGTAATTATTCTAATCGTGATTATACGACGTAATTTAATAATCATGGTTATAGTAAATGTAACTTTTTAAAATCAGAAATAAAAAGTGATTGTTTTAGTGTTTGGCAATTTTTATTATGAACGTGATTTTTTATTTACAAATTGTCTTATATACTCCCAATTTTATTTCCTATTTAAATTATTGAATAGTTATATTAATGACATATTTGTTATACTTTTTTCCTTTCATTTTTATGTATCTTTTACATTTTATTCGTATATTAATAATTATTTTATTTAAAGAATATATATTATTTCATTTTTTAATAAGAAAAATAATATTTTATATTATTTATATATATTTTATGATAAATTATAAATGTAAATATTAGTATTAATATTTAATAATTCAATTTATATTTAAAGAATATTTATATTCATTAAAACTTAAAAAAATCATAATTTAATTATTAGAGTTATTTTTTGAAGTTAATGATTAAATATCATGCTTGAAAATCGTGATTAACAAAAGTTACATACTCCAACTTTTCAAAACATGGAAAAATTACGATTTGAAAAGTCAAACACAAAATCACTTTTGGCGGCCAAACGCTTCAACTTCCCGAAAACTAAAACTTAGTATGGCTGTCAAATACTCTCATAAACAGTTTTTGCAACACAAAAGCACCTTTGAGTCTCATAAAAAATATTTCAAATAAACACTTAATTTTATGCCTCTTAAAGCAAAATATGTTTTTTTCAACTAATAAAAGCTCAAGATATTACCCATACAAGATATTACCCATAGTAAATATAAGGTTAATTAAAAACATACACTTCTATTTGTCCAATTAGTATGTCTGCTATTATTCTAAATTGGGTTACAAAATGTCTCAATCTCTTCCCACTTATTTAATTATTTCACCATAAATATTGAAATACTAACTTACCCCTTAACAGTGCCATTTCACATTTACCCTCACAACAACTAAATAGTTTGTTCCGTTTTGCGTTCTTTTTTCTTCTCCTCACAAAGTTATTGTTAAAATTTCATTTATATTTTAGTTTACGTTTTCTCTATTCTTTTTCTTTTTCTTCTTCAATTGTACATGGGCCACTACTCACCACAACCCCGTCCAGCGTCTACCTCCCTTGAGAAATTAGTGCACTGGCAAGAAAGGGATACTGGAGGAAAACACATATATAGAGAGAGAGGTAGGAGCAACAGGTGGCGGTTGAAGAACAAGGAGGCGTGGTTGGCCATGGCGATAGGAAGCAAAAAATAAAAAGAAATAGAGAGAGGCAATACGAGGGTTTATTTTGGGGAGAGGCGGAATGGGGGTGTTGGAAAAAGGAAGGATTTTTTTTAGGGGAGAGAGGCTGGCGTACGAGGTGTAGAGAAAGAGGAAAATTTTTTTTCTCAACGGCTGTTGAGAGGGGGATTGTAATTACGGCTGTAAACGGAGCGAATCTTACACGTACGTGCGTGGGTCTATACTTGTTTTTAGCAGGTATGGTTTAAATTTTATATCCGCTGACCCAGACCCGTACCCTTACCTGTATTTATTCTGTTATATGGGTTTGGGCAAGGTATGATAATACCCAGACCCTTATACCCATATACTCATATTAATAAAATAATAATATATTTATATATATTATATTAGATGAAGGATAGTAAATGTGCTTAAGGAGATATGTCCAAGTGGTTAACAATGGACTTGTGTTGGTATATACTTGTTTAAGGTTTAAATCTTGTTGCTAGCAATTTCCACTTTTTTTCTCCTTTTCAATTCTAAATAAGGATCTTTTAGTTGATGGAATTGGGTTTGGCCCTACAAACCTCTTTCAAATTATTTATTTATTTATTTTCAACTTTATTTCAAATGTCATTTCATAAATAATCTGTTTTTGCTAAATATAAAAATATATTCTTTCAACCTATGTAAAACAATTTATGATAGTAATATTTGTCTTATTTTTTATTTTTTGTCTTATTGCTGAAAATAGGGACCATGTTACAAAAAGAACAATCTTTTTCTTTGTTTTTCTTTTGCATTCTCTATTTATGTTACTTTTTGACTTATCTATTAGTCGACACCGTATTATTACATATACTCTTTACTCAGAGGTTGTCCAGGAATTTGGATTACAAATTGATTTAATATAGTTAAAAGGGTCTATATCTCTATTCATTTATGTATATGTTAAATGATTGTATTTGTTGAAAGAAATGTTGAGGAGATTATGTTAATCATGTTAAAATTTTTATTTTAAGATTACACATTGTTTTATATATTTTTATTTAATAGGTAAAAAAATAGAAAAATGTCATACGAGTGCAGGGTATACCCGGGACCGTACCACTGGACCTTGGAGGGTTAGGTGCAGGGTCGAGAATTTTATACTCTGGAGAGTATGAGTCTGGGTCTGGGTACAAGTTTCACTATAAGGGTACGAGTCTGGGTCTGGGGGTACCCTGAGGGTCTGGACCCGTTTATAGCCCTAGTTGTAATACCCGCACCTTTTTCCAAAAAAATTTATTTAAAAAAAGAGTTGATAATAAGGGATGAATTCTCTTGGTGATTAAGCAAACCAGTAACACCTCCTAAGCAAATGCCCTAGCAACTACCCGCTTGCGGTTGAATCGCCTAATATATCATTTAGTACACTTTCTAATACAAATCTTTTATAAGATAAATCCTAAACTCTAAATGAAAGTAAAGTGTACTAGAAAATATATTAGATGATCCTGAGTGCCTTACTTGTCCCACTATACCCTTCTTCCTATATATATATATATATATATATAAGTGATTTATAAATTCCACGAGAAAATTACGAAAATTTTCATTTCAAACCAAATACCTCTCTCTCTCTCTACTCTCTTTCTCTCTAACTTCTCCCTAATTTTACTTGAAGATTATTGAAGATTTATGAAGGTTTAGACGTTGAAAATAGATAATTTTAAAGATTTTGTACTTAGAAAAATTCGATTTTGATGTAAAAGTGATCCCAAAAAGGCTTAAAATTTGAACATAAATAGCTGGCCGGACATTGGCACATGAACAAGTCCATGTGCCAGTGGCTGGCGCACCAGCTACATCCGTTCATCATTTTTCAATTTTTTTAAATATGAAAGGTTAATTATGTATTACATTAATTATTTTTCATATGTTATTTTTTTATATTCATTTCTCAGATTTAATATGATTATTTTATTAATTATGTTAGTTATTTATGTTAAAGTTAGTGTTTATCTTATTTATGTTATAGTTAATTATTTAATTGTGATTATAATTAATATGTATAGTTTCACATCATGTTTATTTTTTTATGTTCTTAATTAACCAGTTACTATTTAATAAAGTTATAAATATGTTGTTACGTTACTTAGTTTTATTTTTATTTAAAATATTTGTTTAAAAAAATTTTATCTTCTAATATTTTGTAGGAAGATAATGAATTAGATTCCAAACAATTTTAGGACATTTTACATATGGAGGATTTCGTAGACCAATGTTATTTATTTCAAACAGATCGTGAATTTAATTCAAAAGACGATTTGGTTGATTGGGTAAACAAACGAACAAAGACAGTTAACACATATGTGACGACTACGCATTGTTTTTACAAAAAGAGGTTCAGGGTTTAGGCCACACATTTATATTGATTTCCATCGGGGGAAGGAAAAAAAAGTAAGGGTATACAGAACTGTAAGCCCTAAGGGCATATTTGTTTAAAGTGTTTTGATTATGATTAACTTGTTCTTTGTGATAATAGAAGTAGTTTTGTAAGAACAAAAGATGCACAAAAGGAGTCTCAAGGATGATGTACAAAGAAGCAAAAGATCAAGATTACAAGACTTAGTGAAGATAAGCAATCAAGTAAAAGACTTTGAAGATTAGAAGAATGGTTAGGGATAGCTTTATAAAGTATTTATGTAAAACTCCATAACTTGTTTCTTTGATTTTATATCATTTCTGTTAGCTCCTTAGAGGAAACATTTTTTGAGAAATTATCCTTGAAAAACTAAGTGTTCTTGATAAAGCTTTGAGGATTTAAAGTTGTTACATGTTTTATAAGCTTTTGCATCAAGAATACATGTTTTCGAAAGTGAAAAAAATTTGTGTTTTACAAACATTTCACAAAGTCTGGAAAACAGAAAGATAGGTCATCAAACTCTTAAAACCGATCTTCCAAATTGTTTTTGAAGACTCATAAAATTGGCTATCCAATTTGAAAAATCGGACATCCAAATTTCTTAAACCTTTTAAGGATTGGTCATCCTACTTTTGTCCTTTACAAAAATCGGTCATCCTATTTTTTGTTCCTAAAAAATCGGACGACCTATTTTAAAAATCGGACATCCAAATTTCTTAAACCTTTTAAAGAAATCGGTCATCCTATTTTTCTCTTTTATAAAAATCGGTCATCCTATTTTTTGTTTTTCGAAAAATCGAACGACCTATTTTAAAAATCGGTCGTCCAGTTCTGATTTTACTGTCAAAAAATGATCATTGCTGCTGACAGTAACGGCTAGTTTTTTATCTTCACATAAAAAGGCTATTGATCGTCCATAAATAAAAGGTTGTTGAAGAAGTTTTATTTAACATATTTAAGAGCATTAAAGAGTATATTTTCTATCTTCTATAAAATTCAAAAGAAAAACTTCTTTGAGCTATGTTGTTTGATCATTCTTCAAAGTGGAAGAAGGAAAGTTTGTAGAATCAGTTCACAGAGTTGTATTCTATTTATTTCAAGCTTCTTTGGTAATATTGTTCCATCTCTTCTCATCTTATATTGTGATCAAAGGCTTTGTGAAAACCCTTTAGGTGATCCTTTGATATTTTGATTATCTTGTATTGTTTTGTGAACTTTGAGGTTTATATGCAAAACCCTTGAAAGGTGATCCTCATTGTGGTGTTTTGTAAAGATTTATGACTACTGAAATTTGTGAAATCCTTGAGTTAAGTCTCAAGTAGTAGATGTACTTCTATTGAGAGAGTGAACCACTATAAATTCTTTGTCTCTCTTTTTGTGATTTACTTGCTATCTCTATGTTTATTGTTTGATCATTCTTTATAAAAGAGATTTTGTTTGGTTAGGAATTTTATTAAAAAGAGTTATTAAATTCTTCTTCAAACAAAATCGGAAGTTCTATATTTTAATTGTGCAAAAAATTTTTTAATTAGCCAAAAAAAACTTGTTCACCCTTCCCCCTCCTAAGGTTTTTCAATTGGTATCAGAGTAGGTCTTCTTTCAAAAGGCTTAACATCCTAAGAAGAAAAAGAATTTTTATAAAGTGGCAAGTATTTCAAACTTACCTTATGTAGGAGACTCCTCTCCAAATAGACCTCCTCTTTTTAATGGCACTAATTATACTTTTTGGAAGTCAAGGATTAAAATCTATATTTGTTCTATTAATTTTGATCTTTGGAATATTGTAGAAAAAGGACATTTTGTTCCCCAAAAGAATGGAAGAGTAAAGAACGTTGAAGAATTCGACAATTTGACTCAAGAGATATGACTCTCGATTTTCAAGCCATGAATATATTAAGTTGTGCTTTGGATGCAAATGAGTACAATAGAGTGAGCGGATGTGATTTGGCTCATGAAATGTGGAAATTGCTAGAAGTCACTCATGAAGGTACAAATCAATTAAAAGAATCAAAATTGACCATGTTGGTAAGAGACTATAAATTATTCATGATGAAGCAAAATGAAGCATTAGTAACATATTCACAAGATTCAAAAATTTATAGAAAGGATGGAAATTCCATCACAAAGGAAAATAGTAAATAATTATAGAAAAGATGATAAATATGTTAAAAGGAAAAAGAGAAAATATTCTCAAGAAAAACTAGCTAAAAAATTAAAAAGAAAATCTGATAGATTAGAAAGAAGAAAAGATAAAAATAATATAGTTTGTTATAAGTGTAAAAGAATAGGACACTACGCTAATAAGTGTAAGATGAAGAAAAAGATTAATAGTTTATATATTAGTGAAGAATTGAAAGATTCTTTAGAAAAATTATTTATAGAATCTGATGAATCTGAAGATAGTACTTCAGAATCAGAATTAGATCAAATAACTGATCATTCTGACACTTCAGATGATAATAAATGTTGTATACCTTGTAAAAAAGGCGATAATAATGATGATAGTCAGGATGAGGATTATTATAAGATAATATCTCAATTTAGAGATTCTGATATTAATGTCTTAAGTAATAATAACATCTTAGAATTCTTGAAATTAATAAAAGATCAAGAATTAAGATCAAGGATAATTTAACACATAGATAATACTCCCTCTTCTAGTAATACAGAAGAATTAGAATTAATAGAAAATAATAATCCCTATACGATGTCAGAAGTTTTTAAAATAATGAGACAGAAGAATAATAATTCTTACAAATCTCCTAGTACAATAAATGATTTATATGAGGAGATTAGTACTCTTAAAAGTGAAACTAAACTGTTAAAACAAATTAATAAAAATTTAGATATTCGGATTTCTAATTTAGAAATCAAGAAGGATAAAACTTTGATACAACCAAATCCTTTTGACAATCTTAATAAGATTGGTGAAGAAGATTTTCTATCGGTTTTAGATATAATAACATCTTTCAAATTTTATGTTAAAATCACACTATTAATAAATCATGATGAAATTATAGAACCTACTGCATTAATAGATACGAGAGCGAGATATTATTGTCATACAAGAAGGATTAATTCCTACAAAATATTTTGAAAAAACCACCCATAGTTTAAGGCATGCAGGTGGTCAGAAATTACAGATTAATTTTAAACTGCCACGTGCATATATTTGCAATAATAAGGTTTGCATTTCTGAAAGCTTTTTACTAGCCAAAAAGATAACTAACCAAGTTATACTTGAAACTCCTTTTATAAAGAAAATTTTCCCTATTACTCATATAGGTACAGATTGTATTACAGGAACAATGGAAAAACTCCAGTTTCGTTTCAGTTCATAACTGAACCAAATACTAGATTTGTAAATGAAATTAAAGATTTCATTTTAAGAAAACAAAATCAAATTAATTTTCTTCATTATGAAATAAATTCCTTAAATACTGAAGACATTTTACAAAATCCTAAATTAAAGGATAAAATTAAAAGAGTTCAAAATAATATTTCATTAGAAATTTTTAATGAACACCCTAATGCTTTTTGGAATAGGAAAAAGCATATAGTAAGTCTTCCTTATATTGATGATTTTGATGAAAATCATATACCGACAAAGGCAAGACCTTGTCAAATGAATTCTCAATATTTAGAATTATGCAGAGAAGAAAATGGTCTTCCAGATTTTCTAACGCGAGAATTTTTACAGCATGATACCGCGGGGACGAGGCAATAACTTCCGTGGACGTGGGAGAGGTAATACCTCTCAAAATACAGGCAAAAATGTTATCATTCAAATGGGTAACAAACAGCTTATAGCTGAAAATATTGCTGATACAGATGCCTCATTATATGAGGAATTTAAACAATTCATTGTTAATAAAAAACAGCAGGCAGGTGAAACCTCCTCATCTGGGTCATATTCCCAAGTCATATCAGAAGAGGATAATATCGCCTCATATCATACTAATACTCACAAAGAAATTATATTTCTTTTAGATAATAAAGATTTACAATGGAAAAATGATCCATGGCTACTGATGAGTAGATATCTTGATACAGCATCATATGCTGCCACATCTTATAAGCAAAGACAATATTATGAGCACATACTTAAAGTAAGTTCTTGTGATATTACACACTTTTATCCCGAAAGACTAAAGTTGCTAATGTTTATAACTTTAGCAAAATTATAATAAAAAGGATTATATCCGTGGAAGAGTGGGGGTTTATCTCCTCTCAAAGAAAAGGAATTCATAATTCCCTGAATCCAGCATTGTCATTTAAATATAATTATTGGGATTATATTGATGCATTTCATAAAGCATTTCTATATAAAAACCCTAATAAAAAAACACACCGGTTAATAAAGGTTTGTGGGGGGATGTTTATAATAATCCCTTACCAAATTGGTTTTTACAATGGTGGACCATATATGGTACCTCCGAAAAAATACTTCCCGATAGATTCAAACCATTATATGGTGAATGGATTAATATATCCCCAAAAATAGTCGATTATATTAACTCGTAACAATATTCGGAGCAAATAGCCTCCATGTTATTTTTTTATTGAATTTTCCATTCCATGGGTGTGGAAATGGACGCTGTAAGTGGGTTATACCCACCAAAATATCCCATGTCTCGTAAGAGCTACTTATAGTAGATTTTGGGACAGCGCGATTAAAATCAATCCCGAGACCAAAGATATTTATGGCAAAAATATTTTGGATGATATCCAACAGAAAAAATGTTTCCTACAATAAAATGAAAGACAAAGGCGAGATTAAATCTACAAGTCCTTTTCATCATATATCCACAAAATTAAAATTGCAAAAAGAAGTGATCTCCAAGAAAGACCTAATCCGCTCATATATGGAAGAATTAAAAAAGGATCCGGTTAAAAAATCGATCACCGATGACACAACGGATGTATCAATGACGAGCTCCTCAAATGAAGACTGTCTAGCCGCGAATCGCAAGATCCGGATATGGAAGATTTCTCAGAGGCAGACATTGACCAAATGGTCAAAGAAATTGAAGATGCCGCAAGAAAAGAGATAAAGTGATACAGGAAGAATGCATTATTGAATACATTATTGTCATAGCCATTATTGTATAGCAATAATTGTATCCTCATAGGACCCACATGTAATAGTAATAGCACTATACGGATTTAAAATCCTTTCGTAAACTAGAATAGATAAGATAGTTGAAGTCCACCCCTTTATTTGTCTATAAAAGGATGGAAACTCATCCTAAAGAGGCAGGACCTCAGTAGTAGTAGCTAGACAATTCTCCCTTGCTCTCCTCTCCTTGTAAAAATATTTCTTCAATAATCAAAGTTTGAAGTTTTCTTCTTCAATCCCTGGTAAGTCTCAAAGACTTTCTTATTTTTAATTTTCTTGTTATAAATTTTTTATAATTTATTGTTCTAGGTTTAGCCTAATGGAAGGCTAAATCTTTCCATGTTAAACTATGCAATCATATATATCATTATAATTATGTTGTGAAGATCTTTATTTTGTCTGGTTGGATAGTAGTCTAATGTTAGGATTCAAGCTTTGGGTTATGAGATCTGAAACTGGCCATAATTATTGAAAGATGAGGGCTAGCCTGTTTAAAGCCGTTGTGAAGGCGTGTTAAGGCGTTGATCCTGGTTTCATCTTTTGTAATTATGTTGACGGATCTGGATTTCATGTAAAATTTGTACCTTCTAACCTGGATTCTTACATGGATGACTATCACCGGACCTAATTTGGTATAATATATAATATAATATAATATAATATAATATAATATAATATAATATATAATACATATATATAATAAATATAATAATTTTCCTATATTCTAATTCTTAAGTTCTAAAATTCTACAATTTTTCTATTTTCTAATTATGTATTATTATAAATTTAAATTATTAAATAACTAAAATTTAAAGTTTGTTATTATTCATTGAAAAGAGGTTAATATTGTCAATAATTTGTTTGTATCTAAATATTAATTTAATTAATATTAACTTTTTATTAGATTAACTTGCTTCTTGTGGGATCTTCAAATCATCTCAAATCTATAGCAAATAAATTTTATTATCAAATTAAAAATATCAATTATTATCAAATTAAAAGTCTTTAATTATTATCTATATCAAATTCATTATTATCTCATTTTTTTATAACAAGATAGAAAAAAATAAGGAGAAGGTGCATGAACACCAAGCGGCAAAACTGTGTCACATCAAATTTCTTTTCTTTTCATACATATATATACAGTTTAAACATATTTTTTTAAAAAAAAAAATCATAAATAAAAGATATATCTGTCATGGTGTTTTAATACTTTTAATGCAAGCTACCAAGTCCTTTATTTTGGTTTTTCTTAAAAGTATTTTTATAGCTAATTCAATGGCCGCTTTCGGCCATGTAAAACAGAATCATAGAATAATAATTTTCCTATTGTCAAATTTTTTACTTTTTAAATTTTTCAACTTCCTTATTTTCTAACTAGGTATTACTAATATTAAATTATAAAATAATTAAAATCTAATGTTTATTATTATTATTATTCATCTTTAAGAAGTTAATCTTGTCAATTATTTGTACTTATAAGAAAATTAATTTAATTAATATTATTTCATAATAATTTTAATGTAACCTACCTTAAATGAGAAAATATAGTTATCATTATAAAATTCATTATTATCTCTTTTTTTATAATAGAATAGAAAAAAAAAGGAGAAAGTATCTACCTGAACACTAAATGGTGCAAGTGTGTCATATAAGATTGCTTTGTTTTCATATATATATATATATATATATATTTCAAGGGATACAAGAAGAGGAAATGTGACCACAGAAATTTAAAGATTTTCCCTAATTTGCAACGTTATGGACCATTGTATTACATTTCCTAGACGTATGAAGGATTTTCCACAAAGGTCAATTCCGGAGCATCTTTCTACCTTCTTCAACAAAAGTTATACCTGACCAATCCTTAGTATGTGAATGACCTCTCATAGCATAGACCATATTTTAATGCATCTCCCTCAAAGATCAATTTCCTTACATTAATATCTTCTGCCTATTTCATGGATCGCACTTCTTCATACTCTTCATCTCGTATATGCAAAGAGGTCGGTGATATATCTAATCCAAATATTAACAATGTTTCCATCAGAGTCCCTTGTGATCCAGGCTGTTGAGGTCTCTTCATCCTTAAAGGAGGCGTCAAAATTGAATTTCAACCAACGTGAAGGAGGAGGGCTCCACTTTCTTGTTGATATATTACCAGTTCCTTTAACTTACTTCCTCACAGATGCATCTCAATACCTTTGGGCTTGGGATTTGATCGATTTACTAATAGAGTTTCAATCCTCAATTTGCTCATATGTTATGATTTGGTTTCTGATCATCCACACTCTTTCTATAGCTACCAGAGCAAAATTCAAAATTTTCACTTTTTCTTCTGGTAATGGAGGGAATTGATTGGTTGGATTCATGAGTTCCTCTAACCATTGCTAGATGGTCATTTCTTTGATTGCTTCCATACGATTTGCCATTTGGAATTCCACCACAAAGAAACAATGAGGGGTAGGTAATAAAGATGTGTTCATCCCATCCAGTATCGTTGCGAGATCAAACTGTTGTGATCATCTCGCTTGAAAAAGGTTGCTCTGAGTTTGTCTCTAGTAGGACTTATTTAGATAGTAATCTCCCGGATGAAGTGTTTATGTCTAAGTCTGGACCACCAAATTTTCTTCCAGAGACTATTTGGGATATTAGAAATACCAGTGAATCTCTCTTCGTTGGCAATTCTATAAGCGAGACTTTATAGAAAAGTCCCGTGACTAGGAGGTCCAAATAAGAGAATCATGCTCCATGAGTGGATTAAAGTGTATTTTCAAAATAGCATTAGACACTTCCGAGAGGAAAACATTTTATATTCTCATGCATGCATATCTCATTCTTACACCATTTTGAATAAATACATATATACATATATATATACATTCAATATATATTTGTATATATATGTATATATATTTTTTGAATTCTAATTCTATAATTTTTTTCTAGTGTCCCAAACAAAAGAGTTGGAATTAGAAATGAATTCCACTCCAATTCTAAAAATTTACCAAACAAAGAATTGGAATTAGAATTAAAATTCTTAAATTAATCTAATTCTATAAAATTCTAATTGTAGGAATCAAATGCAACCTAAGAAAATTATAGGGAATATATATTTAATTTTTCACCCTGTATGGTCCTTTTTGTGCCACACTATTGGTAAAGATTAAATAGGTATCAAATAATTAAGCACAAACTTAACTAGGGAGAAATTAAACTTTACAAAAGACAAACAAAAACCTACATATCGGAGATCATCCTGGGTTGGAAGCCCTCATATCTTGCCACTTGAACAAGGTTTTACGGGCTTTGCCCAAGATGGTCTGTAATGTAACATTTCATTTTATAATATATTTTCTTGTTACGTTTATCTTTTCCCCTTATAGCAGGTTTGGTATATTAGAATGAAAAGAAATGAAATGACGTTTCCACCCTGAATCCTTTCCATCCAGAATGAGTTCGGAATCCTTTTTTCATTCTATTGTTTGGATAAAGAAATTAGAAGGGAATGGTAATTCATTTTCTATGTTTGGTGAAAATATTATTCAATGTCAAAATAGAATGAAATTTCGCAGTATATTACTTAAATGTTTTGATAGTGTAACTTCTAAATATACTCAAAAAGTTAATAGATAAAATATAAGCGTGAATCAAGGTATAAATATGTCATAGAAATATATAAAGAAAATAGTAAAAAAGAAAAAATAATTTTTTATAATGGTTAAGAAATTTTTTTATTTGAATTATACTCGAATAAATACTACATTTTTTTTTGTATGAATGAAATCCACAACTAAATTGTAATGTTTTTTTCATATAATATCTTGAGAGTATAACAGTCACATTATATTTATTTCTTTCCAACTTATCCTGGAAAGACCATTCCTTAAGTTTTAGTATGGAAAGACACTTACGATCGTTTGTAACATTCTCTGTAACATCTCTTATAACATTCTTTTTTATAATATTTTTTTCCCTTAGGGTTTACCTTTTTTCTTTAGGTTTATTTTTTGTTTGGTAGGTTTTATTAATAAAATACTATATATTAAGAATGTTACAGAAAGTTTTACAAAGGATGTTACAGATGATCCGAACCGTGTGACAAGATCTTTCCCACTTCTTCTTGGAATGGACTTTCTTTCCTACTTCTATTTTACATACCAAAAACGGGAATGAGAAGAAAAGTTGGAAAAGTCATTTTATTCCATTCTATTGTACAAAAAATATACCGTACAGTTTATCATTTTTTGCTGGTTCTTAGGTTTTATCTTTTATTTGGTATGTTTTATTAATAAAATATATCAAAATAGGAATGTTATAGAGAAGTTACAGGAAATGTTACAAATGATTCGAACCCTTAATTCTTTTATTGATTTGATTCCAATTTTCAATCTATGCCATCATTAAGTGCGTCATAATCTGACAACAAATAAAAAGTATCTAGAAGTAGGCTTGTAAATGGGTCCAAACGGGTACGATATTCCTCATACCAAACCCAAACTCTTATAGTAAAACATGGACCCAGATCCAGATCTACCAGGTGTTTATAGACCCAGATACTACCCTCCATGGTCTCGAGTAGGGTCCAGGTACACTCGTACCCGTCTGTCATTTTTCTATTTTTTTTCATGTTAAATAAAAATATATATAAAATAATATATAACCCTAAAACAAAAATTGTAACATGATTAAGTAATTTCTTTAACATCTCTTTCAAGAAATATAATCCTTTAATATCTCTAAAATTAAAAAAAATTCTAATTCAAATGATTAAAAGTTCAAGTACACACAAAATTCTTACCAATAATTAATCTAATAAAAATAAAACTCCTAATTCAATACAATATATTAATCAAAGCATTTGAAGACAAGAAGTGAGTATAAATTATAAGTGCATATAAAATTTGTAACTTTAGAGAATAATATATAGCTAATGAAAAAAAAAACTGACATCAACTTTCCCCTACAATTGCAACTATAGGTATTGAAGAACTTGCAACAATATCATCATCATACTCTGAAAACAAATTAGATTAGTTAACTAATATAAGAGGGAGAAAAACGAAATTAGAATAACAAAATACTATACTTACTTTTTTTTTTATTTGTTTAAAGCTCAATCCAATTTGCTATAGTTACCAATGCCTCAACCATTTCAGGAAGCAATGATGCACGTGTCTCATCAACCACTCTTTCCAGCGACGCTAAATGCGGGACTACGATGCAACAGTAGTAGCTAGAATAGCTAAAATATCACGTGCCATCTTTCTTATGATAGGATATTTTGGAGAGTTTTCTCTCCACCATTCAAAATATTAAACTTCTCATCTCTAGTAAATACAGGCTCTTCTAAGTATTTCTCTATTATACTCTTTTGGTACATACGAATAGTAGTGGACTCATTTGTCTTATATCATCCATCAAAAGCAGAATAATCATCTTTGAATGCTCGTCCACCAAATGTGGGATAGGAACAATTACTTACAAAGCTTACTTGACCACAATATTCAATGTACAAATCTTGAAACGCAGTCTTAACTCTTTCAACATAATGGTAAGCATCGAGTACCATAAATGGCATCATAGTAAAACTCCACCAAATTCATTTTAAACCAGGGATCAAGCACAACTGCAATTCCTAAAACCAAACATGACTCCTTCTAACATTTTTCAAACTTTTACTTCATAGGGCTAGCCATAACTTTAAGAAAATCATGTTGACTATTTTCACATTCCCTCAACTTAAGTTAGATTTTACATACATTAGGGAAGAAGACATTTGAGGTTGGAAGATTTCTGCAACTAAAATGATTAGTACAATCATAAAATATCTTCAAATGTCAATGAATTACATAAGTAACTTTCTATTCATCCTTAGTTGGACAAAAATTATAGTTTCTATAAATTTGTGCAAGTCGGTTAAATGCTTCCTTAAGAGGTAATGAGACTCAAGCATCAAATATGTAGAATTCTATCTAGTTTGGACATCCAAATCCACTTTCTTCTTATTTTTCAACTTTTGCATACTCAAATTTCTAAGAAGCACAAGTAGATTTTTTAAGTACATTCAAATTTCTGAGAAGCATAAGCATATTTTTTCAAATACTTGCATGTTATCCGAATACTTAAAATTAAGTCCCCCGAAAAAGCCGAACCATATTGCACAATCAAATTAAGAACATGTGTACTATAACAAACATGAAATAGAGCACCATCAAGGGGAAGCCATGCTTCTCAACCAACCAAGATTTCAAATGTCTAACCATTGAATCATTCGATGATGCATTATCCACAACCATAGAAAATAATTTATTATCCAAATTCCATTCCAAGATGAGATTATTGATGAATTGAAATAATATCTCACCATCATGAGGATAAGAAATATGTCTATATGCATGAATCTTCTTTATGAACTCCCAATTGTCACAACATAATGAACAGTAAGACAAGGGCATATAATATTAGCATGTTCTGAAGTCCAAATATCAGTAGCTAATGTGATTCTACAATCAAGACATCCAAGAATTCATATAAGTTTATATTCTCTTCCTTATGCACCAACATCACTTCCACCCTAATTGTATTTCTAGAAACAATCTTAAAGTTGGAATTCAAACTATTATAAAATTTCTCAAAGAGTTCATGCTCACACATATTGAAAGGAAAATTGCACTTGATTATCATTTTTATTAAAGCCCTCTTACTCTTTTCTTGATCAATTTTGAAATTATTAAATTCAATGTTACCTGTTATAGTACTTTTTGAATGTTGGATTTTTTGTTGTCCTTTGCACTGAAGTTTTCTAGCAACACAAAATTTCAAATGTTTAGTCAAATGAGTAGTCCTCGCTTTGCTACCGCCAACAAGTTTTTTTTTTCTTTGCACCAATTACACTGAGCTTTAGTACTTCCATCAGGATCAGTCCATTTTAACATTTCTTTCCATACATATGAAGTTATTTATTTATTTATTTTTTTACCTTTTAGGGATCCGCTTGATCTTCTAGGTTTTCCTCGACATTCAACTCAACCACCTCATTACAATTAGTTGTTTCCATAGTATCATCAACAGTAGATGCCTTGGATCTTCAGTTGGTATTGATCTAACATTTTCAGGTTTACTGGACATCCTAAATAAAACATACAAAAAAGAATTTAATTAACTCAATAGGTAATTTACTCTAAGAATTTCAAATATTCAACATTCAACAGAGAAAAAATAAAGGCTATCCCAATATATTAGTGACAACAAATGGAAGGATCTTTCAAACACTACTATTGTCCCTTTAAAAGTAGATACAGTGCTAACAAAGTAATCATGGTAGAATAGAGGAAGGAGATATGAATAATAAGTAACGAAGCCACATTAAAACAATTCATTTTGTTTGGCCAAGAAGATAAGCATGAACTGTGTACTACAATAGACCATATTCAAGAGTAAGCTAAAGGAAGAAAAAAAAAGAAATAGAGACAATTCATGCTCCAATGGTGTAAGCCGTACTCCATCGGTTCAGATCCTCTGTAATACTCCCTGTAACATCCTCTGTATCATTCCTAATATAGATTACCTTTCTTTTTTATTTTATATTTTTTCTACCAAATATTAATTAAAAGAAAACTACACTCCTAACCAGAGCTAAACAATTAACCTAAAATTTTTAAACCCCAATTTTCTCTCTTCTCTCTTACCCTATCTTTCTTTGGTTCTGCCTCCAATTTCCTCCGCCTTTTCTCTCTCCTTATTCTTCCCTTCTATCTTCTTCTTCAAGCTCTGCTATGGTATTTCCATCCAATGTTTTCTCTTCTCTTAATTCCTGGCTCAAAGCTTATGCCTTCTTCTTCAATATCTTTGTTTTCATTGATAATTTGCTCAAAGTTTCTACCTTCTTGTTGCACTATTCTTCGCTCTGGCCAGCATCGTTGCGCCTTCTCCGATGGCGGGAAGATCTGGGTGAAGTTGCTGAAGTGTGCTGTGGAGTAGGAACTTCCTCCTGCTGACTGCAACAGCCGCTGCTGCACAACTTCGAGCAGCCCTGCTTTTGGCTCGCTCCAAAATTGAAAGTCCGTTTTCTTGTTGCTCGCTCGTCCATTTTTTGGATTGTGAAGGAAACTGGACATCCGCTTCTTACGTTTGTATATCTCGGGTTAGGTTTCTCTTCAGTTTCTGCCTTCTCATTTTCATAAGTATTTTCGGTCGACCGCTTTTGATTGTAGACATCGTTCGAATATCTTGGGTTTTCTGTTCTCTTGTTTTGCTTGTTTTCAAATGTCCGTTTTTCATTTTTGGTCGTTCGTTCATTTAATATTGATGCTTTATGGATAGTATATAATAGTAGTTGGTATTTGAAGATTGCTTTAAGACCACCGCAATAAGATTTTTTTTGCACAAATATTGGATCATTCACCATCCCAAAGCACGAGAGGATAAATCGTTATTTGAGATGATTTAAGGATCGCAAATCATTTTAGATACACTAGTCTCTCACTCGTAAGCGACTGCTAATATACAATTGATCACTTATAAGCACAAACTAGTGAGTTTGATCCTCTGAGACACTTTTATGAGCAGATTCTTTAACTCATAGACAAGCTCAATGTTTTTATTTCTCGTGTAAAGCGTTTTGCCAATGTACACATACTCTATCTGCTTATGCTCTTTCAAATAATAACTCCTCTAATATTTAGATAGAGGTAATGCCAAGTGTAATTTTCTCTGTTGTCCAGACCAATTTATTTTATATTAATATATATATCTTGTTTTTATCTTCCAAGAAAAGAACACTACTTATAATATTACTTTTTTATTTTATAAAGAAGTCATATTTTTTTACTTTGATACTTATCCCTGCTTGGAAGGAGATAGCTAGCTACCTTTCTTTAACGAATTTTCTGTTTCCTAGTTAATTTATCTTTTATAAATTTATTTTTTTTAAACTATGGAAACTACACCTTTTTCTCAAACTCTAAACAAATAAAATTTTCTCAAATATAATCAACAATATATGCTTTAGGTACGACGTAATAAATGGGTACAATTTTTTTTAATTCATAAACCGACCAAAAACAAGATAGGCCATGTTACCAAGTTATATCCTACTGATCAGTATTTTGTAGAAATTACTACAGACGGAAAACTTAGCCAACTAACTATAAGAGATTGATACACAAACTAAAGGCGTAGCCTAACTAAAAATACCAGGGTCCAGGACAAAAGAGTCTAGGCCCATCAGGGCAGCAAGCCCAAAGAGTTAAAGCATACAAGTAGCATGGGATTTGCCACCTCCAAGCACAACCACCAATAAGCACAGGGACAGAACTAGGGGCGGCTCAGGGGAGCTCGAGTCCCCCCCGGAAAATTTTGAAAACTTTAGAATTTTTAGGTATTTTACCTTCAAGCCTCCCCAATTTTTTTTTTTTAATATAACTCCATAACTTACTATTTTATTTATAAATTTGGAATTGTTTGAATAGTTTTGTACTTGGAATGCATCTATAAAATAGACAAAATTCTAGCAAAATTTTTATTGTTTTTCAGTCCCAACCTTTTTGTCCTGGTTTCGTTCCTGAACAAGCATAAGCAAGGAATATAGAAAATCTAACGGACACTACCAACAAATCCAAGCCAGCCACTCAACACCGTAGAGCTGCTAAAATGAAACTGAGGAAGAAGACCATTCTTGGTCACACACTTCACTAGCCAATTACCGGTTGAGCAAACAACCACAAACTAAAGTCCTATGAGATCGACGCTGCCTCTTGTCAGCAACCTGCGATAGTCGAGACCGGTACTCCAAAGACTAGCTAAACCGACTAGCAAGAGCACTAGCGCAACTAATGGAGGGCCGAGACCGAACCAACAAAGTCAAACTATTTATAGAAGAAACCTAAAAAAATATGCCAAATACAAGCCCCAACGGCAAGAAAAAGCCTAAAAGGGCTCGTATATGTTATATGTCTTTATGTTTATATATACATATATATATATATATAGAGAGAGAGAGAGAGAGAGAGAGAGAGAGGTGTGATCTTATTTTTCTCCTTAAATAATCAATCTTTAAGGAATATAGACGAAAAAGTCATTATTAAAAATTTATGGAAGTATTTTTTATACACTATAACTATAAATTAAGTTATGAACTAAAATGATTTTATGTAAAAATTTAGGGGATTATTTTATAATAAAATATAACTTACATGAAGGGTATTTTACATATTATAGGGACAAACTGCCTATTGTTAAAGTTCGGGAGTCTTTTACCCCCACTTGAGGGGGTATTTTACAATTAATCCAAAGTTTAAATTATTTACAAGGGCAAATTTGTCTTAAAAAGAGTGAAAAGGACGAACCTAAATTATTTAGGGATCAAAGAAGTTCAAACTAAAATTGAGGGACCAAAATAAAAAAAAATTAAATTATTTGTGAACTAAAGAAGATAATCTTCCATTTATCAAAGTGGTAATAATTGTAAGAAGAAAAATGTAATTTGACGAAAATTCAATAATTTTTATCCATAGTTTGAACAAAGTTTAGCACTGAATAAAGTAATTTACTTGGAAGTGATACAGAGCAATCTTTTAAAAATCTAAGTTTCACTCGCTCTTCAATTTTTTCTTTTAATACTTAGCTTTTTATTTCTTTTTTTTTTTTTTCTTCTCATTTTTCCCCTGCTATCTATGGGATAAAGATATGACCTACCAAGGATTTTTCTTTTTTTTTTTTTTTTTTTGGTCAAAAGGTGAACTATTTATATTCCTATAAACAATTTTACATCAGTAGTGCACAAGGCAAAACGACCTGATTTCTAGCATTATGAAAATCAAAACCATAATTCTGCAAAAACTAAAATTTAGAGGTTACGATCTAGGAGGTTATTTTCGAAGAAAGAATTAACTCGTTTTGTCACTTCTATATCTAATAATAAGTTATCTGAAAGATGATAGTTCAATTTACATTGAGTACCACAACTTTCACTAGAAAATATTACTTCAAGAAAATTACTGAATTAGTAAAATTACTTCTCATAATTACCAAATATTTCAAGACAGCAAATTGCATTACATTATTCTGAGATAAACTACATCAACAAGAATCTATAGTACTTAAAATAAACTAAGGTAGTAAAATTTTTTTTCTTTTTTGAAAGAAAAGAAGATTATATTTTATTTATACTAGTTAAAATAGCACGAGATACATGATAGGAAATGTTTCTATTTCATTCCAATAAATAAAAAAGAGATAAGTTATTAAAAAAAAAAAAAAAAAAAAAAGAAAGAAAGAAAGAGACAAGTTACTAATCTAATAAAAGATGAGCCAAGCTATTTCCATCATAATCATGGCTTAGATAGACACACTTGGGAATTTGCATGAACCATAACCTGCCCATTTCAAACAAAAGAAAAAAATGTCAATTTATGTACAAAAATGAATTATAATTTGTGTGTTTTTCTCAAGAAGAGTATGAAACATTTATACTTACTTGGATCAATGGTGGTTTGTGTGGCAAGGCCATTGAAATAGCAAGTTGCCCCTTGGTTCCTAAACTTTGCCCAATATGAACTAAATGCATAACTAGCATGAGTGGTAACTGAGATTTGTTTATGACATGTTTTTCCAGGTGCAAGTTCATCACAAATTCCTTCTCCCTGATTGCACGCGAAATCTAAGGCAGGCGATAGTTCCATTTCGTTTACTCCTGTAGCCACAACACACCAAATCTTCCCTTTATATGGCTCATCATTCAAAGGCTCCGGTAACATGCCATATTCAAGGTCAGACTTTTCCCCGGTAAAGTCCAGTTCATAATTAGGCCAGCCACTCGGCTGCAACAAACCCCAATGTCTCTCTGTTCCTGGCCCTTGTTTTTGATTTTCATCGTATAGTGAAAAGATAAAAGTAGGAATCGTAACCCCTGGTTGTGCCGGTGTCCCAATTGGCGGTTTAGCTCTCATTTTTTGTACCAGTTTTCGGTTATAAGTAGCAGCATTGTGTATATTTGCACCTGTTTGATCAATATCCCCTGCATTAGGCCAACCAGTTTCTGCAATTGCCAATTTGATATTACTAAAACCGGCTTTTCTAATGGCAAAGATGACAGAATCCAGCATTTGGTCAAGGAGATTTGTGTAAACCAAGCCAGTTTCGGGGTCTTCATATGTTGAATTTTCAGTTTTAAACAAAGCAAAATCAAGGGCTGCTGTATTAATTGGATTTGTAGACCATGAAAAGTAAGGATAAACATCAAGAAAGAAGTAGGAATTAGTCTCATATATGAAATGTAACAATGGCAAAATCACTTGATCATCAAGAATATTAGGCCTAAATTTCCCACTTGAAGGTGGAAATGTTGATTCCAATATGTCCATTGCCAAAGGAGTTCCAATTTTGATGTTATTAATGCCTGCTGCTTCAATAGATTTATGAATCCTTACCATGGCTGGTACAAGAAGATGCCAAATTTCTCTATCATTAGTACTTAATATTTCATTTCCAACTAGAATGAATCTGATCATTGTTTCTGGATAATAAGCAAGAACATTTTCGTTTACCCAATTATCCGCCATTGCTTGATCCAAAGCAATATTCAAGATTTGATTGTTAGTAACCATTATTGAGACGCGAATTTTTGTCCCTGATAAAAGTTTAAGTATTTCAGGATTTGTATCATAAATCTTCACTAAACCAACTTTCATGTTCTTGAGAATTTGTACCGATTGATACGGTGATGGTAAATTGTTCGCTACTTGTCCATAGTTTATGCCAATTTCATCTATTATTGCTCCTGCAAAACAATATCAAAAAATGGCCAAAAATCAGTAATTTCAAGAAAATAAATCAAATATTCTTGGAAGATACTTTAAACTCACTTGTGAAAGCAAGGAGAGAGATGAAAGCAAGAGGAAAAACCGGGTTTTTGAATCGATTATTTTCCACCATCTTTCACTTGATCAAGAATCAAATTTGGATGATTATTGGTTGAAGGGGAAGTTTGGTTTTTATAGTGAAAATATGATTGAAATAATATGATGAAACAGTTGAACAACCAAGAGCTTAGAGGTAAAAAGAGGAAGAAATGAACTTGAGAAGAGAGGTATAAACAAAACTTGCAGTAAAATAAAAACATGGTTGGATCAAGAAACATGACAAATTAGAAAATTGTTGAAAGGTAAAAAAGGCAGATGATATGAAGAATAAAGTAAATTACAAAGGGCCCTGCATGAGATTTCCTTTTTTCTTTTTTTTTTACTGTTTCATGTCTAGTTCATTTCTCAGAAGAATTGTTCAAGATTTGGAATTTCCAGCTGAAGTTTAACTTGAATTTTTCATGGATTTTGACATAATGCCAGTAGAGATTATTTGTAGTTCAGATGCTCATCACTCGTCCTTTTAAAAAAAAATACATATCACTGCAAATGGTAGAATGATTTAATAGGTCTATTTTTTTAATTTATTTTCTAATAGGCGTGAGAGGTGTTCTTCAAAGAATATACTAATTTAGACTCAAAATCATCAACTCTTACTTCGATTCAGATGTAAAATATGCCATAAAGCTTTTCAAATTAACGTTATTAGAAATTTGAACATTAGACCTCTATCACATTTACAATATGCTAATGCTAAGATAATAGGCAAATGCTTATCGGATCAACAATGAAAATTGTCCATAGAGAGTAATAATATTTTTTATGATCCTATTAGTATGAAATCTTTCCATATTAAATGACGTGTGCCGTCGCACTTTTTAGAACAGTCTAAGATAATAAGCATCCAAGAATAAATGAATCAAGCCTGCATGGGCGTAGCTTAGTTGGTTCTGGGGCAATGTGGAAATTTCAATCTCTCCAATGTGGTCCTGGCCTCCAGTTTGCAGGACAGCTGAGTCATCCTCCACTTAGGCGTCGGGCAGTCTGGTGGGGCGCTGAGGGCGAGGTACTTCGCCTTTTGGTCCCAAGAATAAATGAATCAAGTCTCACAACGGAAATAGTCAGTTGCATTATACACAAGTAGAACCCAAGGTCAATGCCATATTGTAGGAACAAAACCAACTAAGCTGACCTCATGCTCATGGCTTGAAGCAGCAAAGGCAATATAGGAAAGAAATTTAGAAAAGAAGTTAAAATGAGCAACGGTTTGGTCATACTCATTCCTGTCACTTTCACAAAAGCATTGGGAAACAGAAGGATGAAATTCATATATAAACATTTTTCAGAATCTCACACTGCTTCATTCATTCAAGCAGGCCATGAGCCAAAGATGATATTTCAAACAAGGTTTTCAGAGTAGACACATTGGGGGACATTTCAGATATCTTTCTTCCCTCGGCTTCTTCCACTGCTAAAGCTTTTTCTTCCTCCGAAATTTTCTTCTCAACAGCTTTAACCTTTTCCTTGCAACGTTCCAATTCTTTCTTATGATTATCCAACTCTTTCTTATGACTAACCAACTCTTTCTTATACTCTTCCAATGTCTTCTTCCTGTTCTGCGTAGCTACAACATTTCTTTGTTTCTTCTCAATCGCCTCTCTCGCCTCACGAATATCAACCAACCGCTTATGCAGCCATCCTACTTTAACTTTTGAAATTTCCATATCATTAACTTCTTCAATCATTGAATTCAGCTCATGGAGTTTGATATCCTTGAAAGATGAAGCATCCAATCTTTGATAAATGGTGCAAACTTTCTCCAAGAGACGTGCACGGGATGTAATTGAAGGGAAAATGCAGTCCTTTGCCAAATCTCCAAAATGTGAGAAAATCAGTTTAAGGATAGGTGCCGAATCTGCCTTCACTTCATAGCCGGACAATGAGACTCGAGATTCATGTTGTTTGGATTCAAGCTCATCAGCATCTATTAAATCATAACCCATTTGCTCAACAAACTGAGTAAGGTCAAAACTGCAAGATTTACTCAGATTTGCATCTATGTGATACATAATAGTTTCTTTTTCAGCGTAGCCCTCGGCATTTGTTAGCACATTAGCCTCACCCACTGCTGTTTGATGTTTGTCAACAGCAGTTTCTGCAGGGTTAGGAGCAGGTAGACAAACTTCAACAACTACATTGCCCTGAGACCCAAACAACAAAGGTTAAGTGTAGATATGATTAGCTAATCATGCAAGAGCATAACATGTACCAAGGCAAGGATGTTACAATAAGCAAGAATAGTTTTGACATAATGCTGAGGCAATAGCAATACTAGAGCACCATTTCTCTCCAGAAAATCATGTCAATTTCACCATTAGGTGTAAAAAATAAATTTTCAAAACAAGGGAATAACATAATACTCCCTCCTTTGTCTGAAATAAAAGTGATTTTGAACTTACAGAATTAAGGGTTGAAAAAACTATAACTTCTGAAATAAAGAGATGCATAAATTACAATTTATATAATAAATATTCATTGAAATATATAAAAAAGACTTATATTTTGATCATCCATCTTTTTTCTAAAACGGCTTGTATTTTTTCTTTTACAGAGATAATACTTAAAAACTCTCCGCTTGTTTCCCTAATTTTATAAACAAAAGAAGCAATCAACCAAGGGACATGAATGACCAAGTGGTTAGGCATACCCCTATAAGAACAAAGTCATAGGAAAGAAAACAAATGAAAAGTAAGAGAAGTTAGTACTTGGTAGGAAAGGAATAACATTATGTTTCCAGAAGTGAATTGACACATTTATCCACACCATGACAAACTAGAGAAAATTTTATAATTCACTCATGGACAAATATGATATTTTAGTAGGCCCCCATTAACCCACAAAGTTCTTTCCTTTTCAAATATGTGTTTCCCTCCTAAAAACTACAAACTGGAAGAAAGGTTTCAATTAAAAGCCTTCCTTTTCTCAACAAATCATTCCCAAATCAGAAAAGAAAAGACTGGAAAGATGAGGGAACTAACTTGCGATTCTATTTCCTAACCGAGAGAAAAATGCACAAAAATTCGGAACTTTCCGCGGAGGAAAAAACAGCTAAAAACTTATAAGGGTACTATCAACCCAAAAGGAAACTCGATCTTCCCTTCTCCTTTTTCCTTTGTTCTATAGATTTCCAAGTAATTTTTCTAGCAATTAGTCTTATTCTGTTTCCTGCTATTATGGGACTAAAAGAGGAAGCAAGAAACCCCAATCCCACAAAAGAACAGACATTACTGACACAAAAGATTAAGCACTAAGGATCATACAAACACGAGGTCTAATGAATATGTTATGATATTCAGATCAATGTTCGGTTAAATTAAACTTCAATAATGCACTTACAAAATCCAAAACCAAGTTTTTTTTTTAAAAAGTTGAAATGTACCACTTTTATGTCTTTTGGGGCCGTTTCCCGCAGATGCTTGGGATGAGGGTTCTTTCTCGGCCTCCCTCTTGAGCGACGGGCATCCGGCTCGGTTATAATCGAAAGATCCTTCTGTTGTTCAACGGGAACATCTCGCGCTGCCCTTTTACGTGTCGTTGCTTTCCTCTTCAGAATATTCGTCTCCGGCGTAGCCATAAGACGTTCTTGTTCCTGTTCTTGCTTTTCTTCAAAAGCTGATTCCTTTTTCAGCCTTTTCCTTGCGTTTCCCATCTCTATATCGAGATCTGAGCTTTCATGAACACATTAGAACGAAGTTAGTTAAAGATAACAATGGAGGAAATCAATTAAGGGAAGTGATTATGATAGCTTTGGACAGTACCAGTGGAGGAACCAAAGCTTGACGTACGTCTACTGGCTGTTGATATGCTTCGGTACGTCAATTTTGTTAAACCTTTCTTTGTAGACCTTTTATATCCTACTACTAGAGGCCAGTGGGCTGTGAACACCCCTAATGAAATAAGGAATGTCAGAGTTTATTGCAAAAAAATTATTTTCTTTACCAACTTTTTCTCTATTATCAAATTTAAATATTTCGTATTCAACCCAAATTAATATAGAGACGGATGATTTTAAAGATTTCTGATAAAAAAATATCAATTTTGAGATAAAAAATATCTAAAGTTTAATTTTTTGCAATTGACAAAAATATCTTCGAGATGAATTTTACCCAACCTCACAAACTTTGTAAATTTGTAGAACAATTTCGCCCAAGTGAAAAAAACTCATGTCACTGGCCTTTTTTTTATTTTTTAAATGGTATTTTTATGATTTTTATATAATTTTTTAATTATATAAGATGAATTATTAATTTGTTTCATATTATATTTTCACGTAACAGACTGACGCAGATTCGAGTATATTTGAAGAATTTTTAGAACCAGAAGAATATGTGGATCATGGGCATTTATTTGCAACTGATTGATTATTTAATTTGAAAATAGAATTTGTGGAATAGGCAAAAAAAATGGCGATTAAAGTGAATACATATTTGTGTGTCACTCGATATTTGATATAACAACTTCCGACCGTCGACCCCATTAGCTTACGAGTGTGGAGGTGTAAAGAAAACGAAAACAAAACTGAGAGTTGACGATGATGAAGAAATTCCCATGAAAAAGGCGGGGTCCTTATAGAATTAAAAAGTGTTGTTGCCCCTTTAAATTAAAAGACGAGAAAATGATCACGAGTGAAAAGTGTCAATTATTCGTACACGATGGGAGGCACAACCATACAATAGATGTCTATCATCACGATCACGCTCAGCTGCAATACTGATAGAGGATCAACTGAAACATACCGAGTAATTTAAGAAGAGTCATATGCCACCATGTAATATGTTACGATTTTTCCGAGAACAAAATTCGGATTGTTTTGTGAGGTATGTCGCATTACATTTATTAGGTTATTATAATATTTTAAAATTGTGTTTAGGGTTTAATAATATAATTTATACGATTTATGTAGTGCACAAACCATATACAAATATTATTGTCAAGATGAAGAAGAAAATGATGCAGGGGCGCAACACGGTAGAGGAAGTGCTTTGTTTAAGTGTACAATGGGGTTATACAATCTTCTATAGAAACTGTAAGGGGAGTGATGTGCTCAATGATATTGTTATTGCACACCCGACATTGATTCAAATAATGAGCACGTGGCCATATGTACTGATAATGGATATGACATATAAAACAAATAGGTTGTTTTAATATATTAAGTGTAGATATAAATATTAAATATGTATTGATTGTTTAAATTAAAATATTAATATTATTTTAAAGAGAATCGTGATCGTTTAATTAATATTTATAATAAATTAATAAACATTCATGTTGTATTGGTTAATTTTTTTATTAATTTATATTGGGATAATTTTAATATCTTAGTATATACTTTATTTACGTTTAGTTTAGTTTTTTTAGGTTTTAGGGTTGATTTTGCATATAATACTATTTTAAAAATTGTTATTATTTAATTAATATTTAAATGAATTAGTTCATATTCATTTATTTAGTTTAGGGTTTAATAATTTAGTATGGAATTAAATTTAAATTTATGATATTTAGTTTGTAAGTCTTAAATTTGTATTTTATTACTTAGGTACAATATGCCATTGTTGGAGACCGTTGGGATGACTCCGACAAGTAAGAACTTCATTGTAGAAACTCTATTCATGCAGAATGAGCAAGCTACAATATATAGATGTGTGCTTGAATAGATTAAGCACTTATATTTTACACCAGCAGTGTTAGTAGAGAATGAGAAAGATACTAATGCACATGAATTGCTAGTGATTATTACGGATAGGGAAAGTGGGTTAATGTCTGTGATCGAGGAGGTGTTCAATAGATCATACCACATGCTATACAGAAGACACATTGATCAATACAGGATCTTGGCAAGACATATGGGGATCAACGAAAGAACTAGGTACATATAGGTCATACGACGTAGGTAGTGGTTGAGAAGATGCAGATATATGGTACAGTGAAGATGATCCATATAACTAATAAGGTATCTGAATGTATGGATCATGTGATGGGAGAGGAGGACGAGTCCCAGTCGGTATAGGAGGTGGCTGGGTAGAAGACTCCAGTGCATTAGGGTCATAACATATCTCAAGTCCAAGAGGAGCAGGAGTACTAGGATTGTCAGAGGTACTATGGCGACCCCTCACACCACGGGATGAATCAGTGATTGTACGCCCCTGAACTCGATCGATCCTGTCTGCCACAACACCTAGATCATCATCTACACTACATGCTCCGTCTCGAACCATTAACAAATTTCCAGTCATAATCATAAATAATTATGTATATATTTGTCTAATTCATGTTTTATATTATTAAAATCTTTTTACCATTACATGTATAAATTTTTAATATTATATTATTTAACTTCGTTCTTTATAATTTTCTATTGTTTAAATTATATTTCTTAATTGTGTAATTTATATTATTTATTTCTTAAATAATTATGTTATCTCATTCAAGTTATTTTATTATTTCATTCATATTATTTTATTATTTTTCATTAATAATAATTATTATGATGTGAATAGTGTAATTATTTATTATTAAATTACAATTTAAAAAGGGTTGAACCTTATTCTTTAAATTATTATTATTATTATTCTTTATGTATTATTAAATATTATTAATTATTTAATTTCTATTATTTTATTATTTATTTTTTAAATAATTTTATTTAAATTATTATTTAAAAAGGGTTGAACCTTATTTTTTAAATTATTATTATTCTTTATTTATTGTTAGTTATTATTAATTTAAATCATTATTAATTTTTTATCTTCTATTATTTTATTATTCATTTAAAAAGGGTTGACCCTTATTTTTTAAATTATTATTATTCTTTATTTATTATTAATTATTATTAATGTAAATCACTATTAATATTTTATCTTCTATTATTTTATTATTCATTTATCTTTTAAAATGAATTACTTCATACTTTTGTGTTAAATAATGTCTATTATTATATCAATTTATTATTTACTACATAATGTACTTAATTAACCTAAATACTAAACCTTAAATCTATCGTCACCATTTCTTTTCTAAACCATAAACTTACTAAATAAACTTAATCAACCTAAATATATAAATTAATTTAAAATATAAACATGAATAATTGTAACACTTATGCTAAAAAGAATAATTAATGAACCTTTAAACTATTCACATAAATATAATTCATAATTATATTAAATAAATAATTATAAATAAACCATTTAAACAACTTATTGCATGTATTATAAATAAAAAATTAAATAACATGCCAAATAAACATAAAATTAAACATTTGTAAAACAAAAAGTAAATAACATAAACAAATAAACACAATTTTAAACATTTATAAACATAAAACTAAATAATATAAACACATATACATAATTTTTTTTAAAGGGAGAATTGCCTAGGCTGAAGGAACTTTGGACTAAATTTCGCCCAACCTGGCAGAATTGTCCATAGAATTCTGCTTGACCTGGTGAAATATTGAACAATTTAGCCACGTTGGGCGAAATTTATCCCAATTTTGGCCATTTTTTTTCTTTTGGAGCATTTTTTGAATTTTAAACCGATAACATTGTAAATAAATGAGTATAGATCAATGTACTAATCTTTTTTTAATTTTTTATTTTTAATGGTAGGATCTTCCTAGATCTGAGATTGAATGTAATGGGTTTAGAGAGAAGGTAGAGAGAACACTTTTAGAGCAAGAAATTGCTGGTGAAAAATGAAATATTTTGAATTTTTTCATACTAAACTTTTAGATTCTTGAGTTTCTTTTATTTTTCCCGTTGAGTTTGGTAAACAATGAATGGGTTGTGATACGAGATATAAACTTGGTTAAGATTTAAATTTGAGATAATATTTAATATCAGTCTGTCATCCTTAAAATCTTACTCATCTTTTTTTATTTAGTTGTCATATCCTTTCAAACTTTCTCTCTCTCTTTATTATTGTTTCTGCAAGTTTTCATGTGAGAAAAAAGTTGATTAAATATTGTATTGTTTTTACAATATGACAAGTAAGGAAATATGAGAATAAATAGAATGTGACAAGTAAAAAAAGAAGATAGGAAGTATCAAGTAATGCTATAGGATCCATATTGATCCATATTGTCATTTCATATAGAAAGTATGCATAGTAATTATGGAAAAGAAATACTTCCTCTATTTTTTTTAGTTGTCACATTTTGGATATGACACTGTTTAAGAAAATACGAAATTTTAGATATTTTTCCTTGTGTAGACTAGAATGCCCGTCATAATTTTCTCTCTCATCATTATTATTTCTATCGGTTTCCATACTAGAAGAATAAAAAGAGGTCGGAATTTGTTATTAATGGGAGGGTATTGTATGAAAAAATTTATGAAATGTTGCCTTGGAAATACAATGTGACATATATAAAAAAAAAAACGGGAATTCTCACAATGTAACAAGTTGTTATTTCAAAACGAGACTACTCTAAATTAACATCTAACAGGCGAGTGAACCTATCGGTATGGTACTAGAGAACCTTCCAGGTTGTCTAACTCAAGGAATAGAGAAACTAAATTAATAACCATCTCTCTAAGGCCTAATCGAAACAAAGATTTGTAAAGATGGTATAAAAACTAAAACAATGAACAAAGGTAAGAATTAACTATAAAAATAAAGGGGATAATAAAACCAATTCAAAAATCTAAAATGTCAGTGCAAAAATAATTCACTTTCACTTTCTCTCTCTACCTCTCTTTGTCTCTATCTTCTGTCTAAAACATATCTTCAGTTCTTCGCTTCGAAGATCATAAGAAGATATACATAAATGATTTTGAAAATTATTTGCAAAAAATACAACAAAAAAACACAAAAGATGAGTTTCCCCAGCCAAGAATTTCTCCAAGCTAGAATTTCATCCGGTCGGGAGAAACTCATTTTTTTAAAAAAAATAAAAAAAATAAAAAAACCCCAAAATTGCCCAAACCAGTGAAATTCTCCAAGGATTTCTCCCGGTCCAGTGAAATTGTTGAAGAATTATTCTCGGTCAAGGAGAATTTCGTCGGTTAAGGAGCATTTTGATGGTTTGGGAAAAATTTATGCAAAATTCATTTTCTTGTCCATTCAAAGTGTATTTTAATCTCTAAATCAATGCTTTCTTGTGTATATCACTCATATGTACCTCACGAAGTTCAAAGTAAATAATTCAAAAAATTTTGTAGAGAGAAATAAGAGAAGAGAGAGAAAATTGAGGGAAAAATGAATTATTTTTGCGCTCAACTTTTAAATTCCCAAGTTGGTTTTATTAACATCCAAATAAAAAACTTAATATAAGAGATGAAAATATGAGAAGAAAGTTTGAATGGTGGAATCCCCTAGACTCTGTCAACTACTTCAATTGGAAAAAGAATAGAAGGTGATGTTTGAAAGATGAAGGTTGGATCATCACACTTAACTCGAGTAATCCCTATCTCTAGGAAAAACCACTCTATTCACTAACCTTTAGAGAAGAATCTCTTTTCTCTTTAACCTAGTACGAATGCTCTAAGATTATGTGATTAATGGACCTAAAGTACAATTAATATTTCTATTCAATTGTCAAATCCTAATGTTCAATTAACTGCTCTAAATTGGTTTCTCTTTTCCAATTCCTACCAATTTTGAGAATTAAATGATTTCGCGCAAATTAAATAAAACAATCACATAATTGAACAACAGCCCAAAGTGAATCAAACATCAATTTTATAAAAACCCAATAAAAAGTTCACATAATTCAAAATCTAGGGTTCAACGCTCATTCAAACAAAATGAAAACTAGCCACTAAACATCTTCAATAAACACATTTAAAGAAGAATTCATAAAATAACAAGAGAAAGAAGGTTTAGGTCTAAGAAAATCTATTCTACAGTTTCGATTCATTGCCGAGCTCATCTTTTTATCTGCCCGAAGAACTTTGAGATTGCTCTGTGAATAGTCTTTAATCCCTTCTCTAAACACCCAATTTTTGTCTAATTAATGAACCCTAAATAATTAAAGAGGATTTGGGAAGAGTTTTAGAGAGTATCTCCCAAATTCTCTATCTAAAACCTAAAACTGAGAATCAATAAAAAGGGGTGACATTACATTTAAAAGGGTAAACATGCATTAACTGTTTGTTGAAATTGGAACCTACCGTGCACGATATGTCGAGGCCTACTATCTACGGTAGGTCTCTGCTAAAAAATCCCTAGGACCTACTATCTGTGGTAGGGGTAGCTTATCATTGATGTTAGGTTTCTGGTTGTCTTTCTGTTTGTCCTCTTGACCTACCATGCACGGTAGGGGTACTTATCGTTGGCAGTAGGGTGCTGCCACAAAGTTGCCGATTTTCCAACTTCTCTGTCTTGCTCCCTTTTCGGCCGTTTTGCTCCTGTTTTAGCTTGTATTCATTAAACTCCTCTTTGGGAAGCACGTAAGTCAAAAGGAGAAGAAAATGGGGTAAGTTATATGTTTTATATACTAAAAACTTCGAAAAATGACATAGTTAACATATAAAATCAAAGACACTTAATCAAATATCAAATTCCCCCCCCCCCCCCTCTTATTTGTTGCTTGCCCTCAATCAGCACAAGACTAAAGTATTTAAAAAACAGATAAACTCACAATAAACTAAACTTAATGAAGAAAACAAAATAAGCAGAAAAATGCAAAGACTAATGACTCTAACTTAACGAAACAAACAAAAACAAAAACGAAAAAAAAAAAGACACTTCCAACAGGGATATTATCACTTAACCACTTAAGAAACTATCGAATATCAAATCAAATGAATCAAACATCAAACCAACATTTCGCTTATAAACTTACGACTCAATGGTGTGTGTGTGTGTGTGTGTGTGTGTTTGTGATTTATTTGTGTTGCCTTTCAATGAAAACAAGGAAAATCAAGTGATTAACACAATGATCCACTTTAATTGCTAATGGTAGTTACAACTTATCCTATCTAGCACTCTCCACTCTAAGTTCTATCCTAAGTCGTTCCTGGATTAGGTATGACGTTCAAACTTGTAATGTTAGGCTTGGGACATAAAGGTTATCAAACGAAGGAAAATGAAAAAAACGCTTGGGACAAAAAGATTATCAAATGAAGGAAAATGAAAAAACAAAGGAAATAGAAGTAAAGCTAATGCAAAGTAGAGCTAATAAAATCAATAGGGAAACAAATCAAAGATTATCAAAAACCTTCTAGACGCGTTTGCTCACTTCCCATTCACCCTCGGGACACTTTACATGTTTGTATTATGCATAAACCCATCAATCACGTACACTCAAGGAAGTCTGTATATAAGATAGGGAAGCTCAAGTCTTAAAGTGATAAAAAGTTTTCCAAGCTCTCAAATAATCACTCTTTTTTCTCTCTTTTCTTTTGCTTTTCTTTTTCACAACTTTGTTTTTTTCTTCCTCATTTTTTTCTTTTTCATAATGATTGAGGATACACACATTTGTTTAATAGAGATCATCTTTTCACAGGATTTTCACAACACTTTGCTTTCTCTCTTTGTAATTTATGAATGAGACCTTGCTCACATAAATACCAAAAATACCCCTTTACTCAATATTCCTCTTCTTTACTCAAATTCCCCCACACTTGTCAATTATGCTTACTGAAAGAGGCTAAAAATTTAAAGATCATTAGCTCAAGGGAATTGACGGTTTTATATAGTATGAGAGTTTACATGACAAAGAAAGGAAGAGATCAAATCCCTTGGCATGGAAGCACGAAAAGGGTACTAGGGATTAACTTTTAAAAAAGATAGGTAAGAAATGCACAAATGGTTCAATGAACGCCTAAGACTATCATTTCTGAGACCAACCTAGACTAGATATTTTCACTTCAAAGCAAGGAAAAACAAGTGTAACCGAAAAAACTTGAAAAGCAATTACTCTACTAATCTCCTAAGATTCCAAGGTGTTCTAATGCTAAACCACACTTGTAAATGCATAAAAACCATTGATTTCATAAACATAGTAAGGAAGTGTGATTTTTTAGTTCTATCAAGCTATATGCCTTTTCAAGTTCCCTAAAGGTCTTGCAATTAAAATCCCCATTGGTTTCGTGACAAAGAAAAATCATTTTGTGTTTCTAAGGTTTAAAAGCATGTGAAGACTAAAAGGGGTTGTAAAACAAGAAAATCTTTTTTTTTTTTTTTTTATGATAAGGAAAAGTAAAGGATTTATAAAAAAGAAAAATGTTTTTAAAAATTTCCAAAGTTTATGAACAACTAACTACAAATGAGACAATAAGACAAAAGTACGGAAAACTTACAAGAACAAGACTCTATTTTGATTTTTTTATATAATGAAAAGTAAGAAATATTTTTGGGATTTTTTCAAGGATATCCATTTTTTTGAATATTTGGAATTTTGAAACTAGAACAGAAATGAAAAAATGAATAAATAGAAAACAACTAAAGTACACAAATGACCCCACACTTTAAAACACATTGTTCTCAATATGGGGCAAGGACCAAAAGAAAAGTAACTAAGAAAAGATAAAAATCAAAAGACAAGTAAAAAAATGCATGGGAAGCCATCCCAAAAATAAAAAAATAGATGCAAGCCAATAAGAGAAGCAATCCCCACAAGTATACAAAAAAAAAAAAGAGAACAGAAAAGATAAACACAGAGCAACAAGAAAGGGAAGCAATCCCTTAAAACAAGGAAATATAAACTTAAACATAAAGAAAACAAGGGAAAAAGAAGAAGAAAACTCCCTTACTGGGGACCCATGTCTGCGCTGCCACCGCCACTCTATCCCTGATCTGGCAAGAAACAACCACAAAGCCGGGCAAGCATAACCTCCTGGTAATCAATCGATGCCCTCTAGTATGTCAATTTATCTGCGTATCGGCAGGAGGACTAGACTAGTTCAGCCAACTAAGCGCCATGTGCATCTTGTATTAGGCGAAACTGCTCAAAGGCGTCCCACATCTCCATTTGGAAGGCGTCCATGGAGACGGCAGCAAGGGCGTCTTTGTCGGGAAAGTTATAAGACTCCTCGTCATTAGAAGATTCATCATTCTATGGCTTCTGTGAGGAGGATCCCCTGAGTCCCGTCCAAAATGTTTTCTTGACTTTTTGAAACACGAAAGCATCACGGTCTCGCTGCTAATCCTCCACCCTCGGGGTATCCACTTTTTCTGCTGCTTGTCCCAAGTGTATCCGTAATTGTTAAAAGTGTTGAAGGTGATAACATGCGGGTACCCTATAGATTCTCGCCACTTACTAGTAAAGTCGATATTGTAGGCCTGAAAAACAGAGAGAATATCACAAGGTAAAGAAACACATGTGTTTTAGTACGATCACAACCAGTAGTACACATTGCATAAATCATGAAGAAAAGAAAAAGTAGATTAGTTATGTATTTTATCTATCATGTAAAGATCTAAAATCCGAACCTTACTATGCCCCACCCCCCTTTTGCATTGACGTATATCCAAATAAATAAGCTAGGGCTTTGGATAAAAGTTTGGGAAAGTCACTCTCGTCAGGAATTTTTCTCCTATCTCCCGGACGAAGAGGAATCCTAAGGCAACTAGATATTGCCGCATAACTCCAGTCCGGTTCTTCTTGTATGGTTTTCTTATTAAAATCTACAGTGACTGTATTCTTCTCTTCCCTAATACTTAGAATGGTCGCTAGACGCACCTATCCAAAATAATGCGAACCCCTCTTAACCTTGGAAATAATAGTTCGAAGGTCTTTAACTATTTTGTGGAGCATAATGACGCAAAATTCATGGACAAGGTCAAGGTAATAATCACTCGAGAGGTGAAGGATAGGTTCCCAATCCATATTATCAAAAAGAGTGGTCAAATCTAGATGCTTGATCACGTGTTTGGCAAAAGACTTCTAGACTATCATTTTCAAGAATAGTTATCCCTAACCCACTTTGGTTTGCAAGGGAGAGACTATCAGGGAAGGAAAGAATAGTAGGGACGACCGGTGTTTGTTTAGGCTTGGGCTCTGGATTAGTGACCCAAGCCCTTTTAGATATGACAAAGCATTTAGAAGATATGGCGGTAGGCTTTCTAGAAGGCACAGTGAAAGGGAGACAAAGGAGGTAAGACTAAAAAGGCCGACAACAATAATTCGCACAGGCAACAACCAACAACCAAAAAGAAATACAAAAATAACCACAAAAGAAATGGACATAAACAAAAAAGCAAAAACGCTGGGCAAAGAAAGTGACAAAAACGATACCAAGAACCATGCAACAAAACAAGGAAGCACAATAAACCACAAAAATGAACAAAGTGCAAAATATGAGAACAAATAAGATAAATCAACAAACGGAAATGACTAAACATAGCCCGTGAGTGATAGAGTGTGAAAGAAACTCTTGGCCTCTATTTGTTTGAAAAAAAAAATCCATCGCCTCTACGTCAAGGAGCTTGTCTCACTCCCTTGAATTTTATGCCATCAAAGTACTGCCGGAAGTTTGCCAAAAAGTAGAATAGAAACATAAAATAATAGAAAAAATAAAGAAGAGAAGAATTAAAAAAAAAGGAAGAAAGATAAAAAAAGGAAAAGAAAAAGGAAAAGTAGAGAAGGATGGCATGACGGTGGTGGTGGTGACGGTGCTGGTTGGTGGCAGAAGGGAAGATGGAAGAAATTAGAGTAATGGAAAGAAAAGGAGAAGAAAGAGAAGAAGAAGAAGGGGAGAGAAGAAGAAGAAAAGAGACTGGTAGTGGGAGAGAGGTGGTGGGTCGAGGAGGGTAGGAGAAAAAGGGAGAAGAGGGGAAGAAGAAATCGAAGAAGGGAGAAGAAGAATGGAGAATAGTGGCTGGAGAGGGGCTTGAGAGAGAGAAGAAAAAATAAGAAAAAACGGGAATTTAGGATGAGTATATGAGGGAAGTCATGGTGGTAAGGTCAGAAGAAGAAGAAACCAATAAGGAGGTAGAGTAGGAGGAAAAAGAAGAAGTAGAGAAGGAGGGGCAGTAAACCGAGAGGTGCTCAGAGGTTGCAGCAGTGGTGGCTATCACCATGGTGAATGGAGGAGAACGTCGGTGGCGCAGTGAAGAGAAGGAAGAAGAAGAAGAATGGAGGAGAGAGCAATTGAGAAGGGGAAGAAAGTTAGGGATTTAGGGGAATTAGGGATTGGATTAGGATTTCTAAAATTTTTTTTAAAGAAAACCCGATAGCCTGATCCGAACCACATGTGGTGGAGGAACCTACCGCACACAGTAGGTTAACCCCTACTGTCGCCGGTAGGTTTCTAATTCGCTAAAAATTTTTCACCCTCACCCTACCGTCGGCGGTTGGGTAGCTTAGGGTAGCATACCGTTGACTTCAGGCCTTTGTCTAAGCTTCGAGTTTTCTTCATTTAATGCAGTTTCGCCCCTGTTTCATGCCCGTTAACCCTTGGACACTTGTCAACCTCTAACATTAATTTAGTAAGGAAATCAAGCTCCCCAAAACCCCAAAATATTAAAAAAAAAATTGAAATGCTAAAAAAAAAGGCAATGAAAATAGGGTAAAAATTGAAACAATCACAACCGAATTCAAAAGTGAAGCATGCATGGCTAAAGGTGATACAAAGAAAAAAATCATGCACTAATGATAAAAAAAGTTTACAAATGATGTATGAAATACTTCCTTTCTAGGTGCCAAAAGCATCTTCGAATCATTAGAATCCGAGTTTTTCTTAATCTTTTATCTCTTTATGTGCAGAATGGGCATGCACTTCAAAAACCCTCATTCAACTTGGGGGAAACTTTTTTCCCCTTTCTCTTTGACTTCTTGGGGATATTTTCTATGATGAATGAGTTTCTTGCAATGATAAAGACACATCATGAGTTATAAGATTAGTACAAAATAATGTGTCTTGACTATTAGAAGAGGGGGTTGGAGTTAGAGGAAATTTAAACACTACTTCATTCTCCCAAACCCTCAAAAATAGCTTCTCTTTTTTCATATCTACCAAATCCCTAGAAGCACGCAAAACAAGGCCCTAGAATTGGAGGGAAGTCTACATCCTTCTCCATGTCAAGGATAATAAAATCTACAGGGAAAATAAGGTCCTTGATTTTGAACAGGACATCTTTCACTATCCATTTATGATGTCTAATACTTTTATCCACTAAACTAGTAGACATTCTAACGGGTTTTGGATCCCTTAGGCCTAGTCTTTTACACATAATATAAGACATAACATTGATACTAGGGCCTAGATTGGCTAATGCCCTATCAGCTCGAGAACTACCAATAATGCAAGGAAAAAAGAAACTCCCTAGATATTCGAATTTCTGTGGTAACTTCTCCGTGTTGATAAGAGTTGCCGAGCATTCCTTACCAAAGATGTGTGTTGATGCATTGTCAAACCTCTTCTTTTTTCTAAGCATCTCTCTCAAGTATTTAGCATACTTAGGTGCCTGCAAGAGCAAATCACACAGAGGTAAGTTTATCTTAAGAGGTTTAAAGATCTCTATGAACTTCCTCATCTCACCTTGGCTGCAAATATGAACAAAGGCTGCCAGATATGGGATTTTTAGCTCGTACGCTGCAACTATTGGCTTCTCATTCTTTCCCTATTTACTTAGGTTCACTTCCTTGGATTCAAGAGGGCGAATATCTTCCTTTCCTTTTCATCACATCTCTTCTCTTGAATGACTACAACTTTCTCTTCTTTGGGTGTCAAATCTTACTGAGATATCATTGACATGCTCTCTCGGATTCACCTCCGTGTTGCTTAGAAGAGTTCCAGAGTCTTTTCAGATACCAATTTTACCAGTTGCCCAATCTGTTTCTCTAGATTGTGAATACATGTTCTTGGTTTCTATGCAGCTTCTATACAGTTTATTATCGCATCTGTTGCACTCATGAATTTGACCAGTAGATCTTCTAAATTGGCCTTTACTGGTGGAGGATTTGGAGGGGGTACATCATATGACAATTGTTGTGTAGGTCCTTTATTCTAAAAACCTGGAGGATTCTGAGCAATTGGTTACCCTATTAGAAGTTAGAGTGATTCCTCCATCTAGGGTTAGAGGTGTTAGAGTATGGATTATTACTCTGCCTATTTTCCTGGATGAAATCCACTTGTTCCACTATAGTACCCATACTAGGGCACTCATGGTTGCGATGCCCTCAATTGTAGGAATCCCAGTACATGATTTGTTGAGGATTCATATGCGAAGGTAGCAAGTTCATGTGCCTGATCTTCTACTCAATCATCTTTACCAGTCTAGACTCCATAGGAGTAAGTACATCTACATTGTGAAACAGACTTAGGCTTGGTCCTCTACCCACCCCAAGGGTAACTATTCATTACAATATATTCTATCGGATCATACACTTGTTGAGGGGTTTTACTATTTGTGGAACCACACGCAGAAGTGTCAATTAATTGTCTGCCCCCAAAAGAAACTCCATTATAAAATGATTGGATATGGATACCCAAATCCAGGCCATGTTGTGGACATTTTTTGAGTAACTCCTTCCATCTCTCCCAAGTTTTATACAGAATTTCCCCATTAATTTGCTAAAAGAGTATCTCGTTTCTTAGCTTAGCCAGGTGACCAGGGAGAAAGTACCTTCCTAAAAACTTTTTAACCAATGAATCCCATGATGTGATAGATTTATAAGGCAATAATTAGCATAGATTTTTCCTTGACCACAGAGAGAATGGGAAAAGACGAAGGCAGATGGCATCATCCGAGACTCCATTGATTTTGAGTGTATAGCACACCTCCAAAAAGTTTGCGATGTGTGCATTTGGATCTTCCTCCTGGAGCCCATCAAATTGGACGTTGTTCTGCACCATCTGTATCATATTTTGCTTGATCTCGAAGTTATGAGCTTGCACTGGCAGTCTAACAGTGCTCAACTATGCCTTAGACGATAGAATATAGTCTTCCATAGTCCCTCCACCGTTAGAGGTAGTGGAGGTGATATAATCGGATGAATCAATAGTGGTTGATCTTTGTATTCCTCCTCCGTCTTATCCCCAGGGATAATCTCATTTCTATTCACCGTTTCGAATCTTAGGGCACACGGACACTCCACAACGTACTTTTGATCTCTGGTCAGCTATTTCACCCCATTGAATTCGAGGCATAAACTAATTGAATAGTACCTGAAACCAACAAAACACAAATTAATATCCAAGAATAGCTATAACTGTTGGAATCTGTAGGCAAAAACAAAGTAAAATAAAACTACGGAAATCCACCAACAGGATCTGCACATACTAGACAAACTGATTGGATAGAAATTACCTCTGTGTTTTATTGTTCGTTGTGGAGGCGCTGCTTTGTACGCTTTTCCCGCTACTGGTATCCACGCGACGAACTCCTCTGCAAGCAATCAGGATGCTAGCCCCTTCTGTGTTCTGAAAACTATTCAGAACTGATCCTGACTATCTGGTAATCGGTCGTATTTCGGAGAGAAGAGGCTAGATACTATATCGCCGTTCTAGGGTTTAGGGTTTTGTTTTTCTTTAATCAGATAAAGGACGGCCACCAAGAAAAGGTTAACATAAACTTTTATAGCTGTCAATATCAAAACCCTAACTGTCATCTAATGACAGTTTAATCTCGTCCGTCTATTCCTATAATCATCCAACGGTTAGATGAGTAATATTAAGTAATTAATTTCATTTATTCGATTAAATAAAATTAATTACTTATTAACTTACCAGAAAATACAATATGGAATCTAATTCCCCTTTTGTATACGTTCAACGAATCTGGACACAATCTAGATTCATTGAATGTGGACATTATGCTCACAAGATCGTCTATGCGTGTGACCCTGTAGGTTCACTTAACTTTGGCAGTGAATGAAAAATGTCCTAGATATTTATTCAAAAAACATAAGCGGCCTCTAGCAATACATTATACATACCCAAGTTAAGTAAATGTAATAATAACCTAGCATCAGATTTAATATTTAGTCATTTTGTCACACGATATCCTAATTAGGTATAAGGCATGGATCAAGTCATCCTTATAAAACTTAATTAACCATTTACTTGATCACCAGGCAGACTGTTCCAACAAATAATATTAATAACAGCTTATTAATACTTATTTGAGCATGGCCATGCATATTTTCCAGTCTTCCTTATCAAGGGGCCCATGGATATCTCTCTCTAAAAAGAGAGGGACAAATCCCTTTCACTATCTCTAATATTCAAGCCATGACGAGAAAATAAGCCAACCAATAGTCATAATGATCACCTAATTAAAAGTGATGTTTGACTATGTCAAAACATATTTTCTCCCCTATGCAAGAAATATTAGAAACATTAGGTCAAAGGACACCAAGTATAAAACTGAGAAGAAATACTTATAACTTAAACCCATGCAATATTTCTTCTTCACTTTGGGTCATGTCCAATACAATATTCTCAATATGTATTTATGAATTGATTTTATATCTCATATTCATGATCAGTAAAACTTGACCATCAATCGACTTCACACTAGTTTACAAGATGTAATAAACTAGGGACAAATAAGAATAGTATTTTATTAGCTATAAGGGTTTTATTATCAAGTCTCATAATTGATGACCAAGAGCATAAAATACAATTAAAAAAATACATGCTTCATAAATCATAAATGTGAGCCAATTGGTCTTAGGGCATATACTAACAATCTCCCACTTGCCCTCCTACCAAATTGACATGACTCTCAAACCCATTGACCTAGTATGACTCTCATGCTTAAGTTGTGGGAGTGGCTTTGTCAATGGATCTGCGACATTGCCATTGGTGTCTACTTTGCAAATTTTAACATCTCTACGCTCAATACTTTCTCGAATGAGATGGAAACGCCTGAGAATATGTTTGGATCGTTGATGAGATCTAGGCTCCTTAGCTTGTGCAATGGCTCCTGTATTATCACAATATAGGTCCACTGGGTTCACAATGCTAGGAATTACACCTAATTCTGTGATGTACTTTCTGATTCAAACTGCCTCTTTGGCTGCATCAGAAGCAGCCACATATTCAACCTCTGTAGTAGAATCGGCCACGGTATCTTGCTTTGAACTCTTCCAGCTCACAGCACCTCCATTCAAATAAAACACAAATCCAGATTGCAATCTAAAATCATCTACATCAGTCTGAAAGCTAGCATCTGTGTAACCATTTACAACAAGCTCTCCTTTCTGACCTCCGTAGATCAAGAACATCTCTTTAGTCCTTCTTAAGTACTTGAGAATGTTTTTTACTGCATTCCAATGCGGTTCACCAGGATTTGACTGGAATCTGCTAGTCATGCTTAATGCATACGAGATATCTGGGCGAGTGCATAACATGGCGTACATGATAGATCCAATTGCGGAAGCGTAAGGAATCTTACTCATGCGTTCTGTATCCTCCCTTGTGGTAGGACTTTGAGACTTACTGAGTTTAACGCCATGTGGCATTGGCAAGAATCCTCTCTTGGATTCTTGCATACTGAACCTTTTCAGTACCTTGTCAATATATCCACTCTGACTTAAGCCAATAAGCTTTTGAGATCTATCTCGATAGATCCTAATGCCTAGAATATAGGCTGCTTCGCCTAAATCTTTTATTGAAAAACACTTACCCAACCAAGTTTTTACACTTTGCAAAGTGGGGATGTCATTCCCAATTAACAAGATGTCATCGACATAGAGTACTAAGAAGACTATTGCATTTTCTGTAACCCTTTTGTAGACACAAGGTTCATCATCATTCTTGATGAAATTGAATTCTTTAATTGCTTCATCAAAACGAAGATTCCAACTTCGAGATGTTTGCTTCAAGCCATAAATGGATCTTTGAAGTTTACACACTTTACTAGAATTCGAAGGATGAATAAAACCTTCAGGTTGTGTCATATACACATCCTCTAGTAGATTTCCATTAAGAAAAGCAGTTTTAACATCCATTTTGCCATATTTCATAATCATAATAAGCTGCAATGGCAAGTAGAATTCTAATTGACTTAAGCATTACAACTGGAGAAAAGGTTTCATCATAGTCTATACCATGAGTTTGTCTATACCTTTTTGCTACCAATCGTGCTTTGTAAGTGTGCACATTGCCATCCATGTCAGTTTTCTTTTTGAAAACCCATTTACACCCTATGGTCTTGCAACCTTCAGGTAGATCAATCAAAGTCCAAACTTGATTATCATGCATGGATTGCATTTCTGATTTCATAGCCTCTAGCCATTTGGTAGATTCAGGACTATGAATAGCATCTTGGTAGGAATTAGGTTCACCTTGATCAATAAGATTAATATTATGATCCTCAGTCACAAGAAATCCATATCTCTGTGGTACCTGAGAAATTCTACCAGACCTTCTTGGCCCTTCTGTCAAAGGTTCAGGCTCAGTATGAATACGTGAGTCTAACTGAGTATCCATACTCGGTTCAGAAATGGTCTGCTGTCCTTGAGCTTCTTCAAGATGGATTCTACTCCCACTAACTCTTTTGGAAACGAATTCCCTTTCAAGGAAAATTCCGTTCCGAGCAACAAACACTTTGTTTTCAGATGGAAGATAAAAGTAGTATCCTTTAGTTTCCTTAGGATATCCCACAAACAGACCTTATCAGATTTGGGTGCTAGTTTTTCAGATAATGATCGCTTCACATAAGCATCACATCCCCAAATTTTGAGAAATGCTAAACTAGGTTGTTTCCCAGTCCATATCTCATATGGTGTCTTCTGAACAGCTTTAGATGGAACTCTATTTAATATGAATGCAGCAGTTTCTAGAGCATAACCCCAAAAAGAAATTGGAAGATCTGTTTGACTCATCATAGATCGAACCATATCCAATAGAGTTCGATTTCTACGCTCAGACACACCATTCCATTGTGTTGTTCCTGGTGGAGTTAATTGTGATAATATCCCACAATTTTTTAGATGTTCGTCAAACTCTTGGCCTAAGTATTCACCACCTCGATCTGATCGAAGTAATTTGATACTCCTTCCAGGTTGATTTTGTACTTCATTTTGAAATTCCTTAAACTTTTAAAAGGAATCAGATTTATGTTTCATTAGATAAACATAACCATATCTACTGAAATCATCTGTGAATGTAATGAAATACTGAAAACCTCCTCTGGCTTGTGTGTTCATTGGCCCACATACATCAGTATGTATAAGTTCCAATAAATCGGTAGCCCTTTCACTTTGCCCTGTAAATGGACTTTTAGTCATTTTTCCCAATAAACAAGAATCACATTTTTCATAAGACGCAAGGTCGAATGAAGATAAAAGTCCATCTTGATGGAGTTTTGATATGTGTTTCTCATTTATATGGCCCAAACGACAATGCCAGAAGTAAGTTTGATTTAAATCATTAGATTTAAATTTCTTTGTATTTATGTTATAGATGGGCTTACTAATGGAATCATGTAGGTTAAGAATGTAAAGTCCATTACATAAAGAGGCATCCCCACAGAAAATACCATTTTTATAAATAGAACTTTTACCATTCTTAGTATTAAACTCAAAACCATCAATATCCAAATAAGAAACTGAAATGATGTTCCTACTCATAGCAGGAACATAATAACAATCCCTAAGTTCAATTATAAGCCGAGTAGGCAAAAGTAAATCAAATGTCCCTACAGCTACAGCAGCAACTTTTGCTCCATTTGCAACTCGTAGGTCCACCTCTCCCTTTGCCAAAGATCTACTTCTTTTGAGTCCCTGCACATTTACACAAATGTGAGCTCCACATCCAAAGTATCTAATACCCATGAAGTAGGAGTAGACATATTAATTTCTATAACGAAAATACCCAGGCGGCAGTCTCACCGGCCTTTTGCTTCTTCTTTTCTTCCAAGTAGAGCTTGCAATTCCTCTTCCAATGACCAGGTTCATTGCAGTGGAAGTAAGTCCCTTCCTTTGGTGGTTTAACCTTGGGCTTGGGCTTCTGCTTGCCTTTACCCTTTTTGGCCATATCCTTTCCCTTGTTCTTCTTGAACCGCCTCTTTCGAACCATCGAACATTAGGAGTAGACTTCCTAATGTTTTGTTCACTCGCTTGAGCATCCCGTGCAATTCATTTATGGACTTTTCCATATTATGCATATTGAAGTTCATGACAAACCGATCATAGTCGAGGTCAAAGAGGCCAAGATCATATCGATAGCTAAGTCATGACTTACAGTGTGCTCCAAGTTTTTCAAGCTGATCAAAATACCCTTTCATCTTAAGGACATGAGCACTAACTGAAGTGCCAAGGGTCATTTTGCAGCAATTCAACGCCTTAGTGGTAAGATATCTTTCTTGACGTGCTTGCTCTTGGAACATTTCCTTGAGCTGTTTTATCATCTCATAAGCCTGAACTTCCTCGAATTGCTTTTGCAACTCAGATTCCATCGTAGCCAACATGAGACATGTCACATCGTTAGAATCATCCTTGTGCTTACTATAAGCATCCTTTTCGACTCTAGGGGCATTGTTAGCTAGTTGATTAGGGATAGGGTTCTCAAGTACATATAGCTTTTTTTCTTGTTTAAGGACAATCCTTAAATTTCGTGCCCAATCAAGAAAGTTAGTCCCACTAAGCTTATTCTTTTCAAGCACGGATCACAACGACGTGTTTGAATTGTTTGAGGCCATTATCTACATAGAATTTGCAAAGTAAAATTAAATAAATGAAGCATTAAATTTTCCTTGAAATATTCAACCCTTGATATAAATCATGGGTATAAAAATTCATTTTATTCTAATCATATGTAAGCTTTGGCTTAACACCCATAATTAGAGAAAAATGTATTAATGGGATTTACATCTACATGTACCGGTAAAATCCCATATGATGTCCTAGGCTCAAAACCATTTTGATAGCCTAGTTAAGCCAAACCATTCCAAGCATATGGAAATCACCATTTTCCATCTTCCCCTACTTAGGTAACCATTTATCTCTTGCTTTGGCAATGAGACAAAATGATGATCCAAGCATGGAGAAGTGCTTATGATCATGGAAGGCATTTTACGACTTAATTTTTTTTTTTATTTTTACATGGTTTCAAAAACCTTCTTCCTTTTTATTTGTATATTATTTCACAAAACATATATAAAAGGAAATAAACTAAACATCACATGCATAATATATATACATCAAATAAAACGTGTCATAGCATGGCCCCAGTCCTGTATTGACTTCCACGAGCCTCATGGAAGTCAAAGGTCAATCTAGGTAAGTCTTCATCTCCATGAGCTTGCCTCCAATGTCTTGGCCTTCTAATCTTGTTACATAGGACAGAAAACATACGTAGGAATAGGAAATAACATTAACCTATTCTAGTAAAGCTTTGATAATATTACATCAACGAAAACAATGACACGCATGCCGTAGTTAAAAACATACAACCCATTAACAAAATAAGTCAATCAATCACAAGAGGTAATGGGCCATGCTATGCACCATGCATCTAAAGATAGGAAGAAACATGCAAAAAAACAAGGAGGTTCCGGGGGCGAAGCCCCCTGAAGAAAACGGCGGTCCCCGGAAAGAAAAACGATTTTTCTTTCTAACTCATTGAATGAGTTATTGCCGTCATAAACCCTAAAATCATGCCGCCAAAAATTTTGTTTAACAGTTAAACATTAAATCATATGATTCTGCATATTAGTTTAACAATTAAATTGCACAGATTACAGACTGTACGCCAAACAATTTGGCAGTAACAACATTCTGTTTAATTAATCGCATTAATAAGCAAAACAGAATATGATATATGCGAATCCTATAATTCAATTTACTCTGATTATTACACTAATCAGAAACCTTACTATAAGGCCGATTGAAAACAATACATGTAATCAAAGCGGTAACAGATAAAATCAGTAAAACTAGTATGTACGAGGCTCTGATACCACTGTTGGAATCCGTAGGCAAAAACAAAGTAAAATAAAACTACGGAAATCCACCAACAGGATCTGCACATACTAGAAAAACTGATTGGATAGAAATTACCTCTGTGTTTTATTGTTCGTTGTAGAGGCGCTACTTTGTACGCTTCGCTCTCTACTGGTATCCACGCGACGAACTCCTCTGCAAGTGATCGGGATGCTAGCCCCTTCTGTGTTATGAAAACTGTTCAGAACTGATCCTGACTATCTGGTAATCGGTCGTATTTCGGAGAGAGGAGGCTAGATACTATATCGCCGTTCTAGGGTCTAGGGTTTTGTTTTTCTTTAATCAGATAAAGGACGGCCACCAAGAAAAGGTTAACATAAACTTTTATAGCTGTCAATATCAAAACTCTAACTGTCATCTAATGACAGTTTAATCTCGTCCGTCTATTCCTATAATCATCCAACGGTTGGATGAGTAATATTAAGTAATTAATTTCATTTATTCGATTAAATAAAATTAATTACTTATTACCTTACCAGAAAATACAATATGGAATCTAATTCCCCTTTTATATACGTTCAACGAATCTGGACACAATCTAGATTCATTAAACGTGGACATTATGCTCACAAGATCGTCTATGCGTGTGACCCTGTAGGTTCACTTAACGTTGGCAGTGAATGCAAAATGTCCTAGATATTTATTCACAAAACATAAACGGCCTCTAGCAAGACATTATACTTACCTAAGTTAAGTAAATGTAATAATAACCTAGCATCAGATTTAATATTTAGTCCTTTTGTCATACGATATCCTAATTAAGTATAAGGCATGGATAAAGTCATCCATATAAAACTTAATTAACCATTTACTTGATCACCAGGCAGACTGTTCCAACAAATAATATTAATAACAACTTATTAATACTTATTTGAGCATGGCCATGCATATTTTCCAGTCTTCTTTATCAAGGGGCCCATGGATATCTCTCTCTAAAAAGAGAGGGACAAATCCTTTTCACTATCTCTAATATTCAAGCCATGACGAGAAAATAAGCCAACCAATAGTCATAATGATCACCTAATTAAAAGTGATATTTGACTATGTCAAAACATATTTTCTCCCCTATGCAAGAAACATTAGAAACATTAGGTCAAAGGACACCAAGTATAAAATTGAGAAGAAATACTTATAACTTAAACCCATGCAATATTTCTTCTTCACTTTGGGTCATGTCCAATACAATATTCTCAATATGTATTTATGAATTGATTTTATATCTCATATTCATGATCAGTAAAACTTGACCATCAATCGACTTCACACTAGTTTACAAGATGTAATAAACTAGGGGCAAATAAGAATAGTATTTTATTAGCTATAAGGGTTTTACTATCAAGTCACATACTTGATGACCAAGAGCATAAAATACAATTAAAAAAAATACATGCTTCATAAATCATAAATGTGAGCCAATTGGTCTTAGGGCATATACTAACAATAACAAAACTTCCAAAAAAACAAGCTGTGAATGAAATATCAAACAATGCAAGAACAAATAAGAACCAAAATAAAAACACAAAAACAAGAAATTTAAACCAATTAAAAGAATAGATTAACAGCTTCTTAAAGTTACTATTCCCTAGGAATGATGCCAAAAACTTGTTTCAACATGGGACTACTCTAAATTCACACCTAACAAGTGAACCGATCAGTATAGTGTTAGAGAACCTCTCGGGTTGTTGGACTCAGGAAACGGAGAAGCTAAATTAATAACCGTCGCAAAATAAAGATTTGTAAAGATGGTTTAAAACTAAAACAATGAACAAAGATAAGAATTAACTATTAAAATAAAAACTTGGTTTAAGAGATGAAAATATGAGAAGAGAGTTTGAATGGTGGAATCCCCGTAGACTTTGTCAACTACTTCCATTGGAAAAAGAATAGAAGGAATGTTTGAAAGATAAAGGTTGGGTCATCACACTTAACTCTGATAATTCCTATCTCTAGACGAAAACTACTTTATTAATTTATATTTAGAGAAGAATCTCTTTTCTCTCTAATCGATTATGAATGCTCTAATATTAGGTGATTAATGGACCAAAAATGCAGTTAATATATCTATTCAATTGCCAACTCCTAATGTTCAATTAACTACCCTAAATTGGTTTTTCCTTTTTCAGTTCCTACCAATTTCCCAAATTAAATGATTCTGTGCAAATCAAATAAAACAATCACACAATTGAACAACGACCCAAAGTGAATCAAACTTCAATTTTATAAAAACCCAATAAAAAATTCATATCATCAAATATTTGGGGTTCAATCCTTATTCAAATGAAATGAAAACTAGGCACTAAAACATCTTCAATAAACACAACTTAATAGAGGAATTCATAAAAATACAAGAAGAAAGGCTTAGGTCTAAGAAAGTTGATTCCATGGTTCCGAGTAGTCATTGAGTTCGTCTCACATTCCACCCGAAGAACTTCAAAATTGCTCCGTGAATGGTCTTCAACCCCTTCTCTAAACACTCAATTTTCTATCTAATTAATGAACCCTAACTAATTAAAGAGGATTTAGGAAGAGTTTTGGAGAGTATTTTTCGTCCAAATTCCTCTCTAAAACCTAAAACTAAGAATCAATGAAAATGGGTGAAAAATTACATTTAAAGAGGTAAAAAAATGCATTAACTATTTTATGAAATCGGGACATACCGTCTGCAGTAAGTTTTGTCCAAAACTACTCAAAAATCCCTAGGACCTACCGTTAACAATAGTGGTAGCCTACCCATCGACCGTAGGCTTTTGGTTGTCTTTCTGTTTGTGCTCTTGACCTACCATGTATGGTAGGGGTATGTACTGTGGGTGGTAGGGTGCTGCCACAAAGTTGCCGATTTTCTACATTCTTCATTTTTGCTCCTTTTCTGACCGTTTTTCTCCCGTTTCAATTTGTATTCATTATACTCCTCTTTGGGAAGCTCCTAAGTCAAAAGGAGAAGGAAATGGGGTAGGTTATATATTTTATATACTAAAAACGTAAAAAACTGACATTATTAACATATAAAATCAAAGACACTTAAGCACATATCACAAGTAAAAAAATAGAGGGAGTATATTTTTATTGTGTTTCTTAATTGAATCAACATTGAACCTGTAACTTTATTGAATTTGTTTCTTAATTTCTTTTTATGCCCTTCGTTATTTTGCATCTTGAACACAAAACATTTCCACCTCTCGAGGAATAAAGCACACATACTATTTTGATACCTTTATGCATATATTTGTAAAGTTTCAAAATAAAAATTCAAATTTATTCAATATTAAAAATGGTATAAAAGATAAATCAAAACAAAATTTATCATGTAGCGCCCCAACTTCTCCGCTCGGTCAACTGTGACTGAGTAAGGTAGCAACATGCCTCTCGGCACTAAACAACAAATATCCAACCTAAATCCTAACCTAAGAGACACTTATAAACATATATAAGTACTATGCAGTGAAAAACTGTATCTAGATAGCACAACTATTACATAAGTACGAGGAAGTCTTTTTATAACAAAGTTAGCATAAGAAATATTTTACAAAACCATAAGTATGCCAAGCTATTTAAGGATAAGAAATAAAAAACACTTTTCCCAAAATAACTACACATACCATGCTCCAGTCCCAAAAACTCCACATAAAATACTATTGTAGCTTACTGTGCCATTTCTTGTCCCGAGCCATCTGAAAAATACGAAATTTAAAGATGCGAGCCAAAATGTTCAGTGAGTCCACGTGAGTGTGTGCTTTCGTTCTTTTCTAAAATAATGATATAATTTTCATAAAACAGTTCATGCAGTGTGAAAATGGAACATTTTCTCTATTACTTTAAAAGTGTGGATATATAAACCTAGATAAGGGGTTCGAGTGCAACTGGAAAGTCTGAACAAATCAAGACACATCAGCAACCTCTAGACCTAAGTTCCAAAACCATGTCACACAAAAGCTAGGGCTCCAACGACATAGTCGGAACCTAAACGGGGTCATCGTAAACGAGTTCCGGTATCCCGCAGTCAATACCATCCAAACACACCATATGAGCGCTTGGTTTCCATAACAACCATACTTTCCAAGCACATATAACCAGGCTACGGATCATGGGACACCTACCAGGTCTGCTTGAGACCTACCTAAGTTTCGAGCCCCTCCTGACTCTTCACTAGGTGGCCCTCCCATTACAAAGCATGATGTGATATCATACGCAGTACCAGTTGAGTCAAACCCTCATGAACACTACGTCCTCTTTCAAGTGGATCCACCCTTGAGAGTCTGAAACCGTCCATGTCATCGCAAGGCCCTAGTACGGGGTCTAGCCATGTACAATGTAATTCTTTGGCGCTTTCGAACACATAATCATATCAAGAACTTTGTCCTTGGTTGGAATGGTGTTTATATATATATATATATTTACAAATCAAAAGGCCACTTACTAGGATGTCCAAACAAATTAAAGTCATAAACATTTTAGAATAGCAAAATTCTCATCCTCCAACCAAGTCATGCTTATGCATATTTTATAAATATGCTAGGTCTACATTCACGTATGTCAAAAGCATTCAACTCATCAACACTAGAGGATTTCCAACTCACAAATATTCCAAACAAAACCTGTGTATGATAATAATTCCTTTCAAAACAATAATAATAACTCTTTTTCGAAACAACAATAATTCTTTTTAAAGTAGAAACCCCTATACGGAGCACTGGTTCAATGCATTTCTAAGGCACAAGATAAACGTGTTGTGGAGGACATTCCAATGTAAAAGAATAAAATATTATATTGCCCCAAAAGCAATAAGCATATTATATAAATTTTAGCTAGACTATTTGTCAAAAAATATAGTCATTTAAGAAGACACTGGTAACACAGTTAAAATATTTAGGTTGGGCTTGTTGACTTGCCTGAGTTTAGTCGTGGTGCTAAAATCCTACAAATAGAGTAATAAGAATACTTAATTAAGAATCATAACATTTTTATTTGCTAACAAATATAATTATCTCCTTACGATCTTAAGATATATCTACACATATACGAGCTCCTAAAGCAGACCCAAAATCTTATAACCTTAAAAAAATCTTTAGTTTGAGCACTTATCAGATCGCCTAAATTTCTTAAAATAAAATTACAAAAAACACCGAAAACTAAATCATACATTAAAAATTCATTTATTTTATTTAAATCTTGAGAGGAAAAAATAATTAATAATTTTTTTTAGAGTAGTACAAACTTTGAAGATAAATAAGAGAAGAGAATAAAAGAGGAATTTACTTGATGACTTAAACCATCTTGGGAATACTAGAAATACTAGTCAAAGTTCATCCTACCATTAAATTATCAAATGGAATACTAGAATCTTTAATAAGAAAGAAGGAAAATAAAAAGAATACTTACCTAAGCTTTCTTCAATCTCCATACAAGGGATGAGGAGAAAAAATGAGTAAAAAAAAAAAAAAATTAGAACAAGAGGTACGCACTAATATTTATAGGCAAGAATAGCTAGGGTGGGGTGAGTGCGCTTTTATGGTTTTGACAAGTTTTAGGCTAAGGGTGAGAAGTGTTAGTATAAAGGTGACAAGTGTCATTCTCATGCACATGCCACCAACACACTACTTATTAACATTAGAGCTAACAATACTCATATTTATCCTATCTTTAAATTTAATCCCCCCGAAAAATGGCTAAAATATTTATTGATCCACCACAAATAATTGTTGTAGTAAAATTTTACGCTCTTTCCTATGCATCTACAAAATTATCTCTATGTCCTAAATACTTTATTCAACTAAGACAAACCCCGAACTTTACGTCCGTGACTTTCACACTGATGGTTCATGTGTGAGGTGCTTAAGGGATAAGATGTTACATATTATTCCCTCCATTTTTCTTTAGTCACATTTTAGACATTATACTGTTTAAGAAAATATAGAATTTTAGATTTTTTTCTTGTATAGACTAGAATGTCTTTCAATATTTTTTCTCTCCTCATTATTATTTCTACTAGCTTCCATGTTAGAAGAATAAAAAGATATTGTAATTTGTCATTAATAAGAAGGTATTAATAGGAAAAGTTCATTAAATATTGCATTGGAAGCACAATGTGACTAGCAAAAAAAAAAAATGGCGAATCGACACAATGTGACAAGTAAAAAAAAAATGAGGAGAGTAGTTTAACTAATTTTTAAGACCATCTTTGTAGGATGGAAAGAGTATTTCATCCTGCCTAAAATTTTTTTACGATAGTTTTATCCATGAGTTTTATTGTTAACATAATAAGGAAAATCTTTGTTTTAAAATTTGTTCATGAGTTGGGATATATCTCTTGAACTATATTAAATCACATTATTTATATAGTTAATAATATGGACATGAGATTGCATATAATGTAATACATTCTCTATTATACTCCCTTCATCCCTTATTTTTGTCCCAGGCTAATTTTTATACAGATTAAAAAATTTAGTTAGGCCAATAAATTTTGTTTTGATTTTTCTTTTATGCCCTTCTTCGATATTAAATGAATTTAGCTTTTTACCTTAAAAAAATTACTAATATAGGTATGAGGCTATTGAAGTAGTGGGCATTTTATTAATATTCCTTAAAAAATGGAGATATTTAGTAGTTAAGATGTATAATAATAAGGGGCATAATAGGAAATTTAAAAATTAACTACTATTCCTAAAAGGAAATGAGACTATAATTTGGGAGGGAAGAAAAGGAGAGTGGGACCAAAACTTTGGAATGGAGGAAGTATTACTTAATATATATTCTGTAAATTGTACTCTCCCTATTTTTTTACTTGTTGCATTCTAATAATTATCATGTTTTTTTACTTGTTACTTTGTGAGAACAAGGCTACACTTAACTTTTTCCCATTATACCTTCCCAATTTTTTCCCATTATACCCTCCCCACTAAAAGCAAATTTCATCATGTGCTCTTTTAGAATGGAAACTTATAGAAATGATAATGAGGAAAGAGAAGAATTTGAAAGAAATTCTAGTCTACACAATTAAAAAAATCTAAAATTTTGTAGTTCCTTTAAAAAGTGGAGTGATTATCATATCTAATCCCCAATAAATTTACGATTATTGGTTGAGAGCCTCAAAATTTAATTTCAACGATTAAGATCCTCAACATAAATTTACAAGCTATGTATATGGTCTTTTTTAACAAATTTCGTCAAGCATAGCTTTAAGTAAACATTTGGATAATATTTACAAAACCCACAAATTCCAATTCCAGATATATTTCAAAACTTTCCGAGATTGTCGAGTGCATGCAAAAACCCTAGGGCATGGGCGACAATCTGATTGGGGACGATGTTCAACGGTTATCCCAGGCTGAATCAGAGTATGATGTGCTGGGAAAGAATCTTAGGCGGCAAAAATAAGGGCGGCAGAGGAACTGGGGCTGCTTCCGGACCTCTCGTTTGATTGCTCTGTGCTGTTCCAAAGAACTGATACTGATCATAGGCTCACACCAAACAACTTTCAGATAGGGCGAGGGTGTCTAGACTTGCTAGAGTCATCAACTGTTCTCTGAGGCCCTCTTGGGTCCTGGTCGGCAGCCTATCTATAATGGGATGGGGGGGGAGGGGGGGGAATGATTCAAAGCTTTCAAGATCGAAGATTTCTACGGGATTGTCCCAGACTCGGAGGAGCATTCTAATCTTTCTTGTCCAGATGTTCATGTTGAGTTGGAGGAATACCCGGTTCTTTGGAAACCCTGGAGGCGAGCATTGATCCTGTAATTTTTAGGGCGGAATGTTGGTTTTCTTGTGTTGGAACAACGGTTGAAGGAGTTATAGAAGTTCTCACATGGTTATGTATTGATTGATCTTGAGGAGGGGTAAGTAGTTGCTCATTTTTTCTCCAAGGACTATTATCTCAAAGTACTCACACAGGATCCCTAGATTATGATGGGGCATTATCTTACTGTCTCCATATGGAGACTAAACTTCTGGCCCGCCCACAGCAAGTATTAGCTCTACTCTTGTATGGGTTCGATTCACAGAAATCCCGTTGAGTTCTTTAATAAGGAGGTTCTATTTCGGATGGGAAATCAATTCGGTAAGGTCAAGAAAGTTGACTAGACCACGGAATCGGTGCTTCGTGGTTGTTTCGCTCGGGTCTATATGGAGGTGGACCTGATGAAACCTTTGATTCTATGTGTTCGATTAATAGGATACATGATGAAAGTAGAGTATGAGGGGTTGTATATCACTTGCTTTAACTATGGTAAATACGAATATCGAATGGAACTGTGCCCTCGGGGGTCACAAGGGTCTTATATGGGAACACAGGTGAATAAAGAGCAAATGGCAATTGACGGGGCTGGGGAGGATTGGCAAAATGTAAGCCCATATTCAATAGCAAGTAACTCGATAGTCGGGTTTGGACCTCGGATGTTGCCTAAACAGAGAACAAGGGGGCGACCAAATTGGCAAACAAGAGATAGCACAGGGACTTCTGGGCCTGGTCAGCCGCCCTTGCTGGAGAGACAACAACATTTGGAGCCAGGAGCTAAGGGGACTAAACCTGCCAGGACCACTCCAAATGTGGCTGGGAGTGGTCAAAGACCTTGTAAGACACGAGGGATGACTAGCGGTACAAGAGCAAGTGCTTCGAGTTCTTGATTTTGAGATTTTAGGCACAGAAGAGTCGGAGATGGAGTTGATGGACGTAGAAGTCATAAAGGAGGAGCTCAGCGAGAAGATTAGGACCATCCCTGGCCCAGAGCAGAGGTTTGTTTTCTATGGTATCACACATTTAAAAGGCGAGTCTAGTTGGCTAAAGAAATCGACTGTGTTTAAGCCCAAGAAAAAGGTCTAGACTGTGCCCCAAGTGGATAGACCTAAGTCCAAACATGTTGGTCCCATGGTGACTTGGGGTAAACCTCCTCATCCAATTGGGCTTGCATTTGTGGAACCAGAGGCTAAGAGGAGGGATGTGTCAGATGTTCTTATACAGTTAGGTTGTTATAAGTCTACAAGATTGGAAGAAGTAGTTGGGGATGGTAGAGGTTCTTGTGCTGGAAGGAAATCAGTGAAGGAGAAACCCCTAATTTTGATTCTCATATTTCTTCTACTTCCATAATGGGGGAGCATACTGGAGATGCTGATGGGAATAGCAAAATGATATGGATGCGCAAAGGACAAATATGGATGCAGATTGTATCATGGATAATGTACCTTAAGACACCTCCTCTGCTCACACGTCTGACAAGCTTAGGAGATATAAACTAATGATTGTATATCTGGCTGAAACCCAGGTTTCAATCTCACGAGCTCAAATAATTGTACGCTCAACTAGGTTAGACACGGGAATTATGGTTCTTATGGGATTCACGAGCAGTGGAGGAGAAGCCTATTTCAATTAATTCCCAAATTACCACGATATCTGTTCGGATGTTGGGTTACTAGCATTGGATATTGTTGTGGTTTACGCATCTCTGCGGACTGACCTACGTCATGCTTTGTGGAAGTATATTATGGAACTTGGTGCTGTGATTTCCATCCCCTGGTTTCTTGTTAGAGATGTGAACCAAGTTCTGTCTGAAGAGGATAAGACAGGGGGTCGGTTTGAATCTTGGCAGAGTAGTGGATGCTTGTGGGAGATGTTAGATGTATGTCAGTTTACTGATCTTGTGGGAGACTGTTCCAGATGGAGATGGCCTGGTTTATCCACCCTGGATTCGCGAAAGTCATGTAGGAGTGTTGGTCGGGAAATACAGAGGATTTCTTCACATCTACAACGAATTTCCAGCAACTTGCTCGATGGTGGAGCAGGCATGTGTATGGAAGTACGGAAATCAATAAACAACGGTGCTTAGCAAGGCTTGCTAGGACATAGAAACTGCTGGAGGTTCGACCTACCCATTTCATGTGTATGCTAGAATCTCAATTACAGCAAGACTATGCACAAATGCACCAAGCAGAGGAGCTGTTTTGGTTCCAAAGAGCTCTGGCCAAGTGGTTACTCCAAGGGGAAAGTGATGCAAGATTCTTTCACACATTGGTTCTTGTTTGGAGGGTGAAGAATAAGGTCCTGTGACTGAAGAAGGACAGGATGAATGGGTGGAGGATGATACCAGGTTAAGAGAGATGGTATTGGAATTTTACAAGCAACAATATACTACTAAATTGGACCAGACAGATGAGCTTGTTATTAATGACTTCCCCAGGCTATCTCATGCAAATAAGCAATTGCTTAATCGTCCAGTCTCATTGCTAAAAGTAAAAGCAGTGGTTTTCCAAATGGGGGCACATAAGGCCCTTGGGTCGAACGGTCTAATACCAATACTGTTTCAAAAATACTGGGATATTATGCAAGAGACGGTCTGGAGATTTGTTCAAGAGGCATTCAGAGTAGGCCATTTATCGGAGTAGTTAAATCAAACATTAATAGCCCTCATTTCGAAACAAGAGAATCCGGAGATTATCTCACAGTTTCAACCCATCTCTTTATGTAATGTTATGGTAAAGATTCTGATGAAAATCATTGCTAACCATCTGAAACCTTTGATATATACAATGGTTAGTGAGAATTAGTCGAGCTTTATCCTTGGGAGGCAGGATATAGATAATAGTATTATGGTATGGGAAATTTTGCACTCCGCATGGCGGAAGAGAGGCAGAAAAGGTTTAATGGTGGTGAAATTAGACATAAAGAAGGCGTATGACCGTATAAGCTGGCCTCTTTTAGCTTTTGTGCTTCAGAAGGTTGGGTTCAATCATGAGATTAGCCACCTCATTATGTTTTGTGTCTCCTCACCATCTCTATCAGTCATATGGAATGGGGAGGTATTAGAGATCTTCAAGCCGTCACGGGAGTTGAGACAGGAGATCCCCTGTCTCCTTATCTATTTGTGCTTTGCATGGAAAGTTTGGAACATATGGTTAAAAAATCTACGGATGAGGGGGACTGAAAAGGGTTTAGACCGGGACGAGGTACTCCAGCTATATCCCATCTTTTTTTTTGCTGATGATTTATTGTTGTTCTCTAATGAAGACCCCCAGCAAGCAAGAAATATACAAGATATTATAGCTCATTTTTGTAGCATCTTAGGCCAACGAGTTAACATGGCGAAGTGTAAACTCTTTGTGTCCCCTAATATGGAAGCCAGTGTGGAGTAGCTTAGTAAGGAATTCAGAATCCTCTTAACTAAGAATTTGGGTATTTATTTGGGAAACCCAATTTTACACTACAGAGTTACTGAAGTCCACATATGAATTTCTTATTGATAAGGTTAGGAAACGATTCTCAGGGTGGAAGCAATAAATATTGCCCAAGGAAGCCCACTTGTTGTTGATCAAAATGACCTCTTCAACCATCTCTTCCTATGTAATGCAGTCTACTAGTTTACCTCAAGCAACAATCAAGGAACTAGAGAGAGCAACAAGGAGATTCTTTTGGGGGGATACTGAAACATCTAACAAACTACATACGATAGCTTAGGATATGATTTGTAGACCAAGGGAAGGGAAGATGGGGGGGGGGGGTGGGTCTTGGGATCTACAACTTGAAATTGTTAAATGTGGCTTACATGGCATAGAGGTGGGTGAATTCAAAGGCTCTTTGGTCCCAGGTTTTGAGGAAAAAATATGGATTACTGGGCCTTAAGGTGGGCAATAATACAACTACTGCAACATCCTATATCTTTAGGAGTGTGGGAAGGGATTCCAAACCTTGCAGTGTGGGTTGGCTTGGGAGCAGGACAACCAGCCATGGTGGCAGCTGGAACCCTTTGGTAAGTGCTCTCTTCGCTTTGCATATTAGTATGCAGGGGGTTGGGAGCCACCAAATGCCAGTGAATCTCAATGGGAGGCAGTGTGGTCCGGGAGAGCCCATTTATGGCAATCCCTTGTCTTCTGGTTTGTACGACATTGCCTGGTTCCCTCACCAATTTATTTATTTATTTATTTTGTGTTTCAGAAAGGTATCGTCTCCTCACCAAGCTATGGTTTCTATGGAGGTAGCTGCGATTCTAATTTGCATGTTGTTCGTGACTACTCTTTACCTGTGGTAGTGTGGTGGGAGCTTGTCCGTGTAGACCATTTGAGGAAATTTTTTGGTTAATCTAATTGCAGTGAATGGATAGATCAGAATTTGGTATGTCAATAGGGTAATGCTTCTAGTTTAGATTGGGCGCAAAAATTTAGGAAGGGTTTCTTTGTTATTTGGCAAGTTCGGAATAGAATTAGACATGATAGTTTCAACCATATGGAGCCTGCTACTTCTATAGCAGCAAGAATTCTTCGACAGGTTGTAGAGCTCAATCAAGCATGGATACCTAGTTTTACTACTCGGTCTTAATCCTTGTCTAATGAGTTCTAAGGTCTTGTAATACGATTTCACTATATTGTGAATGATAACTTCGGGATCCCATTTCTCCCAAAAAAAAAAAAAAAAAATTTTGGGTAATATATTATGAGGTCAACAAGTTTATTAATGGAACATAAAAAATCATGATTGCATAAAAAAATTAAAACTAAATTGAGAAGAAATGAGTGGTATACCATCTTCTTTCTTTATATTCATTTTCTTTGAATAAAAAATTCCTCTTAAGTATAAGATTTTCTTTATGTCGAGATCGAAAAAAAGTGACATCGACCTAGCATTGGCAAGCACCATCGAAAAACCAATGGCAAGGATGAACAAGAAAATAAAAGTAATTAGAATTATTAAAGAAAGGAGCAATAGTCATATTCATCTTCTTCACTTTTTTATCACAATCTTGTCCCTTATCTGTTTCTTATGGAACAACTTCTATGGTTCATGGCACGTTAAATCTAACAAAATTTGCTAAAAAGGACTATGAATAAAGCTTTAATATATTGAGGATCTTAAAGGTTAAAATTAAATGTTAGGGACAATAACCGACATACTTAAAATTGTTGGGGACTAAATATAATAATTACTTTAAAAAGTGTAATGTTTGAAATGTGATATGTGAAAAAAAAAAGGAGTAATTGGATCTTTATATTTTAATAACAATGAACATACTGTCTATTATATTATCTAATTATACAATATCCCATTTTAATTATACTACACATAATTAAATTATGGGATTATAAAAAAAAAATAAATTTGGATTAATCACAATACATGTGTTGTAATTTAACAAGTGTATTAGTCGATCTAGTATTATGATAAGGAATGCATCCAATTTTACTCCCAAGTGATTTGGTAAAATCAAGGTCATGAGTTTGAATTTGACCGGTATTATAGGCTTCTTGATTTATACTTGCTTCTTGGTGGTGCTACTCTGATGGGGTCAGTGTTTGTGGTGGTTGTTTAGTTAGACTGATATATTCATTAATGGACATGAGAGCCTGAATATGGATAGCGGGAGATGTATTGGTCGCCCTCACTATCGTCTTCTTGTTTATTTAACAAAAGAAGAAGAAGAATACACCCATTTAATAATAAAAACAATTCACCCATTTCAAAATAAAGAAATTGATTAAAAAAAAAAAAAGCCCTAGACATATTTATGCTTCCGCTAATTCAGGATATTATTTACTCCCTCCGTCCTACAAATATTGTCTCACTTTTCTTTTTTTTTTTTTTTTGGTCCCAAATTATAGTCTCATTTTCTTTTATGAATAGTATTTAGTTTCTTAATTTCTTTTTATGCCCCTCATTATTTATACATCTTGACTATTAAGCATCTCCACCTCCTAAGAAATATTAATAAAGTACACATTATTCTAATATCCTTACACATATTTTAAAGTTTCAAGACAAAACGTTTCAAACACAATGTCTTCTTGCATGCTTCCATAGCTGCAATGTACTCTGCTTCTGTAGTGGATAGGGTGACACACTTTTTTGTAGTCTTTTCTAGGAGATTGCTACATCTCCAAGCTTCATCAGATATCCTGAGGTGGATCTTCTCGAATCGCCATCTCTAGCCATATCTATATTTGTATATGTAATTTTCTAATGCAGGTTTTCCATGACCAAAACATTGACAATTTTATAAGTATCTTTGAGATACCTGAGTATCCACTTAACTGCATTCTAATGCTCTCTGCCAAGATTATGGTTGGGAACTTTCTATCTAAGTTTTAAACCCAATACTTGCAAGTGCACAAGATTAATGTAATACGACTAGTAAAAGGGTGTTGAACCACACAGGGAAAGGCTTAAACACCAAACTTATTATCGTCCTAAATTAATTTTAAAAAAAGAATCAATTTTTATTATCTAAAATTCACCTAAATTAATTAAAATTAATAAAGAAAATAACCAAATAAAAACTAACCAGAGCTTAACCAATAAAGATAATTTAGAACCTTGAATCCACCACTAACCTATATAACAATGATTTAGTTTTATTAAGGAGAAAATATTAGACCTTTATGTGGTAGTCTAGTTTACAAGTTTCGATTCACTAAAGAAATATATTGTACTTAAATGCATGACATAATCCATCTAACCATTAGAGTGATTCATTCAATTCTATGACATAAATCGTATAAAACTAACACGAACTATTCAATTCTAAACCCCACAATATACTTGCAAAAATCACATATCTCTCATACTCAAGACTATAATAATCAAGCATGGATAAAGTACCAATTGACCCAAAGAATTATTCTAAAAGAACAATCATAAAGAATTAATTAATCAAATCAATAAAGAGTCCAATATATGTAATCACATAAAATAATCTAATAAATATCCCAAAATAAAATAAATAAAATTACAAGCGTAGGGGTTTCATCAAGATTCTAAATATAAAATTTAGTTTATGGTTAAAAAGGAAGAAAGAACTAAATTCTTAGGGTAGAACATGGTTTCTTCTTCTTCTCGATCTGCTGGCTCGTCGAAGGACTTTGTTCGCACATCCACGGCTGCTCTCTATTTTGTGCCAAGGACTTGTTGAAGAATAGAGCACACCACCTCTCTGTTAAGGCTGAATCAGCCTTTTAAAGAGAATAAAATAGTCCTCCTCCTAAAACTCACTCTAGTGACCTTTTCTCTCTAGGATTAGAAAAAGATTTAATTGCAATTGGTTTCTCCTTACTATATATGTTTCGGCTGACCCATTCTAATTTAATGGGTTTTTGTCTTATTCTCCAAACAAATTCATCTTCTATTAATTCGTTTTCTCTGATCCTCAAGTCCTAATGAGCCTTCTCTTATTTTCTTTAAACTCTATAAATGACAAATTAATAAAATAAATATATTAATTACATAAATAAATAATATTTTCAAAGACTAATAATAAAACTTAAGGTGTTTATTAGAGATGAATATACTGACTACACCAACTATATGAGCTATATCTAGCACGGTACATTATAGTAGACATTGGGCTACCAACAACTAAAGAATAAGAAACCTTCTTTTTATCTTCCTTCTTTCTCACTTTTGAGACATTACTTTACGTTGAGCTTTGAGTGTCCTGCAAGTGGAGTGAAAGCTGTATTAATCTCTCAAGAAATTTCTCAACATACGTTTCTTGAGACAAATAAAGTTTTACCATTTATTTATCCTGAGTAATCCTCATTCCAAAGATTTTTTCGATGGGCCTAAGTCTTTCATTGCAAAAGACTTAGTCAACTCCTTTTTCAACCTGGTAATTTTCAATGTATCATGTCCAACAATTAGCATATCATCAACATATAGTAGGGAATAATAAAATCATCGTTGGAAAATTTCTTCACAAAGATAATGGTTTGATGCAGTCCTGCTGTAACCATGTTCTATCATGAAGAAGTCAATTTTTTTTTGTACCACTACCTAGGTGTTTGCTTTAGCCAATACAAGCTTTTTTTTAGCCCATAAACAATGTGCTCTTTTCTTTGTCTTTAAACCCTTTCGGTTGCTCTATTTAAATTTCTTGTTCAAGATAACCATGAAGGAATTCTGTCTTTACATCAAATTGCTCAACCTCTAAGTTCAAAATCGCTAATATTGGGAGAACAACTCGAATAGATGACATTTTCACCATGAGAGAACATATTTCCTCAAAATCAATACATTTTCTTTGATTGAAGCCTTTCATGGCTAGCTTGGCTTTGTACTGTGGTTTGCAGTTGTTTACTCCAATCTTGAGCTTGTAAACCCATTTGTCTTTCAAGGATCTTTTCCCTTTAGGAAGTTTCACTAGATCATAAGTGTGGTTATCATGCAAGGATTTCATCTCTTCTTGCATAGCTTTAAACCGTTCATTCTTCCTTTCATGTTTTACTACTTCTTCCTAGGTTTCTAGTTCTTTCTCATCAGTAAGCAACACATACTCTTGTGAACTTTATCTGGTTGATAGTCTCATTTTTCTAGTGGATCTCTTGAGTTCAAGTTGTGTCGTAGAGTCAGTGGTTCTTCTAGAACATTATCGTCATTATTCTTTTCTGCATCAGCTCCCCCGTACTTGTCATGCTTAACCTGTAAAGGTACTGGATCTAGGTTGACTGGAATTTTTAGATCCGATCTTAGCTTTTCATCTTCTCGATGTCTTCAAATGCTTTGGTCTTCAAAAAAGATAACATTTCTACTTCTTATTAATTTCTTGTCAACAGGATCCCAAAGCCTATACCCAACTCCTCAAGTCCATATCCCAAGAAAATACATGGTTTGGTCAAATTATCAAGTTTAGACCTTTCATCTTTTAGAATATGATACAACTAAAGGCTCTTAAATTCTTGTAGGATACTTCTTTTCCTCGTCCATACTCTTTGTGGAATATCACCTCCCAAAGGAATTGACAGAGAAAGTTTAATTAAGTGGATGACTATTCTCATTACCTCACATCTGAAAGGTTTTGGGAGTTTCGCATGAGAAATCTTGCATCTTATCCTTTTTGTGATGGTCCATTTTATCCTTTCAGCTACACCATTATGTTGTGGAGTCTTTGGAATGTTCTTCTAAAGTCTGATACTGTGTCCTTTGCAATATGCTTCAAATAGACCTCTGTAATCACCTCCATTTTCTGCTCTGACACTTTTCAATTGTATTGCAATTTTCTCTTTCCACCTTAACTTGAAAATATTTGAAAACATCTAACACCTGATCCCTAGATTTGAGAAAAAAAAATCAAACTTTTCTTGAACACTCATCATTTTAAGTCACAAAATATGGTGCACCACCAAGAGTTCTCTCACCCTTATGAGACACATTATTATGAATATAAAGGAAATGATTTTGTAGAAGGATAGAATTCTAAAATTTTTCAATTTTAGGCAAGGGGAAAGTACTTTGTAAACAACAAAAGAAAAGGTAAAATATCTCTTGTGTAGGAACATCTAGTCTCAGTTCCACTATAAATAGGAAAAAATTCAAAACATGAATAGCCTATACATGGTTGAAAGATATAGAAGATTAATTATATGGTAATTTATCGATTTGAAAGTAAAGCCAATACACTTGGCCTAACTATGAGTAATTGATGCAATGTATCCAGGTTATATGTTCACTCAAACATGCTAACATGAATTATAGGCTAGTTCTAGTAGAACAATTTTAACAATTAATATTGCACTAAAGTACTTGTGATGCATTATATAAGTATTCTTATTGGATACGTCTTTTGTGGCATACAAACTTTTCCGTCCCTCAAGAAGAGTAAAATACAACAAAGAAAAATACAAAATGCATCTTAATATTTTCAAGTTTAGGCTTGGAGAAAATGCTCGTAACCAACACTAAAATAAGTAATCTATGTTATGTAGGAACGTGATCTTATTTTAATACATATTAAACACGGAAAAATGAAAGAAATTAATAAAATATACTTGTAAGGTAAAAAGACTATATGGTAAGTTATTTAGATTAAAAGTAGTCCTAATACACTTAAGAATTTTCTTAGTTCAATATGTTGACCCTAACTATAAATCAAATTTATGTAAGCACTTGTACAAAGATTTTATTTTCTCTCAAATGTTTACATGGTATTAGGAAAGTTATAATAGAACACATTTTCTTAAATATGCAACTTAAAATGCATGGTGTATTCTTATTGGATACAACTTTAGTGACAAAAAAACTTTTGCATCCCTTAAGAAGAGTCAAAGGTAGTAAAGAGAAACACAAACTACACTAAGTATTTTCATGTTTAGATAGGGACAAAGCATCTCATAGACGCTAAAAGAAGTCACTATGCTGCAGTGGAGTTTCTTGTCTCGGTTCCACATCAAACACAAAAAATGAATATAATTAATACTACAAAATCCTACTCTAATACCACGGAAGGTTCCTGTTATTATTCCATCGTAAATATCTTACGAACGGAATACTGACGGCAATGGGCATGTCGACTATTTTATGTCGGTAAATTCAATTTCCGATGCTTTTTCCATCGGTAGCTCTGTTTCGCGATGGTTTACTCGTGAGACGTTGGTATAGTAAAAATATTTCGTTGACGTCGTTATATCCGTTGGTAACGAATACCCACATATGTTTCTGATGGACAGGTTTCCATTGGTATGTTTATTATGTACAGACCTAATGGCGGACACTTAATAAATAAATTAAAAAATAAAACATAGTACTGACGGCTTTTTCGTAGGTAAGGCCGTTAGTAAGAATTTTTTTTATACAATTTACAAAATGAGTAAAAACCCCGTGAAAAATAACAAAATTCTCAAGTAAAAATATTAATAATTCAACATAATTAACACTGTTCGATATGAAATACTAACCGTTCATACTACATAATATTAAACATAATATATATACATACATATATAAAACATCTTAATAAAAAACATAAGTAAAAATAAATCTAATATCCTAATCCGTCCTAGGATCGCTAGAGGGCGGGGGAGGGGAGGGGACATCATCAATGCCGCGAGCACGAATAGAGGGAGAGGGAGTAGAGGAAAATCGAATCGCGACATCAAGGATAGGGGCCTCCACGTACATAGCAGGTGACAGCAAAGATGTCAAGGCGCCAGTACCCATAGCCACTCTGACGAGGTCCAACATAGGCGGCGGAAGAATGTATACCAAATGATTCTGCTCTGTAAACCGCCTCATATATTCGTCGAAAGCATCAGAGACACTCAAAACGGTAGCCTCCATCCTCCTCAGTATATTGGCACAACACGACTCGATCGGAGCTAATCCTCTATAAGACGGGCCCGACTGCTCTTAGCGCTCAGATGGACAGCCTCTGATCCAGCTCCATAGAAAAGTCTGCACCTCACGTCTCTCGCTACTATGGACATAAAGGCAAGATCATCAGGCAAAACTGTGCCCGTTGCTACAGCCTTCCCCTCAGCCTTCCTCTTCGCCTCGTTAAATATCTCCTACAATATAAAATATTAGGTAGATAATAATAACTTATACAATATTAATTAGATACACATTAAAATATTAAAACATTATATAAAATTAATTTTTCACTAACATACCCAGAACTCTTCTGAATGATAATCCACATACTCCCCTGACTGATGCTTGTGCAGCTCCTCCAACTCCTTATGCTTCAAAAATTTCTTAAGTAATATCGCTTGCTGGAAAATAACAATAATATTAATTAACATAATTTACGATTAACTAACAGAAAGATGCAATATTAATGAAATTAAATAACTTCTTTGCGAGAGACACGGTGAAGGAAATTGACCCACTGGTGTGTTTCCCAGGTCCCCGTCCCTCATTCATGTTCTTTTTATTGTGATGGGATAGGGCTAGAAATTGTGGGCTTTTCCAATAATCTAACATTTTCTGCTAATGTCTCTACTTAATCCACGGGGACCATTTATCACCTTTCTGAATATTGCCCATCAAATCTCTCATCCGAATACTTGCCCTGTCCTCCCAAGCATCCCAAACCTTTGACATGGGTAAAACTAGGTCCCATAAATTTTTTTTTGCATTTAATGAAAAATCATAAGATTATTAGATTTATTATTAGAAAAAACTAAACCAATAAAAAAAAACTTTGAAATTTGATTCATTTACCTAGAACTCTCCTCACCACAAATCCTGAACCTCTTGTGGAATATAGAAGTGATAGCAGTGGCGGCTCTCGAAAATGGAAGCATTCTATTACACATAGATAAGGTCAGTATATATATTATAGTTTAATAATGACAATTATAGAAAGTAAATTAAACTTACTGATCAACATTCAACTCCAATTGCTCCCAAAAGTTACGGGGAGGCTTCTTTCAATTCACGGGAGCCTTGGAAGAAGTGGATGGCTGTGCGAATGGTTGTGTGGATGCTGTCTAGATGCCATGGGAACCTCCGAGGCAGAGGTTAGCTGCATCTGTGTCAGAGGAGTTGTGAGGGGCTTAGAAGGCGGCGGCAAAGACAACGTAGTTGCATCGGGTGTGGCAAATGGTATGGAAGTAGTAGATGGTGGTAGTTCCTCTCAGGATGTGCTAGCATCCTCAGCATACTTTCTCTTCCATGCACGTGCCATCAGACCTGCGATATCTGACATAATTAAATTTTATTATTAAATAAACTTTAATAAACTTTTTAGTAAACTTTCATAATCCTAAGGTTCATTTTTTTCATGTAAGTCATTACAAAAAAAAATCTAAGTTTTTATAAGTTTAGAAACTTTTGGTAGAGTTTTACTGTATTATGGATATTTTCCAGGCACACAAGCTACACAAACAGGCAACAAACTTAAATTCACAATATGAAAGAGTCAAGGCTCCCTCGTAAAGCAGTATTTAAACTTAAAGAGTCAGGGCTCCTCCGTGAAATATTATTTAAACTTAAAGAGTTAGGGTTCCCCCGTAAAATAATATTTAAATTAAAACACATACATCAATCGTGTATATGACAAAGAATATGCACCAAAGTCCCCACAAACAAAACTATAAGACAAAAGAGAATAATATTAAATTTTCAACTTAAATTTAAACTATTTAACTAAAACTTAAACTTACTCTTCTTCATTTAAACTTAAATTAACTATTAATTAACAGAATAAATATTTCTTTGAAAAACACCAAAACATTAAAGTACGCTACTTAATTCTTAACTTAAAGTCCAAAAGTCCTAAAAGTCCTAAACTCAAAATAAAGTCCTCATTGTCACATGTATTTCATACAATTTTTAAACTAAAATACATACCTCAACTGTGTCTATGAAGGAGAATATATCCACCAAAATCCTCGCACAAAAGATGGTAAGAAAAAAGAGAATTTGATTAAGTAAAATGCTTAGCGTGTAATAACATAAGTATAATCATAAAAGTAAAATGCTTAAAGTGTGATAACATAAGTATAAACATAACTTATTAATCATATTAGTATAAAAATCGTACAATGTTTTAGGCGTTGGAATGATCATCAGAATCATCATCCTCATATTCCTCGATTTCTTCATCAAAATCTTCATCTGAATCCCATTCTATCTCAGTTTCATCGTTTTGTAACTCCTCGAAATATTTCTGAACGTCGATATCAACCTCTTATGGTGAAAGAGACTCATGGATGAGAGGTCCTACATTTTCAATCATCACATCTATTGCCAAAGCCTCGTGAACGTCCAAGTTCTCTTGGAATGCATCATCTTGGACCAGAACATCTATTACTCGGGGTTGAGATTTCATTACACTAATACAGTTGGTCCTTGGTCTTTTGGAACCAGGATTTGGGAGAAACAACACTTGCTCTACTTGATGAGCTAAAATAAAATGATCATATCCTCCATATCTCTGATCTTTGTGCAACTTCACAATTTTTTATACTGAGAATGAATCTTCATTCCTCGATCTGAAGAATCTAACCAATCACAAATGAACAACACAATCTTTTGAATTGGGGTAAATGGCAGCTCTACTTCAACTATTAACTTTTAAAACACTACACACCATCATTACAAGTTTTCCTCTCCTCACCCCTATGTTTTGTGTGAAACCGAAACCCATTCACAATGTAAACGGTGTACGTCTTAAATTTTTTAGAAGAACCCCAAGATAGATTTTTCAGAAGTTCATTATACTGTTTCGTGAGATTGTGCATTTTTATAAACCGAAACATATTTGTTAATTAAATGAGTTAATAAGATTAATTAAATTTTAATGCATTCAGATAGATTAACTTCAATTCTAAAATAATCTTTGAATCCCTCGCTTATTTTCTTTTGAATTTATCATCCGTTATATTCTCATTGACATTTCTTAGTTCCGATTCGTATTTCCTTGCATTTTACAAATTTAAATAAAACCTTAAAAGATATATATATATATATATATATTAAGTTTAAAAAGTCCATTAAACTACCAAAGGTAAGGTTCCACTTACTTGTAATTAAGGAAGATATTATTCTTCTGCTTTAAATTCTCGATTGTCCAACATTCTTGTTTTCGTTTCATCAAATAGTCGTCCTTGATGATTGCATATTGATAGAACCTCACCCTCATGCAGAGGATTCCTGACATCATCATTTTGTCTTACTCATTTGTGGAGGGCAGGTACACTTTCTTCAAAGTAGTAGCTGAAGAATATTTCTGCCTCCTAGATTAAGTAAGCAATGCATATTTATACCTTGACTCTTGCTTTATTTTTGTTGTCTTCTTTATATGGTGCAAGTATCTAATATATTTCAAGTATAAATGAATTAGTTATATAATTTAATATAAATTACATTGAATAAGTAAAGTTTAGTTTTTTACCTCTCGAATGGGTACATCCACCTGTATTGGACAGGACCGTATACTCTCGCCTCATATGGCAAATGAATCATCAAATGCTCCATGACATTGAAAAAGCGTGGAGGGAATATGCGTTCTAACTTGCATATCAAAATGAGGATGCTTTCCTCTAATTCACGCATATTAGATTCACTTATCTTTGGGGCACACAAGTCTCGGTAGAAAAGACTCAACTCGACCAAACAACTCCACACCTTCAGCAGAAGAAGCTCTAAAGGCGATGGGCATCAGTCGTTCCATGAACACGTGACAATCACAGCTTTTCATGCTAGTCAACTTCATTTCTTTATAATCAACACACCTGCCAAAGTTAGATGCATATCCATCTGGTAGTTGCAGTTCTTTACCTAATAAAGAACCATTTTCTTTTGTTCCTTAGTCAAGCTATAACATGTCGTTGGATTCAAGCACTTACCCCCACCGCTCTCTTCCATCAACACGTCCAGTCTGTTGCAATAAAAACGTAGGTCTTCTCTAGCTCTGATAGTATTCTTGACTTCCCTTTACATCTATAACAGTGTTGAATACATTATCAAACACATTCTTCTCATTGTGCATCACGTCAATATTATGACGAACTAATACAGTACGCTAATAAGCGCCTCCTTGTCATCAGTTGTGATCCTTTCCCCTACCATTTTCCTTACCCAATTCTACTCCTAAATTGGAGATCTTTGAAAATTCATAAACCCTTTCCCATATCCATTCTCCTGAAAGTCTTGTTGACGGCAATGAGTGTTCTTCACCCCTACCCCTCTTAAAAGACCTCGAATCTCATCAAAATTGATGACTTGGAGGCAAGAAACATTGATGACAATTGAACCAAGATTGTTTTGCACTATTTTGTAAATGAAGGGACCGTGCCTGTTTTATGCAATATGGACACGCTAACGCTCCAATTATATTGCAACTGCTCAACATACCGTATGCTGTGAAGTCGCTAACCGTCCAAAGAAGCACGACACGTATTTAGAAATTTTGTTTCTTCGATGTGTCATAAGTAAAAATCCCAACATCCCACAACTCATTTAATTACTTTTCGAATTTCTCAGACCCGAGATGAGAACCATCAAGAAGGTTACCTCCTTTTTCATACACATCCAAGGTGGCAAGTTATATGGGGTTACCATTACTAGCCACGAAGAGTATATCTTTTTTGCCATTCCAAAATGTGAAAACCTATCAGTACACAAGCCAAGTGTAACATTCCTTGTTTCTGCTGAAAAATCAGAATTAATCCTACCAGAATGCTTCCAAGCTTCTCCATCCTAGGATGACTCATCACATCCGGCTCCTGTGTGCTTTTAGAATGCCATCTTATGTGTTCAACAGTTCTTTTCGAGGCATAAATATTTGCAATCTACTAGTTAACGGAAAGTAAATATTATCTTCACCAGTCTCTTCGGCACAATTTTCCTCTTCTTTCTCTCTCTTCTTCCTAAACATCTCGTACCGGTGACTCCCACAAATTCACATTTCGTTCTAGTCCTCCTTCCTATAAAGCATACAGCCGTTGACACATACATTAATCCTTTGCACGAGCAATCCCAAGCCTGATATCAATTTTTACATTGCATACAAATCTTCAGCCATATGATTGCCTGGTCGCAATTCCTTTTTTTATGTATGCACAAACATCATCAGATGACGTTTGAGTCCATTGGTTCTCAGACTTAATGTACAATAACTCCGCTATCACGGATAAAACCGAATTTGTATCGTCACCATGAACCAACGGTGTCTCAACCACTTTTAACATGTCAAAAAACTTTTTCGCCTCAGGAGTAGGTGGTGTTTCATGATTCATTTCTTCCTGAGGGAAAAAGATCGGACCGACTATAAATGATCATCTCACGATATAAGTTGCTTTCAATCGGCATTGACCATGAACTTTCTACCCTAATTTTTGAAATTGTTGTACTAGCAAATTCCGCACGAAGATGTTCCTCATCATGTGGCTACATTTTTTCCCTATGAGCGGTCCAATTATGATATAAAGACACAAAACCCCACTTCAAAAGATGTTCCCTCATAGCTTTGGAAGGTATAAACTTCTTATTTTTACACTTTAAACACGAAAACCTCATCGCATTTTCATGTCTGTTGTTCGTTTCAAGATAACAACAAACAAAACAATCTACCCCATTAATAAATTCACTTGTAAGACCTTTAATCCCAGAAGCTCTTTTTCTATACATCCAACTACGATTTGGTGTATTCTCTATAGCTTCTAAGGATTGTTAAGAGAAGGAATATTGTTATTTGTTATTTTAAGTTACGATTATAATCTTTAAACTTTAGAAATACCAAAAAATCTTATAATCTTTAGAAACAATGATTTAAAATTTCAATCATTTATAATGTTTAGAAACAATGATTTAAACGTTCAATCATTTACAATCTTTAGAAACACATGAAAAGGGAAGTTAACAAAAGGCTTTCGAAAAGTGGAAGGAATTTCTCAAGTTTATCATCATCAGAATAGTTTCATTTTATGTTTTACGAACTCATTACAAGATGAATCTTAGTTTTTTATAAGTTTAGAAAACTTTTGGCAGAGTTTTTCCCGTATTATGGATATTTTCCAGGCACACAAGCCACACAAGCAGGCAACAAACCATCTCAAATAAAGATAAAGAGTCAGGGCTCACCCATAAAACATCATCTATAACTTCAAGAGTCAAGGCTCCTCCATAAAGCTTTAAAGAGTCAGGATTCCCTTGTAAAACTTTAAATAAACTAACTAAGCACATACCTCTACCTATATATGTTGCAGAATATGCCACAAAAAGTCTCACGAAAAAAACTATAAGAAAAAAGAGAATTATATTAAATTTTAAACTTAGAACATTATAACTCTATTATAGAGAAATGTAAACTTAAATTAATTGAACTACATAAACTTAAATCTTCATCATTTTTAAGAGAATAATATAAAAGAAAGGTATCAACAACTTTAGCATAATACAAGTTTGTAAGTTTTTCAAGTCTCATAGAAGTTTATAAGAGTTAAAATATGTAAAGAGATCAGAATAGTTGTATATAGTATTATAGACACTCAGGATCATCTAATACTAAATACATTCTCTAATACAGTTTTTAGTAACTTACTCATTAGGGTTTATCTTGCACTGTCTTTTTTAAAAAATCTTTTACACTTTCATTATCAAATTTTCTCTCATAAATTATTTTTTTTTTTTATTAAGCTCAAAATGAAAAAACCATCAAACATAGTGAGTGGAATTATTGATTGAGTGGAGTAAGGGAACAAAATAAAAGATAAGAAAAAAAGTAAAAAAATCGATGTAATCTATTTAGGCCCAAAATATTTATATTGAATTCAACAAATAGTTAATCTTTTAGAGTTAACTGTTAAAACATAAACGAAATTTACCAAAAGAACTTGATTGTCACTATCTCAGCATTTGAAAGACTCTTTAGAGAAATTTGAAATTTGAGATATTTTGAGATACTAGTTTGAAATTTATCTTATTCCAAACAATCATTCTTATATATATATATATATATATGAGATAGCTAATTGATACAAATATCTCATTTTGAGATACTAATTTAAAATTTATCTTATAGAATACAATCATTCTTATATATATGTATACAACCATATACTACTAATTATATCAAACACCCAAAAGAAGCATATAATCCAATTCAAAAATATTATTTACGAAATGAGAAAAAACTTTAATTTCACTATTTTTAAATAGAAAATTTTTGTTAACTAGAAAAAAAAAAAACTCATCATCAACAGTAGCTAGAAAGAAAATCAAAGAGGAAAAAAAAAGCGTTTGCAGCTTACGTGAGAACTTCCAAAGAAGAAAATAAAAGAAAAAAGAAGACAACATTCTTCCAAAGGCAAAAACTCACCTGATTTCAATTCCAGCAATCAACGACTGCGGGAAGCTCCTCCTGCTTGTCCGGCGTGTTCTTGAGAGAATAGAGAAGAAGAAAAAATTTGCGAAGAAGAAAAAATTAAAGAAGAAGAAGAATATCAAAATGTTTATGAAATCTTTAAGTTGAGAGAGAGAGAGAGAGAGAGAGAGAGAGAGAGAGAGAGAGAGAGAGAGAGAGAGAGAGTAATCGGTGGCAGAATATGGCCGTCAGTGGCATCACAAGTAGGTCGTCGTGGGGTCTATAAAAGGAGGGTCATCGGGGAGGGTTTGGAGAGGGTTTTCCTTTTCCAGAAATAAAGGGGGGGAGGAAGAAGGGCTCGATTATTTTGTACATCTAGTCATTATTTTTCGATGGACATAGAGACTACCCCATCATCGGTAACATAACGTCATACATTACTGAGGGAAGTTACGTAGGTCTTGCGTCGATACCTTCAATAAACGTATCAACAGCATGAAGACACGTTGGTAACCAGAAACTCTTACCGACGATATATTTTCCCTGTCAAATTTCCGATGGTATATACTCCACTTATGGTAGATTCATCGGTATATTTCGTGAATTTATGGTGCCACAATTCCTTCCAAAATTTCTTCAAGCTTTTGTGAAAATTGTATTGCTAAGAGCTGGTCCTGTCACTAACTTATTGACGGTGCAATTTTAACTGGTAAATTCTATTGGTAAACCGTGAATTTTTTGTAGTGTAATAGCATATTTTTATAAGGTGAAAAGATTTCATGGTAAGTGATGATAAAGTAAGCTCATGTTTTAGAATTTTCTTAGATCCTCTAGTTGTTAACTTGGTATCTGAGAGTCACCACTAATTCAAGAGGGGTCAGAAGGCACAACGTCTCTAAATAGTGGCTGACATGTGTCATTAAACCACTCCTTGGGTAACTCGATCTTAGGATCTCTCACTTGGTATGCTAGGTAGAGATACCTAAAAGAAGGGAGTCACCCCATCGGACCACACAACTCTCTCTCTCTCTCTCTCTCTCTCTCTCTCTCTCTCTCTCTCTCTCTCTTTTTGCTTGTTCTAGTGAAGCACAAGGAAGTACTTCTTTATGTAAAGAGGTAGAGAATAACACTCAAAACAGGAAATTCAATGCCTCGAAGCTCTCTGCTAAAGAGGACAGATGATTAAGGATTAGTATTATCATGTCTTTGGACATTTTTTGTTTTACTTTTGTCAATGGCTTAAGCACTCCTACTAAAAACCTTTCCCTAACTATATGACAGTTGGCAAGGTCCAGCACCTCGATATGCTGATGACCATGGAGCCCCATGCATGGTTTTCCTATGTCGTGCAGGGCACTAGGCTGCACAGCAAGTGCCTAATGGTGCCTTGAGCAAGAACCAGCAAAAGTTGCCAAAGATACTAAGCAATAAGATGCCGAACGACCATAGGGACGAATTAGAAGGTTGTACGCGAGCATGGTAAGCATATAGGGCTTGGCATTTGTGGTCAGAAAACAAGGCATGACACCTTGCATTCCAAACACTTAGCATTCCAAGCAGTGCCAAGAAAAGTGGGGATTGTAGGCTACATGTGGGTGACGACAAAGCAATATCAGGCGCCTACAAGGTTGTTGGGTGAAAAGACAAAGCTAATGGTTAGCAAGGAGTGAAAGAAGGAACTAAGAGACGGCTATAGAAAGTTGGTGGCGATTATAACCACCACTCCCACATTCCTAAAGATGTGGGAAGTTATTTTGCAAGACACCATGATAATAGGAGCAATTTCCAAATGTCCAAGAGTGCCCAGGGAAGCTGTAATTTCCTAACCTAGCATTATGAGCAGTTATTTAACTATCCACATCTCTTCACCGTAATTGGCTAAGCCCATAGAGTTAGTTATTCACCTTCTCCGATAAATAGGCATGTAGACTGATTTTGTAGTGAGAGTTGGGAATCATTTTACTCATTAACTATTGAACTGTACATTCAATAGAGAGTAAGAGATTGTGGATAGAGAGAGTTATTGTTTCCTTTGTATTCGAATAATATAAAGGTTGAACTATACCCGTAAACTGCTTGTGTTGCCTAGTTTCATATAGTTTATTCTTTGTTGCTTCTGATTACGACTTCCCCTGCCAAAAGGCTAAAAATACGTTTAAAGGCAATCAAAGTGAAGGAGGATAGGCTGAGCGTCTTTGTAAAAGACGGACAACACGGTGTTTCGGAAAACAACCCCGTGATAGTAATCTCTCTCTGTGTGCTTTTCCTATCATGAAAGATGAATTTTGAGCTATATGAAGAGCAATCTTGCTATCACAAAACAAAGGAACAACTTGAGTTTGAAAAAGAGATAAATTTGCAAGAACATAAAGCAACCACTACAATTCACAGGTCACTATGGCATCTATAGCTCTATATTCAGCCTCTACTAAACTCATTGAAACTGTGGTTTGCTTTTTTAATCTCTATGACACAAGTGAATTCCCAAGGAAAACATAAAATCCTATGAATAATCTTCATGTCTCACAACAACCAGCCTAGTATGAATTAGAAAAAGCTGTTAAAAGCGGATTATTCTTTGATAAAAACAAAATGCCTTGTCCAGGAACAGCTTTAATATACCTCAAGGTTTTGTGCATAGCTTTCCAATGTAGGATAGTAGGTTTGTCCAAAAATTGAGATAATTGTTGGACTGCAAAGCTAAGATATGGTATTGTAATAGTCAAATATAACAGCTTCCCAATCATGGTTCTATAAGCTGAATTGTCTGACAAGTCAGAATCTTCATGATGAAATTTGAAATTGGTTTCCATGGGTGTTGCTGCTGGTTTACAAGAAAGAAAACATGTATCTTCCAGTAGATCAAGGGCATACTTCTCTTAGTGTAACTTCAATGCACCCATAACTTCTAGGGATTTCCATGGCAAGGAAATATATAGCCTCTCCTAGGTCCTTGATTTTAAACAACTCATGCAAAGTTTACTTAACCAAGACAATATGCTCAATAATGTCAGTAATGACAAAAATGTCTTCCATATACACCAACAATATCACCAATCTTCCGTGCTAATTATGCACAAATGTATAGTCATGTCAACTTTGTTTAAATCCCATTTCAAGCAAAGTCAGTGTCAACTTTGCATTCTATTGCCTTGATAATGATACATTTAATTCGCACACATGACCAAATAGTACTTTATAACCCAAGGAAGGTCGCATATAGACTTCTTCAAAAAGATCTCCATGTAGAAAGCCATTTGCAACATAACAAACAAATAAGTTATAGGATCATTTTGCAAAACTAGTGAATTTTGTGAAAACATAGCGAAACTAATGTAAATTATATAAAATAACGAAATTAGTGGGTTTAGATAAAAATTTGTATATTTATAATTATTATAAGTAATTTTATTTGCAAAAACTAAAATAAATGTTTATTATAACAAATGAATAAGTTATGGGGTTATTTTTGAGAAAATAGTTAATTGAAATTGAGATAAACTAATGTAAATTACATAAAATAACAAAATAAGTGGGTTCAGAAAAAAATTATAAGTATATTTAAATTAATATAAGTAATTGTGTTGGAAAAACTAAAATAAATGTATATCGTAACAAATGAATAAGTTATGGGGTTGTTTTGAAAAAATAGTGAATTTTGTAAAAACTTAGTAAAACTAAGGTAAATTGCATAAAATAGCAAAATTAGAGGGTATAAAGACAAATTATAACTATATTTACGATTACTATAAGTAATTTTATTTGAAAATACTAAAAAAATGTATATCATAATAAATGAATAAGTTATAGGGTCATTTCAAGAAACTATTGAATTTTGTGAAAACTTAGAAAAACTAACGTAAAACTACACAAATAACGAAATTAGTGGGTTTAGAGACAAATTATAAGAATACTAATAATTACTATGATCAATTTTATTTTGGAAAATCTAAAATAAATGTATATCATAACAACTGAATAAGTTATGGGGTCATTTTGAGAAACTATTGAATTTTGTGAAAACTTAGCAAAACTAATGTAAATTACATAAAAGAGCGAAATTAGTGGATATAGAGAAAAATTATAATTATATTTTATAATTATCATAAGTAATTTTATTTGGAAGAAATAAAATAAATGTTTATCATAAAAAATGAAGAAGTTATGAGGTTATTTTGAGAAGATAGTGAATTATGTGAAAATTGAGAGAAACTAAGGTAAATTATATAAAATAACGAAATAAGTTGGTTTAGAGATAAATAATAAGAATATTTATAATTAAATATAAGTAAATTTATTGGAAAAACTAAATAAATGTATATTATTACAAATGAATAAATTATGGGGTCATTTCGAGAAACTAGTGAATTTTGTGAAAACTTAGTAAAACTAAGATAAATAACATAAAATGTGATACTCCCAACCCTGCCATTAGGTGAACTATGGCTGAGTAGGGTGTCTGCATGCCTCTCGACACTAAACTATAAGTTCCAAAACAAAAACACAACCCTATGATAATACTTATAAGTATATACACACAGTACACAGCGGAAAAACTAAGTAAACTAGATACTAATAGGCGCTCAAAATTCAAGGTTCAAGAAATCTTCTTATGATCATACCAATACAAGGATGAAAATACTTTACAAACGACTTGAGCACAAAAAAATAAAACAAGAACACATGTCCTTCCGGAGAGACTCGAACCAAAAGCTCCACGCCCAACTTCAGCGGCTTACTGTACCTCTGACCGTCCTGAGTTAATCTGATGAGAAAACATGGTATGGAAAAACGTGAGTGCGAATGCTCAGTGAGTCCACGTGTGTGTGCGTTAGTGGTTTTTTTAAAACAATAGTGATGCAGTTTCATAAAAGCAGTTCATGCAATATTATCGGAAAACATTTTTCTTTTGTTACTTTAACATCACTAATGCTTGAACCTACATGAAGGCTTTGAGCGCAGTTGCGAAGTGTGAGCGAATCAAGACACATCAGTGCAGCTTCTACACCCAAATTCAAAGGAACATGTAATGCAAGAGTCGGGCTCCATGGACAAAGTCCGGTTCCCATAACAAAACGAGGTCATTGGAACTAAGTTCCAGCTTCTCGTAGTCAATACCAGCCAAACACCATAGGAGCACGTGATTTTCATAACAACCGCTCTTCCCATATAACTGGTCAAAATAGGCTACAGATTCTTGGGGCACCTACCAGGTCTACCTTGGGACCAACCTTAGTTTCAAGCCCCTCTAGCTCCCCACAAGGCGGCCGACCCCACCGCAGAGCATGATGCAGTGTCCACGTCGAACGATTAGGCCAAACTCTCCACGGTACTACTCCCCTCTTCAAGTGGATCCATTCTCCCGAGTCTTAAACCATCTACACCATCGGAAGAGGCCTTAGTAAGGGAGACTAGCCACGTATAGTGTAATCCTCTAACGCTTCCGAACACATGATCATAACCAGAACTTTAACCTTGGTCGGAAGGAGGTTTTCATATATTCTTATAAACTGAAAGGCCACTTGCCCAGACGTTAGAATAGAATCAGATCATAAACATTTCAGAGCAGTGAAAATCCCCATCCGCCAGTCATCACATGATTGTGCAACTTTCACAATTATGCTAATGCCAGATCTATATTCATGCATGTCAAAACATGCAACTTTTCAAGGCTAGAGCATTTTCCAGCTTAAGCAGATTTACAAATATGCCAGGCTACATTCATGCATGCCAAATCATATAAATTTTCAAGACCAAAGTATTTTTCAATTCTTAAATATTTCCAGAAAACTTATGTACAAACTAATTCCGTTTTACAACAATAATAATCTATTTTTAAAAAGAAAACACCTATATGGAGCACCGCTCCTATGATTTCTAAGGAACATGTAACATATTGTGGAGAACATCTCAAAAAACATGCCAAGTTGTATCGTTCCAAAAGCGGTAAATATTTTATGATAAATAAATTTAGAAAACATATTTACATAGCCCGTAACATTTGAAGTAACATAATAAAATGGGGTTTGTGGACTCACCTGGATGCAGATCTAGTACTATAATCCAACAAATATAGTAATAAGAATACTTAATATTAAATTAAGTACCAAACAAATAATTATATTCCCTAAAAAATATCGAGATCCTACGGAATAAACTTAGGATATATATATCCCCTAAAGCAGATCCAAAATCTTATAGTCTCAAGAATCATTAATTTGAGTACTTGAAGCGCCTAAATTGCCTAAAATATAAAATCCAAAAATTAATCTCACAATTAACTATATACTAACCTTTAAATCTTGAAAAATAAATCAACAAACCTAAACTATATATATAATCTAATTAAAATAAAAAGGAAAGAGTACATGCAAAACTACTTACCTCAAATTGGAAGACTGCTATGGCTGCCCACAAAACTAAAATAAAGCAAAAAATACTGCTAACTTATATATATATATATATATACACACGAAGAGGCGGTTAGTGACAAAAAAAAGAAAAGAAAGGAAAAATGGTGGTTGTGACTAGGGGTGTAAATGGGTCCAGATCCTCTAGTTATTTCCAGACCCAAACCCATACCCTCCAAGTATCAAATTTCTGGACCCAGACCCAACCCTCCACGGTCTAGGGTAAGGTCTGGGTATACCCCTACCCGTATGATATTTTTCTATTTTTTCTTTGCTAAACAAATATTTATAAAACAATATATAATCCTAAAATATAATATATATTATAAATAAAGAAGCTTTTTATATTATGAAACTCTTAAAAATGAATATTACCTTAGGTCAAGAATATATTTGGATTTTGTAACGAATTAAGGATTATGAAAATAATGTAATCTTTTATAGAAGATATCTATTTTAACCCTCAATAAATAAGGAAAGAGAAAGAGAGGAATGAGAGATAATAAATAAATTAAAGACGTTATAATTGGAAACTACACAATAAATACACATTGAAATGTATAGAAAAACCTTATAATTTTGACCATCCAATTTTGATTAAAAGGATTTATATTTCTGACGATTTTGACTAAAATGATTTATATTTCTGACAGGAGGTAGTTAGTATCTTATAATATAATATGAAATGAATGGAGTGGTAGCATTTAGATGCAAATGTTGGAAACTCATAAGTATACTAGAACCGTTATTATGTATAGATTGGACATATAAATGAAAAAAAAAAAAATAGACGCCTTTTTAAATTTTTTACATACTGAGCTTTTTTTTTTAAGAAAATACAATTTAATTACTTTTTTTATTTTTCAAAAGAATAAAAAAAATTTCAAAATGATTATTCAAAAAAACAAATTCAAATAATTTAGAAAAAAATATCAAAATGAATTTTCAACACAAAAATACAGTCTTGTTTGTTCTGGGCAGTACCACTGCCAAGAATTATGATTTCCAACAAGAATGAATCACAATTCTCTTGTTTTCTTTGGGATAATTTCTCTTATTTGTGTATTACTTAAAATTGCTTATGTTAATATACATGAAAAAGGGCTCTTTTAAAGAATAAGAACAAAAGAGAAATTTATTATAAATTATATATTAATATAATTTACAATAAATTTATTATAAATTATATATTAAGATAATATAATATATAAATAATATAATATATATAAGATATGTTATTATTTTATTAATACATGTATACGGGTCTGGATATTACCATACCCTGCCCAGACCCATATAACAAAATAAATACGAGTACGGGTCCGCGGGTATAAAATTTAAACATTTACCCGCTATAAACGGGTATAGACCCGCACGAGTATGGATAAAACCTGCTCCGTTTACAGTCCTAGCTGTGACGGGTGAAAATGTGGAGGTGGCAGCGACCTTAGTCGTTAAGTTTTTTCTTTTTTTCTTTTTTTTTTTAACTACTTCCAAACCTCATATGAGAATGTCAAGTACTTAAACTTCTAAAATTCACATATTAGGCATTCTAAAAAATTCCTACTTAAAGGCACTTACAAACCTCTCTAAGAAAAGCTCAATATAATAAAATTTTACTCTCATTCCTAAGTATCTCCAAAATAACACTAAGTATCAAAAACACTATATGCCACTATATCAGATCCAACCCTACTTTTATAACATCGAAATTTTAAAGTCATGCTAGGTGTTTACTGGGTAGGCGTTACATTCTATCCTCCTTAAAAGAAATTTCATCCTTGAAATTTAATAGTCATATACCTATAAGTTCTGATACTTCTTCTTCAGGTATTCCTCAGTATCCCTGATTGCCTTCATACAACTTTACACATTGGAATCTGTCTCCCGCATAACTTTTTTACGCTCGCTCCACATTCTCAGTCGTTTTTTTCCTTTTTTTTTTTCGCATGACGGATCTGCTCGTAACTCCAATTAGTCATCGTTGAGAATATGATCAGGTGCAGGATGGTATTTCTTCAATTGTGATATATGAAACACATCATGTACACCTATCAGCTCACTCGGCAAGACTAGCTGATTTGCTACTTTACTTACTCTATCAATAATCTCAAACAATTTGATATATCGAGGGCTAAACTTTCCTCCCTTCGGATATCTAAACTTTCTGTGATGAGGTGTAAGTTTTAAGAAAACTTGATCTCCCACACTAAACTCTAGATCCCTCTTCGATTATCAGCACAGCTCTTCTGTCTACTTTTAGTTGTCTGAAGCCGATCTTGACTTATCTTAACTTATTTTTACATCTCTTCTAACTCTGGCATTAAGTTCTTTTGTCTCCAATGATATCAAACTCCGATCTCATCCCAATATAAGGGTATTCTGCATCTCCTACCATACAATGCTTCAAATGGTGTCATCCCTATCGAGGAGTGGTAGCTGTTATTATAAGCAAACTCACCGCAAGCTAGATTGTCAACCCACTTGTTTCCAAAGTCTAAGGCGCAAGCACTCAGCATATCCTCTAGGATTTGAATTATTCTCTCGAATTGATCTGTCCATCGGTCTGGGGAAGTGCTGTGGTTCTATAACTTAGCTTGGTCCCCATAGCTGCTTGGAACTTAGGCCAAAACCTTGAAGTAAACCCCAAGAAGTCATACAATTTCCTCTACATAGATTTGGCACTAACTTGTTCAAGGGATATGTCATATTAATGGCAATAAAATGCGCTACTTTCGTTAGTCAATCAACGATCACCCAGATAGCACCCTTATATCTCTTGGTTCGGGGTAATCCTGTAACAAGGTCCATGGTCACATGATCCCATTTCCATTCAAGAACAGGTAGCGGTTGTAGTAGCCCTGCTGACTTTTGATGCTCCGTTTTAGCTTTTTGACACGTAAGACAAGCTACCACATACTCCGCAATCTCTCACTTCCTTCTATTCCACCAAAATTTTTTCTTTAAATTTTTATACATCTTATTCTCGACACGGTGCATTGAATACTTACTTATGTGTGTTTCTTCTAGTATTTTATGCCTAAGCTTGGTTTCATCAGAAATGTACAACCGAGTATAAAAGTACAAGGTCCTATTGGTTTCTAATGTTTGAAAATCTGTCTACTTCTTAGCTTCCACTCGATTCTTAAACTCCTGGAATCTCATACCGTTCCTTTAGGCGCTTGTATTATCTTGTCGCAAAGTAGAAGTTAAGGGGAGACTAGATATATTTGCCTCCTTTCCACTTAAATCTACCACCACATTAACTTTTCCAATATGGTCGTTAATCTTGGTAGCGGTATTCCTCCAGCAGCCCCATCCATCAACATTGCCTTATATTTAAATCTTCTAGGAAAACTAGTGCAATAAATTTAGATGATCAATAAAGATCTCATATTTTCCCCATATAAGTGAAGTCGCCGCTCCCTAGTCGCACTATAGTTACTAGCTCTAGATCATTTGTTGTATAATTCCGCTCATAATCCTTCAATATAATTAAAATATAAGCAACAACCTATCCATCTTTCATCAAAACTGCCTCTAGCCTTCCCTTTATAGGGAAAACTCCTCACTTGAATTGGTAGTAGTGCAACTCGTGCTAAAGTTAGTCGATGCTTTACTTCTTAGAAACTTCTCTCATACTTCTCTACCCATTTAAACTCGATGGCTTTCCTTGTAAGTTTGTGCTAAAGGTCTAACGATTCAAAAAAAAAGGTCAGTTATGAATCTCCGATCATATCCCGCCATACCCAAGAAACTACGTACTTCAGTTGGTGTTTTGGGTTGCGCCTGATAGAGTTGATTTTTAATATCAATACACACCTTAAATTTTAATTATTAGCTTGTAAAAATATTTTATTTATTAAACATAATTATTATATTTAATTCATTTTATTTTAAGGATAAAGGGAAAGAAGCCCATCACCAAAATCAAGCCCACAAGCAAGCCCATGGTAATAAAAAGAAAAAGAAGAAAGATGGGCTGCTGTAAGAGTCCAAATTCAAGAAGGAAAAAGGAAATTAGAGTTATAATAGAAAAGGGAGAGGCTGCCAAGAAGAATTAGCAAAGGAGAGATGCAGCTGGGTAGCTTTAAAAAAGGGCTAAAAACAGGGGGTGAGGAGGAAAAAACGAAAACAAAAAGAAAGAGGGAAAACCAAAAAAAAAAAAAAGAGAGAGCATAAACCGAAGCAGCTTAGAGGGCCGAGGAAAAAACAGAAAAAGAGAGTTGAGGGAGAGAGCAGCAGGTGCGCAAAAATCAGCAGCTACAACGCAGAAATCAGTAGCGAAATCAGTAGCTATTCAGCGCACAGCAGAAGCAGAATTCGAAATTGGAGCAAAAATTCCAGCAGCTGAAGCAGAGTGCTGCATGTTCAACAAAAATTTTATAGCAGCTGTGAAGAAGCTGTAGAAATCAAAAGCAGCTGAAGCAGTTAGCAGAAAAATCCAGCAGTGCAGAAAAATTTTAGCAGTTGTGCAGAAATTCCAGCAGCAGAAATTTTCAGCAATTTTCTCTTGGAAGAAACCCTAGCCATGATTATCTCAAATAAATTGGTTTTTTCTTTCCCTTTAGCCATGAACTAATTTTATTTTTAGAATCTTGATGAAACCCTAGTCATGTGACTTTAATTTATTTTATTTTGGAGATTTATTATATTATATATGTGATTGCATATCTTTGGAAATTGTTTGGTTTGATGCAATTAATTCTTGGGTGATTGTTCTTGTAGAATAATTGTTTGGGTTAATTGATAGTTTTATCCATGCTTGATTCTTGTTGTCTTAAGTATGAGAGATATGTAATTTTTGCAAGTATATTGTGGGTTTGAGAATTGAATAGTTCATGCTAATTTTAGATGATCTATGTCATAGGAATGAATAAGTCAAGCTAATGGTTAGATGGATTATGTCATGCATTTAAACACAATATATTTCTTTAGTGAATCGGAGCTTGTAGCCTAGATCACCACATAAAGATCTAACCTTTTCTCCTAAAATAAAATTAAATTATTGTTATCTAGGTTAGTGGTGGATTCAAGGTTCTAAATCATCTTCTTTGGTTAATATCCTGTTAGTTTTAAGGTAGTTATTGTATTTATTATTTTTAATTAATTTAGGAATAATTTTTAGATAATATAAATTGATTATTCTTTTTATAAAATTAATTTAGGAAGATAATAATTTAAGTAGTTAAGCCTTTCTCTGTGGTTCGATAGCCTAATACTTACATATTATATTGATCTTGTGCAGTTGCAAGTATTAGGTTTAAAACTTTGTTAAAAAAATCCCGATCATCGCCCAATGGGTTATTGCTTCTACCTTCGCCGGATCTACTAATGCTCCTTGAATAATTACATGCTCTAAGGATGTCACTTGTCGCCATTCAAACTTACATCCACTAAACTTGATGTACAACTTATGCTCCTGTAGGGTTTACAACACTCTTCAAAGATGTTGTTCATGTACTTCGAGGTTAGGTTAATACACAAGAATATCATCAATGAAAATCACCACAAACTTATACAAGTAAGGACAGAAAATCCTATGCATCAATTCTATGAATGTTGCGTGTGCATCTGTCTATCCAAATAGCATAAGGTAGACTTATAATGTCTATATCGGGTGTTGAAAAAAAATTTCATTGGAATATCTCTTTTCTCTTACCCTAACTTAATAGTACCCCTGTCTCAGGTCCAATTTAGAAAAACATCCTGCTCCTCAAAGTTTGATCAAACAGCTCATCAATAAGTGGGAGTGGGTACTTGTTTTTAATTGTCATACTGTTTAGTCATCTACAGACTACACAGATCCTAAGGTCCTATATTTATTCTTTACAAGCAAAACTGATGCACCCCAAGGAGATATACTTGGTGGATATATCCTTGTTGCAACAATTCTTGTCGTTGCTATTTCAACCTTCTCAGCTCTTTCTGTACCATTCGATATGGAGTTCGAGATATTGGTCTGGCACCGGGTACCAACTCTATGCTGAACTCCACTTCCCGATCTAGGGGCAACGTTGTTAATTCCTCAGGAAAAACGTCTATAATTTCCTTCACCATGGGTACTATTTCTAATTTTACCTTTTCTTTAGGCTTGTTGAGTAAATATGTTAGGTACCCTTGACATCCTTTCCATAGTAACTTTCTGGCTTCCATGCCAGACTAAAAGGTATTCTCCCGTTTCGTTTGCTTCCCTTTGAACACAAGGATTGACATATTCGATCGACTAAACTTAACCAATTTCTGTCGACAGTCTACTTGAGCGTACTATTTAGACAACTAGTCCATCTCAAGTATCACGTCATAACCCTCAAATGGCAAGGCAAACCAGTCGCCGGATAAAATCAAGCTTTCGACGTAGATGTCACAATTTGGGTACTTTACCTCAGTTATCTTACTCACGCCCATAGGAGGGTTGATTATCAACTTGTTAACACGTAAGAATAGAAAGTAAAAGAATATGTTTTATGAAATGCGAACTCACAAAGGAATGCGTAGCTCTAGGATCAATAAGTACTCTTGTTGGTTGAGAAATGATTTGAATCGTACCTTCAACTTCTTCTGCTTTGGTGTCTACGGGCAGTCTATCCAATACGTGATTCGAAATACCGGCTCATCCTCTGTTTTTTATTCTATCCTAGGCTCGACTTCCCATTCTAGAGGTGAGGTCATCAATTTCTTTTAAAGATATCTAGTAACTTCCTTATCACTGATACAAATTACAACTTCAACTTCTCGCTAGACTAGTTACACAAGTACGTTAGATATCCTTAGTAGTCTTCTATCGTGAGTTTCTAGTATTACTCTTGCGTATAAAGTGATTCTTTATTCTTTTTTTTTTTCCCGGAATTCTAAAGATTAGAAACATTAACTGATTAAACTTTACTAAATTTCACTACAACATATATATTCAAATGTCTAGTCAACCAATCCATTCTTACTATCACACCCTACCCCTTAAATGATTGAAACAATTACTATCCTCTTGCACTTCCATCGTCCTTTCCAAAAGCATCTACTCAATGTTAAATACCTAATCCCACACCAGAACTGTACATTAAATAAAGAGTGGAACATCCTCTAAATTAATAAAAATAGTTTTTGGTGCGCAGGTAGAGTGTACATACAAAAATAAAGACATTGATGTTCTATACATAACATAATTTGCAATCAACATGATCCTAAGCTCTTCCAGGTTATATACATCCATGAAAGAATCACACACAAAACTATATTTATACTTGACACATATGTACAGTGTAAACCAAAGAATCCTAGCAAAATGCAAGCACACCAACCTAGTTTAGGTATATCTTCTTCCTAAAGACTATGGTCTAACACTAAGCTTATCAAAAGTACTCTAGACGAAATTCATAGTGAACACACAGAAATATATCAATAATTATATCAATCATTTCTCCACTCTCATATTAGACTGGCGATCTCTCTCATTCATAGGATATACTAATATTTCAAATCTTAAGAAACTTAGCTTCTATCTACCCACCCTTGTCATCACTTATTGTTCTCCTTATCAAGCTGAACTCATCATTAGCTCCATCCTAATAGGCTCACCTCCATCTTTACATTTGCCGATTGGTAGCGTGAAGTAATACTTAATATCTATTAAATACAAAAACAAGGACCGAAGAGCTCTTTCTATTGTGACAACAGCAATGAAAGTGTCGATTTTACAAGGTGCATAAAGTTTTTTGGTATCACTGAAGTAGGGATGACAGACATCGATACGAATTACATCTTGTACCTAATAAGAACTTCACACTCACCCTTTGTGCAGTTAATACACTGTAAGTCATCAGAGTTTTCTCTAATACCTTATGCCCACGAGATTCCTCGATTGAACTATAAGTCTAAAAATAATCTCTTTTTATGACTAAAATAATATTGGTAATCTCACATGAACCATTATCAATTCAAACGCTTAATGTATCTATATGTCCTCTCATTGTGGTTATGGCAAAACATGACATCGTATACAAAGAAACATTGTTCCCAAAAGACTAATAACAAGATGAGCAAAACATAAGAAAAAAAGGAACTTAAAAGCCTTTGAGAAAAATAAAACTATGCAACTGGCCCTTAGTACTCGTCTAGGATCTACTAAATCTAACCACAAATCAAACCTAGAGCTTCGATACCACCTGTGCTACCCCCAACGCAACCACTAGGTCAACTGCAGCTGAGTAGGGTATCTGAGTGCCTATAAGTTCCAAAACAAAAGTACAACCCTAAGATAACACTTATAAGTATATACACACAGTACGTAGTGGAAAAACTAAGTAAACTGAATACTGATAGGGCGCTCAAACTCAAGGTTTAAGAAATCTTCTTATGATCATACTAATACAAGGATGGAAATACTTTATAAACGGCTCGAGCATAAGAAAACAAAACAAGAACACATGTCATTCCGGAGAGGCTCAAGCCAAAAACTCCACGCCTAACTTTAGCAGCTTACTGTACCTCTGACCATTCTAAGTTAATCTGAGGAGAAAAAATGATTTGGAAAAACGTGAGCGCGAATGCTCAGTGAGTCTACCCGTGTGTGTGCGCGTTAGTGGTTTCTTTAAAACAATGGTGATACAATTTCACAAAAGCAGTTCATGCAATATTATCGGAAAACATTTTTCTTTTGTTGCTGTAACACCACTGATGCTTGAACCTACATAAGGAGTTCGAGCACAGCTCGGAAGTCTGAGCAAATTAAGATAGATCAACGCAGCTTCTACACCTAAATTCAAAAGAACTTGGAATGCAAGAGTCGAGCTCTATGGACAAAGTCCGAATCCCATAACATAACGAGATCATCGGAACTAAGTTCCGGCTTCTCGTAGTCAATACCAGCCAAACACTATACGAGCGCTCGATTTCCATAACAACCGTTCTTCCCATATAACTGGTCAAAACGGGCTACAGATTCTTGGGGCACCTACCAGATCTGTTCTGGGACCAACCTTCGCTTCAAGCCCCTCCTGGCTCCCTACAAGGCGGCTGACCCCACCGTAGAGCATCAGGTGTCCACGTTGACCGATTGGGCTAAAGCTTCCACGGTACTATGCCACTCTTTAAGTGGATCCACTTTCCCGAGTCTTAAATAATCCACGCTATCGAAAGAAGCCCTAGTACAGGGGACTAGCCACGTACAGTGCAATCCTCTTGCTTTCGAACACATGATCATAACCAGAATTGTAACCCTAGTCGGAATGGGGTTTTCATATATTTTTATAAACCGAAAGGGCACTTGCCCGGCCGTTGGAACAGAATCAGGTCATTAACATTTCAGAGCATGCTCGTGCAACTTTCACAAATATGCCAATGCCAGGTCTATATTCATGCATGTCAAAACATGTAACTTTTCAAGGTTAGAGCATTTTCCGGCTTATGCAGATTTACAAATATGCCAGGTCTACATTTACGCATGCCAAATCATATAACTTTTCATGACCAATGCATTTTTCAATTCATAAATATTTCCAGAAAACCTGTGTACAAACTAATTCCTTTTTACAACAATAATAATATATTTTTAAAAAAGAAAACACCTATATGGAGCATCCCTCCTATGCATTTCTAAGGAACATGTAACACATTGTGGAGAACATCTCCAAAAGCATGTCAAGTTGATTGTTCCAAAAGAGGTAAATATTTTATGATAAATAAATTTAGAAAACATATTTATATAGCCCGTAACATTTAAAGTAACATAATAAAAACGGGGTTTGTGTACTCACCTAGATGCAGATCTGGTGCTATAATCCTACAAATATAGTAATAAGAATACTTAATATTAAATTAAGTACCAAATAAATAATTTTATTCCCTAAATAATATCGAGATCTACAGACTATACTTAGAATATATATATATATATCTCCTAAAGCAAATACAAAATCTCATAGTCTCAAGAATCTTTAATTTGAGTACTTACTTGAAATGCCCAAATTGCCTAAACTATAAAACTAAAAAATTAATCTCACAATAAAATATATACTAAAACCCATATAAAACCTTTAAATCTTGAAAAAAAAATCAACAAACCTAAACTATATATATAGTCCAACTAAAATAAAAAGGAAAGAGTACATGCAAAATTACATACTTCAAATTGGAAGATTGCTATGGCTGCCCACAAAACTAAAATAAAACAAAGATTACTACTAACTTTTATATATATATATATATAGAGAGAGAGAGAGAGAGAGAGAGAGAGAGAGACAAAGAGGAGGTTAGTGACAAAAGAAAGAAAAGAAAGGAAAAATGGTGGTGGTGACGGGTGGAAATGTGGAGATGGCAGTAATCTTAGTCGTTAAGTTTTTTTAATTTTATTTTTTTAACTACTTCAAAACCTAATATGAGAATGTCAAGTACTTAAAAATTTCTAAAAATTTGCATACTAGGTATTTTAAAAAATTCCCACTTAAAGGCACTTATAAATCTCACTAAGAAAAGCTCAATATAATAAAATTTTACTCTCAATCCTAAATATCTTCAAAATAACACTAAGTGTCAAAAACACTATATTCTACTATATCAGATCCAACCCTACTTTTATAACACTCGAAATTTTAAAGTCATACTAGATGTTTACTGGGTAGTGCAATACATAAAATAGCAACATTAGGGAGTATACAGACAAATTATAAGTATATTTATAATTACTATAAATAATGTTATTTGGAAATCTAAAATAAATGCATAGCATAATAAATGAATAAGTTATGGGGTCATTTTGAGAATCTAGTAAATTTTGTGAAAACTTAGTGAAACTAATATAAATTATATAAAATAACGAAATTAGCGATTTAGAGACAAATTATAAGTACATTTATAATTATTATAAGTAGTTTTATTTGGAAAAACTAAAAGAAATGTTTTTCCATAACAAATGAATAAGTTATGGAGCCATTTTGTGAAAATTAGTAAAACTAATGTAAATTATATAAAATAATAAAATTAGAGGGTTTAGAGACAAATAATAAGTATATTTATAATTAATTTAAGTAATTTTATTTGGAAAAACTAAAATAAATGTATATCATAATAAATGAATAAGTTATGAGGTCATTTTGAAAAACTAGTGAATTTTATGAAAACTTAGTGAAACTAATGTGAATTACATAAAATAACGAAATTGGAGGGTTTAGAGACAAATTATATGTGTATTTATAATTAATATAAGTAATTTTATTTGAAAAAACTAAAATAAATGTATATAATAACAAATGAATAGGTTATAGGTCATTATGAGAAACTAGTGAATTTTGTGAAAATTAAGGAAACGAATGTAAATTACATAAAGTATCAAAATTAGAGGGTTTAGAGACAAATTATAAATATATTTATAATTATTATAAGTGATTTTATTTGAAAGAAACTAAAATAAGTTATGGGGCATTTTGAGAAATTAGTGAATTTTGTGAAAATTGAATAAAATTAATGTAAATTACATAAATAACGAAATTAGTGGGTTTAGAAATAAATTATATGTATATTTTTTTTAAGGAACAAAATATATTTATATTTATAATTATTATAAGTAATTGTTATTTAAAAAATCTTTAAATAAATATTTATCGTAACAAAGAAATAAGTTTTGAGGTTATTTTAAAAAATAATAGAATTAATATAAATTATATAAAATATTCATATTTAATTTTGGTTTGAAACATTTTGTAGCTTTTGCCGGATGTGACGAGTAACATCACTTAAAAAAATGAGATCGCGACTTATATTTCGCCCGTTTGGTAACAATGTGGGCGATTTACATTCCTCTTGCTCCCACCATAAATTCTCTTAAAAGCACCAACTCCAAGGCCTTGCCACCGGTAGATTTTTCTAACTATAGAAGCAGCTCAAATAATGTAGTACCAATTTGGATCATATGGAGCAAGTTTCTTACGTTTCTAGTTTTGACAGGGTCAACCCAATGGGGAAGCTCCATCTTCCCGATCACCTCAAGTGAGAGGGATAAGCTTGAGGAAATTGTGAGGAGAGACATCTTTCACTGTTCTCGGAGTCGTCATTAACGAATGCAGACCACTTCGCTCTGCTACGGCTCTGATGCGGCCAAGAGCGGCTTACAATTGAGAAGGGACAAGTAGTTGATCAAGCTATGACATATCAATCAATAAAAAAATTTGCTAGCTCACTCGAACTTGTACTCAAATAATTTGCTCAACTTTACTCGTCATCATTAACATATTAGCTCCCTTAAATTTATATTAAAAAATTTCTTTTAAATTTGCCCGCTTAAAAAAAGAAACTATTTGCCATCATTTGAAACACATTACAGTACTTGATATCGAATCAAAATTATTACTTATAACTTGCTTTAGATTCGAAATTAATCTTGCTCGTGAGAAAAAAATAACATATTTGCTCCTTCAAGGATTACATAAAAAAATAAAATTGCTAATCCAAGGAGCTTGTGTGGTAATAAATCAATACATTTATTTGGTAAAAAAAAAAAAGAATAGTATATTTTTATCGTCTAATAGAAGTACTTAGTACCGGATCGAAATTATTATTTATAAATTATCTAATTACCTATAGATAAATTTTTTTTTAATAAAAATAAAAAAAAAGACATCAAAGTTGCTCGCCCAAGTGGACAATGGCGTCTTATAAATACGTTTGTCTAAATCTATTAAATTTCTTATAAATATTTTCTTCGCTTGCCATTTACTATCTAATACATGTATGCTAAATGCTATTTTCTACTAATATATATGTTCGCTCAAGTGATAGTGGCTTCTTATAAATATGTTTGTCTAAGTATATTAAAGTTCTTATAAATATTTTCTTCGTGTGTTATTTGCTATCTAATACATGTATACTGAATGCTATTTGCTATCTAATATATATGCTCGCTTAAGTGATAATGACCTCTTATAAATATGTTTCGTCCAATAATATTAAAGTTTTGATACATTTTTCTTTCACGTGCTATTTGCTATTCAATACACGTGTTAAATATTAGGGATAAAGGTTACTTGGAAATCTATAAGGATAACTCGAAAAATTTCAAATATTTCATTTTTCCTCCTCTCACTTTCTCTCTAACATCTCTCTAAGATTACAAACTTCAATCTCAGATCTTGGAAGATCCGACCATCCAAATTGAAAAAAAAAAATTAGTTCTTCAATCTATTCTTTTTTATTTACAATGTTACCGTCTTAGATCGTTGAAATATCTGTTAAAAAGGAAAACATCGAAATTTCTTTTTTAAAAGAAAATTCTGGCCAAAATTTTTGGCACTTTCGCCGGCGATGGACTAAAGTGCCAAAACTTTTTTTATTTTTTTAAAATTTTTAATTTCTTTTCAAATTTCTTTTAATTTTTCTTAATTTTTTTAAAATTTTTTTATTTTTTTAATTTTGTTGTTAATTTTTTTAAATTTTTAAATTTTGTTAAATTTTTTTTTTTTTAATTTTTAAAATCTTTTTTTAAATATTTAAATGTTTTAATTTTTTGTTCATAGTATATTTGATTATTTAATTAATTTTGTATATGTAATTTAATTGTTTGTAAGTAGTTGTTTGTATATGTAGAATGTGTGTGACTAGTTGTTTGACATATTTTATGTGATACTCATTTATTTTTAATTGTTAATGTGAATATAGATTTGTGAACATTATGAAATAAAAAAATAACAGAAATGAAATAGGATAATAATCTATAAAGTGAACAATATTAAAGTAATAATAAATATCTCTAATATTGTTATATAATTTTGTCCACTTAGAGTAATGTAACTAGCTTAAAATTGTTTACCTCATGATTATGTGTTTAATAAGAAAATGTGCAATGTAATTGATAAACTGTTTGTATTTTAATTTGAAATCATAGTTATGTTATTCTTGGCCTTAGTTTTAGGATATAATTCAAAGGTTGTATAATTTACAAATTAATAACTATTACTAAAAAAGAATATTAGTGATGAATAATAATTGAACGAAAGAAATAGTAACCCCGTGAAATAATATATACCGATAATTCTTAAGATAAAATAAGAATCGATGAAGTGAACAATACTAAAGTAATAATAAATATCTCTGATAATGTTATATAATTTTGTCCACTTAGAGTAATATAACTAGCTTAAGATTGTTTGTTTTATGATTATGGGTTTAATAAGAAAATGTGTAATGTAATTGTTAAACTGTTTGTATTTTAATTTGAAATCATTGTTACGTTATTCTTAGGATGAAATAATCGATAAAGTAAATAATGAAATATATGATAAACAATTATTAACGAGTTTGAATAACTAATAGATGGTTCGACCTAGCGGCCGTAGAGGCGATGCTGATCTTGGTCCTGTCACGAATAGGACAGGTCGAGTTGAGGGGCGGCCTGTGACAGCTTCGTCTAGAGGTGTGAGAGGGCGACATAGTACTTCTGACATCCATGTTACTCCTACCCCTCTTGCACCTGGTTTCCATCATGGTACAGGTGAAGCCGAGTCTTCTACCCAACCACTTGTTGTACCTTTTAGATCTCGACCTCCCCTTCATCCCCATCAGTCACACACACCTGTACCCAATGAGCCATATAGATCTACACATCCACCTTCACACCACACAAACATAATATATGATCCATTCCTACAGGCTCCTACCGTTGTGCGACCTCGCATACCGTATCTATCTGCTTTCTAGGAGCCTATATTGTACGATGGGTCTCAGGCGAGACAGATAGGGGTTGAGTTTATTGATCAGATGCTTGGAGCTGTCCGTCAGGATTCTTCTTGCAGCACACACGGGTATTCTCATGCTGATTATGATGTTTCATCTTCTGATCATTATGTACCTGGGCCTGCAGATAGGGTTCCTGAGAGTGATAGGGTTTTTGGGGAGGAGCAAGAAAGAGTCCGAACCCTACATATTCAGGGAGAATCGGATGAGAGAGCTGACGACGATGGTGGTAATGGTAGTGATGGTGATAGTGGTGATGGTGAGGGCGGTGATGGTGATGGTGATGGTGACGGTGGTAATGATGATCACGATGACGATGATGATGATAGAGATGAGGAGCAGCCCGTATATGTTGCACCTGTGGCACCAGCTAGTGGATCAGATGGGCGTCCTCGTCACGGGAAAGGGAAGGGTTTGACCGGTAGCCTTATATCGGTGATGAGTAAGTTTGTAGGGTCTTGTAACAAAAGACCCGACATGGTTCGTGATGTTCCAGCACCGACCCTAAAGAGTAAGAAAGTGAAGCCTTCCGATTGGGAGCAGACAGAGGCAGCAGTGGGAGGTCCTGTTGACCCGGAGCTCATCCCGTCACATAGTGGACATGTGGCGGGTCGGATATGGCATGGACAGGTATTTATCTTTATGTTAAATTGACATGTTATTATTATTAGTCTTTATAATGTCAAATATTATTCCATATCTGATTCCATATCTCTATGGTGTTCTTCAGGAATATGAGAACCAATTTCTAGTTTTTTTCCAGAACATGACAACTTCTCCCTCATGGATTGGCAATAAATGTTGGCACCGATTAATAAGTTCACATGTACAAGGTAGACCGTGCGCCTTCCTTAAGTAATACAGACAATTACTGCCCGGTTCTTCTACCATTTGACGTGTCTTCTTTAACTCATTTATTATCTTCTTCAATCCCAAATGACTAATTTTATTACATAAATTATTCAGGATGGGATTACTCTTGGTGCCATATTTCTCTTTAAGTCTTGAAATTTTCAAAGAGTATTTAATTTCTGCGACTTGAGCTTGGATGAGAGAGTCGATATTCAAAAATACTGTGTCCAAATCATCGTGACACGTTGATAGCCACAGCTTCAACACTGAATGTTCACTCTCAGCACGGTTCGTTGTCTCCACCCCAAAATGCAACACTTGAGAGGTCCAAATCTTGCAAAATTTATGTGCAAATAGATTCAACCATTTGCTGAATAGGTAATATAGAAAGTCGGGCCTGGTTCTCCACCTAGTCTTTAACACTTCCAACTTTCTTTGATATTCCACCTCATCAAGTTCATTAATTAATTTCCTACAAGAGCCATTCACGAACCGTTGAGCCAGCTCTTCATCTTTCACCATCTCAGTCAACTTTGCCAACACATTCTGATCGATATGTCTTCTACATAACATATGATAAGAATTGCTAAACAAATCATCGATCACCAACATTAGTCCACTTTCCCTATATAAGAACAACTATAGGCTCTCCTTCATTGATAGCCGAACCCTGACCATTAGACATAGCAGATGTAAAATATAAATGCTTGATTTGTTGAAGAACCCATCTGTGTGTCGTTGCTTGTTCGTTGCACATAAAAGCTGTTGCCACTGTGAAGTTCCTGCCTGTTGGAGTCATCCCTACACATTCTAATAGTGGCATATTGTACCTTAAAAAAGAAGCGATAAATTTAATTATTATGAATTGACTAATCATTTTTCACGGACTTAAAAATATTATTAACTATTTACTAAATTTTTTTTAAATGTTTGTGCGAATAAAATTAATAAAGATAGCTAATAATAGAATTAATCCACTATAGTACTTACTTGTTCGTTTTGTACGTTGTATCCATTATCAGCACATATAGCCAAGTTCTAAGCATTGCAATCGATGTCGAGTGTGCAACGACAATATCACTGAATACGTTGCTGTCCTCACCATTTTTATAGAAAACGATGTAGCCCCTTTCCGCACTTAAGCGGAGAACTTCCTCTATCGTATTTCTTCCCTACATTCGATCCCTCTTAATCTTGACAACAACATTGTAAATTTTCTAGGAACTACATATATGCAAAATTTTATATTTATTAATGGAATAAGAACAACTCTAAAATATTTAAATAAAGTATTAAAAATAATCTAATAATTCCCTTATAAATCACCTGACTGCACAACCAACGTCTTATTCTCGGAAAAATCGTAATATATTGCGTTGTGGAACATGACTCTTACTGAACTGCTCGGTCTGTTACAATTGCTCCTCCGTAAGTCTTGCAACTTGAGCATGACCGTGACTATAAACAACTATTTTGTGGTTGTGTCTCCCGTTGTGTACGAACAATTACCAATTTTCATTTGTTGTCATTTGCTCTCCCTTTAGCTTAAATGGACAACCACAATTTTTCGTCCCATACGGTCCCCGCTTTTTTTTTCGGTATTTCTTCTTCCTTATCGTTGACTAATGGTTTTTTATATTTTCTTACTGAACCTTCGCGTTCGCAAGTCAATGTGACATACGATCGGCAGTCAAATGTTCTTGCTCTCTGATACCGAGTTATGATTAAAAATGTCTTCGCATTCATTGCAATTTGTTTTGCCTACTCCACCAACTCATCTTTCGAACTAAATATTCGGTCCGTTGTAAATAAATGTCCGAGATCGATATATTCTTCCGGATCTAGAAATTCTTCAAAGTTACTTAGATCTTCATCAGCCTGTTAATGTATAATGAAAACTTAATATTACAAAAAAAAAACCTAAAAAAAAACACAAAAAATTTATTTTTTTCACATTATCGGGCACACTTTCGCCTAGATTTAGCCGGTCCTCACAGTGACTTTTGCTCAATCTGGGCGAAAGTGTGCCTGAAAATGTGAAAAACAAATCCTGATTTCTTACCTCAAAACCAATATTTTCTTGCAGAGATTTTTGAAAAGGATCCATTCTACGTATACAAAATTACTTAAATAATCAAATATACTATTGTGAACAAAAAATTATAAATTAAATAATCATCTATTGACTTCATCGATTCTTATTTTATCTTAAGATTTATCGGTATCTATTATTTAATGGGGCTACTATTTCTTTCGTTCAATTATTATTCATCACTAATATTCTTCTTTAGTAATAGTTATTAATTTGTAAATTATACAACCTTAGAATTATATCTTAAAACTAAAGCCAAGAATAACATAATAATGATTTCTAATTTAAATTCAAATAGTTTAGCAATTACATTACATATTTTCTTATTAAACCCATAATCATAAAGCAAACAATTTTAAGAAAGTTACATTACTCTAAATGGACAAATTTATATAACATTATCAGAAATATTTATTATTACTTTAGTATTGTTCACTTTATCGATTTTATCCTATTTCATTTCCGTTATTTTTTTCATTTCATAATGTTCACAAATCTATATTCACATTAATAATTAAAAATGGATATCACATAAAATATGTTACTAGTCACACACATTCTACATATACAAACAACTAGCCACAAATAATTAAATTACATATACAAAATTAATTAAATAATCAAATATACTATGAACAAAAAATTAAAACATTTAAATATTTAAAAAAAGATTTTAAAATTTTAAAAAAATTAACAAAAAATTTAAAAAAATTAAAAAAATTTAAAAAGAAGTTAAAAAAAATTAAAAAAAATAAAAGGAAAAAAAAAAATTTTGACCGAAAGTTCTCCGGCACTTTCGCCGGAGACGGACGAAAGTGCCAAAAATTTGGGCAGAATTTTTTTAAAAAAAAAAATTTGATTTTTCCTTTTTTTTAACAGATATTTCAACGATCTAAAACGGTAACATTATAAATAAAAAAGAATAGATTAAAGAACTAACATTTTTTTTCAATTTGGACAGTCGGATCTTCCAAGATCTGATATTGAAATTCGTAATCTTAGAGAGATGTTAGAGAGAAAGTGTGTAAAGAGAGAAAGTAAGAGAAAGAAAAATAAAATTTTTAAAATTTTTCGAGTTATCCTTATAAATTCTTGAATTGTCTTTATCGTCCCAATTATTATTACATTTTTTTGGGACCTGCACTTGCGAGATTTTATTGGTTAAATAAGATTTTTTTTTTGGTTAAAAAAGGAGGGGGAGGGGGCGACTGGTCGTTAACAGAAAAAGAAAGTAGAAGGTGAGCGGCACTTGTTAAATTGCTCGCCACATTTTTCTGGTAAAAATATATATATATATATATATATCACATTTTAGTCGAAATAAAATAGGTACAAATGCACTCAAAATATCAATTATAATTGTCCATCATATGAAATCTCATAATCAATGAGAATGTCTCACTTAACATTTTTTTGGAAGACCATCTTACTCCTATTAATATATAGGATTCCTTTAGACCAAAATAGACTAGCAATAGATACTTCTGAAACAAAAAGTTATTTTTCTCGCAAGTTTCAAGAATTTCAGAAAAGCATAAAAAGTTTTTTTTTTTTTCTCCTGAATAGTTGAGGACTTCGTGTAAATTGAAAAAGTTGGATGTGGTTTCTTTATGAATAAATATAATAGATATGAAAGTGATTGATGTGAAAGAGATAATGACCTAAAGAAGAGAAAAAGAGCTACAAATTTAAGAGGAAGTCCCTTTATTTTGCCCAAGTATATATTAATTTTTTTATCTTATTAAAATTGTTGAGTCGCATTAATCACCTCTATGTTGAGGTGCCAATCTTTACCGTGGGATGATAAGGTGAAAATTAGGAGCAATTTGTATCATGCATAGAGTAGATTACTAGATTATGCACCTACATTTTCGAGATTGATATTATAAAAGAATATAATTATAACTAAAATAATAATTCTAAAATCATAAAATTGGTGAGCACTGCAGAAATCATATGCAGGGAATAATCCTTTTTGGACCAAATTGATGATCACCTAACCATTCAAGTAATTGCATACAATTTCGATGGAAGAAAGTATTCGAAATCAGACGAAAAAAAGCCAACATTATATCCTTTGGTGCTGTCTCAAAATTCAGTTGACGACCGAGACTTTCTTTTTTCAAAAACTATCGTTTAAGAATAACCAATGCTCGTTGCCTTTTTTTTTTTCAACGGAAAACACACACTTAATATATTCAACTACAATCCACAGAAATCACAGGCTTATATCTCAAATAGTAGATGATATAAACCTTTTTTTTTATAATAGAAATAGCCAATTTTTTTAAAAAAAAACTACTAAAGTAACAAATTTTGTTTTTTATTTCATATTTTTGTCATAACGTAATGATAACGCGCAAACAATGCGCGTTATTGCATAATTAAAAGTTTATCAACTAAAGAGCTTATGTGACAGATAATGTATGTGGGTTGTGCGTTATATTAAGTGATAACGTATAACCGACGTGCGTTATTTCTCACATCAGTTTTTTATTTTTTATTTTTCTTACAAAACTTATAATATGTCATTTTTTATAAAAAGACTGTATTATTTTATTTAACTTATTTGATGTATATTTTATGATAATAATTATAACTATTTTAAAAGAAAATATGTTAACTTACAACAATTTTATTAAAAAAAAATATGAAGAAGGAATTTAAAGTATTTTAAAATTTTATTACTTGTTGTAAATTTATTATAATAGTTTATAATCGATAAAGTAAGAGAGTTATGAAAAAGTACTTAGAAGAAATTCAAAGAAAAAAATCATTAATAGAAACCTTAAAATATGACAACACTTTGAAAAAATGAAACGTATACATTGTTTGAACTGGAGTTATTACAATTTTTTCTATTATGTTTTGGCATTTGGCATCTGCTACGTCTTAGGGGAGAATCTTGATTTCGATAATCAATTTCTCCCTGAAACCTTGTACCCTGTTTTCTACCCCGTTGATTGTTCATATTTGGAAGATAGAATGTTAAATTATAAGGAGCATCTCTCCAAAAGTCCTCATGCCCAACCATATAAAAATTGGATTGGTATGTCTGCTTGTAAGTTTCCCGCCAATATATATCCGGCACATAAGCATCTGATCATGTATCCTTTTCTCTACGTACTACAAGTGCATGAGAACAAGTCAATGTATATTCTCACCATTTACTACAACAACATGATTTTTTATTCATTCTTAATGTATAAACATTGTTGCTGGTTTATCAAGGCGTGTCGGTGATTTGATCATGTAAATTCCTTCTCGTGAAGTGAAGTTTTAACTTGTGTTCTCTTGATTTTAATTCAATTCGAAGGAACTTGTCAAAAATTCTTGTTGGGAACGGATGCACACGGTTTTAGGCCTCTTCACGGTGTTGGTTGAAATACTTAACAAGTTTGTTGAATACAAGTTCAACTAGGGCTTTCAAAGGTAAGACGCTAACTTTTCTCAACGCATGTTAAGTGCTTCTGAAATGTTTGTTATCATTATTCCGTGCATGTGCCACCATCTTGCAAGAGTGTCCATTTTTTCAAGTCTATCTTTTCTAAATAAAGGTAAGCATCAACATTTGTTTTTTGGATTTCACTCATCATACGTTCAAATTTCCACCGGTTTGCTTCTGTTCCGACCTGCCACATTCAACTTTTAATTCACTATTCTTGAATGTCTTGTTGAAATTTGCACGAATGTAGCATAGACAAAGCCTAAGAACCGTGAATGGAGGTTGTCACAAAACTTGATTTTGTATAGCAAATAAAATTCCTTTATAGCAATCGGAAATAAGACAAACATGCCAATCCTTGACAACATGTTCCCATAGAAGTTTGAGGAACCAATTCCAACTTTTGGACGACTCTTTATCAAAGATTGCAAATGCAAAAGGGAACAAAAGGTTATTCGCATCCCATGTATTTGCAATTAATAGCACACCCTTATATGGTCTGCAAAGATGAGAGCCATCCACAGAATTCACCGGCTAACAATTTTCAAAACCGTTTATACAATGTGAGAAACACCAAAAAAGAAATTTGAAAACATAGTTTGGGGGATTGCTCATTTTGTGATGCATGAACTCATACACAGTCCCCGGGTTTGAATATTTTATTGCCTGTAGATATTTTATTAGAATATTAAAAGTTGACTCCTAGTTGCCAAAAACCCTCTCTATTGCAAATTTCCCAGCATACCATGCCCTTTTGTACGTACAACCTGTTTGAAGTAATACTTGCACTTCTTGGATGAAGTTTGAGACAAGTATCTCTAGATCGTTGGCAACAAGGTGCGATATTAGTCTTGAGATAAATTTTGAAGACATATTTCGATACTTGTTTTGTTGAACCTGTACAAGGCATGTGTATTCCTTGATGAATCTGGTTATTTCCCAAAGACATGAGTTGCTTTCTTTTTTATTCAGATGTACCATAAGAGCATGGTCGAGACCTATGTAACCACATCTAAAAACTCCCCTAACCCCTTCCTATCAATAATATCAATCAACTTACCAGGAGCTCCACTGTAGGCCTAAAATAGATTTCTCTCAAAACTTCTACATTAAAGATCATTAATACACGCCTCAGGATCCCCACTCCATATCAACCCAGACCTATACTTTTGCTGTCTCGTCAATACATCATAGACTATGGGACCCGGATGCACATGTGTTGGGACTTCTTCCATCTAAATTATATCACAAGGTTTTAGGGTTTCTTATGTACAATGATGTACACCTTTTAAATTTATCAATAAGGGTTTAGAATTAAAAGTAGAGTATTTACAGTAAAGTATTATTACACACTTTTTATGGTGTAGGGTTTAGGATTTTGAGGGTTCATGTTACGGATTCAGGGTTTTAGGTTTTCAGTTATATACTTTCTAAATTTAAATGTTTACGGGTTTATGGTTTAGGGCCTTAAATTTTTTAGTAAAGTATTATTCCAAAGTTTCTATGGTTTATTGCTTACGGTTTTAGAATTTTAGTTTACGGTTTTAAGGTTTTAGAGTTCATATATACGGTTTAGTGTTTAATAGATCAAGGTTATGGTCAAGGGTTCATGTTTTAGAATTCCAATGTTAGGGTTTTAGGTTTTGTATTATACACTTTTTAAATTTCAACTTTAAGGGTTTAGAATTTAAAGTAAAATATTTAGAGTGAATTATTATTATCCACTTAGTAAGGTTTATGGTTTAGGGTTTTAGGGTTTCAATGTTAGGGTTTTAGGTTTTCCATGTTAGAGTTGTAGGGTTTCATGGTTTAGGGTTATACACTTTCTAATTTTAAAGTAAAGTTTAGTATACACTTTCTAAGGTTTATGGTTTAGGGTTTTAGGGTTTAGGCTAAAAAAGTTTAGGGTTTTAGGCTTCTAGGGTTTATTGTTTAATAGATAAAATTAGGATTTAAGGTCTATAGTTTACAGGTGAAATATTAGGGTTTTAGATATTCGCATTATACACTTTACAAATTTAATTCTTTATGGTCTACGGTTTAGAGTAAAATATGCATGGAATGAGGTATTATTACACACTTTATAAGTTTTATAGTTTATGTTTTAATGACATTAGGGTTTTATGATTTAAGTTTCAAAGTTAGGGTTTAGGGTTGATTATGTTCTCTTTTTGTAAGAAAAAACCTAAACAATTTAAATACTAAGAACATAAAATTATATAAATGTTATCAATTTCAAAATTACATATAATTAATGGAACAATATAAATATGCTAAAAAATTTCACAAAAAATAAACAATTACGGTTTATGATAAAAACAAAATAAACTATATAACTTACATCAAATCATCCATTTCATCAAATCACATTTCTAGTAAGAAACACAATTAGTTAATAGAATGATCAAACATGCACAAATTTATCAATAACAACAAGTTTAAACATAATCATAAAACCCACAGCTACAATTAAATTACAAAAAATTGAGAAATAATCCAAATAAAATTCATAAAAATAATTCACAAACCACAATAAACAACAATTTTCATATAAACATTAAAAGAAATTAACACAGTGTAAAAAAAAATTAAAATAATTAATAACATAAAAAATTTACCGAAAATTTGAATAAATTGAAATCAACGTTATTCGGTGGAGCTTTCTCTACCGTTCTCTACCCCAAAACTCTAAAAACTTTCGTACTCCAAGGGAGATGCCGACAGCCCAAAATGATATTTTGAAAATCAAACGGAGGAGAAGAAGAAAAATTTTACCGTAAATCTCGAAAATAGAAGGAAGGAGAAGAAGAGGAAGAGAAGAAGAGGAAGGAGGAGGAGCAGGGCGGCGGAAACGCAGAAAAAAAGAGTAGCAGCGGTGAGAGAAAGAAAAAACATAGAGAAAAATGGCAATTGCAGCTAGGGTATTCAATCTTTGTTAACATGATAACACACAATGCATGTACGTTATCTGTCTAATAACGCATTTATGTCGTGCGTTATCATGGATAAAAAACGCACACGCATTGTGCGTTATTCTCCACTTCAACACCCACCACTTCCACCACGTCACTAAACAAGATTATAACAAGATTTAATTGTCGATTACTGATAACACACATACATTGTGTGTTATCATTAAGAATAATGCACAATGAATGTGTGTTATGACCCATTTAGGGATAAAAAATAATATTCACCAGTTTAGTGAAATTTTTTAAAAAATTGGCCAAAGTTGAGAGAAAACCTATAAAGCCTTGCCTTCAAACTCCACCGACCAACTCAATTCTTGCCCAAAATTTTGAATCACACACCTATATATCAATAAGTAACAATAGAGTATAAAAATTCCAACCAAACACTCATTTCGAAATAACCTATGAATTCTAATATTCTTTTAAACATCGAAAATCCTTAATTAGAAATTGAAGGGAGGTTCCTATATCAATATAGAATTATAACTCAACTTAAATTGCAATTCGAACCCCAAAATATATTGAGCCCTAGCTCTCTAAAAGTGTTGCAGCTTCATCCTTTTGTGGATGTCTAAAATTTTGAACATTTAATCGTTCAGTTTATAATCAATTGAAACTTAATTTTTTTATTTTACCTTTAGATCCCTCTTATTTTACTAATTCTACTAACTCCCACAATTCACAAATCTTCCAAACTAACCTTAAAAATTTTATTGGGATCCTTGAAAAGCCTATAAGGATCTTACAGACTTCTAACTATAAACCCTATAATATATCATACTAATCATTAAGCCTTTTTGGGTAGGTTTTACACATGGCCCCCATTTATACCAATTATGATTGTGGAGTCATATTCTAATACATCCTCTAGGAATAATTTTTTATTAAAACTTACATTTTAAATTTATGATTTTTTATTTATAAAATTTATTATTAAAATTATTATAGTAAAAGTGTTTCGGAAAAGTATATTTAGATCGACTGTCATTTAATTTTTAAGTTCCGTCATTGAGTAATTAATTTTTTCCAAGTGCCCTGACATCCATGATTGACCATTCCTTTTATTCTATATCATTGTGAAGAAAAATTTTGTAATGGATCAAATTTACGTTTAGTTTATAAACTTTTTAGCACTTATTAAATTACATCACCATTTATCTATAAGAATTCATATTATTTAATATATGATTTAATACATGACAAAAAAATTTATGAGTGAAAATATACACTTAAAGCCCTAACAAAGTTTTTCCGAAGTAAATGCTAGGCAACAAGCTGGCTGGTAGCTATCATGGTATTAAGGATTTTAGTTGCATATATACCTTCCACCACCATAGTCAGCAAAATGAAATGAGAACCCCAACTAAGGGTTGAATTCTTGCTTAATGCACAATTTTATTTTATTATATTTTTTTGGGGGAGAAATCACGGTGTATTATCCCTTCTCTTTTATAAAGTTGTATTCCCCTTATTAATTAGGATTATATGTTTACTAGGTGGATAAATCTAACTCGGGAATATGAATGTATAGCGCGAAAAAAATTATTATTTTTCCTCCTTTTTCCTACTCTTTCTCTCTCTACACAATTTCTCTTTAACTTCTCTCTACTCCTTCTCCGCTCTAAAACAAAAATCTTTAACATTGAACTTGTATTGGAGGTAGATATAGATCATTATGAAGAATTTGTAGAAGAAAATATCAATTTAGATGTAAGAAATTGAATATTTTTTTTCAAAACTGGGTTCAGATCGCCCAGACGGACGACCTGCTTACGTCCGGGTTGCCGGTCTGGGCGACTCGAGCCTTTTTTTTTTTTAAAGGAAGAAAGAATTTTTGTAGGTATTTGAAAAACTTGAAACATGAATAACTCTGCGATCGAAGGTCCGTTTCGCGCGTATGACCACTCGTTTTGATGGTTCTCGTAAAGGTAAACACAACAGCATCATCGAAAAACTGATCTAGACATGTTTCGGTGTAAAAAAACTGTCTCATATAATCGAAAACTTTGATGGGGCATAACTTTGCGCTCGGACGTCCGATTGAGGCGATTCTTGTGGGCATTTCGGGCATTTTTTCGAGATCTATGCCTATTTTTGTTCCCACAAAATGGCCTATTTTAGTTTTAATTTACGTTTTTGTAATTTTCTAATACTTTCTCTCTTATTAACTAAACAATTATGCCGCCAATTTAAAAATTAAACAGAGGAGCAGTTTTATTTTTGCTCTAATTAAAATTTCAAATGATTGAAGTTGGTAAATATTGGAATTATTTTTGCACGCCACTTTTTCGCTCCAAAACGACTCCGGATCACTTTTTTTACGATGCCGTTGCGTTTATCTTTACGAGAACCATCAAAATGAGTGGTCATATGTGTGAAACGGACCTCCGATAGCAGAGTTATTCATGTTTCAAGTTTTCCAAATACCTATGAAAATTCTTTCTTCCTTAAAAAAAGAAAAAAGGCTCGAGTCGCTCAGACAGGCGACCCGGACGTCAGCAGGTCGCCCGGACGGCGACCCAGACGTGTGCTGGTCACCCGTCTGGTCGATCCGCTCATATTCGGGTCGCCAGTCCGGGCGATTCGAACCCAGTTTTGAAAAAAAAATAATTTCAACTTTTCTTACATCTAAATTAATATTTTCTTCTACAAATTCTCCAATACAAGTTCAACGTTAAAGATTTTAGTTTTAGAGTGGAGAAGGAGTAGAGAGAAGTTAGAGAGAAATTGTGTAGAGAGAGAAAGAGTAGGGAAGGTGAGGAAAAATAATGATTTTTTTCGCGTTATACATTCATATTCCCAAGTTAGATTTATCGACCCCTATATTTAAATTATTTTAACCCATATTCATAATAATTATGTAGTTTCCACTAAAGTCCTATTTGATAAAATTAAAAATAAAGTTTGAAATTTGAATTATTCTAAAATTTTAAGTTTCAACATTAAATTTGAAAATCGAATGAATATTGAATTAATTAACAAATGATAGTTATATATATAAGCGTTATAATTTTATAAACAATACATATTTTCACATTTCAGAGTTATGAGATAGGAAAAAATTTCACTTAAAATTTATAAGTGCAGTTAATTAACCATATTTTAAACAATTAAGTGATTTGCAAAACTTGTTATCTCAAACGCACTTAATTATGTCTGTTATCAAGCACACTAATCTAATAAAATATTACTTAATTAATTTTAAGAGATAAATTAATTTATTAAAATAAGGCTTAAGTGTGACGCACCTTGTATTAAAAAAGACATTTTGCTTCAAATTCATAGTTAAAAAAGATAAAAAGAAAGTTTTTGGCTAAAAAAAAAAAAAAAATATTCATACTTATTGTAAATAGAAAAGTAAAAATAATTTAAGCTAACCTATAATCAATTCTCTTCTCTTTTTATATTTATAAAAAATTTTCAACATTACAGTTGCAATAAATTTATTTAACTTATGGTAGAATTCGATAGAAGTGAATAGAGTGCGACAAAAAAACTTCTAAAAAAAAAAGTGCGACAAATTTGGTCGGATTTCAGTGCAAATTACCAAATTTTCGATAATTACAAGGTTGAAATTATGTGTATGAAATAAAAAGTTTTAATTCTAATTCAAATTTGCAAAAATAGTCCATTATGAGCGTATTTGATCAACTCCACAACAAAATTACAAAAAATTTTACGATAAAATTTTATTTTTCTTTAAACTATTTTGATCTTGTTTTTTATTTTTTTTCGATCAAAATATAAATAAATAAGTATTAAATAATGTACTCATGCAAAAATTACGAAAATTCTACGATAAATTATGAAAATTCTACGAAAAAACCTCATTCCCACACTACACTTCCTCACTCTATTCTCCTTTTCTCTCTAAGTCTCTCTAACTTCCAAAGAAGATTTATAAAAATCCAACCGTTAAAATGCCGAAAAAATATTAGTACATTGTTCTATACTTGTTTATCTACATTTTGATCCCCCCAAAAAATGGTCAGATATGAAATGCAGGTGTGTGCAACCCACCGCCGCATTGCACAGGGGTGTGCACGACCCCTTGGCGCACGCACAGGGTAGTGCTTGAGCCCCTAGGGCATGGCGCAAGGTTGTGCGCCGCACACCCCATTTCCGATTTTCATGTTTATTTTAATTAATAAATTGTGTATAAATTCTTATATTAATTTTTCTAGTTATTATTATTGTTCCAATATGTTAGTTTTTTTTAGTTAATTTCATGTATTGGTATGTTTTTTCATGTCATAATTATGAATTGTGAAATTTTCATTTTGTACATTTAATTTATGATGTGGTTACATGTTATACGGATTTGTAAAATAATTAATGTCTAATTATTTTTTAGTTTATGCATTAGGAGATGTATTAATTTAAAACTGTTTATAGGGAAATAAAGAGATTAAAAAATTATAATTATTTTAAAAGTTTTTAATTAGTAATTTGAATTAAGTTAGTTAGTTTAATAATTACTATTTTCTTAAATTAATCATAGACATTAATTTTAATTATTTGAATAATCTTTTATTTCATAATGATTTAATGATAATAATTTATTTCATAAAATATTAAAGGATAAGAAATAAATAATTCTATTATAATTAAAATGAATGTTATAATTAAATAATAATTAATTAGTGCAATAATATAATATTCTTATTAATAAAAATAAGGATTAATTTCATAATTGGATAATCATCAATTAATAAATTATTATTTCTGACTTCTACACAAAATAATTTAAGGAAAGAATTTTGAAATTCATTTAGATGGATCCGGAGTAGCCTAGACGCAAAGGTAAAAAATTATGTCCAGTAGCGGATAGGAGTGGCCGGACTCACGGCCGTACGGCGACAGCCTCTTCTAGGGGGCTTAGGGGTAGGCACAGCCCATCGGATGTACCTACCGCACCTCTCCACAGGATGTTTTATGGGGAGGATGCACCTGGGTCATCGGTTCTGCCACCACCTATTCCCACTAGGGTTTGGATGCCGCACGATCCGCATACTCCCATACCCTTCCAGTGTTCATCAGTGCGGCTGCATGAGTTTATTCCCAGTACATCATCTTCCTTGGCACACCACCCTGACACTAGTTACATTCACGACATTCATCAGTGTCGTATTCCTATGTCATGAGGTGCGCAGTATCCCCCATTGGTTTTAGATGATTTTTTAGTAAGAGTTAGGAGAGAGTCCCCTCTGTATTATCAAGGTTATTATAACACTTCAAAGAAGATGTTGTCTTATGCACCTGGGTCTAGAGATATTCAGGGTAGTCATGGTAATGAGACGAGAGTTCAGGTAGGGAGATCAGGTGAGGGTTTAGATATTGGTGAGAGCCAGGATAGTCAGAGTAAGGAGAAGAAAGGGGGCTAGGTGAGGAGGCAGATGAGGAGGAAGAGGGTTTTGAGGATAGGGTAGTAGTACCTTTTTCATCTTTTGGGCATTCAGGGAGAATAGGTAGGGCTATCGAGCGGGCGAAGAGAGTGGTGAAGATTGTGAGCCAGCGATGATCAACGATGGGAGGCAAGTCTATAGGGGTTTTAGAGAGCCGACCCTCTGAAGATGTTCAGGGTGAAAATACAGGCCATCGGGGCCTTCAAGAGTTTCAGGTAGAAAGAAGAGGTTGAAGAAGTTCGAGATTGTTTGGCAGCAGACCAGACATGCCCCAGGAGGTCCACAGGAGCTGGACATGGTTCAATCATGCAGTGGGCACGTTGCTGCAGCTATATAGCGTGGACATGTACTTTTTACAATCATACTATGTATTATTTAATGATTTTTAAGAAGTATAACTTTTTATTATCTATTATCTTAGTATATACTTATTTTTCTTATGCAGGAGCATCCTGTATTGAGATTATGTGGTCGTCATGCAGCATTACTGGTTACACACCGAGCGATGCTGATATTAGACAGGTGGTTGCTACATCAGGACTGGTTTATCTACAGTTGTCCATCCAGCATGGGAACACCACCCTTTTATCTGCATTTGTTGAGAAATGGCACCGGACACTATCTCATTTCATATGCCATTCGGAGAGATGACTATCACATTGCACGATACGAAGCTTATACTTGGGATACTTGCATGTGGTGAGCCATTGGATGAGGTTTTTACCCAGGAATATATCATCCAGATAATTTATGATGATCTGGGGGTTAGGCTTTCCGTTACCAAGGACGGTGATGCACATTGTGGGATCCCTAAGTTAGTTGTATCTACTACTGGTGATAGTGCCCGTTTGTCGACAAAAATGAGTGCATCCTATTACTTGCTTTCTATTCTCGGTAATTCTCTCTTCCTCGACAAGAGTGGCCTACCTGTAGCGAGCTACGAGTTATAGCCTATAGTTAGGAATTTGAGGAGGTGTAAGAAGATGGCTTGGGGTACTGTGACCTTGGCGTGATTGTATAAGAATCTTAGATAGGCCTCACGTTCAGATGGCAAGGAGTTAGGAGGTTTCTCATCACTGATTGAGGTATTTTATTAAATCAGGTAAATATTTATTATGTTATTTTAATTTATATACTTTATATTATGATATGATACTTTTCTCTGGTATAAGCTTAGATGTACTTATAGTTTCCCATGTTCGCTGGGCCGATCAACCCCTGTTCAGTTCCAGGTATTCTATACATTCAACAATTTGTGATGATGGGGCAGAGTCTAGTACGATTGCATTATCTGACTATTAGATGAGGTTAGATGTGATGTCTGTTGTTGAGCTTTAATGGACACCTTATAGGCCGGAAGAGATACATGGGGTACATTTCTGTACATACCACGGCCTATTAGCTTACTTTACTTATGTAGAGCTGCACCATGCCCAAGAGATGTGTTCGACAGTTTGGTCAGACTCGGGGGATTCCACATTCTCCTATTATTAGCCTAGTCGAGAACTGTAGGCCGGTATCTACTAAATCGCATGTTGTGAGACATACTTTCACTAGGGCATTCTGGTATGATGTTGCTAGTCACTGTGTGCATGCTAATTATATGCGACATATTGCTATGTCTCCTCACGTTTGCCATCCGAGTTACATGCCATGGTATACTCGACACAGTCATCCCAGGTTACATAACTTGGAGTTACTTCCTGCCGGAGTTGAGTTGCCACCACGAGCTCAGCCACTAGCTATTGCATTAGTTGACTCTTTAGGTTCTTAAGTTGGTGATGAGAATCTGGATGATTTATAGACTCAGGCTGCACGGTATAGCGAGATCTGCCGTGATTAGGTTGCATATGTGACTATTCTGTTTTGTTGGTACATAGTACTTATTTGTCATGATGGAGTTGTTTTATCATATGTATTATTACGTTTTGTTCCTTATGTTTTATGGTTAAAATAAACCCTAAATATATAATCATGAATAAATTAATTGATTTAATTAAATACATAATCATTAATAAATAAAAAAAGATGAGAATCAACCGATATAACTCCCATCAAACGGCCCTTCAGAGAGATACATTCGTGCACACGTGTGAGCCCACTTCCAGAACAGTGACTAATATAGAACCAAATAATCGTGTACATCCTGATGAGCATGCCAATTCCACAACATATTTATAGAGGACATCATAAAGTCATCCTGCAAATGTAGCTATCAAGAAAAGTAATTAATTGATTTATAGGATAATTAATAATTATTTAAAGTATATACAAAATAATGACTTACTCTAATAAAGTGTTCTTGAGGTACAAGATGCCCAATGACAATCGCTTCTACAATGGGCCACTTACAGATGTATACGATAATATTGTAGTACTTTTTGGATGTCGGTGATAATTATTACGTATCCTGTAAAGATTCTCTACAACATGTAGATGATCAGGTGCTTCCATCCAACGTTCTCAAGGGGTTATATCTTTGGAGTGCACACAACTGTCTAGAACGCGTATAAACCGCTTTTTGCCCAGTATGCTTACATGCAAAGCATGATTATTTCTTATCTCACGCCACTTTTCTTTACGTACAACATCCCATTTCTCCACGTTATTATACAGAAAATATGAAACCACCCTAAACCTGCAGTTACTATCCCCTCGAGGATCCATATAGTTGTCAATTAGAGGATACACAAAAACACGGGAATTTATTTAAATAAGGGAACTCACAATCTGTACATTCATCAATCGGTGGCAAAACAGATAACTCGACTGAACTCCGACCGTTACTGCATCCCCTAACCCTAGACCCACGACTAAGACGTGGTGGGCGACTTCTTCCACGGGAGCCCGAACTAGAACCCAAACCTGACCCGGATCCACTATTATTCTTGAATAATGTATAGGCAATCTGTATATGCTCCCAATGTGACTTTTCTCTCCTCGTCAAGTCCTTATTTTTCCGACCCGTAGTATTTACAGTGTCTGGAGAAGTAGTTAGTGGTCCTTTAGGGTTTGAGGGCAAGAGGGGATGCAAGATGTCTCCGGCGCACGACGCTACTCCATCACCTGTTAGAATATAGATAAATGCATTGTTAGTATATTGTAATTAAATTATATATAATAAATAAAAAAAATGACATTTTTTAAAAGTAGCTATGATGGTGGTCGTTGTCGAAACTCTTCTAGAATGTCGGTGATCATTCTCCTGGTACGCCATGTCATCCACGAGGTTTGTAGAATCCTGATGCTCCATTCTCGATACCTCGTCTATCACAAGAGGTGACAAGAAATGGTGAAGACTGTCAACCGTTAAAGGAATGTACTTACGGTATCTAGCGATCAACTTGCATGAACATGGGAGGCCGTGTGAAGTCCGGACCCAATGTCCACAAAGATTCTCTGGGTTGCTCATGCTCTTCACAGCTCTAAGTAATTTTTCTTTTATAATCTTTAATGCCAAATGACTCATTTTTCCACAAATATCAGTTAACATAGGATTGCTCTTTGCATTATCTTTCTCCTTCAACTGGAATATTCTAGTGAAGTCTTAATGGCAGAGATCTGTGACTTAATCTTTGAATGCATCTTACTAAACATAGTATTCAAGTGTCTGTGAGATGTCTAAAGGAACATCTTCGACACTGAGTGTTCAGGCTCAACCCTATTAGTCATCTCGGACCCGAAATGTAAAATTCTTTCGGTACATACTCTAACGAATTTAAATGCACAAGCGTTCAACCATGCATTATACAAATATTCCAAGAATCACTGCATGTTACGCCATTTGTATTCAAAATTTCCAATCTCTTGGAGTAATCATCTAATTCCTGGCAGTTCACTAATCTTCTCTATGTGCCATATACAAACCGCTCAGTTGATTTTTTTACCAATCACTGGGACTAAGTTTCCCTCGATATTCATTTTGATATGTCTTTGGCAAAGTATGTGGTATGATTTGTTGAACACTACAGATATAACTAGCATCAAACCTGTTTCTTTATCTATAGTACCACTGCTGGTTCGAATAATCGAAATATAAAATTTTAAGCTGTTCTAGCACCCATTGAGAAGTAGCAGCTTGTTCATTACATATAAACACTGTAGCTATACAGAAATTTTTACCAGTTGGTGTCATCCCCATTGCCTCAAGTAAAGGCACGTTGTACCTAAGTAGAATAATAATTATTTAACTTAACAAAAAAAATTAACTAATTAAATTAACTAAACTTCTAATAAAACTAAACTTAACTAATCTTCTTAATTTTAAAATAATATTTAATATACGTTCTCCGTATTTTAAATAATACATCCCTATATAAAAAAATCTAACATGAGATTTTAGATATAGATAGCAATTAATAAATAGAATAACAAAATACTTTATTATTAAAACTACTTACTTGTTTGTATTGTAGGTTGTTTCTAGTACAAGCATATAAGGCCACTTCTTCAACATCTGAATAGATGTCAGATGCGCAACAACTATATAGTTAAGCAGTGTGCTCTCGTTACAATTAATCCAAAAACAAGTATATTCAATATTTGAACACATGTGGAGCACTTTTTCCATTGTGTTGTGTCCCTGCATCCTATCCTTCTTAATCTTTACATGAGAATTATGTATAGTTCGAGAACTATAAAAAATAATTAACGATCATGAGATAATTAAAACATATATAATATTACATTCAGTATAAGAGAATTAAGTTAAGCTATGAAACATAACAGTACTACAACTTATCTCGTAGAAGTATAGAGATTATTTTCTTGCAAATTTGCCATTATAAGATGAGGTGCCACCTGACACCTACTCAATTGCTCGGTCAATTTGAGCTCCTCCTTTGTAAGCCTTGCAGCCTGAGAGTGACCGTGATAATAGACACCAATTTCATGATTGTGGCTTCCATCTTTTACAAACAATTTCCAATGTACTATGCTAAAATCTTCCTTGCCTTTTAATTTAAATGGACAATTACATTTCTTATTCCATGCAGACCCCTATATTTTATTAGAATTTGTTCTACTTCTTCATCGTTTTGTATGGCCTTACGTTTTTTTGCCTTCCTACAATGGCAACCAATATAAACATATGGCTTAACTCCTAAACCCTTTTTTGTAAAACAATGTGTAGTTGTCACATATGTGTTAACTGTTTTTGCTCGATTTTGTACCCAATCAACCCAATCATCTTTCGAATTAAATTCACAATCTGTTTGAAATAAATACTATGGTCTACGAAATCCTCTGTGTGTAAAATAATCATATTGTTCGGAATCTAATTCATTATCTTCCTACACAATATTAGAGGATAAAAAATATAAACAACTCAAATATTAAATCCCAAAAAACTAAGTAACATAATAACATATTAGTAACTTCATTAACATAATAACTTGTTAATTAAGGACATATTAAATATAATTAAAATTAAATAATGAAAACATGTCAATTATAAACACAATTAAATAATTAAAAAATATTACTTACAATTAAATTAAAAAAATTAAAACATATAACACATAATTAACATGTACATATTAAATAATACTAATTAATAACATAATCGTATTAAATATGAAAAATTAATATAGCATATGAAAAATAATTAATATGACACATAATTAATCTATACATATTTTTTTAAAAAAACTAAAACATGATGAACGGAAGAAGTTGGTGCACCAGACCATCTGGTGTGCCAGCCACTCGCGCACAGGCTTATTCGTGCACGGTGGCTGGGGCACCAGACAACTGGTGCGCCAGCTTCTTCCGTTCAATTTTGCAGCGTATTTGGAGTTGTTTTTACCTCAAAATTTATGTTTTCTAGTACGAAATCTTTAAAATTATCCATTTTCAAGCTTGAAATCTTTTAAAATCTTCAAAATTTACTCAGAATTGTAGAGGGAAGTTAGAGAGGAATAGAGTAGAGAGAGAAAGGTAAGAGAGAAGAATGAAATTTTTTCATGAATTTTATAATTTTATCGTGTAATTTATGAATCCGAGATATAATCATGTTATATTGTACATTGCAATCCAAGTTTTTGGTGAATACACTTAATTTCCCAAATTCTCAATTAGACATCCTCAAATTCTTTCAAAGATCCTCCAAAGATTTCACTGGATCCATGCATGTGCATACATATATCTTATAGTATTCGCTTTCAGTTTCCAGCTTGGCATATATAGCCCATTGAGTTGCTTTTGCTTTTGATGTACATATTTATCAGATGTACATATTCTTGCTATTGATATACCAATTGCATACAGTATTAATGCTCAAGTTTTGAGTGCCAAAGTTGCTATGTCAACCAATTCTTATTACTGGTTTCTATTTTGATCATTTTGGGTTCAATAATTTGACTTATCTAAAAATATTGTGTTGAATAATTTTTTGTCTGAAAATATTTTTCTTGACATCTGGTACGGAGAGACTTAACTATTTTTTTCTAATGACTCAAGAATCTTAATTTTTACAGATAATATATACCATTAAATATATATATATATATATATATAAAGAATCAAGAATCTTCGTTTTTTAGTTTCAACTTGGCATGATTTTTTATAAAAATTGTTTAAAAAGTTTATGTAATCACAACTACAAAAATCTCAATATGAAAGATAAAGTAAAGTGTAGGTTTTTTTTCTCCATTTACACCATTTTTAAAATTTGGCTACTAAAGTAGCCCATCTTTTTTATCCTTATTGTGGCCGTAACGCACAATGGTTGTGCATTATCATTATTAATAACACACAACCATTGTGCGTTATCAACTAATTATAATTTGCCCCGGTAATCCGCCGATGTGGCGGATAACGCACAACCACTGTGCGTTATGATCCAGCAATAACGCACAGTGGTTGTGCATTATCTGCCAGGTCAGTTATTTATTTTTTATTTTTTTAAAATTTTTTTTAAGAAATGAAAATTTCTTTACATTTTCTTCAAAACTTATAGTTGCATAATTTATTTAAAAAGACCGTATATATAATATCTAACTTATTTTAAGCGTATTTGTTATGATAATATTTATAACCATTTTCTTGGAAAATATGTTTAACTTTTAACAATTTCATGTCAAGTTATTTGAAGACATAATAATAAAGATATTGTAAAATTTTAGAGCAATGAAGTAGTAACTAGAAGAAATTGAAAGAAAATTTTCATTAATAGAAACTTGTTTTATTACAAAAATTTCAAGAAAACAAACTTGTACATTGCTTGGTCTAGGGTTATTATAATTTTTTCTATTATGTCACAGCATGCGACATCTGCCACATCTTGGGGGAGAATCCAAATTTCTATAATCCATTTCCCCCTGAAATCACTTGCCCTATTTCCTATCCCGTTCCTTTTTCATGTTTGGAGGATAAAATGTTAAATTAAAAGGAACATCCCTCCAAAAGTTCTCACTCAAGATCGGATAAAAATTCGCTTGGTAAGTTCTTCTGTACGTTTGTCGCGAATATATCTCCGGCACATAAGTATTTGCTTTTGACCCATTTTATCTACACATTGCAAGAGCATGAGAATAATGCAATATATATGTTTGCCATTTTTCTGCAACTACATGATTTATTATTTATTCGCAATATATAGACGTTGTTGCCAGTACCAGAAACCTAGATCGGAGATCTGACTATGTATATTCCTTCTCACAGATTGTAATTTGTACTTTTGTGTTCTATTGATTTCATTTCAATCCGCAAAAACTTGTCAAAAATTCAGTTTGGAAATGGATGCACACAATTTTCAGCCTCTTCACGGTGTTGGTGAAAGTACCTAACTAGTTTGTTGAATATTAGTTTAACCAAAGTTTTTAAAGGTAGGACCCTAGCTTTCTTCAACACACTGGTAAGTGCTTCAGAAATGTTGGTTGTCATGATACTGTGTCTGTGCCCGCCATCATGCAACAGTGTCCATTTCTCTACGTCCAACTTCATCAAGTAAATATAAGCATGCACATTTCTTTCTTGAATCTCTTTCATAACACGGTGAAATTTCTATTGTTTTGATTCTGTTCCGGCCTGCCAAATCAAGCTTTTTAGGGTTGTCTTCTTAAAAGTCTTGTTGAAATTTGCTCGAATGTGGCGTAAACAAGACCGGTGAACTACAAATGGAGGTTTCCATAAACGTTGATTTTGAATAGCAGAAAAAGTACCTTTGTGGCGATTAGAAATGAGGCATATGTGGCGATCTTTGACAATGTAATCTCGTAGGTTTTGAAGGAACCAATTCCAACTTTCGGAGGATTCCTTATCAACAATTGTAAAAGCAAGTGGGGACAAGTGTTATTAGCATCCAACGTACTTGCAATTAACAGTACGCCCTTGTATGGTCACCTTAGGTGTGTTCCATCCACAGAAATCACCGGCCGACAATATGAAAATCCGTCTATACATGGCGAGAAACACCAGAAACCAAATTTGAAAACATAACTAGGGGGACTGCTTGTTCTGTGATGCAAACATTTGTATACAGTCCTCGTGTTTAAATCCTTTACAACTTGTAAGTATTTCGGTAAAATATTGAAGGTTGTCTCCCAGCTACCAAAAACCCTCTCTATGGAAAATTTTCGAACATACCATGCCCGCTTGTAAGTACAATCCGTTTGAAACAATACCTGCACTTCTTGAATGATGTTTGACACAGGTATCTAAGGATCGTTGGCAACTAGGTGCGATATTGACATTGAAATAAATTTTAAGGACAAGTTTCTGTGCTTGTTTTGTTCAATTTGATTAAGGCATGTGTGTTCTTTTACGAATCTGGTTATTTTCCATCGATCATGTGTTGCTTTCTTTTTTATACAGATGTACTATGAACAGTAATTAGCATCACTGTGATGGTAACATCTTGCGGTCCATGTATCATTTTTACTTTTCACAACTCTGTATTCACGTCCCACACTGACGGATCACTTATGAATCGTACTTATTACTTGCACTTTGTCAATGAATCTCATGCCTAACTGAATGTCAGTCATGGAATCGTTCCAATCGAGTAATCGTATGGTACCAAATTCTACAAGGTCATCTATAGGAGAACCCGAGCCCATATCTAGGAATGCTCCAAAATGTGTGTAGTCATACCTAATGCTGCTGAACCATTGGCTGCTCTACCACTGGGGTACTATGTTTTCAGTTACGAGGTTTACACGAGTTTGTAACTCTCCTTCTTTCGGGTCATTGTCATCATCTGATTCAGATTGACTAGAAACGGCATCATCTCCGTCCGATTAGTCAACCTCATCTTCGTTGTCATTGATGGTAGGGTACAACATAGATGGTTCATTAGAAACCATCTGTCTCACTGCCGTAATATGTTCGATCACGTTTGTTGTATTTATTTCTTGTGTAATTGGAATACTATGTTGCTGGATATGCTCAAATTCAACGAGAATATGAATACCTTCCTTCGCATAGTGAGGTGGAATAGTCCATAGATAACACATTTCTTCATCGTTGTTCATGCTATATAAATTAAAGTAAAACATACGATGCACTTCGTAGTATGAAGGCACCCTCATTGTCATTCAAAAAATCAGGAGATTGGGATCCATATCTCGGTATTTCAATATTTTCCTTACCAGTTAGTTATGTGAAATCATTTGGTCGTTGGCAATGTCCAACTTTTCTGCACTACTCTAGTGAAATATGGACCATATGCATCCTTTGCAATTTCTGAATCCCAAAATAGCATCACTCTAACAGGGTGGATTGCTTCCATGTTAAATTGATTTAACTGGATATGTTTAGGGTTTTTAGAGGATGAAATGTAAAGAAGTTAAGTAATTTACAAATTGAAAAGGAATGAAAGTAGAACGGTTGAGAAGTTGTGATGGCTGAAGATGCATTTTAGGGTGTATGTATATATAGTGGTTTAAAGTTGAAGCGTGGGGAGTGAAGATAAACCAAATGAATTATTTCTCTTGTAATCTTAGCGTCATTCACATGGCATTGTCGGGTGTATGATACGAAAGTTTTGGAATTAAATGACAACACATGGCATATAAAATGAATGGGTTCTTAATTATTGAACTCTAGTTTTTTTTAGTGTGAAGATTACGCACAACTGTTGTGCGTTATCTTGACTACAACGCATTTCAGCTATGCGTTATTAGTCAAGATAACGCACAACAGTTGTGCGTTATCACCATAATAACGCATTCCACTTATGCGTTATTACTCATGATAACGCACAACCATTGTGCATTATCAACCACATATACGTATAAATTTAAGATGGTAAAATGTGAAGGGTTTTAAGGTTTAGGGTTTATGGTAAAATGTACACACCGAAGTAGTAGAAATACTTTCATTACATCAAATACCATCTTACAATTTAAACAAAACAATCAATAATATACATAAAACTGAATACTCTATATTGAAATTTAATTTACATATAATAAAAAATGAAAACTCCAAATTCCTAATTACAATTATGGCCAGTAGGATGACGTGAACCTCGTAGTCTTTTTCCCAACACGATGTCCGAATCCAAGATGTTGTACATGTGTCGTGTCATCTGTCCGCTCCTCTTCATCAGATGAAGATGCATGCGATATAGGCTGATACGGTATAGATGAACCTGTTGTGCCGGGAGGAGGAGGTGCATGAAGCGATGAAAACCCTAAAGATGTATGGTGTGGTGATTGAAACGTGGCAAACCCTAAACCCGGAGGGGGAGGCGTGTGCAATATACCAGATCCACCTGGAAGTGACTAGGAAGGTGGCATCAAACTAAAACTAAAAGATGACCTATCTAAGTCTGGGCTGTCAAATGGGTTAAGAGGATGTGAAGCCCCTATATGTCCATTTACATGTCCACGTCCGCCAGACCCCTCATCTCTCTACACCTCATGTCCGGGGTCTGCATATCCGTGTCTACCTGGAAAAGGAGGGACAGGAGGGCATCCACCACATGCTCCACGACCAGGCAATCTACCAGCCCCCTCTTTACTGCACGAGCACCACGATCTAATACATGTTCTCGAGGGCAGTAACGCGATGGCTAAACTGGAATTGTCTGCTGAATATCGTGCTGGGATGGAGTACAACCCAAAGTGCCACCAATGGACACCATACATCTACGGATGATTGTCTGAACTTTCTTTGCAAAACTAGCTACCTGTGTGGGAGAAGATGGTGGTCTCTGTATAACCCTCGTAGCCATGTCATCTACCTCTTGCAGCATGGAAGTCTTAAAAAAAAAAACAAATGTTAGTTATCACATATAAATGAATATAACTAATAAAAAATAAAAAATTATACCTACCATCATCCGTCTATCAACCCCAGTAGGTTGATATCCAACCGTACGGGTATCACGAGTTGCTGGATTTCTGATGTACACTCTGGTGATGTCTCGATACCATCTAATGTACTCGTCCCTGGCGCATGATAAATCATCAGCAGCCAAGATAGGGCCATCCCCAATATGCAGTCGCCACTGATGCTAGACCTCTATATGGCTAGCATGCTTCATCCTCCAATAAGTGTTGTCATTTTCCCTAAGCTGAATCCGATGCAGATCAAGCCTAGTATCACATGGGTCCAGTATTTGCTGATCACGTGAAAACTAATGCAGGACACTCCCGGAAAAGTGATACTCTACTATCTCATAGAAAATGAGTGGCATCTTTACCCGCCAGAGGTCAGATGGAACCAAACTATGGTCATTATAAGGGAGCTATACAAATTGTGTAGCAAGAATTTAAAATCAATCAAAAAATTATAGTCAAATAAATTTACAGTTTATATGTTTTTAGAAAAGGATTTTTAATTCATCACCTGGATCAGATGGCATGAAATCTAACTAGTCTTTGTATGTAACTATAGTGTAAGTGGGCAGTTGGCTGCAGTCCAATGATGTGCACTACATAGCACCAAGAGGAGCAATTGGGTCGTCATACACAAGCCAGATAACCTGAGGCCGCAACACTGGTATACGCGACCACGCCCAAATCTGTAGTAAAACTAAGGCTCCCCCTATCTGCTGTACACCCCCCTAAAGCTGCCCTGCACAACTGTCTATATAAATAACTAAGTACGCAACTACCCCAGCTATCCTCTAACAGACTGATGTACCGAACATGAACCAAACTAACAGAGAAATCAGGAAGCATATGATCTCCCAGAAGTAAAAAAATGAATCCACGAGCGTGTAAGATTAGGTCATCATCCGTCTCTGAACCTGTACACTCTCTCAAAATCCAGGCTTCCAGAGGTTCCTTCTTAACCTTATAGCCAGAAAAGTGACTAATTGACAACCGTACACCAATAAGTCTCTCGAACATGTCAATCAATACTGTTTCTGGTGTACACCCCAACTAGGACCTGTAACAGGCAACCCTGTACACTTAAACCCCACAACACCTGTGCGTCTTGCAGAGTGACTGTGACCTCACCACATGTCATGTGAAATATGTGAGTCTCAGGCCTCCAACGCTCAACTAACGAGGTAATAAGAGCGTGGTCTAAACCAATATAACCATATCTGAATACTCCTCCTAAACCCGTCCTATCAATAATATCAATCAGTTTGCAGGAAGCTGTACTGTAGGACTAAAACAGATTGCAACCGAAACGCCTACACTATAGATCAGTAATAGACGTCTCGTGGTCGCCGCTCTATATCAACCCAGATCAATGCTCGTGCTGTCTCGTCAAAAAATAGGGTTTATGGGACCCGAATGCACGTGTGCTGGCACTTCTTCCATCTACATTATTTATAGGTTAAAATTACATTCCCAAAATTACTAGCATGACAATTTGCAATTAAGAATTTTTTAATATTAATAAATGAATGGTGTGCAATTTAATTTATGGTTTATTGAATTCAAGGTCTATGATTTTCATATTAGGATTTTATTGATGTAAAATCTAATTTATATTTCACATTGTAAATTAATTAGGATTCTAATGTAATTATATAAATGCAATTTTTTATAATTTACGGTGCACAATTTAGGACTTCAATATTATATAAATTCAATAAAATTATATAAATGTTAACAATAAAATATTACATTAATTTTGCATAGCTCTAGGAACGCTAGTAATATTTTACAAAAAAAAAAAAAAAAAAACAATCATGATTTAATAGCATAATTAATAAATAAATTAATACTACCCCAATTCATAAATTTACAATGTAAATAAATAAACACATTCCAACAAATCTCATTTACAAAGTAAATAAATACGGTAATAGCATAATTCAAAATTTTATCGTAAAAGACCAACCAAAAAATATGAATTACAAAAAATTGATCAACAATCCAAAATAAAATTCAATAACAATAACTCTAAACATAAACCCTATAAACTCATTTACAAAATTCAAACTGTAAGAACCATAAAAATAAAATATTGAAATTCATAAATTTAATTCACAAACCACAAAAAAAAAAAAAAACAAAATACTTTCACATAAATAATAAAAGAAATTAAAACATAACAAAAACTTAAACATAGTACACAAAAAGCTTTAAAACAATTATCAACGTAAATAAACTTACCTGAATATTTAAATAAATTTAATTTGGAGTTATTTGATTTTTGTGGTATTCATTCCCCTCCGCTCTCCACTCCACAAACTTGAACACCTTCGTACTTCAATGAAGTTCCAGTAAAACCAAAAAAACAGGCAATAAAAAATTAGAAAAGAGACAAGTAAATATAGAAATAGAAGAATAGAAACGGAGGAAGCGAAGGAGGAAGAACATACCTTGCAGCAATGGGAAGAAAAAGGCGAAGAAGAAATTTGGAGGGGGAGGCGCGGCTGGAGAAGAAAGGAAAAAAGGAAGAAGGAAGGCGCGGCTGGAGAAGAAAAGAAGAAAGGAAAAAGGGAAGAAGGAAGAAAGAGAGAAAGGGGGTAGGTTTTTATAAAATGATAACACACAACCGGTGTGCGTTATAACCATAATAACGCGTTCTAGTCATTGCCACATATGCACCCACCTCTGCCACGTCATTGCCACATCAATAAACATGATTAGCGGACGGGTACTGATGGTTATTAAGGATAACGCACAGTCATTATGCGTTTTCAAATCCTATAATGCACAATGACTGTGTGTTATGGCCCTAATTGAAAAAAAAAGAATTTGGACTATTTTAGTGCCATTTTCTCAAAAGCGGCTTAAAATCGGAAAAAACCGTAAAGTGTATCATCAAATTTAATATGTTGAGAAGATGAAGTTTGTTGATTGATTCAGTAAAATAAGCATACCAAATTAAGATTGTTTAGAAAAAATAAATAAATAAAGAGTCCCATGGAGAGTTTTAAGAATAAAATACCTTCCATAGACCCATAGGTCACTCGGTGATCGTTTTTCCTTTCCCTTACCTTTGCTGCTAAACTTCACACCGGCCGTCGTGAAAATACGGGACAGGAGAGGAAAACCAAAATTATCTCGATTCATCCCCCATTAAAAAATTTCCAAAACAATTTACCTTCCACAGTAAAAGATTGCAACATCAATTTTAACTGAAAAAACTTACCACTCTCAGCTTTAGATGGAATTTAAAATGAGGTTTGGAGCCCTTTATTGTTGAAACAGACTTCAGATCATCCTATTCTTTGTTCAATGGCAAATCCCCATCAAAAGCGGGATTTTGTCCCGTCTGTGTCCTAGACGTGATGGGAATCTTCGACTTTAATTAGGGATGGAATGACTTTAATTAGGGATGGAATGAGAACAGGATAGAAAAATCAAGAATAAAACGGGAATGAGATTTTATTTTGTCCAATCTCATCACGACTCCTTCCATTCCCATCTTGTCATATCCCTATTCTATATTATGGTTTTTAATAAATTTAAATTGGAAACATGTATTTTTAAGTTTTAAATTAGTCTATAAATTCCATGCTAAAATAAAATCTTTAGTTTTTAAAGTTAATTATAGGGGCTTAAATGAGACTAAAATCTCTTGTATTGGGACGAGACGAAAATTTTTAATCTCGTTTTCTCATAGGGCTAACAAAATATTTAATCCCCTTCCTCTGTTCGGAGATGGGACAGGAATGGACTCTCTGCTAGAACGGAAACAAAAATTCTCGATATAATTTTAAATGTAGCGAGATGAAAATAAAATGTGATATAAAGTTATGAGAGGGGGATAGAATTCATAATTTCCGTTCCAGTCCCGATCTGCCATCCCTATATGCACAGCATATGTATACACACATATGCATGTTATGTTTTAGTTTGGTTTTTTTCCCAACTAACCTTCAATCATTGTATGTATCACAATTTTAAAGAATATATTCTATTAATGTGTTTTTATAAATTTTCATTACATAAATTTATTGTGCAAAATATAATTTTGATGATATGAGTTTGTGTTTTATGTTCATGAACTTTTGAATATATATATATATATATATATTACAAGTTAATTCTTTAGTTCATGCTTTTTGTTTTCCCTTTTTCTCTCAGAGTTAAGCCCCTGACTTTCTCTATTACCTTTTCTTTCGATTTCATAAAATTTGTTTGACTTGAAAAAATGGAAAAAAATCCAATCAAGTAGGAGTAGAAGATACATCCATCTTTATGAAAAATAAATATTATGTATTTGCTTTGTTTTCTTTCTATGTCCTCGATTTTTGATGATTCGAATAAAAACCTACTCTTTTTTTAATCAAAATCTACTCTTTTCACATATCTATTGTACAACAAGAATTCATCAACATAAAAAACTATATCATTTTAAATTGCATTGCGTCCCTATAACACATGAATTAATAGACTTTTTTTTGTTGTTTTTCTTTTTGGAGGATTTAAAGAAAGGAAAAGTACAATCTATATTTATAAAGCAAAAGGTGTTTTTTGCTTTGCTTTGGCTTTATTTATTTATTTTTAAATAATATAATTGATTGAAAAGATTTTTAATCTGTCAAAATTAATAAAATAAATTAATCTTAATTTCAAATTTATAAATTGTCTGTTAGGGATAAGGAAAAATTCAAATAATATTCGAATTGGGGATTTGATAAATTTCACGACAAAAATGAAATTTCCAAGATAAAATTTCCTTTTCCTCCCAACTCTTTCTTTCTCTAAACGTGTTCTCTCTCACATCTATCTAGAAAATCTTGAAGGTTTTAAAGTTTTTTAAGGTAGAAATAGATTAAATTTGAAGATTTTCTATAAGAAAACATCGATTTTAAAGTAAAAACAAGAAAAAAAATGCATAATATTGGAAATGGAAGCTGTTGTGAGCACTCGGTGAGCTAGTGCGTCGGTGAGTGGCGCACTAACTCATCTGGTGTGCTAGTGGGTGGTGCACAAACTCATCTGGTGCGCCAGTGAGTGGCGCACTAAAAGAGTTGGTATATCATTCACTTGTGCATCAAATGGTTTGGTGCACCACTCAATGGTGCACCAAGTGGGTTGCTGCGCCAGCACCTTTTATTTTCGATTGGGGATAATAAATATAACTCAGGAATATATAAGGATAGCGAAAAAATTATCTATCTTCTCTCTAAGAGCCAAGATTCAATCTTCTCTCAGATTTAGGAAGATCCGACCATTGAAAAAAAAAATGTTAGTACCTCAATCTATACTCATTTATTTACAATGTTATTATTTTAAAATTAAAAAATATGCACCAGATCGAAAAAAAATCTAGCCGGATTTGGGCCAAATTTTCGCCCGAACTGGCAAAATTTTCTAGAGAAGTTCACCTGGTCAAGCGGAACATCTTGGCCAACTTTGCCAGGCTGGGTGAAATTCAGTTCAAAATTATGTGAGGCTGGGCGAAATTAGGGGGAGAGTTCTGCTGGCCTGAGCGAAATCGCATTTAATTTTTAATTTTTTTTGTATATTTGTTCATGTTATTTACTTTTGTGTTTATAAATATTTAACATTATGATTATGTTTATTTGTTTATGTTATTTAATATAGTGTTTACAAATATTTAATTTCATATTTATTTGACATGTTATTTAATTTTGTTTATTTAGAATACATGCAATTAGTTGTATAAATGGTTTATTTTATAATTATTTGTTTAATATGATTATGAATTATGTTTATGTGAATAATTTGAATTTAAATGTACATTAATTATTTTGTTAGCATAAGTGTTACAATTATTCATGTCATATTTTGAATCAATTTATATGTTTAGGTTGATTAAATTTATTTATTAATTTCATGGTTTAGAGAGGAAATGGTGATGGTAGATTAGTGTTTTGGTCAATTTAGTGCATAGTATATTAAATAATAAATTGATATAATAATATACAAAAGTATGAAGTAATTAATTTTAAAAGATTAATGAATAATTTAAACCTAATAATAATTTAAGTAATGATATTTAAATAACATTGTGAACAATAATAATTTAATAGTGATTTGAATTAATAATAATTAATAATACATAACGAATAATGATAATAATTTAAAGAAAGATACAACCTTTTTAAATAGTAATTCTAATAATGAATAATTACACAATTGGCATAATAACTATTATTTCCAGTATTAATAATAAAAAGCAATAAAATAATATAAATGGAATAATAAACTTATTTAAAAATAAATAATAAAATAACATAAATTAGACAAGTAAATACTGTTTTAAATTTAATAATAATTAATAATACATGAAGAAGAATAATAATTTAAAGTCCATTTAAAGAAGATAGTTTATCCCTTTTTAAATAGTAATTTAAATAATAAATAGTTACACTAAAACATAATAACTATTATTATTAACAATAATAAATAATATAAATGAAATAATAAACTTATTTTAAAAATAATAAAATAAATTAAATTAAATAATACAATTATTTTAAAAATAAATAAATAAAATAATATAAATTATGTAATTAAAAATATAATTTAAATAATAAAAAATTATAAAGAAAGAAGTTAAATAATACAATATTGACAAATTGTTACATGTATGTATGTTGTATAAAGATTTAAATAACATAAAATACGAATTAGGCAAATATATTTTAATTATTTATGATTATGTTTGGAAAATTTGTTTAGATGCTTCGACCTGGAGCACGTAGGGGAGATGATGTTCTAGGTCCTATGGTAGATAGGACTGGTCGAGTTGACGAGCGTACAGTCACTGCTCCATTTAGTGGTGTGAGGGGTCGTCATAATATATCTAGCATCTCTATTACTCCTACCCCACTTGGACTGGGATATATTATAACCCTGGTGCAACGGGGTATTCTACCCAACCACCTCATATACTGATTAGGACTTGTCCTCCTCTCCCATCACACCATCCATACACTCCGATACCTTAGGAGTTAAATGGATCTTCTCACCCACCATTTTAGCCACCACCTACATCATATGACCCGTATGCACCTGGTTCTTCTGTACCTTCCCATATGTCCGGTCAGGATCCTGTATTATTTAGAACTAAACTTCAAGAACCATTAAATGAGGTTAGTGGTCCAAAAGCATAATTTGGTGCTTCTTTTTTCGAGTAGCTTGTGTCAGGAGTCCGGTCGACTCATCTTATAGCATGGCTAGTTATACAACTACTGATTACGGTATTCCCTCATATTCACCTTGTTTAAGGAGGGATACTGGTACTATAGGTTAGAGGGTGACAGGGGTCGATAGGAGGAGCATGACACGGTTGGATCTCTCCACATCGGCGGAGAGGATGTTCATGTTGGGGGAGATGATGATGATGTTTACTCGACTAAGGGCGACAGTGATGGTGATGAGGATGAGCTTATATCTATGGCCCTTGCGTCGTCTTCCAGTGTCAAGCCAGGACCGAGAAAAGGAAAAGGTTTGATCGGTAATTTAAGATCTATGATGAGTAAGTTCACTGGGTCTCGACAAAAAAGACTCGAGAAGTCCATTCCTCCTATAATGCCTTCACAGAGGAAAAAGGCAAAGCATGAAGGTCGGGAGCAGACAGGACCAGCTAAGAGAGGTCCACAGGATCCAAAGCTTATCCCTTCATACAGCGGGCATGTTGCTGGTTTTATATGGCGTGGATAGGTAAATTTATGAATTAATTATTGCTCAATTACGTATTTATTTTTAATATTATTATTTAATATTTATATTAAATTATTTTTTTAATATGCAGGAGCGAGGTATATTGAAGTCGCGATCGCGCTTTGTGTTACTAACAGACTGGACCCCTAGTTTACGAGAAGAGCAGAGTTGGCAGAGGGAACATGGCTAGTCTATTTGAGGTCTTGCATATTTAAGCACCCCCCTTCAGCTATTATCTGCTTTTGTTGAGAGGTGGCTGCCAGACACCAACACTTTCCACATGCCCTGGGGAGAGATGATGATTACTTTACATGATGTTGAGTTGATATTGGATACCTGCTTATGGTAGTGTTGTGGGTGTTTAGTATTCAGCTGGTCGGGATTATTCAGAGCGATTTGGGTATCACCTACTCGGAGGTGGTATAAATGCACAGGAGCTGCCATACATTATAGAGGATCCCGATAGTAGACTTTCTCCAGAGCTTAGGGCTACATGTTTTGTTTATTTACTTGGGAGTTCTCTCTTTATCGATAAGAGTGGAAACATCGTCCATGCCAACCTGTGGCCGTTTGTGAAGAATGTTCAAGGCAGTGAGAGGTTGGTATGAGGTGCCGCGACCCTTGCGTTCTTATGCCGGAATCTATGTCAGGCTTCGCATGTAGATGCGAAGAAGTTGGTTGGGTATTGATCATTGCTTGAGGTATTATTTACTTTCTTATTACTTTATTTACTTTCATTATGAGTTTTCATGTGTTTACATTTATTATAACTATTTAGTCTTTCTTTTATGCTATTTTTATTTACACTTTAGGGCAGTGTTCATTTACACTTTAAAATAATTCATATCATCTTTATGTGTTTATTGGGCATGGATATACATGTATTTCCCTATGTTTGCCCTAGCAGTGAGATTATGAGCAAAGTCTTGTAAGCCGTATATCTAGCATTATGAAATGTTGGGCACGAAATCTTAGCATAAGTTGTTAGACATCCGCCTATGGTTAGATGTGATGACTACGAATGAGATATATTGGACTCTATGAAAGTCTTATGAGATACAAGATTTATGGGTTTTTACTAGGCATGGGATGCTTGCATAAAGTGAGTATATTGAGCCGTACATGCCCGATAGAGTTGTCCGACAGTTTGGGTGGCAGTAATGCATTCCCTCACATCCTATTCGATCATTGAAGGCTTATAGGCTAGCAAATAATAGGATGTACGTCGTCAAGAACATATTTATAAAAGCTTTGTGGCTAGAGGCACCATCACATCTACTTACGGAGACTTAGACCAGAGTACCTGTCATACCTCTTAGTCGATGCACACATGATTACATGTCGTAGTTTATCCGTTGTACTCATCTCAGGATACAGAATCCAGACAGACTTTCACGTGGCGTACAGTACCCGACACTCGGTAGGCCATCACCCTTAGTTGTCCTCGACATAATTGTTCCTTTCATAGATTCTGATACCACTATCGTATCATGAAAGACTTTTATCTGCGTAGCGATTAGATATCATATGATGATGACTTTATATTCTGTATTTTTATTCGGATATTTCGACCTTTCTTTTAGTATGTAATCGTAGTTGTATCGGACTTTTTTTTTCAATTCATATTATTATGTGCGATTATTTACTTTCTTATGAGTTTTCATTCGATTATTTACTTTGGTGTTATTTTTTGAACTAAATATACTTATAAACGCTTATCAAATAAAGTCAATAAATATGATAAAGTGGAAAAATACAATTACAGGAAGGTAGTAATAAAGTTAATTATAATAACACCTAAAGGTTAATGTGAATGGGATCTCCTGATGGATAAGCTCTACCATATCTTGTGTTCAATCTGCAATCATGTAAAAATAAGGATCTAGCCAGTCACTGACTCGATTATTACAATGATATTGCCATTGCACATGTGAAGGGGAAATGGGCATTTATCTCACATGTGTAGCTTTAGAACACAAAAGAAATATAATATTAATTTTCATTCAATTATAGATTTTAATCTTAAAAATTATTTGAGAAAATAAAGTTTCACTAACCGCAATAAAATGCTGGTGTTCTGCCAGGTGACCGATAACTATAATACCTCCAGTCCGATGCATCTGGGAGTATAAAGGCAATATAGTCGTGGACCTTATCCATGCCATTAAGACCACACACAAATTGAATGCTTTTGCAATGACATAAAAAGAATCAGGTGTATCCAACCAATGTGATGAAGGCGTATGTCCTTCCCCCCACTAACATTTGTGTATGAGTTCATAATAACGTTCCACTGATCCAAATAGTGAAATGTACATGTTTGGAATACGTTCCAACTCAAAACACATTTCCCTACGGACTCGAGCCATTGATGCTCATCTCCATACACAAAGTTCGTGACCACCCTATATCCACAATTTTCATCCCCTTCCACGTTGTTCCAATTCTCAATGAAAGGATAAACGAAACTTATGAAAGCATTGGGGAAAGGGAATGTAGAACCAGATGGATCTATAACGGAGCCTGGTGATGATAAACTACTTCATCCACTACTACGCCCTCTACCTCTATCTCTATCTCTAGGGGCCCATAGTGGTCTACCTCTCTTATGGGATCCCGAACAAGATCCCGAGCCAGATCCTGATCCAAACCCGAACTAGAACCTAATCCTGACTTCTCTATCTTTCTATGAGCAAAGGATACATGCTCCCAATACACTTGTCCCTTTTCGTTGAGTCAGCCTTGCGTCATCCCTTTGTAACTGTAACCTTAGGGGCAGATATCAATGTGATACCAGGATCTAAAGGCAAAACCGGACTTAAAACCCCTTTACAAGACGACGCATCTCCCTAACTTTAGATATGGGTCCTGTATTTATCTGATCTAAGAGAAAGGCAAGATCACGTATCTCAAAATCTATGCCCTTCTCTTGAGAGGGCACCCCCAATTTCTAGTGCCATCTAAAAAGAGTAAATAGCAGACAAATTAATAGGCAGAAGGTGTTCGTACCGTGTAATCAACTCACATGAACATGGGAGGCCGTGTGATGTCCTCAAATAGTATCCGCACTTAATCTTACAATCATCAATGATCTCTGGAGCTCTCTTTAACTCAACCCAAATCTTCTTCAATGTTTGCCAGATAACTAATGTTTTTACTTGTATTTTTCAATATCGGATTACTCTTGGCATTATACTTTTCTTTAAGCCTTAAATACTCCAATAATCTCTTAATTTCAGCAATTTGACCTTCAATAACAGAGTTAATATTAATTAATATTGTGTCCAAATCACCATGGTATGTTGAAAGCCATAGCTTCAAAGCTAAATGTTCACTCTCAACTCGGTTGGTGGTCTCTACCCTGAAATGTAGTACTTTACTCGTCCAAACTCGAACGAATTTATGAACAAGAGGATTCAACCAAGTATTAAACTAATAATGCAAGAAATCCGTCCTTTTATTCCACTTCGTCTTCAAATTATCCAATCTTTTATAGTACTCCACCTCATTGATTTCATTGAGCAATTTGTGCCATGTGCCATTTATGAACTGTGATGCCACCACTTCATCTTTAATCATCTCAGTTAATATTGCCAAGGCATTCTGATCAATGTGCCTTTTACATAGCATGTGGTAGGATCTATTGAATACCTCCTTCATCACAAGCATTAAACCACTTTCCCAATCCGTAATAATCACAGTCAGTTCATGTGTATTAACATCTTCCTCATTCTCTATTGACATAGCTGATGCAAAATATAAGTGCTTAATCTGATCAAGAACCCATATATACGTTGTAGTTTGTTCATTCCGCATGAATGCAGTTACTACAGTGAAGTTCTGACCGGTCAAAGTCATCCTAATAGCCTCCAAAATGGCATATTGTACCTAAATAATAAAATACAAAGGACAAATAGAATATTTACAAACTATACATCATAAATTTAAATTTAAACCATAAATTATTAAACTTAAAGAAAAATAATATATACGGACTAATTCATTTAAATATTAGTTAAATAATAACAATTATTAAAATAGTTTTATATATAAAAAAAACTCTAAACCCTAAAAAAACTAAAACATAAATTAAAGTAAAACATAAATTAAAGTATAAATTAAGATACTTATACTAAGATATTAAAACTACCTCAATATAAATTAATAAAAAAATTAACTAATTCAACATAAATTTTTATTATATATGTCAACTAAATGATCAAGATTCCTTTAAGATAATCCTATTAATATTATAACTTAAACAATCAATATACATTTAATATCCACATCTACACTTAATAGAATATAAACAAATAATTTACTTATTTGTTTTATACGTCGTATCCATTATCAGTAAATATGACCACTTTCTCATCATTTGAATCGATGTCAGTTGTGCAACAATAATATCACTAAGTATGTTGCTCTCGTTACAATTTCTGTAGAAGACCGTATAACCCCATTGAGCACTTAAACAAAGAACTTCTATAATGTTGCACCCCTGCATCCTTTTCTTCTTCATCTTGGCAAGAATGTTGTATAATTTCTGTGCACTTTATAAATCATATAAATCATATTATTAAACCTAAACACAAATTTAAAATATTTTAATAACCTAGTAAATATAATGCGACATACCTCACAGCACAATCCACATTTTGTTCTCGGAAAAATTGTAACACATTACGTGGTGGCATATGACTCTTCCTAAATTGCTCGATCTGTATGCTTCTCCGTTAGTCATGCAGCCTGAGCGTGACTGTGATAATAGACACCTACTGTACGGTTTTGCCACCCATCATGTATGAATAATTGCCAGTTTTCACTTGTTGCCATTTGCTCGCCTTTTAATTTAAATAGGCAACCAAAATTTTTAGTTTCATAAGGACCATGTCTTTTTATGGGAACTTCTTCTTCATCATCAACTCTTGGCTTCGTTCTTGATTGCTTCACACCTCAACGCTTGCAAGTGAATGTAACATACAATCGATGGATAGAAGTTCTTGACCCGTCTTGGGATAGGACTTCGGATTGGACTCTATTTAAGTTAATAATAATAAAGAGGGTCGCCGGCCGAGATGGAGCTGGGAACTAACCATCCTCGGAACGGGGTCCCTTCCTTCGGAAGGGGGTTACCAAACCTCAAAGACTCAAAATAAGGGTTCCGTTGCCAGCTTCAAATATCGAGTGACAATCAAATATGTATTACTTTCATTGCCGTTTCTTTTGTCCAATCCACCGATTCTATTTTCGAATTAAAATTTTGATCAGTTGCGAATAAATGCCCGTCATCCACGTATTCTTCCGGTTCTAAAAATTCTTCAAATGTATTTGAAGCTACTCTCTGTTACATTAAAATATAATACCAAACAAAATAATAATAATACATCCTATATAATTAAACAATTATAAAATGTATAAAAATAGCTTTTAAATTTTTTAAAAAAAATGCATTGAAATGAATTTCACCCACGTGGGCGAAATTTTCTAAGAAATTTTGCCAACCTGGGCAAAATTGCTACAAAAATTTTGTCAGCTTGGGTGAAATTCTGGGAGAAACCCAAGAGAGTTGAGAAAAATGTAATTTTGAGAGTTTTTCTTTTTTACCTCAAAATCGATATTTTCTTGCAAAACATTTTTAAAATCATCCATATCTACCTTTAATTTGTGTTGAATGTGAAAGATTTGAGTTTGAGGTTAGAGAGAAATTAGAGAGAATTGGGTTAGAGAGAGAATGGTGATGGGAAAAAATAAATTTTTTCGCACTATTCTTATAGATTTCCGAGTTATATTTACTATCCCCTTTTCGATTTTATGCATTTTTTGTGGTGTTTCACTTCAAAATTTTAAGCCCTAAGACATATTTGTTTAAGTGTTTTGATTATGATTAACTTGTGTTTCGTGATAATGGAAGTAGTTTTGTAAAAAGATCAAAAGATGAACAAAAGAAGTCTCAAGGAAGATATACAAAGAAGCAAAAGATCACTCAAGATTGCAAGACTTTATGAAGATGAAGTGATCAAGTAAAAGACCTTGAAGATAAGAAGAATGATTAGGGATAGCTCTATAAGGTATATATAACTCCTTAAACTTGTTTCTTTAAAGTCTTAATCTTTAAAGTGTTCTTGATAAAGCCTTGAGGATTTAAAGTTATTATATTTATAAGCTTTTGCAACAAGAATACATGTTCTAAAAGTGAAGGAAAATCTGTATTTTACAATATTTCACAAGTTCTGGGAAACAGGAAAACTGGTCATCCGATTTTTAAATGGGACGTCCAAAATTGTAGAATATCATAAAAAATCAGTCATCCGAATTCCTGTTCTCTAAGAAAATTGGACGTCCACTTTCAAAACCTGTCGTCCAGTTTTTGTTTCTACTCTAAAAAAATTATCATTGCTAAAAACAGGAAAACCGGTCATCCGACTTTTAAATCGGACGTACGAAATTTTTCAATATCATAAAAATTGGTCATCCGATTTTTTACTCTTTAAGAAAATAGGTCATCCGATTTTCTGTTCTTTAAGAAAATTGGAAGTCCACTTTCAAAACCGGTCATATAGTTTTTGTTTTTACTGTAAAAGAAATTACCGTTGTTGCAAATAGTAACGACTAGATTTTTTTTCCCTACCTTCACATATAAAATTGATATTGATCGGTCATAAATTGACAGTTGTTGAAGAAGTTTTAAGAATACTTTTAAGAATATTAAAGAGTATAGTTTCAATCTTCTTTATCATATTAAAAAAGAAAAACTTCTTGGAGCTGTATTTATTGATCATTCTTCAAAGGAGGAGGAAAGGAAGCTTGTAGAATCATTTTACAAAATTGTATCATTTTCTTATCAAGCTTCTTTGGTAATATTGTTCCATCTCTACTCTCTCATCTTAAATTATGATAAAAGGTTTTGTGAAAAACCCTTTGGGTGATCCTTTGATATTTTGTTATCTTGTATCGATTTGTCATCTTTGAGGTTCATGTGCAAGACCCTTGATGGGTGATCCTTATTTGTGGTTTTCTGTAAAAGCTTGTGATTAGTGGAATTTGTGAAATCCTTGAGTTAAGTCTCAAGGTGGTGGATGTAGCTCTATTGAGAAAGTGAACCATTATAAATTCTTTGTTTTTCTCTTTGTGTTTTTGCTTGTTGCCTATATGTTTATTGTTTGAACATTTTTTATAAAAGAGATTTTGTTTGGTTAGGAATTTTATTAAAAAGAGTTATTAAATTCTTCTCCAAACAAAATCGAAGGCTCTATATTTTAATTGTGCAAAAGTTTTCCAATTATCCAAAAACCTTATTTGCCCCCCAAGGTTTTTCAATTGGTATTAGAGCAGAGTCTTTTTTCAAAAGGATTAACTATCTAAGAGCAAAAGATCTTCTATTAAAATAGCTACTATAGAAGGCTCTTCTACAAATAGACCTCTTCCTTTTAATGTCACTAATTATACTTTTTGGAATTCAATGATTAAAATCTATATTTGCTCTATTAACTTTGATCTTTGGAGTATTGTAGAAAAAGGACCTTTTGTTCCCCTAAAGGATAGAAGAGTCACGAAGGTTGAAGAATTCGACGAATTCAACTCAAGAAATGACTCAATTCTCAAGCAATGAATATATTAAGTTGTGCTTTGGATGCAAATGAGTATAACATAGTGAGCGGATGCGATTCGACTCATGAAATGTTGAAATTGTTAGAAGTCACTCATGAAGGCACAAATCAAGTAAAAGAATCAAAATTGTCCCTATTGATGAGAGACTATGAATTATTCATGATGAAGCAAAATGAAAGCATTAGTGACATATTCACGAGATTTAACCAACATCACAAATGGGCTAAGGGCATATGGGAAAGAATGCACAAGGGAAGAGGTAAATAGAAAAGTTCTAGATGCATTTCCAAAGGCATGGCAACCAAAAGCTCTTGCCATAGAAGAATCCAAAGATTTGACACTTCTTCCCACTGAAGAGCTCATAGGATCCCTTCTCACCTATGAGATGAAGATAAAGAGATTAAATGAAATAGAAGAAGAAGATGAGGGAAGAAAAGGTGTGGTGCTTAAAGTAAATGAGGAAGAGCAAGCAAATTCATCTAACAATGAGAATGAAAGTAATGAAGATGAAGATATGGCTTTGGTGGTTTGAAAATTCACAAAGTTTTACAAGAAAGGTTTCCACAAAAGAGAGAAGAAACCTCCATTCAAGAAAGGAGGACAAAGTTCCTCACTCTTAAAGGCTAGGTGCTTTGAATACAATAGCACCGATCATCTTGTAGCCGATTGCCCAAAAGCTATAGAAAAGGAAAAAGGAACATTAGAGGCAAAGCTTGAGGCAATAAAGAAAAAGAAGAAAGGTAAAGGCCTAATAGGAGCTTGGGATCAAGACTCAAGTGAGAGTGAAGGAGAAGAGAAAGCAAACATGTGCTTTATAGCATTGGAAAGTGAGGCGCAATCTTCACCTTCTGACTTTTCTAGTTCTATTGATGATGATCCTAACTCTATGCTTATTGAAATGTATGATGAGCTCTAAAAGATTTCCAAAAGAAACAAGGATTTAGAAAACAAGGTTGATGATTTATTGAATAAAAATTCAAAACTTGTTTGTGAAAACAAAACTTTTCTTGAATCTTTAGAAGTTTTGGAAAATGAAAAGGATTTCTCGAACAAAGAATTTCAAGAACTTGTATTAGAGAACAAAAATCTTTGTGAAAAAGTTCTTTCTCTTGAAAAGTTCATGGTTGATTACAATGATCTGAAGAAAAAGGTGAATGATCTCACCATATGTATTGAAAAATTTACAAAAGGAAAAGAAAACTTTGAAAAACTTCTTTGTCCTCAAAGATCACCATTTGACCAAAACAGTATTGGTTATAATCGCTCCAATACTCTTTCAAACCAAACTCGCTTTGTAAATGCTTTTTCATCTTTCTCACATCTTGTTGCACATATTATGAAAAGATGGTCATAAGGCCACAAAATGTTTTATAAAAATAAAGATTGAAATGGGAGTAAAAACTACTTGGAAAGTAAAAGAAAAGGCAACTAACATTCATGAACCCAAAAGAACATGGGTACCAAAAGTTATCTCTACTTCTATTGTAGAAACACAAACCAAGATCAACTAAATGGTACTTGGATAGTGGATGCTCAAGACATATGAATAGCAATCCATCTCTTATGAGTGAGCTTAAGGAAACTGAAAGTGGCTTTATCATTTTTGGAGATAAGAAGAAAGGAAAAATCATCATTATAGGCAACATCAGTAATGACTCTTCTTCTTTAATTAAGCAAGTTCTCTTAATTGATGGTTTAATGTTCGATTTGCTTAGTATTAGTCAATTACGTGATAATGGTTGCGAAGTTGCTTTTGAAAGCGATTCTTCTTCTATCATTGATAAGCTTAAAAAAAAAACAGTTTTTGTTGCAAAAAGAGTTGGAATCTATGTTTTTCATCTTGAAGATCTTATTTCTCAAAACTTAAAGCGTCTCTCGGTTCATGATAATGATGCATTTTTGTGGCATAGAAGGGTTGGACATGTTAGCATGGATTTACTAAACCATCTTTCTTCAAAAGAGCTTGTTAGAAGATTACCAAAATTATATTTTGAGAAAACTAAACTTTGTGATGCTTGCGAATTTGGAAATAAGTTAAACCCTCTTTTAAACCAAAGAAGATGATTTCTACTTCAAAACCTTTAGAACCCATTCACATGGATCGATTTGGACCAATGAGGACTACTAGTCTTGGTGGTAAGAGGTATGCTTTTGTCATAATGGATGATTTTTCAAGATTCACTCGGACATTATTTTTAAGCCAAAAGTATGAAGCATTTCAAGAGTTTGTCTAACTTTTCAAGAGAGTTCAAACCTCCCTTGATTGTAAATTGATCCCTATGAGAAGTGATAATGGGAGAGAATTTAACAATCAAGATTTTACAAAACTATGTGACAATTTTGGTATTACACACAAATTTTCAGCCGCTAAAACTCCACAAAAAAATGGTGCTATGGAGAGGAAAAACTGCACTTGTAATGCCCCCAACCCTGCCAATAAGTTAACTGCAGCTAAGTAGGGCATCTGCGTGCCTCTCAGCACTAAACTATAAGTCCTAAAATAAGAACACAACTCTGGAATAACACTTATAGGTATATACACTAAAGTACGCAGTAGAAAATTTAAGTAAACTGGATAATGCTAGTGCGCTCAAACACAAGATTTAAGAAAACTTCTATGATCATTTTAATATAAAAATAAAAGTATCTTACATCATCAAAACCTCAAGACAAAATAAAAAGAAGAAATTTACAACCGGCTCGAGTCTAAGAAAGGAAAAATATAAACACATGCCCTTCTAGGGAGATTCGGTCCAAAAACTCCCTGCCTAAAATTTCAACGGCTTACTGGGCCCCTGATCGTCCTGAGTTAATCTGAGGAGAAAACATGAAATGGAAAAACATGAGCGTGGACGCCCAGTGAGTCCACGTGTGTATGTGCGCTGTAGTGATTTCTTTAAAACCATGGTGATGAAGTTTCATGAAAACAGTTCATGAAATGTTATAAGAAAATATATTTATTTATTTATTTATTTTTGTTACTTTAACAATATTGATGCTTGATCCTACATGAGGGTTTCGAGCACAGTTGGAAAGTCTGAGCAAATCAAGACATACCAGTGTAGCTTCTACACCTAAATTCAAAAGAACATGTAATACAAAAGTAGGACTCCACGGACAAAGTCCGGAACCCATAACGAGGTCATCAGAACCAAGTTCCAGTATCTCCAGTCAATACCAGCCAAATACCATATGAGTGCTCAATTCCATAACAACCGCTCTCCCATATCACTGGCAAGACCAGGCTACAGATTCTTGGGGTACCTACCAGGACTGCCCTGAGACTAACCTTAGTTTCAAGCCCCTTCTGGCTCTCCCCAAGGCGGCCGTCCCACCGTAGAGCATGATGCGATGTCTACGTAATTACCGATTGGGCCACGCCCTCTAGGTACTACACCCCTCTTCAAGTGGATCCACCCTCAGTGTCAAAAACCCATCCACGTCATTGGAAGAGGCCCTAGTACGGGAGACTAGCCACGTACAGTGCAATCTGCTAACACGTCCGTTCACTTGATTTTCACCAAAATTTAACCCTGGTAAGAATGAGGTTTTTATATGTATTTACACACTGAAAGGCCATTTGCTCGGCCATCGGAACAGATTCAAGTCATAAACATTACAGAGTAGCAAAAATCCTCATCCGCCAGTCACTATATGCTTATGCAAATTTCACAATTATGCCAATGCCAAATCTATATTCATGCATGTCAAAACATGTAACTTTTTAAGCTAGAACATTTTCCAACATATAAACATTTCAAGAAAAACATCTGTGTACTACTGAATTCTTTTTCGCCACAATAATAGTTTGTTTTAAAAAGAGAACACCTATATGGAGCAACGCTCCTATGCATTTTCTAAGGAACATGTAACACATTGCGGAGAGCATCTCCAAAAACATGCTGAGTTATATCGTTCCAAAAGCATCAAACATTTTGTGAAAGGTTCGGAAAACATATTTATATGTCTCGTAATATTTGAAATAACATAACAAAACGGAGTTTGTGGACTCACCTGGATGCAGATCTGGTACTAAGATCCTACAAAATAATAATACGAAAATACTTAATACCTGGGTACCAATTAAATAGTCCTATTCCCTAAATAATATCGAGATCCTAGGAAATGAGCTTAGGATGTATATATACCTATATATATACTTATTATAATTCTTTAAAAAGATAAAAAAATCCTGTACCCTTAAAAAAGTATGCTCTCCTAAGGAACCATAATTAACTATACACCAAAATCCATTTAAAACATTTAAACCCTAAAAAACAAACCTATACTATATATATATATAACTTAACTAACTAAAGAAAAGAAAGAAGAAAGAAAAAAAAAATGCAAAAGACTAAACTTGCTTGAGAGACTATTATGACTGCCCAAAATAAAACTAAGGAAACAAAGAAAAAGGCTTGCATGGCATATATATATGTATATATATGTATTTATGTAGTCATACCTTAAGGCGATTGATGGCTGAAAAAAAAAAAAAAAAAGGAAAAGAAAGGAAGCAATTGTGGTGGTGGCGGTTGGATGCAGGAGGTGGCATACATTTCTTAATTGTGAAGTTCTTTTTTTGGGAAAAATCAAGTGCTTGAATTTCTAAAATACACACGCTAAGTATTAAATCAAAATCCCACTTAAAAGGCATTTATAAACCTTAAGAATAAAACTTCAATATAATAAAATTTTATTCTCATTCATAAGTATCTCCAAAATACTGCTAGGTGTCAAAAACACTATACTCCACCAATATAGATCCAAACTCTATTGTCATAATATCCGAAATTTTAAAGTCATGCTAGGTACTTACGGGGTAGGGCGTTACAGCACTTATAAGAAATAGCAAGATCAATGCTCTGTGAAAATTACATACCAAAATATTTTTGGGCCGAGGCTATTAACACTGATTGCTACGTGATGAATCGTGTTCTCTTGGGATCACTTTTGAAGAAAACTCCTTCTGAACTTATTTTTAACAAAACTCTCTCAATTGGCTATTTCAAAGTTTTTGGATGTAGTTGTTAGTATATGCCCTAAGACCAATTGACTCACATTTATGATTTATGAAGCATGTATTTTTTAATTGTATTTTATGCTCTTAGTCATCAAGTATGTGACCTGATAGTAAAACCCTTATCGCTAATAAAATACTATTCTTATTTGTCCGTAGTTTATTACATCTTGTAAACTAGTGTGAAGTTGATTGATAGTCAAGTTTTACTGATCATGAATATAAGATATAAAATCAATTCATAAATACATATTGAGAATATTGTATTGGACATGACCCAAAGTGAAGAAGAAATATTGCATGGGTTTAAGTTATTAGTATTTCTTCTCAGTTTTATATTTGGTGTCCTTCGACCTAAAGTTTCTAATGTTTCTTGCATGGGGAGAAAAATATGTTTTGACATAGTCAAACATCGCTTTTAATTAGGTGATCATTATGATTATTGGTTGGCTTATTTTCTCGTCATAGCTTGAATATTAGAGATAGTGAAAGGGATTTGTCCCTCTCTTTTTAGAGAGAGATATCCATGGGCCCCTTGATAAGGAAGACTGGAAAATATGCATGGCCATGCTCAAATAAGTATTAATAAGGTGTTATTAATATTATTTGTTGGAACAGTCTGTCTGGTGATCAAGTAAATGGTTAATTAAGTTTTATAAGGATGACTTGATCCATGCCTTATACTTAATTAGGATATCGTGTGACAAAAGGACTAAATATTAAATCTGATGCTAGGTTATTATTACATTTACTTAACTTGGGTAAGCATAATGTCTTGCTAGAGGCCGCTTATGTTTTGTGAATAAATGTCTAGGACATTTTTTCATTCACTGCCAACGTTAAGTGAACCTACAGGGTCACACGCATAGACGATCTTGTGAGCATAATGTCCACGTTCAATGAATCTAGATTGTGTCCGGATTCGTTGAACGTATACAAAAGGGAAATCAGATTCCATATTGTATTTTCTGGTAGGTTAATAAGTAATTAATTTTATTTAATCGAATAAATGAAATTAATTACTTAATATTACTCATCCAACCGTTGGATGATTATAGGAATAGACGGACGAGATTAAACTGTCATTAGATGACAATTAGGGTTTTGATATTGACAGCTATAAAAGGTTATATTAACCTTTTCTTGGTGGCCGTCCTTTATCTGATTAAAGAAAAACAAAACCCTAAACCCTAGAACGGCGATATAGTATCTAGCCTCCTCTCTCCGAAATACGACCGATTACCAGATAGTCAGGATCAGTTCTGAACAGTTTTCAGAACACAGAAGGGGCTAGCATCCCGATCGCTTGCAGAGGAGTTCGTCGCGTGGATACCAGTAAAGGGCGAAGCGTACAAAGCAGTGCCTCCACAGCGAACAATAAAAAACACTGAGGTAATTTCTATCCAATCGATTTTTCTAGTATGTGCAGATCCTGTTGGTGGATTTCCGTAGTTTTATTTTACTTTGTTTTTGCCTATGGATTCCAACAGTAGTTGTTTTATTTTAAAAACCAAGGACAACCTTGGAAAGTTTGATAGAAAATCCGATGAGGGAATTTTTCTTGGTTACTCTTCAAATAAGAAAGCTTACAGGATTTACAACAAAAGAACCTTATGTATTGAAAAGTCGATTCATATGAACTTTGTTGAATCTATCATTTTTTGAGAAGAAAGATGTTGATGATGATATAGATAATTCTTTGAGCAACCAACCATTGCACACTCAAACTATGGAGGAACATGCAAAGGAGAAAGAGGAGATTGAGGAGAAACAAGGAAATGATCAAGAAACGCAAAATCTTCCTCAAGATGTGATATATCCAAAGGAACACTCCAAGGATGAAATCATTGGTGATGTATGATAAGGGGTGAGAACAAGTAGGTATTTCATTGATAACTTTTCTTTATTATCTAAAATTGAACCTAAGTTTATAGATGATGCTTTATGTGATAAGTTTTGGATTATTGCGATGCAAGAGTAACTTAATCAATTTGAAAGATACAAAGTTTGGACTTTAGTCTCAAGACCTCGTGCTCACCCACTGTTGGTACAAAATGGGTTTTTAGAAACAAACTAAATGAATTCGGAGAAGTTGTAAGAAACAAAGCTGGACTTGTTGCCCAAGGATTCAATCAAGAAGAGGGCATATATTTTGATGAAACCTTTGCTCCGGTTGCTAGACTTGAATCCATAAGAATGCTTTTAGCTTTTTCTTATTTTAAGGGATTCAAGCTTTTAATGGATGTTAAAAGTGCATTTTTAAATGGTGTTATTGAGGAGGACGTTTATGTTGAACAACCTCCTAGTTTCGTACATGAAAAATCTCCAAACTATGTTTATAAACTTTAAAAAACGTTTATGGTTTAAAAGAAGCTCCAAGACTTGGTATGAAAAACTAAGTGGTTTTCTTCTTTCAAACGATTTTTCAAGAGGTTTGGAGGCTTTTCAAACTAAGTGATTTTTCAAACAAGGCTTTTTAAAAAAACCTCTTATCACAATGATCTTCTACTTGTCCATATTTATGTAGATGATATTATTTTGAGCCACTAATGTTCGCTTGTGTGAAGAGTTTGCCTCATTAATGCAAAGTAGTTTGACATAAGCATGATGAAAGAGTTGACCTATTTCCTCAGACTTAAAATTAAACAAACCAAAGAAGGTATCTTCATCAACCAAGAGAAATACACAAAGAAACTTCTCAAAAGGTTTGGGATGAACAATGTAAAAGGAATAGGAACTCCAATGAGCTCATCGTAAACACTCGAAAAAGACGAAAAATGTAAAGATGGATGAAAAGCGCTATAGAAGTATGATCGGAAGCTTACATTATTTAACGGCTAGAAAGTTGGATATCATGTTTGCCGTTTGTTTGTGTGCTAGATTCCAAGCCTGCCCCAAGGAATCTCATTTAATAATTGTTAAGCATAATTTAATATATTTAATATCTTCTTCTGATTATGGTTTACGGTACTCTAAACAATCTTGCTTTAATCTTATTGCTTACATCGATGTGGATTATGCCGGATGCAGGGTAGAAAAAAAAAGTTCAAGCGAAAATTGCCAGTTCTTAAGGGGATGTTTAGTGTCTTGGCACAACAAGAAGTAATCATGTGTGTCCTTATCAACCGCCGAGGAAGAATACATAGGAGCAGGTTGTTGTTATGCTCAGGTACTTTGGATGAAGCATACATTGCTTGATTTTGGTTTTGTTTTAAAAAAACATACCTATTTTGTGTGATACAAAAGTGCTATAAATATTTCTATAAACTCTGTGCAACATTAAAAAATAAAACATATTGAAATCAAACATCATTTTATAAGAGATCATGTTGCAAAAGGATGCAAATATTGGAATGGGAGAAAATTATGAAGAAGGAAGAAGTAGTAAAGGTGGAAGAACTGGAAAGGGAAAAGGGAAAAAGGGCAAGTGAAGTGAGGCTACCAGAAAGGTTCATTTTGGTCAAAGTAGCTGCAAATTTTGAAGAATGGACAAGAAAAAAGAGAAAGTTTGCCCCAGGGCATAGAGTTGATTTATCTTATATGGAAGAATGGGGTTTTCGAGGAATGAGGAAGGTATATTGGTGAGAGGAGGACAAGAGAATGATGATGAAATGATAGGAAGAAGAAGATGAGGGGCAAGATGCTATGAATGTAGATGAAGAGGTTAGTGAAAAAGAATATGAAGAGGAAACCTTTAGAAGAGAGAGATGAGACATAAAAAGAGACAAGAAAGTGTTGAAGAAGAATAATCAATCGAGGGTATATCTGAACTTATGGAGATGATGGCCTACATACAAGCCCAAATGAATAACCAGTTTGATGCCCTAGATGAAAAATATCGGATATTCAAGAAAGGGTGATGATGTTAGAAGAAAGAGGAAGAGAAGAAGACAAATGAGGCAATGTGGATCTCCAAAGGAATGAAGAAAGCAAAACAAAAGGGGAGTTTCAAGTTTATTAGCTTATGTTTCATTCTTTATGTTTTAACTTCTTAAGTTTCATAGCTATTGTTTCTTTTCGATTATTGACTATTTTGGAACTTATGTTTTATTTCTTATAAAGTCCTGTTTTTGAAACTTTTGTCTTACTTATTTTGGAACTTGATGATGATATCTTAATGATGAGAGTTCCATTGTTCTTTTTCAATGATCCCTTATATTCCTTATGCTTTTTGAGTTATGGCAAAAGGGGGAGAAAAAAAAAATATAAGATGCATTATTTTGTTGATGGCATTATGTTGATGCATTAAGGGGGAGATATATGAGGTGCATATTGATGCATATTGTTTTGTTGATACTATCTTGATGACTTAAGTTGTATTGCCTTGATGTTTTGATACTTTGTGCTGGCAGCATGCTTTGAGTTGTATACGGCTTTATGTTGATGTTATGTTGTTAATGGCATTATGTTGGTGCATTAAGGGGGAGACATATGAGATGCATATTGATTCATATTGTTTTGTTGATATTGTCTTGATGACTTGAGTTGTGTTGCCTTGACGTTTTGATACTTTGTGTCGGCAACATGCATTGAGTTGTATAAAGCTTTATGTATTATGCCTTGTTGCTTATATAGCATTGAGTTTTATTGATGATGTTTTGGTGCCATATTTGTAGTGAAGCATGTCTTAAGAGGGAGCTTTATGTTTTTTTTTTTTTTTTTTTAACTATTTCAAACCTTGGCTTGTTTTCAAAATAAAAGGGGGAATTCTTTCTCTCTCTCATGTTCTGGATATGCTTAGTTTTTAATGCTGATCTTTTGAAGCATTCTCTTGGCTTAACTATGTTCTTTTTTTCTATATGGTTATCATCTTGCATATTTATTTGTCATAATCAAAAAGGAGGAGATTGTAAGTCCTAAGTGCATATTTGTTTAAGTATTTTGATTATGATTAATTTGTGTTTTGTGATTATGGAAGTAGTTTTGTAAGAAGAACAAAATATGCACAAAAAGTGTCTCAAGGATGATATACAAAGAAGGAAAAGATCACTCAAGATTACAAGACTTTATAAAGATGAAGTGATAAAGTAAAAAAACTTGAAGAAAAGAAGAATGGTTAGGGATTGCTCTATAAGGTATATATGTAAAACTCCTTAACTTGTTTCTTTAAAGTCTTGATCATTTATGTTAGCATCTTAGAAAAAACTTTTTTAAAAGATTATCTTTGAAAAACTAAGTGTTCTTTTGATAAAGCCTTGAGGATTTAAAGTAATTATATTTTATAATTTTTGCAACAAGAATACATGTTTTAAAAGTGAAGGAAAATTTGTGTTTTACAATATTTCACAAGTTCGGGAAAACAGGAAAATCGATCATCTGATTTTCAATCGGATGTCCGAAAATTTTTGAATATCGTAAAAAATCGATTCTATAAGAAAATCGGTCATCCGATTTTTTATTCTTTAAGAAAATCAGTCATCTAATTTTCTGTTCTTTAAGAAAATCGGATGTCAACTTTCAAAATCGATCGTGCAGTTTTTGTTTTTACTGTAAAAAAAATTACCGTTGCTGACTATAGGAAAACCAATCGTCCGATTTTTAAATCGAACGTCCGAAATTTTGGAATATCATAAAAATCGATCATCCGATTTTTTACTCTTTAAGAAAATTGGCCATCCAATTTTATGTTCTTTAAGAAAATCAAGCGTCCACTTTCAAAATCGATCGTCCAGTTTTTGTTTTTACTGTAAAAAATGATCATTGCTGCTGACAGTAACGGCGAGTTTTTTTTTTTTTTACCTTCACATATAAAAGGAATATTGATCAATCATAAATTGAGAGTTGTTGAAGAAGTTTTAAGAATAGTTTTTAGAGAATTAAAGAGTATAGTTTCAATCTTCTTGGAGCTGCATTTATTGAAAATTCTTCAAAGGAGGAAAGAAAGCTTGTAGAAGCATTTCACAAAGTTGTATCATTTTCTTATTAAGCTTCCTTGGTAATATTGTTCCCTCTCTACTCTCTCATCTTAAATTATGATCAAAGGTTTTGTGAAAAACCCTTCGAGTGTCCTTTGATATTTTGTTATCTTGTATTGATTTTTGATCTTTGAGGTTTATTTACAAAACCCTTGAAGGGTGATCCTCATTTGTGGTGTTTCTGTAAAAGCTTGTGATTAGTGGAACTTGTGAAATCCTTTAAGTTAACTCTCAAGGTAGTGGATGTAGCTCTATTGAGAGAGTAAACGACTATAAATTCTTTGTCTTTCTCTTTGTGTTTTCGCTTGTTACCTATATATTTATTGTTTGAACATTCTTTATAAAAGAGATTTTGTTTGGTTAGGAATTTTATTAAAAGAGTTATTAAATTCTTCTTCAAACAAAATCAGAGGTTCTATATTTTAATTGTGCAAAAGATTTCCAATTAGCTAAAAATCTTATTCACCCTGGCCCTCCCGGGGTTTTTCAAAAATCAATATTTTCTTGTATAAAATCTTCAAAATTAATCCATTTTTAGCTTTCAAATCTTCAAAATCTTCAAGATTTTCAAGAGAGATGTGAGAGAGAACACGTTTTGAGAGAAAAAGAGTTAAGAGGGAAATGAAATTTTATCGTGGAAATTTTTTAATTTTGTCATGGAATTTATCAAAACCCATTATATCTGTACAATTGTGCCTAACTAAAATAGGAAAATGTTTGAGAAAGGAAACTAACTAATTGCTTTTTAAATACAATATATATATTCTTAATATATGTACACTTGCATATTTGCTAAATTAGTTTTTCCAAATCATACCCAAATCATCGGTTCTTAACACTCCCTCTCAAGTTGGAGATGTAGATTTTGAATGTCCAACTTGCACATGAGATCGTGAAATAAGCAAAGACCAAGTGCCTTGGTAAAAATATCAGGAAGTTGAGATTGAGGCGGAACACAAGAGAGAGAGAGAGAGAGAGAGAGAGAGAGAGAGAGAGAGAGAGAGATACAGTTAGCTTGATATTAATCACGAACATAGTGACAATTAATTTGCAGTGATGTGTAGGGCAGTCTGACTATCACATTACTACAGAACAGGAAATGAATGAGAAACACGGAGATCTATTAACAAATGACGATGCCACTTGAATTCACAACATGTAATAACCATAGACCGATACTCTGCTTAAGATGTCAATCGAGAGATAGTAGGCTGCTTTTTAGTTTTAAATGAAATTGGAGAATTCTCCAAGAAAATAAAATAGCCAGTAAGAGAATGCGAGTCAAGAGGCAACTGGCCCAATTCATATCACAATAAGCTAAAAGCGCGAGACTAGAAGAAGAGCTAAAAAAATACCCTGTCCAGGACAAGATTTCAAGTACCGAAGAAGTCAGAGAGCCGTTTCAATGCCTAAGACGTGGTTTCTGCATGAACTGAGAAAGAATATGAACAGAGTAGGCAAACTCGGGTTGGATAATGGTTAAGTATATAAGACGTTCCACCAGATGGCGATATTTAGTAGCATCAGTCGTTAAAGAGCTTTTGTTAGTAGCCAGATTATGATTTGGTTCCTTAGGAATGGATGTTGGTCGAGCACCAGATAAACCGGTCTCAGAAATGATGTCCAGAGCATACTTGTGTAGACTGAGATAAAGGCCAGATGCATTACGGGCGACCTCGATTCTAAGAAAATATTTGAGAGTATCGAGATCCTGCATGTGGAAGCAGTTGCTTTAAGTGTCATTTAAAATTTAGGATAGCCCAGGAATCACTACCAGTGATGATCAAATCGTCAACATAGATGAGAACACAAAGAAAGATCCCGGAAGAAGCATAAGTGAACAAAGAGTAGTCAGCATAAGAGTGTTTGAATCAATATTTGGATACTGTTCCGGATAGCTTAGAGAACCAACACCGCGGGGCCTGCCATCGGCCGTATAAAGATTTCTTGACACAGCACACTTGATGAGTAGAAGAATGAAAACTAGGAGGTAATCTCATGTAGACTTCCTCGGTGAGGTCCCCATGCAGGAATGTATTATAGACATCCATTTGATGAATTTTCCAACCACGAGCGAAAGCTACAACAAGAAGTGTGCGAATGGTGGCAAGTTTTGCTACAAGGCAAAAGTCTCAATGTAATCTTCACCCTCAACTTGATGATTACCAAGGATAACAGAGTGCGCTTTATAGCACTCCAGAGTGCCATCAGATTTAGGTTTGATTCGGTAGACCCTTTTGCAGCCAAGGGCCTTCTTGCAGGGAGGAAGAGTGGTGAGAGTCCAAGTATTATTATTTTCAAGAGCCTAAATTTCTTGTTAAATAGCATGGCGTCATTTCTCATGTTTGATTGCTTCAGAGAATTTTGTGGGTTCAATCTCAGATTGGACTGCAGCAATAAAACCACGGTGGTTTGCAGAAAAATAATCACATGTATCATAAGAGTCTAAAAGATACAAGCACGTACTTTGAACCGTTGATAGAGCGGAAGAAGTAGAGCTGGAATGGAAAGTTCCTTGCATGTTGTAACAAACAAAATCTTGGAGTTTCAATGGAGGTCCTTTGATATGATCACTGCGTCGAACAGGTAGATTGAGGAGAGGAGGGTGACTCCCCTTGGCTAGTGAGGTACCTTCAAATTCGTGTAAAGTTTAGGAGTTGGTGGGATATATATCAGATGGTGGAAGATTAGAAATTTCAGTTAGGGTAGGCCTAGGAGAAATTGGGCGGAAATTGGGCGAAAATTGGAATGATCAAGTGTGTAGGTTGGTTCAAGAGAATTTAGGTTAAGAGGGACGGAGTTGATGGGCTGGACTACGGTACTCTTGTTTTGGAAAGAGTCCACAAGTGAGAAATATATGTCAATGGAAGTGAAATATAAGTGGATGAGTGGGCTGGATCGCCCAGATTCTGGGTTGGGATAGGAGTGGCTGGGACCATTAACAGTGGGCCGCGGGTCAGGAAGGGAAAGTGAAATTGTGGGTTGAGGTCCAGATTGGTTTGGATTAGAGGAATGTTCTAAGTCCAAAGGAAAAAGTTTTGTAAGAGTAGAGGTTGAGTCCAACATGGAATTAGAGTGTTCAAGTGTTGGAGTGATATGGGAAAAAATATTTTCATAAAACACACTGTCTCGAGAAATGAGAAATCCATGAGTAGCAAGGTCGTAAACCCGCCATCCATGTATCTAACAAAAATGCATTTTTAACTACAAAAGTGAAATTTATCAGAAGTGGGAGAATGAATATAACTTAGACAACCAAAGACACGAAGGAGACTAAAATCAGGCGCAGTACCATGTATGAGTTCATAAAGAGTCTTTCCCCTGAGTAAAGCAGAGGGAGAGCGATTGATTAGAAATCCGAAAGTAAGGATATAACCCCCTAAAATTTAATTGGAAGATGTGCATGAAAACGGAGGGCTCAGGCCACGTTGAGGATGTGACGATATTTTCTTTCAACACGCCCATTTTGTTAAGGGGTGTATGGAATATTTGTTTGGTGGATAATACCATTGTTATGAAAAAAGTCTTTTAAACTTATGAACTCTCCTTCATGATCAGAATGAATAGTTTTAATGGAAGTTTGAAATTGATTATGTTTCATTTTGCAAAAATGAGGAAGTATGGAGCGAACCTCACTTTTTTCGGTCATAAGAAATATCTACACAACACGAGAAAAATCATCAAGGATAGTCAAAAAATATTTAGCACGACCATATGCCGGAACTCTATAGGGTCCCCAAGCATTACAATAAAGTAACAAAAAATTTTCACATGTTTTATTGAGGGAAACAGGAAATAGGTCACATGTTTGTATTGCACGAAAACGAGTATCACAAGGAATAACATGCTTAGGTTTAGATACATTAGACAACAAATTAAGAGCAGAGTCTGAATGATGCCCCAACTTTAGGTGCCATAAATCCCTTGATTCGCTACTAGGAACTTTATTTATCTGATCCGGTGCAATTTTCTTGTAGTGAAACAACCCATTCTGGAACTCAACGGCTCCTATCAGGGTCCTTGAGGAATGTTTCTGTACAACACAATTAAACAAATCTTCAAATAATACACTGCAATTATTGTACTGTAAAAGTTGGCCCACGGAAATAAGGTTGCATTTTAATTGAGGAATACAGAAGACTCTTTCAAAATAAAATTGGGACCAAGTCTGGTTCTTTCATATTGCTCCGCATAAGCAATTTTCCAATCTGGGAGAGTCACAGGCCAAGGAGGTATTTTATGAACATAATAATAATTCAAAATTCCAAGTCATGCGGTGTGATGCTCATAAATCAACAATCCAATGATTAAAATTATGGTTACCAGAGAGCTTCTTGGAGGAAGCTGTGTTCGCTTGACTTTGTACTAGCTTCATCAATGTTTCCCACTATTCGGTAGAGATGGGAGGTATTTCAGCAGTTGTGAAGGCTATTCCTGGTGTCAACCGTCATTGACAGTGGTGTGGAGGTGTTGAAGCCATTGTCGTTCAAATGAGAAGAAGGTGCTGCCCTAGCAGCATGTGCTGAGGTTGTTCGATTGCCAATCGACTCTTGTCCTTCACGCCCCTGGTTTCCTCTGCTAGTGCTGCTGCTACACCGCCGCGCCCATTCTGCACGTACTAATGTTTGTTCTTCTCAATCCACCACTCAGGAAACTCTATGAGTTGGAAGCAATTTCTTGATTCATGTCCTCCTTCGTTACAATTGCCACAAACAAGAGCAGATTTTTCTATGGAATTTCTGGTTGTGTTTCTCACAGCAAAGATAGTAGCACCATTGCTGTCCTGATGCTCTCCTTGGTCATGGTTTTAACTTTCTCTTCCTGTATAATTTTGGAATAGAGCTTGGTTGACATTAGATAAAGGATCTGAGCCTAAAGTTATGGAACGGATGCTTTCAAAAACAGAGGTATCTAAACAAAAAAGGAACTGCAATGATTTTTCTTTCTCTGCCGCTTAGTTAATTCTTTTACTGTCTTCTTATAATCACACACCTCCAACCGTTTATAATTTGCGACTTCATTCCACAATTGTTTCAATTTGTCATAATATGTTGCCACTGTCATCCTATTTTGTTTGTAGTTCATGACGGCTGCTCTCTACTCATAGTACTGAGTCCGTTCTGTGCACAGAATCATTGTAATAACTCATCCCCAGATATTTTTTACAATTCTTGTCTCCGTGATTGAAGACCTCCAGAATGGTTCAATGGAATTTAAAATCCAAGAACTGATCAATGTGTTACCTTCTCTTGTATTTAACATCATTCTCATTGGGTTGTGTTATAGATCCATCGAGGAAGCCTAATTTATTTTTGGACTCAAGCTCCATTTCAATTGCGTCCATCCATTCATCAAAGTTCTTGTTATTCATTTTCTTCGTTATATTTCTGAATTACCGTTTGAAAAATCTCTGTATTTTCTACGGCATTCATGATTAACTATGATACCATGAAAGAATTTGAGAATGTCAAATTGTGTTTGGAAAATTACCTGTATTCACCAAAAACTTGGATTGCACTGTAACAATGTAACTTGATTATATCTGTATAGTTATGCCTAGCTAAAATAGGAAAATGTGTGAGAAAGAAAACTAACTAATTGCTGTTTAAATACAATATATATATATATATATATTCCTAACATATATACACTTCCACATTTGCTAAATTAGTGCTTCGAAATCATACCCAAATCATCCGATATCTAACAATCTTCTTGTTATATTTCTTGGGAAGCTAACAACCTAAATTGCTAAAACGATAGTAATCACAACATACCAAATAATTTTACATGTCTTTCTGAGTTAGAATTAGTATCACCAAAATAATAATAACTTTCACACTGGGTAAGGAAGAGAGAACAAGAAAGAAGGATTCAGCAAAAAAAAAAAAAAAAAAGAATTATATCAAACCTTCAACAATACAAAAAAAGCCGACATCTTGCTTTATTATCAAACCTACAAGAAGGAAGCAAATGCCATGAGTCTTGAATAGTATTGAAGAACATAGTTAGATCATGGAGAGCAAGGACGGAACCAGAACAATATGATTGGGGGGCTGGAGAAAAAAAATTTTGCCAGAATTTCGTCTATAAAATGATACATTCCATGTAAAAAAAACACTCAAACAATTCCAAATTTACATATAATATAGCAAAAGAATAGGTAATCGCCCATTACCAATGAGGAGTGATCACCCATCACTAACGGGATAAACATTACAAATTCTAATACTACATATAATAAAACAAAAGAATAGGTAATCGCCCATTACCAATGAGGAGTGATCACCCATCACTCACGAGGAATGATCACCCATCACTCACGGGATAAATACCTCTATCAAAGCTGAGAATCTTGATCAGAATCTTGAGATAACAGATGAGATAAACACGATCAGAAGACGAAATCCAATATGACCTGCAATTGATTTAGAACATTAGAAGATTAATATAAAAACAAATAACATTCATCCCAATGCAAAGAATGAAAAAGAAATGACTACTGAAAAATGATTTAAAATAGAGTTTTACATGTGAATGAAATGATTAAGATGGCAATTTTATTCTTCGAGTTTGCATATTTTGAAACCGCTGCAAGATGTCTTCATTTTCAATACTCTTAAAAATCTCTTGCTCCACATAGCAAACCAAACTGTCGTTGAGAAACTCATCTCCCATCCTATTGCGTAAATCATTCTTAATCGTTCTCATAGCAGAAAACGATCTTTCAACGGTCGTTGAAGCAACAGGCAAGACTAAAGCCAACTCAATTAGTCGATAAACTAAAGTAAAAAACTTGTGAATATTCGTCTCAACCATCTTCTTTGCGAGTTCTCCAATGTCAGTAAGGCGCAGAGAAAGTCGCCCCATCACTTGATCTCATGTAAGAGATATATGTATCAAGTTGTGCTTTAAGCTCAAACTTATCAGAGATAGAAAAATCATCCGAATAGAACTCGGATAGACTGAGTAATCGACCCCGATCAAAATGCACAAAGGAATCTCTGGGATCAAGGCATGATATGCAAATAAGTAGCTCTGAAGTTGACTCCGTAAAACGATCATCCATTTCTTTGACTATAAAATCAAGTACCTAACATTAAATAGAGAAAAGAACAGTTAATAATTTATAATATTACAAATAATTGAGTATTAGGTAATAAGTTAAAAAAACAATGAAATTAATTACCTCAAAAAAGATGTCTCGACGAAAAAAATGATAGTAAGTCTTTGGCTACCCATCCACACTCCTGTATAATCTAGCTCGGCCTGGTAAAGGATCTTGCATGTTCGGCATGAAAATATCATGTTTGACACAAAATGCAGTAACAATACCCAATAACTCCTCTCAACAATCATCATCATTTCTATACTTTTTCAAATCTTCCTTTATTGTCTTAATCATCCGGACAGCAGTGACTATGTTTTGACTCCTTTGTTGCAAGCACATTGACAATGTATTTGTTTTTGCCAATACATTTACTATTAATTGAGCAATGAATACAAATTCAAACTGCCACATTTTATCAATCAAACCTCGAGCAATGCCTCGACTATTGACCTCATCAGCGTCTTCATATATAGTTTCAAGCACATTTGTCACTGCATCCCACATATGCAAAATCCGAGTTATTGTTTTGAAGTGAGAGCCCCAACGAGTGTCACCTGGCCGAGCTAAACTTGTTTCCTGATTTTGCCCTTTCCTGTAGCAATTTCTTCACTTTCTAGACTTTTTACAAGATCATCATACTGCTTTTGTAGAAGAGCATCCTTTCTTTTACATGAAGCTCCAACAATGTTTACAATCTTAGCAAGGTACTCAAAAAAACTACACGTGAGCATTTTTCTTTGAAGTAGCCACAAGCACTAATTGAAGTTGGTGAGCAAAGCAATGAATATAATATGCGTACTTATTTTCATCTAAAATTTTTTGTTTCAATCCATTAAGCTCGCCACGCATATTAGACGCCTCATCATAACCTTGACCTCTAAGCTGTGAAATTGATAATCCATTTATTGCAAAGAAATCATCAATACTATTTTTCGAAGTCCGTGCAGAAGTGTCATTGACGTGTACCACTCCAAGAAAACGCTCGACCACTTCTCCATTATCATTAACAAATCTCAAAACTATAGACAATTGCTCCTTCACAGAGCTATCTCGAGCCTCATCAACCAAAAGAGAAAAAAACTTGTCACCAATCACATTGATAATAGCTTGCCTAACTTCTGTTGCACAAGCATTAACAATTTCTTTTTGAATTTTAGAAGAAGTCAACTGATTATTTCCGGGAGCATTCAAGTTCATGACCTTATTTACTTTTTCCGATTCCTCACAATACCATTTTGTTAATTCAAGAAAATTACCTCGTCAGATTGAATTTATGGACTCATCATTTCCACGGAAAACTAAACCCTGACTTAATAAAAATCGAATAACTTTTACAACAGCAGTCAGTCGTGCACGGTAGTCAATCTCAGTTTGACTACTTTGTTTCGATAAAACGTATTCCACATTTTGTCTTTGATTTTTGAAACCCAACAACTGAATTACAGCACTAGAGTGAGGACTATTTGGAGCACCTTCATGGTTTCTAAATTTTTCTTTCGCACGTTTCTAATTTTTAAAACCAACTTCTGTAAATATATCATCATCATGTTTGTGATTTTGACCTTTACCAAACAAATAACAACAGAAACAAAATGCTGCATCTTTATGTACACTGTACTCTAACCAAGTAAAATCTTTAAACCATTGCTTCTGAAACGATCTTCTAATTTCACCAAAATCAGTGTGCGGAAATTTATGATCACATAGTTGAGTTGGCCCTTTAGCCACATAAAGTCTCCTTAATTCATCTCTAATTTCATAAGGATAACTATCAATTGGTTTACGCAATCCTGGATCACCAATAATTTCAAAATCCGAAAACTCTACCCCTACCCGAGGCTTTTTCCCACGATCTTCAATATTAACATTTCCTTTATTAGCTGATTTTTCTTCAACCGGTTTAGGACCCTTCTTCCATTTTCCAATAAATTTCTCCATAGTAAAATCCTATATAATATTCAAATATTTTAAATTCACAATTCAACACATTTCATGTATAACATAATAATTAATCAGTCTATAAATTACATAATAATCATATTTTTACCAAACAAACCCTAGACAATTTTTTCACTATAAAATAACAACATAAAAATTTTAGCACTGAAAAATCTATTTACCAAAAAAGAAATTTTAGCACTCAAAATCAAAAATCATAGAAATGGAACTTTTTCTGAAAACTTACTTTTTTTTTGTTCAAGATTGTTGTGAAGCTAGACACTGCTTGCTGATGAGAGACTGCTGCTTACTTCTGCCGTTTCTTCTTCTTGCCGCCGCGCGGTTGTTGCTTGCTGCTGCTGCTGGCGCCGTCGCTGCTGCGACTCGTCGACGCAGAGCCGAGTTCGGAGTCCGATAAGGAGGAGGAGGAAGGAGGGAGGTCTGTCGCACGCAGAGGGAGGGGGAGGGGAGCGGAGCGGAGCGAGCGGGCGGGAGGGGGGGAGGGGGCTGCTGCTGCTGTGTGCGCCGGTGCGGGAGGAGGAGATCAGAGACGGGGAGAGAGAATAAGAAAAAAATGAAATTGATTTGGTTGTTTTTGCTAGAGCAGCCGAGGGTTTGGCTTTTTTTTTTAATTATAAATCAGTCCCTACATTTTGTGGGGGCTAAACTGAAAAAAAATTTTGGGAGGGCTTAAATGCAAAAACTATAAAAATTTAATTAAAAAAAAAAATTCCCGGGTGGGCTCGAGCCCACCCGAGCCCGTGCGTAGTTCCGTCACTGATGGAGAGCATTGAATTGAAGAAAGAAAGTAGATGGGTTAATAAAAGACATGCGGAAAAATAAAAAAAAACGTGCGAAAAATTTTAAAAATTTCTTTTATTTCAAACATGTTTTCTCTCTAACCTCTTTCTTTCTCACTTCTCTTTAAAAATTAACTTGAGTTTTTGAAAATTATAAAAATAAATATAGACAATTTTGAAGATTTTGTACAAGAAAATATCGATATTGATATAAAAATTACATGAAATGTAGAAAAATTGAACTTTTATAAAGAAAGATGGACGGGCGCGAGGAAGAACCTATCTGGGCCCAGCCAAATGCAGCCTTGCAATAGATACGCCCAGCAAGGTGCAGCATTATGAACCCATGCGTCCAGCCAAGTTTCCATTCTCTTCATGCATTTTTCTGGGTTCTCATGCAAAATGAACAAAAACATACCAAGTTTTTTTAAAAAAATATTTAATGTTATTTATGTTATTATAATACTTATTTTAAATAAATATGCTGGAACACTCCCAACCCAACTTTTGTCATATTTTCAATTTTTTTTAAAATTATAAATATTTTTTATATTTTTATATTAATTGTTTTTAATATATTTTATATCATTATATTAGTTGTTATTATTAACAAGGAAAATAGATACATGTGTTAACAATAATAACAAAAATTTTGACAAAGAAAAAAATAAAAAAATAATAATAACTCACATAATAACTCAATTATGTTTATATTTTTTTATTAATTTCATATTATTATGTGAGTTATTTATGTTAATAAATATGTATATGTTAGCGTTTAATGTATTTAGTTCATAATTAATTGTGTAATTTTAATTATGTATAATTCATATTATATTTTGATTGACATATTAATGATACTTGTTAATGTTTATAATAATTATTCATAAAAAATAATGTTTTCAAAAAGTATGAATTATTTCATTTTAACATGGTGTTAAATGTTATCATTATGTTATTAAGATTTAGGTTTAATTTTATTTAATTTTAACATATCGTTAAGTGTTATGATTATATTATTAGGGTTAAGGTTTAATTTTTTTTTTTAAATATGTTGTTAAATGTATTATTATATTATTATGTTATTATGTTTTAATATGTTGTTAATTTTAATATATCATTAAGTGTTATGATTATATTATTAGAATTAGGATTTAATTTCTTTTAATTTATTATGTTATTAGTGTTAATAACATGTTAATTCTAAGTAGTCATCAGAAACAATTCTTTCTTTTTTTTTTTTTTTGCAATTTCTATATAAGTTTGAAGAAGTATGGACAATTAGAGGGTAGGGAGGGAGACGAGAAAATTGAGCACGAGAGTGGAGCCCCATTACAAAATTGGGAAGCTTTCCCATCCGTTTTATCCTTTTAATTCATATGGTTGAGCATATTCTTTGCCTTTTCTGGTAAAGTACGTGAGTGCGAAAATATCCTAACACAATAATAACATTTAACGATATGTTAAAATTAAATAAAATTAATCTCTAAATTTTAAATATTAAATTTTAAACCCTGAACTCTAGCTAATAAGATAATAATAACATTTAATGACATGTTAAAATTAAATAAAATTAAACCCTAATAACATGATAATAACACTTAACGACCTGTTAAAATTAAATAGTTCATAATTATTGTAAACATTAACAAATATCATGAATATATCAATCTAAATATAATATAAATTATATATAATTAAAATTAAATAATTAATTATGAATTAAACAAATTTAACTACCATATACACAAAATCTCTTGTATCGTACCCTTTTGTCGAGCTGCCCTTTCGCCCTTGCCTTGATATTCTTTTTTTGGCATTAGCCCATACATATCCCTACCTAAATATATAGACCATTGGTAGAACAAATCTCTCCATAGCTTTCTTCTTGCCTACCCTTTGTTGCTGTTGAGAAACAAAAGATCTCTGTTTGTACACCATAAACGGATTTCTCAGATTCTCAACTAGGTCGAAAGTAGAGTTTTGCTGTGCATTTGAAACTTTCTCGAGAAGAAGGCTATCATTTAACCGGAGACTCACGTCCCTTATATACATATGTGTTAATATAAATACACTCACATAATAATATGAAATAAACAAAAAAATAAATATAATTGATTTGAGTTATATGTGAGTTATTATTATTATTATTAATACATGTGTTTATTTTTTGTTAATAATAAATATAATGATAACTAACATAATGGTATAAAATATATTAAAAATAATTCATATAAAAATATGAACAATATTTATGATCTAAAGAACTGAAAAATATGCAAAAAGTTAGGTTGGAAGCAAATCAGAATATATTTTAAACAATAAATATGACAAAAAAATAACATTATTAATTTTTTTTTAAAAAAAATTTGCATGTTTTTTGTTTATTTTGCATGAGAATAAAAAAAATGAAGAATTCTCATTTGGAAGCTTAGCTGGGCGCATAGGTTGGAAGTACCGTGCCAACTGGGGGCATGTACGGTCCTCCTCGCCCCTAATCCAACTCTTTTCATAAAAGTGCAATTTTTTCATATTTTGACGTGATTTATACGTTAAAATTGATATTTTCGTGTATAAAATTATTAAAAATTGTTTATTTTTATAATCAAAATTTTAAAAATATCAAAAATTCAACTTAATTTTTAGAGAAAAGTAAGAAAGTATTTAAGAAATTTTTTTAAAATTTTTTTTCGTATGTACCTTTTATTTTCCCATGTGTCATTTATTGACCCTAAAGTAAGTAGTATATGTAGGAAGAAAGGTACAGAGAGCATAGAAGAAAATTTTCGGACTTCTCAAATGATTTGTGAGAGACATATTGTCTTAAAGTAAGAAATAATGCAATAATAGCAACGTAAATTATATTGTACATCCCGGGTGTACGTTGCACAGTACTCAATGGAGTAAAATGATATTGTTTCACTTATAGACACTAAAAGAAATTAAGAATTTTAGTGACAACTTTTCTGTGACGCTAGATCATTTTGTCACAAATAATAACTTTATTGTGATAAAAATAATGAGTGACACTATTGTACATGTTAGTTGTGATAACTTAGTTGTTTGTCACCAATACGATATTATCTGTGATGATTTAATATTTTTAACAATTGAGTTGTCACTAATAATACATTAATAGTGACGTAATTCATTTTGTTACTGAACTATTGTACTAATAACCTATTTGTGACCAAATATAGTTTTATAGTAGATATTTGTACTTATCGTAATGAAAATTTCTTTCACTAAATTTGTACTTTGGGACGAAAACTATTGTCGCTAAAAGATTTAGTTAACTTGTAACTACACCATCCCAATAACAAACTTTTCATTGTTGTCCTTATTACTCATAATTTTTTAGACAATTTTTTATTTGATCATATATACATTTTTTCTCATAGTGGATGAAAAAATATATCGTAATCGTAATCAGTTTCATCATCTGCTTCATCATTCTATAATTTTATTGTTTATTATTCTTCTTCAATAATTATAGTGAAAGCTCGATTTTTTTACTAATTAATACACATTCGTTTAGTTTAGACATATTTAATTTATATAATTATGTATATTGATAGATTTATATATATTTACTTAATATACATTCATTTATAACAGAACTTTTCAAGCATAAAATTCAATTTGAATCCTTGAGTTTTGATCTTCTATATAAATCACTATGTTATATTAGTTTGGTTAGTGATTGTCTTCATAAGATATACATATATACACATATATATACATATATATTAATGATAACTTTCTCCTAGTTATTAATGTTGTATGCTAGCATTAATATATAAACGTATACTTCTAAAATTTTACTTACCTCAAAAAAATAAATGTAAATAATATTCTTTTAAAAAAAACTCTAATTGATAGAAATAGTACACTATAGAATAAATTTTAGAAGGATATATTCTTATTAAATGTGGTTAGGGAAATTATATATTTTTTAAAATTGAAAAAAGAATAAAAATGGTTTGTGAATTGATTTGAGTATGTCTTTATTTATCAAATAGTGAATGTAGTTTTTTAATGGTTATTGATTTTCTTCTTTAAAAAAATGTTTATTGATTTTCTAAAATATAAAATTAGTTACTAAATAGTTTTATTTATATTTGGTGTATTGATTATTATTTATTAGATATTACATATTGATTAGATAGATTAAATATAATTAAAGTGAAAATATGATATAAAGAAATCAATAATACAGTGGATAGAGTTTTACTCCAACTTGGAGATCAGGGTAATTGGTCCAAAGCCAGCTGGATCGGTCGGACCGATCGTTTGAACCAACTGAGTCGGATTTTAAATTTTTTAAAACTTTTCTTACTAAGACTTATATTTTTGCATGTATTTTTTAGTTAATAAATTTATAATAATCGTTAATATATTTTTTAGTTATATTTAGTACTAATTGATGTATAATATGTATGTACATTAATTATTAATATATATTTATAAATTTTTACATATTTATCATGTTATCCAGTTCGTACTGGTTTGACCGGTTGAACCAATAAATCAATGAACCAGTAACTTTATCGATTCAATTTCTAGTCTAGTTTTCTCAACATTGGTTCAAATCCCATTCTCAACGAATTTCACTAAAATATTTCAAACTATTCGAAAGAATGATATTAAAGTGGTATGAATGAGGAATTAGTTTTCAAATATTGGAGAAATTAAGTGGGTTAAATGAGGAAAAATGATTTCTCAAAAGGTTAGCATTTAAAAAGGAATTTGAATTCCACATGGAAAAATGAGAGGAAAGAGTTATACTTTATATTTAAAAGTTTTCCTTAAGTGGTAAATTGCTAAGGCAAGTCTTTGCTTTGTGCACGCGCCGAGGGGAGGTGCGAATCCCAAACCCGAAAAGCTTAACTTATGTGTGTGAGTGCAACATGCGCACACGAATGCCGGACCATAAACAGAGCTTTGTCAGACCCACATGTTGCTAACTTTTCTTTTTGTAACCACTAGTTTTAATTATGTAACCACTGAATGGGTAGAATTCAATTCTTCTTTTTGTAACCACTAGCTTTATAACAATGGCAGGTTTCAATGTCCGAATTTAAACACTTGCTTGTAACAGTCTGGTGGTATTCAAATAGTGAATTTAAAATACTATAACAGTCCCAAATTAAGTATGATAAATGATAAAACTAAAAATTTATCTTTAGAGTCATTTTTAATTCGGATAGCCCCTAGAGACAATAAATAGAGCTCTTTCCAATAGTTTCTACATGCCAAGTTTTTCAAGAGTTCTCTCCACTTCTCCTCTGCTTCTCTACATAAACTTTTGCATATTTTATTTGTATTCATCAGCAGTTTATTTGTTCTGAGTTTGTAGGGAAAATAGCTTAAGAACTTTCGTGGTACTAATTATATAAGCCATTATATTTTTTTCCTCAAGGTTTGTTCAAACTACCATTTCATCTCTCTTAATTTGTATATATTAAAATATATCCTTATCATTTATATATTCAAACTTATTAATCCCTATTACTGATTTAAATGAAAAAATAATCAGAAACACTGATTTGCAAGCAAAAAGTTGATAGTTTTCTTAAAATTATCATTTTGTGTGTATAATTCTTGTTTATCTACCATATATTAAGACCATAATACTCTTATTAAATATTTTTTTATTTGTCTAATTTCCGTAGTGAATGAGTATTGTCTTAATATATGATAATAAACAAGAAATAAGCTCGTAAAATATTATTTTAGAAAACTTTTAAACTTTTTGTTATAGAATTATTGTTTTCTAATAATTTTTAATTGAAATTAGCAGTAGAGAGTGATTAGTTATGAAAATATAAACAATAAGAATGTATTTATAATTTATACAAATACAGGGACGAAATAATAATTTGGATAAATGTTAACGTGAAAAACAATTAACCCTTTATTATATTAATGTCCAAATTTCATATCATGATAGTAATTTTTAGCCACGAAATTTTGTAATATTTTTTAAATTATTTCATGAAAATGTCATAAAATTATGATAAATTAAGAAATAACCACAAAATATAATACAAACTCAAATGTCATAAATAATGATACCAAATTATTGCACATAATCTTAAAAAATATCCATAATTTTGTATTTTAATTGTTAATGACTAGAACATTTTTGTTTATTTACTTTTACCATCTGCCATCCAACCAGAGATCGGAATTCTAAGCCGCAGAATGCACGTATGACACACAACCCTTTCAAAGGAGTAAAAACATCATTCTCTTTTTTTCCTTCCAAATAAAATGTCATTTCAAACATTTGCTCCAAATTTTTTCTAAAATACTTTTCACTAACACTTTATTTATGTATTTATTTTCCTTCAAAATAAAAAGAATGGTGTTTGTTACTTTAAAAAGTCATGTATGTCGCATGTACATTGTCCAGTAAAAAATAAGTCTCAAGTGATGATTGGTAGAAATAGTCCAACAAAAAATATTCATTGTCATTAATCATTGGAAGATTGAGGTTTTTTTTTAGTGATTGAAATTAAAGATTGTGAATACTTTTAATTTGGAGAAACGCAAATAATTGAGTGGCACTATAATTTTTTTCCTATTTAATCCTTGCTTCGTTTTTTAACTTATTCATTTTAAACATCACACTTTTACAAAATATAAAATCTTAAATATTTTTTCTTTTCTTATGTGAATTTATGTGGATTAGAATACCCTTTACAATAATCTCTCTATTTTATTATTATTTTCACAAATTTTTATATTAAAAGAATTAACATGAATTTAGTTTTATTTTTTATAGAAATATAGAAAAAATGAAATATAACAGTAAAACAGAAAAATAAAACGGTGAGTAATGTTAAAGGAACTATCATTACCCATTAAATTATTGAGATTTGATAAATTTCACGATAAAATTACGAAATTTTCATGATTAAATTTTATTTCTTTCCCAACTCTTTATCTCTCTAAACGCATTCTCCCTCACTTTTTCTAAAAAATCTTGAAGATTTTAACATTTTTGAACCTTTAAATAGATAATTTTGAAGATTTTGTACAAGAAAACATCGATTTTAAGGTAAAAACAATACAAAAAATACAAAAAATTGAAAATGGAAACTGCTGGCGTACTAACTCTATCTGGTACGTCAGTGGATGGCACACCAACTCATTTGGTGTGCCAATGAGTGACGCACTAATTGGGTTGGTGCGCCACTCACTGGCACACCAAGTGAGTTGGTGCATCAGCAGTTTACATTTTTAATTTTATATGATTTTTGTATTGCTTTCACTTTAAAATTGATATTTTCTTGTACAAAATCTTAAAAATGATCCATTTTAACTTTCAAATTTTCAAAATTTTCTAGAGATATCTAAGTGAAAAAATGTTTAGAGAAAGAAAATTGAGAAAAGAATAAAATTTTATCTTAAAAATTTCGTAATTTCTTCTTCAAATTTATGAAAACTTATTTTTATTTATATATTAAGTTAAAGAAAAAAGGCCAACCGCCCAAACAACCCTTCTATAAAACATGTGCATCACAAACTAAAGTCTCCCCTGGAGTAGAAAAGTGAGTCCTTTTCCAATCAGGACCCTCATAATATATGCACTTTTGCATATGCTCACAAGTCTTATCCCATGTGAGATATGACCTTTCCCACTTCTTCAATTCTACCAAATCAACACAAAAACTAAAATAAAAACTTGATAATGAAAAGAAAATTAATACCTAGCTAACAGAGTTGGTGCACAAGGTTGGCATTTTACATGGTGTTTGTGTTACGTATTTCTAAAATATATATTAATATGAACAAACCTTCTAATTTAAAATTTAATAATTTTTATTAAATTTTAAATTTAAGATTTACTTAATATATATTAATATATAATATATATTATGTTTTATTTATATATGATAATTTTATTTATATCAACATGTGTTACAGAAGTACACATTCGATAGAATTTTATATATATACATATATATATGTATATATTTACTGATGAATACCCACCCTTTAATATATTACCTGTTTATGAAAGAACTTGTAATATAAATGTGCACCTTTCGGTTCATTCAAAAACATTATTGTTTTCATTAGAAGAAAAAAGCTTTTCTTTTCAATCTTTTATTATTTATGTATAAATCTTATAACATGCTATACCGTCAACATTGATTGTCAAATTACTTGTATAAATGGGGTAAAATTTCTGTTATAAAGTACACTTTTACCTTCTTTTTTATCTAATTAATGAGATCAACCTTGATTCACATACCTTTTTCAAAATCTTAAAATTTTAAGCATTGCGATTGTTTAATCTTATCAAATGTATGTAAGATGTTATTTTGAATTAATTAAATTAACGGAAAAATAGTTTATTTAGCCCAAAAAATTTAGATTTTAACATGATATGATTTTCAATATTTATTTTTTTTGTTGTGATGATCTCTAAAAAAATTATGACAGTGCAATAAGTTTATTTTTCTATCAAACACTTTGTAAAAGAAACAATATATAAGTTGTTCACGTGAGCTAAGCTGAATGGTAAAATAGTATTCGGATGTCTTGTACCACTTTCTAAGTTAGTGTATTTTATTAATAAAATCTAATAAATAAAAGATAATTTTTAAGGGAAAAAGATAAATCCTAAAAAAAAATATATTATAAAAGGAATGTGGTACATAGAGTGGTACACAAAGTGCTACAAAGGATCACGTGGCGTAAAATAGATATTATAAGACATTCTCTCAATATGTAATACACCTAAAAGCCTAGTTTAATTGCTCCCCCTCCAAAAATCACACCTCACTTTATATTCTTTTAGAGAGAATAGTTTATAATACCTATTTTACCTTCAAATTACTACATGTGAGTAGTCATGTGGTATTTTTTATGGAAGTTAAATGTGACAATAAAGAATCATATTGAATTATCATAAATTATTTAGAGACCACAATAAAAAAAAATTAATTTTGAGAATCATATCATATAAAGCCTAAACTTTAAATATTAAATAGCCATTTTTTCTTAATTATTTGCAACTTTAACTTATTTTAAAGGAAAATAAAACGACTTAAGTAGTTCGTGAAACAATGAAGGAATTTCTAATTAAAACTTTCATTACAAGTTACGTTTTAAAGAGGAATAAAATTTTAGGATGTATAATTTAGAAGGATCTATCGAACTTGTGTTCTCAAAACAAATATTAATACTTATTGAAAAACACATGTTGATATAAATGAAATATGGTATATATAGCAGCTTAATTCAAATAAACTCATAAATTTTAATTTCTATAAGAAATTATTCAATTCTAATAAAACTATTATTCAGTTCTAATAAAAATGAAATATAGAGTTAATGAAATATACGGAGATAGAGTTTATACTCAGTATGAGCGTCCGGCATAAGGGCGAGGATCCAGCTTTTGGTAGGAAGGAAAATCTAATCTACCCTATAAATATCATGTGTATCACAAAAATGTCTTGGATGAATGGCCAATTATGGTCTTTGAAGAACTTGATTCTCCTAGCCAATCTCATGCCAATAAATCTAAAAAAGAGATAATATGAAGCTTGATAGAGCCCACTTGGCCAGCTATTATCCAGCAAAATAGTCTTAAATTATGTAAATCTTTTTTCTTTTTCTTTTTTTGACCCACAAGAATGATTTAAATCCGGCTGGCACATAATAGATAAGCAGAGTTGTCTACGTGTCGTACTGTCTTTAAAAACTGGACAATTTTTTTTCTTTTCGATACATGAAGAATGAAGAAGGAGAGGTATAAATTAAATTAGGAATACTTTTAACTAAACTATCAACTTATCACAAAAATAGACAATTTTTTGTTCAACATAGATACCAAAACACCACCAAAAGCCCCCCCAATCCCAACCAAAGAAAAAAAAACTGTGGAAGGAATTTCTATAACAATTTCCTTTTTTATTTATTTTGTTATAATTCTATTTTCTAGGCATTTAATCTTCAAGAATTTTGATGTTTAAATAAATAGCTCCAAATAGATCAGCCATGCATGTCACTCCGATCTTCAATTATGACATCGATGGCATCCACAGAATCCAAAGCTAAAGCTTTTTACATATATAGACAAAAATAATTGGACAAAGCCATGAAACAAAATAAATTTTTTTACAAAAAATGAAGTAATTTACATTAAATATTTATGTAAAAAAGAATTTTAATACAATTTGTGTTTCTTGGATTTGTTCCTTTTCCTTGTTTCTAATTCTCACATTAGATATTCTATTCCTTCATCACAACATCAAATTCCCAAAATCAAACCCACAAAAACTCAACTTTTTCACTAACAGCTTTTCTTACATGGATCAGCTCAGCATAATAAAACACCAAAAAATCTAGTTTACAAGTCTAGTGGGGGAATAAATAAATGAAATGAATCAGCATTAGTCTTTCTTGGATGAAAAAAGGACTCAACCGTGTGGGGACCTTAAAATGGACTTATGTTCTGGAGTGATTACCGGGTTTTTCTTGAATCTTTGATTCAGTGTCATCTGCAATCTGTTGAAGAAAAAGTATCCGCGAATCCTGAAGGTTTGGCTGGTAAGCTAGACTGTGTTTGACTAATGGAAATATCATCGAACATTCTTGAAGTACCTTCATCGGCTTGCCATCTTTGAAGGGCTTGTGGAAGACTCATATGAAGATCGATACCATAGCTTTCCTCTTCTTCGTGATTAGAAGGTTTCCATTGCTCGACAAGAGGGCCGAGGACATTAACAGCATGTCCCATGTCAGGTCTTTGATGTGGTTCGCGTGCCGTGCAGTGGCCGGCTAACTCAGCAACCCTGCAAATGCTGTCATAAGTTTCATCATCCAGATCAAGAGTTGAGTCTATTGCCTTCCCAATGTTGTCTTTGTTGATAAGGACCCTGCGGAACCATGTGACCAAATGAGACCTTTCATCTGGCATTGTCTCGTCTAGGGCTTTTCTGCCTGTGATTATCTCCATCAAAACAACTCCAAATGCATAAACATCTACCTTTGTTGTCACTCGTCCAGTAGCTGGTTAAACAACAGAGTGTATTAGTTTGCCATCTACGGAATCATGAAAATATCCCATAAAAAGACAAACTAATCAACAGTCACCGTTTCTAAACCAATTAAAAAATACATATTCCAAGTCCAGTTCGCTTCTTATAATTATATGATATATTGAAAAATTGCCGCGTAAAGATTATCATAGGATAAATTTAGACCTTTGTTGCAATAAGGTTGGCTTACTACCAATAGATTACGAAATAACACTCCAAAAGATGGATATCAAGCGAATAGTGACTCTTCTTGTTTTTTCAACAGGCTATATGGCAAACTTTAGAGTTTACAGAAAGCATTGTTCCATACTAAATGGTGATGGAACGGGCAACATAACACTCTCCTACGGCAATATAATACATTGCTAATCATCTGAAACTACATCCATGTTTACAAGATCATCAGTTGAAAATCAATGATACGCTGGAAGAATGAAATGCAGGAGGTAAAAAAGTTAAGAGCACTTTTTTTTCAAGAAGTTTATTTAAAATTCGTTCAATTAATCAGTTACTGAAAACAGTAATACCAAGCAACCATCTTCCCTGTTAAACCAGACAGTTCTGAAAATCCAAATTGTGGTTATTTATCCAATATGGCACTTAACCTCCCACGTCCAAATTAAAACTGAATTAACAAATCTGTGGTAAAAAAACCTAAACACAATTCCAAATTCAGCATGCAATACATTCATTTGAATTTATTCAGTTCCAAAACTGGAAGTTAAAGAAAAGATAGTGACAGTATGCAGATTTTCAAAAATAACCATGGATTAAAATGTATGCACACAAGTGACACTCACCAGCATACTCAGGTGCAAGGTATCCAAATGTTCCAGCCAGCCTAGTCTCCACAGAGTATTTTCCATCGGGAGCGTTTCTCACTAAACCAAAATCTGCAACCTTGGCTCTCATATCATCTCCCAGAAGTATGTTGGATGGTTTTAAATCTCTATGAATGAAACTTTGTTGTGCCAGGCTGTGCAGATATTCAACACCTCTTGCAACATCCAATGCAATCGTTACCCTTTGCTTCCAAGTAAGAGGAGGATAGCCAAGTTCCTGCCACTCAAATAAATGTTGGCTTAAAGTTCCCTGTGGCATATACTCATATACCAAAAGCCTCTCATTGCCATTAATACAGTAACCTAAAAGAGCAACCAAATGTCTATGTCTAACTTTCGTAAGAACAGCAATTTCAGATTGAAATTCATTCATCCCTTTGGTACCCATTGCTCCTGATTCCATTCTCTTCACAGCAATCTTAGTTCCATCATGCAATTCCCCTTTATAAACAACTCCAAATCCTCCCCTTCCCAATACATTCTCCTCAGCGAAATTGTTGGTCACCTGACGAAGAACTTGAATAGAAATGATAACATTTCCACCTTCAAAAATAGGAATTTCACTATGATCACCACTGCTTTGGCTCTGTAACTCACTAGGAACCCCTGCATATCCATTTGTACGACCCGAACCGCCTGTCTTAACCATTTCTGACCCTACCTCCGAACCCTCAACCTTCCCAAACCTCTTGTGGCGTCTCTTGGTATAACATTTGTAAGACACAAACAAAACAACCCCAACAAAAACAAGAACAGCTATTACCACACCAGCGATCATACCAGCCGAAACAGAAGATTTCTTTGACCTTCCATTCCCAGATGAATCTTCACCTGAGGTGCTTGATCCAGATGGTGTGTCAGCACCAGCTGGTCCACCACCAGTACTCGTATTTGTCCCGAGGAACGTATTTCCATGATTGAAATTCACACCCTTAGGGAACACCGGGATAGGCCCAGACAAATTATTATTAGATACATCAATGTTCTGAAGCTGAGGCAAAGTAGTCAAACTCTCCGGAATTGTACCAGTAAGGTTATTATCATTCAAATACAAATTCCTCAAGGAGGTCAAATTCGCAAAGGATGGCGAAATAGTACCTGAAAATTTCCGTTTCGCCAAGTTCACCATTGTTACATTTTTCCCCTGAGGATCACAGGTGATGAATGACCAGTCCTGGCAAGCATCGTTCCCCTGCCATGACTGTGCTAGCGACATTGGGTACCCAATAGCTCCGGCAACATCTAAAAGTGCAGAAACCTGTGGATCACAAGGTCCAGGAGTGTCCTTGCAAAAGGCATTAGTAGGAGTTAAAGTCACCTTCACATCACTTCCAAACTGAGGCAGAGGACCCTGCAATTTGTTGTTATGCAAAGAAATATTCTTCAGATTCGGAAGACTAACCAATGAAGGCGGAACAACACCAGTCAATTGGTTATCCCTCAGTTGCAAATCAAACAGATTTACACATTTTGACATATCTGGGATCGGACCAGTAAAGGCATTCGCGTGAAGCCAAACTTGGAATAGCTGTGTCATAGACGAAAGAACATCGATTGGACCAGATAATCCTTGTAGCTGATTGTTTAACCACAAGTTCTGCAACTCAGATCCACCAAAGCTTTGAGGTAAAGTACCAGTCAAATTGTTGTAAGATAATCTCAAGTTCTGAAGATAAGGAAAAGATTGAAAAAAATCTGGAATCACACCAACAATTCTCGCATTACTAGCATAAAATGACTGCAAATTAGTACTTTCACTCAAATACGAAGGGATTTCCCAAGGACCCAAGTTATTATTCTCGCTAATGCTCAGATACTGCAAATTAATACAGCCCAGAAGGAAATCTTTAGGAACCGAATTAAACGAGTTGAAATCAAGATAAATCTTCTCCAAACTTGTCATGTTCGAAAAAGTAGGTAAAGCTCCAGAAAGGGAGTTCTTCTGCAAGGAAAGAGTCTTGAGCTGAGAAAGCTGATTGAGTTCAGATGGAAGAGTTCCGGTAAGAGATTGAGAATCGAGATTAATGGAAGTAACAAATTTATTGGTGGCGTCACAGTTGACATTAGTCCAAGAACAAAAGCTTTGTTTGTTTGACCAGCCAGATGGGGCTGGGGAGAGGGCGTTGAGGAGAGCTGTCATGACTGTCTGATCATCTGCGATGGTGGTGGTGGCCGAGAAGAGGCTGAGACTGAGGAAGAGGAGGAGGTAGGCGATGGCAGAGGGGCGGAGAATGGTGGCCATTGTGGTGGTGGGGTTGGGATCTTGGGTTGTGTGGTTTTGAAGGGAAAAAAAAGAAATTGTTCTCTAAAAAAGGAAAGAAGAAGGGAGGGAGTGTGGAGCTGGAGAATGAAGATGAACAGCGCATATTTTGTGTGTTTCTTATTTTCTTTCTTTTTTTTTTTTTTTTGGAAAGGCTTTTTAAAATTTTCTTAAGGAAAATATTTTTTTTAAGGAAATAAAGAATGGGGACTTTTCTTTTTTTTGGTAGAACAAGATTGGGGAAATTTAAGTGGCAGACAGCCGCATTATATTACCCCAAAAATTTGTTTTTTTTTTTTTTTTACGAAGAAAAATTGTCCAAAAAAAGACAATTTTTTTTAGGGAGATGGCATATTTATTGTTCAAAGTTGAATCCTTTACATTGTATAATTCTCAAAGTTTATTTTTGTCAATAATTTTTTAAATAATTTACATAAATCTAATAAAATCATTTTACAGTTCAACATTTAAATTTCGTTAAAAAAGTACGTGATATACTCACTCAAGATAATCTAAAAGGATATAATAAACAATATAAACTATTCTTTCCAAACAAAACATACTTGAAGCTTGACTTTGCGAAAAAATAATATTACATGTGTTTTTTTAAACAAGATGATTTATAATATTCCCTCCACTTTAGATTTACCTTGTATAACTTTCTTTAATATGGAGTGAATTTGACTTCTTGTCTTAAAACTACAAATAGGTAGTAGAATGATGTGTGTGTTTATTTATCAAAAAAAAAAAAAAAGAATGATGTGTGTTTTATTAATATTTCTTGGGAAGTGGAGATTTTTAGTAACTAAGAGGTAAAATAATTAGGGGTATAAAAGGAAGTTAAGAAGCTAACTATTACCTTCGATCAGAAATATAAGTCATTTTGGACTTATGCACAAGCATTAAGGGCATTAATGCTACAACAAAATTGGAAGCAAAACATCCTCTATCCTTAATAGATAAGGAGATAGATAGATCAGAAGGATGAAATTAACGACAAAGAGATGGGTAATATGGAAAAAGGGAAATAAGCACTCATTGAAAACTGTAAAAAAACTTGTATTCTTGACCATTCTAAAACACTCTAAAAGGACATACTTTCAACAGACGGTAATACCATTTATGAAAGGAAATAAAACTATAATTTGAGATGGAGGAAAAAAGAAAGTGAGACTATCTTTATGGGATGGAAGCATACTTAATTACAATATAAATTATCACATATGAATAGCTTGTTTGATATTATCCCACAAACTAAGTGCTTAACGACAAGAAGAGAATATTGGATTGATATAAATTGTTTAAGAAACAAAACAGGAGAAAATAAGTTTTGATGACCATATCGTATCAATGCTAAACTAAACTTTATGGGCTAAAAAGGTTATTTTCCTTTTTTTATAATAAAATAAAAAATTGACAGATAAATAAAAAGAGAAGAAAGAAGCATCGTGTGAGATTGAGGCTCTAATTGGATTGGGTTTTTTTTTTTTTTTTTAAGAAAAAAGCCCAAAATAAGTTAGAGCTTTATAAAGTTTGCCTGGAAAAAACTTTAAAACAAAAAAATTGAACTCAAAATAAATCCATATCCAGCCCATACATCAATTCCAAACTTTGGAAACAAAAACAGAAAACCCCACCTAGCACTATCTTGTCTCATAATTATGTTTCTTCATTTATTTAATTTAATGGTCCACTAATTGCAATGTTGAAGTTTTTCTTCTAACTTAGCTTTGTTTGCATATTATCTTCCATGAATTTGTCGGGATTGCTTGTGTTACAGTATGTTCCTATAAGATTGACCATTGTTTCCAAATATAAAATGTACTTTTTTGTTTCGTTCATACAACATTTCATATCTTAAATCCTTGATTTATACTTTTCCATTAATGACTATGCGATACTTAATAATTTATAAGCTAACTTTAACATGTAATAATTGACTATGATTCTGAATAGTCGACTATGATAGGCCTAGTAAATTCAACCGGGACACAACAAAACAATGACATGACTGCACATCTTGTCTTAGATTATTGTTTTCGAATATGAAATGTACTTTTTTGTTTCGTTCATACAACAATTCATATCCTAACCCCTGGATTTATGTTTTTTCATTAATGACTATGCGATATCCAGTAATTTACAAACCAACTAAATCATGTAATAGTCTACTACGATTCTAAACAGTCGACTATCATACGTCCAGTAAATTCAACTGAGAAACCACAAACCAATTATGTGACTGCATAAATTGGCTTAGTTGATGTGATACTTCAGAAAAAACGGACAAAAATTTTTCTTGTCCAAGTGAAACCAAAACTTAAAATAAGCTCACCACCAAACTCCAAAGAAACCCATATTTTAGTTTGAACTTGCCACATCAGCATTTTTTTTAATAAAACCCAATCCAAATGCACCATGAGAGGTGTTTTCTTGGAGCGTGAGAGTTTTACTCAAGGATTTGTTTATGTTTCGGCCTCAAATTATTGGGTAAAATTTGAGTCTACTCCTTTGAAAGTATACAATTTTAATATGGGTTAAGTTCGAAAAAACCCCTAAAGTTAGAGGGTTTAATCAACTAAGGTCTTGAACTTTACTTTTGCACAAATAACCCTAAAACTTCTCCTACCTTTAAAATTGATGAAATAAACCTATAACTCCTAAAATATCCTTCAATAAAAAGAAAAAAATTCAGGAATATAAGTTCGAATTATCATCAAAGTCATAATTATTCAAGGTTGACAAAATTTCAACTTTAGGGGAGTTTTAAACTTAAATTATTCCTAAAGTTTTTCTCTCCAATAAAGGGTATTTAGAAAATATACACTTGTTTGTCCAAAACGAAAATCCAAAACGAAAGTTTATCACTTTAGTTAACTAAATCTCTAAACTATTTTAGGAATTTTTTTGGACTTTACCCGTTTTAATTTGACAGACAAAATATTGAATTTTCTCCAAATTATGTCATTAATCTAACGAGTTTGCTCTGCGAAGTATTAAGTAAAAGGGACCTCTAAGAAGGAGTGTCTTCCCTTTTGTAATTAATACATTTCATCGTATTTTATTTTTGAAATTTGTTAAAAGAGATAATCATCCATAATACTCATAAAAAAATTTATATTTTTCACTTTTTACACATAAAGAATTATTCATTTAATTTTTACTTGAATATTATTTTTGAGTTACTTATATTTCCAAATTAATAAAATTAGGGCTGAATCGGGTGGTTCTAACGCACACACCAGTTGTCACGGGTACATTTTTATCTATTCATAAAAGTGAAAATAAACATCTTAAGAAACCCATATAATTTTCCCCAACGGGGACATATTTGGAGTTGACGGAATAATCAATCTTCAGGTTCTTTTATTTTTCTTCGTGGCAAGTAGGTTAAGAGATGTGAAGTTCTTCAATGGAAGTTAAAATTAAGTACTGAATAGCAGTATAAAAGCAACCATTTTACAGGTTTCTATTGCTTTGTTTAGGCGAGATTTCAACCACCTTGACCTCACACAAACAAGAGTTTGGATAGTTTTAGATCGAATCGTGTTATAAATTATTTGACCAGTTAGTTATATAATGAACAAAATACCCCTCTTTCAGCGTCACGTGTATTAGGCATACCCATCCTCCACCATGCTTTTATTAATTTGATAATATAACTAATTCAGAAATAGTTATTGAGTAGAAATTAAATAAATAATTATTTATTAATTATGTAGAACGTAAGGAGTTCTAATGTGATTCCTTTTGTTTTCTATGCTCTGAACTAAACATGGATTGAAATTTAGGAATCAACTATCAATATTGAATAAGCCTTAGGTCACATTTGATAAAATTGAAAATTGAAGTGTTAAGTCTGAATTATTTAAGTTCTAAATTCTAAATCTTAAGTTTGAAATTGAATATCAAATCTAAAAATTAAAGTTTGAATTTCATGTTGAACTACTTAATAATTGATAATTATTAATTATCTATATAAAAAATTTTATAATTTTGCAAAACAATATATATTTTTAGATTTCGGAGTTCAGAGTTACGCCTTGTATGATACATTAATTTACCTCTTAAAATGAATCAATTAAGAACTTATTGATGCTTGATAACAGATAATTTTTAAGCACTTAATATTTTAAGTGCGTTTGATAACTATTTTCGCAACTCACTTAATTATTTAAGATGTGCTTAATTGCAGTTATAAATTTTAAATGAAAATTTTTAGTTTAACTCTAAACTCTTAAAATTGAAAATATATATTATTTGTAAAATTATAACACTTTTTATATAAATAATTAACACTGATTAATTAATTCAACATTCAGATTTAGATTTCAGTTTTCATTTTCAGAGTTGACACTTAAGATTCAACATTATAACTTAAATAATTCAAACTTCAAACTTTAGTTTTCAATTTTATCAAACGATGCCTTAGGCAAGAAATTTTCACTTTAAATTTATAACTATAATTAAGCATACAATAAACAATTAAGTGATTTGTAAAAATTGTTATTAAATGCACTTAATACATTAAATACTTAAAAATTATTCGTTATCAAACACACTTAATTCAATAAATTTTTAACTAAATTCATTTTAAAAGATAAATTAATTTATCAAACGAGGCCTTAAATATGTTATCATGCTTGCTTTATGTTGACAGATTTTGCTTAACTAGCTCCTACTCGTGCTTAATTATAGTACTATTTTACTAGCTTCTTTAAGTTAGGAATTCCTCCTAACTTTACAAATGTCTAACTGAAAGTTAATTAATAAAATGAGTCTTAATAATAAATAAAGAATAACAAATGGTTCTAATGGTTGGACTCATATGCATATTGCAACATACGAAAGATAACCAGATAGAATAGTTGATGTGAAAATTTTTAGAATGAGATTGATAGACAAACCCTAAACCTATAACTCCAACAATTCCCCATATGAATGAGATTGATAGACAAAAGAAAACAAATACTCAAAGTAGTGCTAGAATCTACGTTCGATATTTACATAGGATAGATAGGCATCAACCCTTGAACCTTTCCTTGTGAAAGTATATTTACTTTACTAGCTGACCAGTAGACATAATGTTTTCGAACTGTTCTGTCATTTGTGTAAATGATAATATACCTCACACAAATACCTTCCTGGCTCGATTTTGGTTCTCATGGCTATGTTCATATGGCCGTGAACATCTCCTGATTCTACAAGAGTTCTTAGAGAACTATGTCCTAGTAGTCTCCTTTGAATGACCCACTTTATTCTCACATAGGTGATTTATGTTGCTCGGCTCACTAAAGCATACAATGATCATTAAAAGATAGCTTAACTTTTTTTTCATGCTTTTATTATTTGTTCACATCATAGAATGGACTTGGAATAAGACCCTCAGTGACATCACAAGGTCTATGCAAGTAGGTTGCCCCTTTGAACCTAGATCTTGGGATCTACAGTTAACTAAGTTGAGTTTTTCTTCACATAGCGCTTTAATTTCTCATGGGCTTCAGTCCCATTCCTTTCGATGTTTTATCAACTTGATCTCAATTTAACCCTTTGATTAACGGATCTACAATCTTATCTTTTGATATTACAAAATCAATAGAGATAACTCCAGTTGAGATCAGTTGTCTAATGATATAATGTTGAGACGAATGTGTCTCAACGTACCATTATACATCATGTTATGTTCTCTACCAAATAATAGCTTAGTTATAATAGTATATGCATATTGTGGGCACATACTTTGGCCATTTAGGAATATCTTCCAATGTATTGTAGCCATTCGACCTCTTACCCAAACTCAGATTATTCTACGGTAGATCTAGGTATAATCGTTTACCTTGAGGATTTCATGCCACAACTCCTCCTCCAAAGGTAAAAATATATCTCCTTGTGTCAGATATCCAACTGGTATCAGTGAATCCTTCTAACACAACACGATCTCTAGAATAATGCAGTACGTAGTCCTGAGTATACTGGAGATATCTCTATACCGTTACAATTGCTTTCCAGAATTTTCCCATGAATTTCTAGTGAATCTGCTTAAAGTGCTTACTGGAAAAGTAATATCTAGTCTTGTACAACTCTTAAGTTATATTAGATTGCCTATTTCCCTTGTGTAATTCACTTGATCAACACTTTTAACTTTGTTTTTGGACAAATATTGACTCGTATCCATTGGAGTCCTGGCTATACCAGAACCATCCTTGCTAAATATTCCAAGAATCTTATTCACATAGTGTGACTGAGTTAATATGAGACTGTCAGAAGACCTCTTGATTGGATGCCCAAAATCACATTTGCTAGTCCTATATCTTTCATGTCAAACCTTTAGCTTAACATATCTTTGGTACGCTATACCATCTCATCACTACTTCCAACAATAAGTGAGTCATCAACATATAAACACAAGATTACATATCCATTGACATTAGTTTGACATATACACATTTGTCACTCTCGTTAATTTTAAAGCCATTTGTCATCATGACATTGTCAAATTTTTTATGCCATTGTTTTAGTTCTTGTTTAAGTCCATACAAAGATTTTATCAATTTACAGACTTTCCTTTCTTACCCTGGAGCTACATGGTTCTCAGGTTGTTCCACGTAGATCTCCTCATTAAGATCTCCATTTAGAAAAGTTGTCTTAACATCCATTTGATGTACTTCTAGATTTCACGAAGCGGGTGTTGCAAATATCATCCTTATGGAAGTTATTCTAGACGCAGGAGAAAATGTATCAAAGTAGTGAAGGCTTTATTTTTTTCTATAACCTTTTATAACCAATCAGGACTTGTACTTGTCAATTGTTCTATTTGTTTTCATTTTCTGTTTGAAAATCTATTTGGAGTTTAATGGTTTAATTCCTGGTGAAAGATCCAGTAACTCCCACATGATTTTGCATAATGGTATCAATTTCACTTTTAATAGCGTCTTTCCATAAAGAGCTTATAGCCTCACTATAAGTTTGAGGTTCAACCTCCAGTATATAGGTCAAAAAATCTTGTCCAACTGATTTTTTCACCCTTACCCTTCTGCTCCTTCTAGGCTCTTCCTCAACTTAAACCTCTTGTTGAATATCCAGACAACTTTCATCAATAGTCTCTAATGTTCGTTTCAATGAACTTGACCCAACTTTCCTAAATTTATAGGGGAATATATTTTCAAAGAATAATAAATTCCTTGATTCCAATATCACATTCTTGTGGATGTCAGGATTTTCAGATTTATACACAAGAACCGATATGTATTTGCTATAGTTTGCATAGCCAATGAAAATACTGTCCATCATTTTTTGACCTATTTTCATTTGTGTTGGTAAAAGAGTCATTAGCTTTGCAAGACACCCCCACACTTTCAAGCAGTTGTTGGAAGGTTTTTTACCCTTCCACAACTCATATGGTGTCTTATCTTCTTTCTTGAGAGGTGCCCTATTTAAAAGGTAATTAGCTGATAAAACAGCTTTCCCCCACATGTTCTGTGACAACCCAAATCTTCTTAGTATATCATTCATCATTTCCTTTAAGGTTTCATTTTTCCGCTCTGCTACTTCATTGGATGGAGGAGGGTATGGTGGTGTTCCTTTATGAATAATAATATTTCATTTACAAAATTCAACAAATGGTTCAATATATCTACCACCACGATGACTTCTCACGATCTTAATCTTTTTATTAAGTTGAGTTTCAACTTCCTGCTTATAGAGAATAAATTTCTCTATAGCTTCGTCTTTGCCTTTAAGCAACTACACATAGCAATATTTTGTAATTATGGTCCAGTGATTCCCATGATTTTTTAACTATCTTCTTAACAATGTACACTTCATATAGTGCATCAGATAAGCCATTTAGAATGTAGTTACAACAAAGAAAATCAAAGTGCTTCCAACTCTCTATAACGTTGAAGGTGGTAGTAATATCTACCTCATCGTCTCTAATAGTAGGAGGATCATCCTTAGAAATTTTCCAAGTTCAACATGTCAAATAAAAACAACAATTTTTTATGTTCCCACCTTTCGAAATTATTTCTAGTGAATTGCACTGACTTTTCATTGTGGTTTATTGTCATTGGTAGCGTTGGCTCGAAGCATGATCAGGGATAATGGCATCAGACTGAGAACTGGATGAGTTCTTGGACATATCAGTCATTTTTTATTAATGTTTAAATTAAGAAAAATGAAACCATAATTAAAAGATAAATCTCAATAATTCTGTTTATGAAAAAAACCTCTGAAACACTTTCTTTAAACTTCCTTTTTTTTAATAAGTACTTTTGTTAACCTTCAAGAATTTAGTCAAAAATAAAAACTAGAAACAGAAGATACACTCAAGCAATTCTATTGACATAAACAATATCACAATTTGTTTAAAGAAAGAAACACAATTATATATTTCTTTTAAAAAAAATAGAAAGACAATTCTGTTTCTTTTTTCCTTTTAAAAAAAACAAAAATACAAAATGTTTTTTTTTCCTTTTAAAAAATAGAAATACAAAATGGGTTTTTTTCCCTTAAAAAAAAATTACTTATTTGTATGATTTTTCCCCTTGTTTCCCCAAATAACCTTCTAACTTCCTTAGCTACAGTAATCTGCTCGCCTTGGATCATATAAAATATTCTGTCTTAAGATTGTTAGAAATAATAGAGAAATAATGATAATAATCCAAGGGAAATAGATATAAATGAAATAGAGAAAATAGAAAAACTTTAAATCGCAAATTAAAACTAAAAATGAATTGTTGAAGCCTGTATAAATTGTTTCCTTAAGACAGATTCTTCCTCTCCCTAGTGCCTGAGAATCTGTGAACGTCTATCTCCCAGGATTCAACAATAAACGTTCAAATATAGCAGCACAATTATGATGAACAAAATGAACTGAACTTGCCCTTTTTTCTATCACCAAAATACTAACTCTAGAGAGAATTTCTTTAAGGAAATATTTGTTTTTTTTAGTTGTGTAAAAAAAGAATAAGTTTCCCTCTATTCATAGAGAGACGAGAGATAGGAGACGAAAAAAGAAATGAGTTAAAAAACACTGAAAAATACATGCAAGTAGAGTTATACACTTTAATTGAACTAAAATAAAGACAAGTAACTCACTTGTCATCAAATACTAAGTAACTTAAGAGTTACTTAATTAAACCAAAATAAATTGCAAGTAACATCTCATTCAAACCCATAACTCCAAAAACTTCTTCCTCAAATGTAATTTGGAAATTTGACAGCACCACTTTTAGAGGAATTTTAGAATTCACTTTATTTAGCATAAACACTAGGCTACAACCAAAGAGAATTCAAAACGATTCAAAATTTTGATCAAATCATAAAAATTATTCTATTTGCCTGAAAGTCGTGTTCATATTAATGCCAAACAAACATTACATAGAGAATTTACAACAGGAAACTGTAATAGTTTTACACACACAGAAAATCTAACGTGTATTGATGTAAAAATGCTAGCTTAGTACTTATGACTCTAGGATTTCTATCAGCAAAGATGATCATATCATTCCGCCATCTACAAACTCAATAACAAGTAAATTTCGTAGATGATGGTCTAATTCAGATTGAGAATAGCGGAATCCCAATGTTGGAGTAAGTTCCAATCCAAAAATTATTTATAACCAGGTTATAAACATTAACTCTGCTAATATACTAAGATCTAAAAAAATTGAGGATTAAATATATGAGTGCAAAAATTACCGAAATTCTTCCTCTTTTGCGAGCGAAACTTTTAGGGAGTATAACTCTCTTTCTTTCTCGTCGACGATGCAAAGGTTTTACTATGGAAACAAAGCATCTTGTACGGTATCGTTTATGGCGTTTATTTGGCCAATGGTTTTGGCTTTACTTGACTCTTCAATAGAAATTTTTCTTGCTTATAGTATTGTCCATTACTAAGGGTTTCCTTACTCTTACTGGTGTTTCGTAGGCGAAGTTTTTTGCACTGCTTTTGCAGTCTTGTCCTAGACATCTTCACTACAAGCCATATACCTGAGCATGTTGTGTTGGTTTTTTGTGATGTGGTATAATTTTAGTTCAGTATACGTGTAGTGATTTTTCATGTGTCTTTTAAATTTAGATGTTTTTTCAGTAGTTTATGTTGAGTCCTTCCTAAAAACCTAGTTATTATGGTCCGTTAACCATGATGTCAATAGCTAATAGGCTATTAGATAGTCATAGTATGACTAAATTTAGTTTAACTATGTCAAACTTTTATATTTGGATGGAAGAATACCCCATCATTTGTACTCCTTATGTATCGCAGACTTTACATCTATAAATCAATAAAATAATGGTTGGTTTCAATAAATAAATGAGAGAAATATCTAAAAGTGTTCCTATTGGAACCATGCTAATTTTATTAGCACACGAGATGCCACTCTATATGGAGATTATATAAGTATCAATCAAATTAAGTACAATTATAACCCTATAATGGGAGAGCATAAAAGTTATAGAATGTAGGAACATAAACCTTAAAGAAGGCAACATCAACCTTGCATTTTGCAGAAGTTTGAACTCTTAACTTCTGGTTGGGAGGTCTCAATTTTTACCACTTGGAAAGGAATAAGGGTGGAATACCGACTAATTTACTTTTCTAAAAATCAATAGATATTAACTACCACGAATTCTTGATCAGCTCAACTTGGATTAGTTTTTAAAATGAAAAATTTTCACTTTTTTTTTTCATTTTGGGACCCACAATCCACATCTGTCTCCTAAATGATTCACCTCTTACAAATTCCAAGATAAAAATACTCACTCTTTTCAAAATAAAAACAAATCTAAGTATTCAATGGATAGTAAAATATATAAGTCCTTTTACACATAACCATAGTATTTATTATATAATTTCTAACTATACCTTTCATTTTATCATTTACTTCTCTCTCTCTCTCTCTCTCTCTCTCTCTCTCTCTCTCTCTCTCTCTCTCTCTCTCTCTCTCTCTCTCTCTCTTTATTTTTGACCTAAAGTCATATTTTTTCTTCTTGAATTTCGTAAAAGTTAAATTAGTTGTGAGAAAAGATATTGGTCCCTGGGTGGAAAAATGAAAAAAAATGAATTCAACTTCAATCCAAGTAGAGTTATTTTTCAATTGAGTAAATGTCGTATTTAGTCCCAACATTTAATTTGCTCTCAGAAATAGTCCCTAACATTTATTTTTCACTTTAATGTTCCTCAATGTATTTTCGAGCTCTTGAATGGTCCTTTTCGTCCAACTTAATACTCTTTTGAAGTTTACCTTAATTTATTACGAGTATTAATGGAACAACATAAAAGTTTTTACTCTGAAAAAAAGAGTAAATATCATATTTAGTCCCTAACATTTGTTCGACTCTCAAGAATGGTCCCCAACACTTATGTTTAACTTTTAAGATCCTAAACAAATTTTCGAGTTCCATGTATGAAGCTTTTTTTGAAAAAAAAAATCCGTCAAACTTAACTAATTGTTAACTGTTGGGGTAGTTTAATCTAAAGTAGATAAGAGTAAAAAATAATATTACAAAAACTTCTCCAAAAAATAATTATAGAGAGATTTCTTTTATACATGACACATGAGGGTCTCCTAAAAATCGCATCTCTATTTCTTTATTTTTCATTGCAGAGTTTCTCTGCTTCTCCAATCCACCACCCCAAACCATTCTTCCAAGCACAAGACCACTAATTACAGACATCTTCCCAGTACTTAACTCTCCTTTTCTCTCATCTTCTTTCTCTATAAATCCTCTTTCAATACCTCATAAGTCTCAAACTCAACAAAAGCATGAAGGAATTAGTACCTCGATGACATATGAGGAAAGGAAAGAAACGAAGATAGTTAGGATATTTTTACCGTTAGAGATTTATAAATTTCCCTTTAAGATTGACGACAGAATGAACGGTTGTGGAATTGGCACCTCTTCTTCTCCTTGAAGTCCTTCATTTGGCTACGATAAAAGCATGAAAAAAATTGGTACCTCGGCGATACATGCAGAATCAAAAGGAACGAAGATAGTTGGGATATTTTTATCATTAGGCTTCATAAATTTCTTGTAAAATCGGCAACAAAATGAACGGTTGTGGAATTGACGCCTCTTCTTCTCCTTGAAGTCTTTTGTTTGGCTACGATTGAAGTCCTTGCAAATGCCGGCTTCTTCTCATAAACCAAAATCATAATTTTTTATCTTCCTAACTATCTTCTAACCTCTCAAAAGTGTTTAGTGAGAATTTACGGAATTATTCTTTGAGAGAAAATGTTGAAGAGAAGAAGAGAGTTCTCCAAGAATTAGAGAGGGAGAGTGGCAGAAATTCCTTAGAGGAATTAAGTATGAATTAGCCAAAAATCCCCTTGGAATTTTCTCCTTATAATTTTGGCCACATGGGTCTTGGAATGCAAGACAAGAATTTTTTCTGCGGTGATTTAGGAAATCTTGCAAAAACTAGAAAATAGAATTTCCTACGTGACCTTGGAGAATCTCTAGTTAAAGCATTAATCCTAATTAAATAGGATACATCCTAAAGAGCTCCATCACATATGTAAGACTTGGGAAATTAAATCTCTAATGTGATCTCGGAGAATCTTTGAATGAAGCATTAATCCTAATTGAATAGGATACTTCTAAAGATAGTTTTTAATCACGTTTGGAAATTTAATCTTTTATGTGATCTTCAAGAATCTCTATAAGAAGGAATCTCTATAAGAAGCATTGATCCTAATTAAATAAGATACTATCTAAATAAGATTTCTATCACATGTAAAAGAAAACTCCTTCTCATAAATGGGAAGAGGTGGTCGGCTGATAAGTCTGTTTTTATGGTTATAAGCTATCATGTTTTATCAGTGTTTGGGGTTGAAATGTATATCAAATGGACTAATTAAGTCCTGTTTCTTCTCTTATTCTTGTAGATACCTTAGGGATGAGTTGTTGTTGAAAACAAATTAAAATGAAAGCCTATGGAGTGAAAACAGAAGAGAAAGGGAGAAGAATCACACGAAGCAGCTAAGTGGCTTGACAGGGTAAGCAATTCGGGTCAGGAAAACACTAACTTGGTTTGAATAGCCTGCTTATACAAGGTGATCTTAGAGCAGTAGCTATCTAGATCTGGATAGCTATGCTATCCAGATCCAGATTGTGGCGACTAAGACAAAGTGATTTTTTACAGAATATTGCCACACCGGCTACCTAAGCATGGCTGAATGCTACGCGTGAAGACCATATTTTTCTCGGATTTTGACTTTATAAGTAGTCTTTTTATGTACTTTTGGAAAATTCAGACTTAGGGTTTTAAGGCAGTAGGGGTGGTTCTCCCCAATATGGTAACTCTTTAATTCTCTATTCAATTTTACAATTCATATATTAGATTAGGTTTTTAGAGGAGAATGAAGAATCGAAGCGAAGCAATTTTGAAGACGAAGAATGGCGATTCAAGAAGATCGTTCGAGCCACTCTTCGGAACCGAGAAGATTCTAGAATTAAGCCTAAGCTTTCTCATACTCCTTTCCATTATAAATTCGTCGATTCAATTTTGTAATAAGGATTATGAGTAGCTAAAATTCCTTTGTGTTTGAATGGAGAAGAACCCTAGTTAATGTTAACTCATGTTTCTAATGAATAATTATTGTTGGATATGCATTGATGGTTTGGTTGTTGCTTAATTGCATTTATTTATCGCCAATTTTACCGGTAATCGGTTTATTCTCATAAAATACTTGGAATTGAGAAAAGAAGAGTAATTTAGGGCATGAATTGAGCATTAAGGATGAATAATGGATTAGAGATATAAATTATTATCCTTAGGTTTAATTAGAGAAATCTAATCCATTCACGTGGTTAAGACATGCATAATTGAGTTAGACAGAGAAGAGATTCTTCTCTATTCTATTAGGGGAATAGAGGATTTTCGCTTAGCGATAGAATTAATCGTAATAAAGAGAATGAACCTGCGAATAGATCATATCCACATTAATTCACTCCAAGGAACAGGTTAACAAAAACTAGGGGGATTCTTCCATTTAAACACACCTTTAGTAGACCTAAACTACATCGTTGATTGTGATTGTTTGAATGCGTAATATAGAGTTTTATTGTCTTCAAAGTTTAGTTTACACATCATCACCTTAATCGCTTGGTTAAGCAGTAGTAAAATAGTAATTACTAGTACTTGGCCACCCCGAGAGTTCTACAATCCGGAGACTTTTCTAGCCAACTAGAACGATAGATACACTTGCCTTCACAATAGTTTCTAGCATAAGAACCTACCCAGCCAGTTTTTGGCATCATTGCCAGGTTCGATGACATTAGGAAAGCTAGGATTTTACTGTTTTAACCATTTTCATTACTTTGTTTTGTTTTCGTGTTTTGAGTGTTTTTGTTTGTTTTTAGTCTTTGTTAGAGTCTCGTTCTTGTTTTTGTTTTATAGTCTTTGTTTCTTGTGGCACTTTGGTTAGATTCTTTTTGTTCTTTACATTTGTTTATATTCTTCTCAATAGTGTTTGTCTTCCTTCATTTCAAGGGTTAGTTCAAGCTAGCTCATGTCCCATAGTTGATGAGGTGACCTAGTCGAATTTGTAGAGAGAATGCTTCAAAAAGTTAGATGCGCAATTAGATTTGAAACGCAGGCGAGCACAGAAGAAGAAAAGGCTTTGGAAAAGCAAATAGAAGAGGTGACTATGGCGTAAAGAACAATGATGGATTACGCTTGCCCTTCTATGCATATCTAGGCCGAAGATTGAAGTGAATAATTTTGAAATCAAGTCTAATGTCATCTAAATGGTGTAGAAAATAGTTCAATTCAACTACCACATGAGGATCTAATGTTCATATCGCCAACTTCTTAGAAGTCTGCAACACTTTTAGAAGAATCTAGAATTTTTTATTGGGATGAGAAGTTTTTGAAATTCAAACATCGTAGAGGAAAGATTAAATTTTTTTGTAAGAGGAATAATTATGACTAAGATATAATAAATCATTTGGAATATCTTAAAAAATATAGTAAAGGTATTTTGACTCATACCTTTTGAGAATTCGATTATATTACATTAAGTGTTTCATGCATTGTCGTTAAAGATAAGAAAAGCATCTCATGCTTGAAAGTATCCTAAGTGATTAGATGGTAGAACTGTACATGAATAAGATATAAGGGGAGAAGTCAGGAAATATTTGAAATATAGTATAAATAAAATCTCGAGGAAAGTAAAAACTTATGAGTGTAGTAATTTTGGAGACATTACGAAATTGATAGGACAACTGGAGAAGCAGAAGAGTTTATACAAAATACTACAAACCATTAGGAATGTAACTTTGAATTTCGAGGACGAAATTTTTTAAGGAGAGAGGACTATAATATCCCATCCCGCGGGCATCCTACCCATACCCAGTTCGAGTTACGTTGTAATGTATTTGAGGTTTGACACAATTTAAGGCCATGAAAATATTAAAAATTTTTGTATAAGCAAATGGAATACTATTTATTATGTTAAGTTGCTTAAGCTTGTGAAATTTAATTTAAAGTGGTTTTAATAATAATAATAATAATAATAATAATAATAATAATAATAATAATAATAAAGTCTACTAAAGATACTAGAGTAGAAAAAAATCACTAGAATGCTATTAGAGAATTTGGAATATAGATTAAGAGTAATTTGGACATTTGTAAGTAAAGTACCATAAATTAAATAATAAATAAATATATGACAAGTTTCATAATCTTGCATGCATGAGATATGTGTCATTTTACAGTATAATGAATGGCAATGATATGCATGACAAGTGGCCTTCAACTGTGCCACTTGTGCCCTTTTTAGGTCACATAAGGTGATTAAACTTTACAATTTCTCCCTATAAATAAGAACTAGTATTCTTCTCTTTTCAATCACCTCTTCTCTCTACTTTCTTCTTGATTCAATATTCTCAAGCTAGGATGCAAAGTTCTTTGCATCGAAGTGTTCTTAGGAAGATCTTAAGGTAAGTCTTTAGAGTATGATCTATTTTAAGGTTAAATACTAGATATAAGAGAGTTTTTAAATTTGCAAAGTGGGTAGTTTGAAATTCTTCGGAGTTGTGATTTCTCTTTAGTTCACATTACCATTGTTATATAGCTTATATTATTGATGAACTTTGAGCATCGATTTAGATTTGAAATTAAGAATAGGATTGAGCGATGTTTTAAAGAGTACAATAAGTGAACTTCTACTAAATCTTTGTTATTTGGTTTCTAGGAAACTTGTCTACTTTATGAAATATGATTAGCTACTCTGACTAGGTGAGTTCACAAACCGAAACTTACAAGATTTCCAATGCCAATGTTGTTTTATAAAATATTTTTTTTGACAAGAAATATTATTTATGTTTTGAAATCAACTATTTTTAAAAAGTGATTTGATTTGTTATTCAGCAAGTTACTTTTGACTGGAGAGGTTCTCAAAAATGTGTTTTACTTGTGCATTAGAATTGCATAGGAGTAGTGCTGCGTATAGGGATTTCTATCACTTTGTTTAAAATATTCCTATCTAATTTTCTAGAAGCTTCTTTTGAACAATTGAGTTTCAGAAAAGTTTTATTATTTAAAGTTAAATGATTTTTGAAAAGCATATGCATTGTCATGACCTATTTGTGAAATCTACATAAGCATGAATGGATTAGCGGACGAGTGATTTTGATATCCTGGAATTGATATAACTTGATTTGGTTTTAATGGCCCAATTGAGATGCATATTGATTTTTTAAAGAACATGAATTAGATTTGTAAGAATGACCATAAATGGTCTTTTGATTTGAAAATATGCATAAAAGCCCGTATCGATCAGATTTGATATGAAAATTATTTTTATCACCGGAAGTGTCAAAGGATTGCACTGTACGTGGCCGATCCTCCGTACTAGGGCCTCATTCAATGGCGTGGATGGTCTAGACTCTTGATTGCGCATTCCACTTGATAGGGAGCGTAGTGCTAGGGAGAGCTTGGCCCAACTAGTGCTACGTCTATTTTGGAGGACATTGTCTTTTTGGTGTCTCGGGCGCTCTGCTATGAGTCAGGAGGGGCTCAGAGTTGGGGTTTGTTACCAGGTGCTGGCTGATAGGTGCCCCAGAACCTCGTAGCCTAGTTTTGTTCGATGGCATAAGTTATATGTCAAATCGAATATTCGTATGGCTTTGTGCCTTGTATTGACTACGAGATTCTGGACCTTATTTTTTATGTGCCCATATTTGTGACATGTTTTAGAACTTTGGATTTTTTGGAGTTGCACTGATGTGTCTTAATTTGTTCAGACTTACCAGCTACACTTAAACCCAACATGTGTTTTATGCATTTGATTTTTGAAAATGATGAGACAAAATTTTCTGTGCATAAATCTTGTTATGAGAACTTACATATGCATATACTTTACTTATTTCAAAACACGGTAAAACACACGTAAACTCACTGAGCTTTCTGGCTCACACTCCCTTATTACATGTTTTCAGATGATCTGGAATATAGGACAAAATAGGAGTTGCAAGGCATAACCCATTTTGAAAAATTAGCTAGTGCGTGCGATGTATATACTTTTGAGAACCTTTTTATACCTCTTGTCGAATCAAGAGTGATTTTGTGCTTTAATACTTTTGACGTGAAGTTTTAACCAGCTGTATTAATACGTACCTGATCTAATAAGGTAAGTTTGATTTATGATGCCACTCACGAGGTTTTAGTATTTTACTAGCCCATATTTTCTCCAACCAGACAAGTATTTGTATGTTCTAGTGCCGAGAGACACGCTAGTATCTTACCCATCTGTAGTAGACCTAGCGGAGTGGTTACGAGTATCATATATATCTATATATATACACAAATATATATGTAAATATATATCTATATATATACATATATGTATATATGTACATATGTATATATGTACATATATGATACAATTATTGCTGTACAATAATGTCTATTACCATAATGCATTCTTCCGATATTACTTTATCTCTTTTCTTGCGGCATCTTCAATTTCTTTGACCATTTGGTCAATGTCGGCCTCTGAGAAATCTTCCATATCTGGTTCTTGCGATTCGCCTGCTAGACAGTCTTCATTTGAGGAGCCTGTCATTGATACATCCGTTCTATCATCGGCGATCAGATTTTTAACTAGATCCTTTTTTAATTCTTCCATTTATGAACGGATTAGGTCTTCCTTGGAGATCACTTCTTTCTGCATTTTTAATTTTGTTGATATATGATAAAAAGGACTTGTGGATTTAATCTCTCCTTTGTCTTTCATTTTGTTGTAAGAAGCATTTTTCTGTTGGATATCATCCAAAATATTTTTGCCATAGATTTCTTTGGTCTCTGGGTTGATTTTAATCAACCTGTCCCAAAATCTACTATGAGTAGCTCTTTTGAGACATGGGATATTTTGTTGGGTATAACCCACTTCTGGCGTCCATTTCCACACCCATGGTATGGAAAATTTAATAAAAAAATAACATGGAGGCTATTTCCTCTGTATATTGTTCTGAGCTAATATAATCAGCTATTTTTGGGGATATATTAATCCATTCACCATATAATGGTTTGAATTTATCAGGAAGTATTTTTCCGGAAGTCCTATATGTGGTCCACCATTGTAAAAACCAATTTGGTAAGGGATTGTTATAAACATCCCCACAAACCTTTATTAACCAGATGTGTTTTTTATTAGGATTTTCGTATAGAAATGCTTTATGAAATGCATCAATATAATCCCAATAATTATATTTAAATGATAACCTAGATTCGGGAAATTCCTTTTCTTTGAGAGGAGATAAACCTCACTCTTCCATGGATATAATCCTTTTTACTAAAATTTTGCTAAAGTTATAAACATTAGCAACTTTAGTGCTGGGATAAAAGTGTGTAATATCACAAGCGCTTACTTTAAGTATGTGCTCATAATATTGTGTTTGTTAGCCCTAAGGGCATTATTACTTGTGTTTTGATTATGATTAACATGTGCTTGTATGAGTATGTTAGCTAACCCTCCATAGAACAAAAGAAGAACATATGAAGTCTCAAAGTTTCAAGCAAAAGATCTTGTTGATGAGGGCAAAATAGAGAAGAAGAGATCAAGCCATACCAAGATCAAATCAATTGAAGACATTGAAGACATTGTATTTGTGAACTAGGTACTATCTTGTAAAACTCTCTAGTCTTAGTCTTTGATTCATTGATCATACATGAAGCTCTTCTCATGTTTTTCTAAAATATAATCCTTTGATAAAATCCAAGTATTCTTGACTTTAAGATGTTTTGAATAGTTTTTCTCCTCTTTAAAAATTGTCAAGAATGCCTTTGAAACTTGGAAGAAAGTTTTGTTCAGAAAAAAACTTGGCTGAGGAAAAATAGAAAAATTCGGAAGTCCGTTTTTTAAAAGGGGGAGTCCGTTTTTTAAAAGGGGGAGTCCGTTTTTAAAACCGATAGTCCGTTTTTTAAAACCGATAGTCCGTTTTTAAAACCGATCGTCCGTTTTTACAATTCGGCAGTCCGTTTTTCAGAAAACCAAGTCCGAATCTTTCTGTCCAGAAGTTCGGCAGTCCGGTTTTTAAAACCGATCGTCCGTTTTTAGCTGTCAGTATAAAAAATATTACCGTTGCACAGAAGCAACGGTCATTTCTGAAATTTGACAGCCTATTTCTTAGGCAACGGTCTTAAGCTTAAAAAACCCTATATATACACTCAATTATCAGCCATAAATTCAAGAAGTTTGGGAATTATTCATTGAGAACATTTAATACATTTCAAGAGCTTCAAAAATACATTTTTATTACAAATCATTTTTCAATCCCAAACAAAAATCTTCTTGAGCTTCATTGTTGATCATCCATCAAAGAAGAAGAAAAGTGGTGCTTGTAGAAGTATTCCATTGAGTTGTAATCTTCCTCTTCTCAAGCTAAATTGGTAACATTGTTCCTAACTCTTTCTATTCTTTTATTGTGATCAAAGGTTTGTGGAAAACCCTTTGGGTGATCCTTTGATTAACTAGTTGTATTGTTGTGATTGAGGTTTTGGTGTAAAACCCTTGAAGGGTGAACCTCATTGTGTAGTTGTGTTGTGGTGTTTGAGGTTATAGTGTAAAACCCTTGAAGGGTGAACCTCATTGTGTAGTTGTGTAACCAACTTTAAAGTTAGTGGATTTGTGAAATCCTTGGGTTGAGGCTCAAGGTAGTGGATGTAGCTCTTGGAGAGAGTGAACCACTATAAATTGTTGTGCATGCTCTTTAATTCTTTGCTCATTTCTTAATTGCCAATTCTATAAGATTATGCTTTGTGTGGATTCTTATTAAAAAGAGTTTTAGAAATCTTTCACAAACAAATTGGAGGTTTATCTTTCTAATCACACAAAAGATTTTTTAAAATTAGCCAAAAACCTTATTCACCCCCCCTCTAAGGTTTTTCAATTGGTATCAGAGCGGGGCTTCTTTAAAAAAGGACTAACATCCTTGAAGCAAAAGATCATTATTTTACTATGGCTAATGTTTCTAGTTTACCATATGTAGAAGGCTCTTCTACAAATAGACCTCCTCTTTTCGATGGTTCAAATTATACTTTTTGGAAATCTAGAATCAAAATATATATTTGCTCTATTAACTTTAATCTTTGGAGCATTGTAGAGAATGGACCTTATGTTCCTATAAAGGATGGAATTGTCAAGAAGGTCGAAGATTATGATGAGCTTGACTCAAGGAAGATGACTCTAAACTTTCAAGCTATGAACATATTGAGTTGTGCCTTGGATGCTAATGAATACAATAGAGTGAGCGGATGCGACTCGGCTCATGAAATGTGGAAATTACTTGAAGTAACTCATGAAGGCACCAATCAAGTGAAGGAGTCTAAATTGGCTATGTTGGTGAGAGATTATGAGCTATTCATGATGAAACAATATGAAAGCATTAGTGACATGTTCACAAGGTTCACCAATATCACAAATGGCTTAAAGGCATATGGAAAAGAGTACACAAGGGGAGAAGTAAATAGAAAGATTCTTGATTCACTCCCAAAAGCATGGCAACCAAAAACTCTTGCCATTGAGGAATCAAAAGAGTTAAGTCAACTTCCTATTGAAGAACTCATAGGATCTCTCCTCACCTATGAGATGAAAATAAAAAGATTAGATGAAATGGAAGATGAAGACAAAGGAAGAAAAGGCATAGCACTCAAAGTGAATGATGATGATCATACATGCTCGTCAAACAATGAAGATGAGATTGAGGATATGGCCCTAGTGATGAGGAAATTTAAAAGATTTTACAAAGAAGACTTCAACAAAGGAAAGAATCCTCCATTCAAGAAAGGAGGACAAAGTTCATCACTCTTCAAGGCTAGATGCTTTGAATGCAATAGCACCAATCATCTTGTAGCCGATTGTCCCAAGGCCCTTAAAAAGGAAAAGGAAGCTTTAGAAGTCAAGCTTGAGGCATTGAAGAAGAAGAAGAAAGGCAAAGGCCTAATTGGAGCATGGGATGAGGACTCAAGTGAAAATGAAGAAGAAGAAAATGCCAACATATGCTTCATGGCACTAGAAAATGAGCTACCAACCTTTGTACACTCAAGCAATGGAAGAACATGCTTATGGAGGAAGAAGAGATTGAAGCAACACAAGAAAATGATCAAGAAGCTCAAATTCTTCCTCAAAATGTGATATATCCAAAGGATCACTCTAAGGTTTTTCAATTGGTATTATTTCTAATCCTAATTTGCTTTTGTCATGCTAAGTGATCTGTTTGTTGCACTTTTTCTTTGTTGATAGGCCCTTCTTGTTATGGACTTCATGATGACACTTTAATGTTGAAAGTCCTACTAGTATCTCTTCTATGATACCTTGATACTTTTCTCCTACAATTTTTTGATTTATGACAAAAGGGGGAGAAAATAGTGCAAGATGTAAGGGGGAGAAATTTTGTTAATATGATGATTATTGATGATGCCTATAAATTGTTTACAATGATTATTGATGCAAGGGGGAGTTATCTCCTTTTCTTGGTGATTGTTATGCTTTGCCTTTTTGATATTTTGATGCATCACCAAACTTTACTCTTGCTCTTTTGTTCTTCTTGCATATGTGTTTGTCATAATCAAAAAGGGGGAGATTGTTAGCCCTAAGGGCATTATTACTTGTGTTTTGATTATGATTAACATGTGCTTGTATGAGTATGTTAGCTAACCCTCCATAGAACAAAAGAAGAACATATGAAGTCTCAAAGTTTCAAGCAAAAGATCTTGTTGATGAGGGCAAAATAGAGAAGAAGAGATCAAGCCATACCAAGATCAAATCAATTGAAGACATTGAAGACATTGTATTTGTGAACTAGGTACTATCTTGTAAAACTCTCTAGTCTTAGTCTTTGATTCATTGATCATACATGAAGCTCTTCTCATGTTTTTCTAAAATATAATCCTTTGATAAAATCCAAGTATTCTTGACTTTAAGATGTTTTGAATAGTTTTTCTCCTCTTTAAAAATTGTCAAGAATGCCTTTGAAACTTGGAAGAAAGTTTTGTTCGAGAAAAAAAAACTTGGGTCGAGGAAAAAGCAGAAAAATTCGAAGTCCGTTTTTTAAAAAGGGGGAGTCCGTTTTTTTAAAAGGGGAGTCCGTTTTTAAAACCGATAGTCCGTTTTTTAAAACCGATAGTCCGTTTTTAAAACCGATCGTCCGTTTTTACAATTCGGCGATCCGTTTTTCGAAAAACCAAGTCCGAATCTTTACTGTCCCGGAAGTTCGGCGATCCGGTTTTTAAAACCGATCGTCCGTTTTTAGCTGTCGATATAAAAAATATTACCGTTGCACGTGAAGCAACGGTCATTTCGAAATTTGATGACCTATTTCTTAGGCAACGGTCTTAAGCTTAAAAAACCCTATATATACACTCAATTATCAGCCATAAATTCAAGAAGTTTGGGAATTATTCATTGAGAACATTTAATACATTTCAAGAGCTTCAAAAATACATTTTTATTACAAATCATTTTTCAATCCCAAACAAAAATCTTCTTGAGCTTCATTGTTGATCATCCATCAAAGAAGAAGAAAAGTGGTGCTTGTAGAAGTATTCCATTGAGTTGTAATCTTCCTCTTCTCAAGCTAAATTGGTAACATTGTTCCTAACTCTTTCTATTCTTTTATTGTGATCAAAGGTTTGTGGAAAACCCTTTGGGTGATCCTTTGATTAACTAGTTGTATTGTTGTGATTGAGGTTTTGGTGTAAAAACCCTTGAAGGGGTGAACCTCATTGTGTAGTTGTGTTGTGGTGTTTGAGGTTATAGTGTAAAACCCTTGAAGGGTGAACCTCATTGTGTAGTTGTGTAACCAGCTTTAAAGTTAGTGGATTTGTGAAATCCTTGGGTTGAGGCTCAAGGTAGTGGATGTAGCTCTTGGAGAGAGTGAACCACTATAAATTGTTGTGCATGCTCTTTAATTCTTTGCTCATTTCTTAATTGCCAATTCTATAAGATTATGCTTTGTGTGGATTCTTATTAAAAAGAGTTTTAGAAATCTTTCACAAACAAATTGGAGGTTTATCTTTCTAATCACACAAAAGATTTTTTAAAATTAGCCAAAAACCTTATTCACCCCCCCTCTAAGGTTTTTCAGTGTTTGCTTATAAGATGTGGCAGCATATAATGCTGTATCAAGATATCTACTCATTAGTAGCCATGGATCATTTTTCCATTGTAAATCTTTATTATCTAAAAGAAATATAATTTCTTTGTCAGTATTAGTATGATATGAGGCGATATTATCCTCTTCTGATATAACTTGGGAATATGACCCAGATGAGGAGGTTTCACCTGCCTGCTGTTTTTTATTAGTAATGAATTGTTTAAATTCCTCATATAATGAGGCATCTGTATCCGCAATATTTTTAGCTATAAGTTGTTTGTTACCCATTTGGATGATAACATTTTTGCCTATATTCTGAGAGGTATTACCTCTCCCACGTCCACGGAAGTTATTGCCTCTTCCCCGCGGTATCATGCTGCAAAAATTCTCGAGTTAGAAAATCTGGAAGACTATTTTCTTCTCATTTTTTATAAATAATATCAAAATCAAATGGGGCTAAATGAGCCAGCCATCTAGCAAACATTTGCTTAGAAACATCATGTTTTTAAAATCTTTATGAAACATAAATTTTGCGGCTTGACAATCAGTTTTAACTGTAAATTTCTGATTGTGTAAATCATCTTGAAATTTTAAAATACATTTTACTATAGCTAAGATTTCTTTAGCAATAGTAGCATAATTTCTTTGACTATCAGTCCATTTTCCTGAGTGGTATCTAATTAAACTTTCCCTATTATTATCAGGACAATTTTGAGTTAAGGTACCTCCATAACCTATATCTGAGGCATCTGTTTCTATAATTTTTTTCCAATTAGGATTGTCTATTATTAAGCAAGGCAATGTTTTTACTTTTTCTTTTATTTTCTGGACTATATTAGTATGCTGGGCAGTCCAGGGTTTAGGATTCTTTTTTAACCTGTCATATAAGATAGCTGTATCATAGGCAAGGTTTTTATAATATGGTAAAATATAATTTAAGCTTCCTAGAAATCTCTGTAATTGAGATTTATCTAAAATTTCATCAGGAAATTTAGAAGCAAAATCAATACTTCTATTGATAGGAATTATTTTTCCCTTGTCAATATTATGACCTAAAAATCTAATATTGGTTTGGAATAAAACCATTTTTGTTTTGGAGTTTGTATTACTAATTTCTTAAATATATCAAGATGTTCAAAATGTTGTTGAATATTTTCAAAAAATACTAGAATATCATCTATGTAAACTAGTATAAATTCGCTATAAGGAAAAAAAATATCATTCATAATCTTCTGAAATTCAGAAGGTGCATTTTTTAATCCAAAAGGCATCACTTTCCATTCAAAGTGTCTTATTGGAACATTAAAAGCTGTTTTATATTGGTCAGCTTCAGCTATCTGAATCTGCCAATATCCTGATTTTAAGGCAAATTTCGAGAATATTATTGCATCATATAATCTATCTAACAAGTTTTTTTTATTAGGAATAGGGTGCCTAATCCATTTTAAGACTTTATTTGGGGGTTTATAATTTATTACCAATCTCGGTACCCCTCTTTCTATTTCACTATGTTTATTAACATAAAAACCTGTACATGACCATGGTGAGTTTGATTCTTTAATTAACTCTTTTCTTAATAAAGAAGCTATTTCTTCTTTACATAATTCTAAATATTTAGAATTCATTTGGCAAGGTCTTGCCTTTGTCGGTATATGATTTTCATCAAAATCATCAATATAAGGGAGACTTACTATATGCTTTTTCCGATTCCAAAAAGCATTAGGATGTTCATTACAAATTTCTGATAAAATATTATTTTGAATTCTTTTCATCTTATCTTGTAATTTAGGATTTTGTAAAACTTCTTCAATATTTAAAGAATTTATTTCATAATTAAGAAAATTAATTTGATTTTATTTTCTTAAAATAAAATCTTTGATTTCATTAACAAATCTAGTGTTTGGTTCAGTTATAAACTGAAACGAAACTGGAGTTTTTTCATAAGTTCCTATAAGACAATCTGTACTTATATGAGTAATAGGAAAAATCTTCTTTATGAAAGGAGTGCCAAGTACAACTTGGTTAGTTATATTTTTAGCTAATAAAAAACTTTCAGGTATGCAAACTTTATTATTGCAAATATATGCACGTGGTAATTTGAAATTTATTTGTAATTTCTGCCCACCTGCATGTCTTAAACTATGAGTGGTTTTTTCAAAATATTTTGTAGGAATTAATCCTTCTTGTATGACACTAATATCTGCTCCTGTATCTATTAATGCAGTTAGTTCTATAAGTTCATCATGATTTATTAATAATGTTATTTTAACATAAAATTTAAAAGATGTTATCATATCTAAGACTGATAGAAAATCTTCTTCACCAATCTTATTAAAATTGTCAGAAGGATTTGGTGTTAAAGTATTATCCTTCTTTATTTCTGAATTAGAAATCCGAATATCTAAATTTTTATTAATTTGTTTTAACAGTTTAATTTCATTCTTAAGATTATTAATCTCCTCACATAAATCATTTATTGTACTAGGAGATTTATGAGAATTATTATTCTTTTGTTTCATAATTTTATAAACTTCTGACATCGTATAAGGATTTTTATTTTCTATGAATTCTAATTCTTCTGTATTATTACTAGAAGAGGGAGTATTATCTATTTGTTCAATTATTCTAGATCTTAATTCTTGATCTTTTATTAATTTCAAGAATTCTAGGATATTATTATTACTCAAAACTTTGATATGGGAATCTATATATTGAGATATTATTTTATAATAATCATCTTCATTATCATCGTTATCAGGACTATTATCCTTTTTACAAGGAATGCAACATGCATTATCATCTGAAGTTTCAGAATGATCAGTTATCTGATCTAATTCTGATTCTGAAGTACTATCTTCAGATTCATCAGATTCTATGAATAATTTTTCTAGAGAATCTTTTAATTCTTCGCTAATATCTAGACTATTAATCTTTTTCTTCATTTTACACTTCTTAGCATAATGTCCTATTCTTTTACACTTATAGCAGACAATATTATTTTTATCTTTTCTTCTTTCTAATCTATCAGATTTTCTGTTCAATTTTCTAGCTATTTTTTCTTGAGAATATTTTCTCTTTTTTCCTTTTAACATATTTATCATCTTTTCTATAATTATTTACTATTTTTCTTTGTGATGGAATTTCCATCCCAAATTGACTACAAAATTGTCCTAATTGATTTCTTTCAGTTAATCTTTGTCTTTTAATTTGTTGATTTAATTTAATTTCATTACATAAGGCTATACCTTCTTGTATACAAGTTCCTATAAGGTTTCCATAAGTATAACTTTCATAAGGAATACTTATTCTATCCTTTCTAAGAGTTTTCCTAACTCTTTCAGCAAATAAATTAGGTAATCCATCTACAAACTTAGACTTCCAATGAGTACTATTACTCTCAGGTAAGAATCCTTATACCATCTAAATTCCGATAGTGTTTTACATCTTAAATTCTATACTAAAGTTCTAATAGTTTCACTATTATCAGATATTCTACCTGTAAAATGTTTTAATATAGTAACCACAAGTGTATAAATTGCTGTTTCACTAAGTTGATTATCTTCTTGTTTCATACTATGATAAATTTCTTCTCTATCTTGTGGATTTAAATAATTATCCCACCATCCTTTTAGTTGGCCAGTATATCCTGCAGTTATCATTTTTGCTATATTACTATCTTTATTTCCAATGATTTTACTTATGGTGCTATACATTATCATCCTATGAGCTAGATTATAAATCTATTTTTCTTTATAACCATCTAAATTCCATTCATAAATACATTTTCCATTGTAACTATTATTACCTATATATTCCTGTTCTTCATGTAGAATATCTACAGGAGAAGGTCTATTATAATAATGTATTCTTTGAGTTGGTATATCAGCAAATTTATGTAATTTATTAATTTCATCATTTATAATGGTTTTATAATCATTTGTTTCTGTTAATTTTTCTGAAAATTCATTTTCTAGAGTATTAATATGTAATTTTTGAAATTTATGACCTATCAACATTTCAAGATCTGACAGAGTCTTTAATTTATAATTTTTGATTTCAGGAGGAGGCTGAAGGGTTGGGGTGGCTATAAATGCCTTTTTCCTTGAAGAATCTATAGGAGATTTTTCTAATTTTTGTATTAATGTGTCTATTCTTTATGGAGAGATATGATTTGTTCCCCTAAAACATTTAAATAAATGTTTGTATAATTTTGTTGTTCTATTATTTGGTTTATTTGTTTTACAATTATGCTTAAAGTATCATTTTCAAATATTTTTGAAAAAGCTGTAAAACTTACGATATGATTTTCTTTTTCCATATAAAAAGATTGTTGAGGAGGAAATATTCCTTTTATAATATTTCCATTTAAAAGCTTATAATCTCTTTCTAATACAGAAATATAAGGCTCAATATAATGAGACATAAACTATGGAACAAAAGGAAATAAAATATTATGACAAGACAGGAATTTATAAAATTCATCAGAAAGATGATTTCTTAATTTTGCATCAAAATTAGGAAAAAACCACTTCCTGAATGGTTCCCATGTAGGTAAGTTAAATTCTGCTTTAACTTTTTGCCTGGCCTCAGATCCAGGGCTAAAATCTATTTTAGGTTTATTCATAATGAAAAATTCATTTCAGATTCGGTTATTTCCGCATCTTTAGTATTATAAGCACCTTTCACAATATTTTCTTTGTTTTTAAATAATTTTTCTACATGATGATTATTCTCATCACGTTCACTCACCTGTGTGGTAGAAACTCTGTAAGGAATATAATCCTTTTCCTCTATAAGAGGTGAAATAAAAGAAAGTTCAGATCTAGTGGAATAAGTCCTTGGGATATGACCCAATCTGGATGGAGTATTATCCATCTGTATATAAACAATTCCTTTACGAGTATGTTCAATATGGTCAATATTATGTTCAGTCTTGGACTGGATATGACCAGTTCTTTCAAGTTTTCATTGTTGCGGCATAGGGATTTCATCCCATTTTATAATTCTTCTAGTGGAAATTTTAGATCTATTAAAATTAGTTTCAATTAAAACAGTTTCATTAATCTTTTTATCCATTAGTTTACAATTAGGATTTAATGTAAATAATGGTTTATAATAAATTCTGTAACAGATACATATTAGTTCTGATCCAGAAACATAATTATATCCATGAGTTTTAACATTTAATGTTAAAGCATCAAGTATATTAATATCACTTAAAGAAAGTGAAAGATTAGGATAAGCATTAAAATAAACTGGGCCATGTGCCAAACTGGATTGTATTACACCTATTAGTGATTGTTTCCAATTAAGATTTCTTGTATCTGTTAGACATGCAATGAAACTTGCTGGTAAACCTTCTAATGTTAAAGGTTTAAATGCAATTTGCACAAGTCCAATATGGATAAATTTATATAAATCTTTATATCGATTTATGTCATAAGAAGATAATAATTTGATTTCAATTTCTTCTTTATCTAAGGAAACTGATTCTTCAGTAGTTTTTACTACTTGCTTTAAGCCTAATTTTTCAAAAGTACCTAACTGATATACAGTTTTTAATTCAATCCTAGGGATTGTCCACTTATTAAGTTCTTCTAATTGATCAGGAAAGTCCATTTCTTGTCTATAAGAATTTTTAATTTTTCGTTTATCTTTTAATAAATTCATTTGAATTTAAGTCTATGTTAATGTTTATCTTGTGTGATAAACATTAACATAATTACTATTTTTCTACCTCTCCCACGTCCACGGAAGTTATTGCCTCTTCCCCACGGTATCATGCTGCAAAAATTTTCGAGTTAGAAAATCTGGAAGACTATTTCCTTCTCGTTTTTTATAAATAATATCAAAATAAAATGGGGCTAAATGAGCCTGCCATCTAGCAAACATTTGCTTAGAAACATCATGTTTAAAATCTTTATGAAACATAAATTTCGCGGCTTGACAATCAGTTTTAACTGTAAATTTCTGATTGTAAAAATCATCTTGAAATTTTAAAATACATTTTACTATAGCTAAGATTTCTTTAGCAATAGTAGCATAATTTCTTTGACTATCAGTCCATTTTCCTGAGTGGTATCTAATTAAACTTTCCCGGTTATTATCAGGACAATTTTGAGTTAAGATACCTCCAGTTTATATTAATGTTTATCCTAATCTTTCACTTTCTTTAAGTGATATTAATATACTTGATGCTTTAACATTAAATATTAAAACTCACGGATATAATTATGTTTCTGGATCAGAACTAATATGTATCAATTACAGAATTTATTATAAACCATTATTTACATTAAATCCTAATTGTAAACTAATGGATAAAAAGATTAATGAAATTGTTTTAATTGAAACTAATTTTAATAGATCTAAAATTTCCACTAGAAGAATTATAAAATGGGATGAAATCCCTATGCCGCAACAACGGAAACTTGAAAGAACTGGTCATATCCAGTCCAAGACTGAACATAATATTGAACATATTGAACAGACTACTGAAGGAATTGTTTATATACAGATGGATAATACTCCATCCAGATTGGGTCATATCCCAAGGACTTATTCCACTAGATCTGAACATTCTTTTATTTCACCTCTTATAGAGGAAAAGGATTATATTCCTTACAGAGTTTCTACCTCACAGGTGAGTGAACGTGATGAGAATAATCATCATGTAGAAAAATTATTTAAAAACAATGAAAATATTGTGAAAGGTGTTTATAATACTAAAGATGCGGAAATAACCGAATCTGAAATGAATTTTTCATTATGAATAAACCTAAAATTGATTTTAGCCCTGGATCTGAGGCCAGGCAAAAAGTTAAAGCAGAATTTAATTTACCTAGATGGGAACCATTCAGGAAGTGGTTTTTCCCTAATTTTGATGCAAAATTAAGAAATCATATTTCTAATGAATTTTATAAATTCCTGTCTTGTCATAATATTTTATTTCCTTTTGTTCCATGGTTTATGTCTCATTATATTGAGCCTTATATTTCTGTATTAGAAAGAGATTATAAGCTTTTAAATGGAAATATTATAAAAGGAATATTTCCTCCTCAACAATCTTTTTATATGGAAAAAGAAAATCATATCGAAAGTTTTACAGCTTTTCAAAAATATTTGAAAATGATATTTTAAGCATAACTGTAAAACAAATAAACCAAATAATAGAACAACAAAATTATACAAACATTTATTTAAATGTTTTAGGGGAACAAATCATATCTCTCCACAAAAGAATAGACACATTAATTCAAAAATTAGAAAAATCTCCTATAGATTCTTCAGGGAAAAAGGCATTTATAGCCACCCCAACCCTTCGGCCTCCTCCTGAAATCAAAAATTATAAATTAAAGACTCTGTCAGATCTTGAAATGTTTATAGATCATAAATTTCAAAAATTAAATATTAATACTCTAGAAAATGAATTTTCAGAAAAATTAACAGAAACAAAGGATTATAAAACCATTATAAATGATGAAATTAATAAATTACATAAATTTGCTGATATACCAACTCAAAGAATACATTATTATAATAGACCTTCCCCTGTAGATATTCTACATGAAGAACAGGAATATATAGGTAATAATAGTTACAATGGAAAATGTATTTATGAATGGAATTTAGATGGTTATACAGAAAAATAGATTTATAATGTAGCTCATAGGATGCTAATGTATAGCACCATAAGTAAAGTGATTGGAAATAAAGATAGTAATATAGCAGAAATGATAACTGCAGGATATACTGGCCAACTAAAAGGATGGTGGGATAATTATTTAAATCCACAAGATAGAGAAGAAATTTATCATAGTATGAAACAAGAAGATAACCGACTTAGTGATATAGCAGTTTATACACTGGTGGTTACTATATTAGGGCATTTTACAGGTAGAATATCTGATAATAGTGAAACTATTAGAACTTTATTACAGAATTTAAAATGTAAAATACTATCGGAATTTAGATGGTATAAGGATGCTTTCCTTAATAGGGTTATGGAATTACCTGAGAGTAATAGTACTCATTGGATGTCTAAGTTTATATAGATGGATTACCTAATTTATTTGCTAAAAGAGTTAGGAAAACTCTTAGAAAGGATAGAATAACTATTCCTTATGAAAGTTATACTTATGGATACCTTATAGGAACTTGTATACAAGAAGGTATAGCCTCATGTATTGAAATTAAATTAAATGAACAAATTAAAAGACAAAGATTAACTGAAAGAAATCAATTAGGACAATTTTGTAGTCAATTTGGGAGGGAAATTCCATCACAAAGAAAAATAGTAAATAATTATAGAAAAGATGATAAATATGTTAAAAGGAAAAAGAGAAAATATTCTCAAGAAAAAATAGCTAGAAAATTGAAAAGAAAATCTGATAGATTAGAAAGAAGAAAAGATAAAAATAATATTGTCTGCCATAAGTGTAAAAGAATAGGACATTATGCTAATAAGTGTAAAATGAAGAAAAAGATTAATAGTCTAGATATTAGCGAAGAATTAAAAGATTCTCTAGAAAAATTATTCATAAAATCTGATGAATCAGAAGATAGTACTTCAGAATCAGAATTAGATCAGATAACTGATCATTCTGAAACTTCAGATGATAATAAATGTTGTATACCTTGTAAAAAGGGAAATAATTCTGATAATGATAGTCAGAAAGTTGATTATTATAGGATAATGTCTCAATTTAGAGATTCTGATATTAATGTTTTAAGTAATAATCATATCTTAGAATTCTTGAAATTAATAAAAGATCAAGAATTAAGATCAAGGATAATTGAACAAATAGATAATACTCCCTCTTCTAGTAATAATACAGAAGAATTAGAATTCATAGAAAATAATAATCCTTATACGATGTCAGAAGTTTATAAAATTACGAAACAAAAGAATAATAATTCTCTTAAATCTCCTAGTACAATAAATGATTTATATGAGGAGATTAATAATCTTAAGAATGAAATTAAACTGTTAAAACAAGTTAATAAAAATTTAGATATTCGGATTTCTAATTTAGAAATAAAGAAGGATAATACTTTAACACCAAATCCTTTTGACAATCTTAATAAGATTGGTGAAGAAGATTTTCTATTAGTCTTAGATATGATAACATCTTTTAAATTTTATGTTCAAATAACATTATTAATAAATCATGATGAACTTATAGAACTAACTGCATTAATAGATACAGGAGCAGATATTAGTGTCATACAAGAAGGATTAATTCCTACAAAATATTTTGAAAAAACCACTCATAGTTTAAGACATGCAGGTGGGCAGAAATTACAAATAAATTTCAAATTACCACGTGCATATATTTGCAATAATAAAGTTTGCATACCTGAAAGTTTTTTATTAGCTAAAAATATAACTAACCAAGTTATACTTGGCACTCCTTTCATAAAGAAGATTTTTCCTATTACTCATATAAGTACAGATTGTCTTATAGGAACTTATGAAAAAACTCCAGTTTTGTTTCAGTTTATAACTGAACCAAACACTAGATTTGTTAATGAAATCAAGGATTTTATTTTAAGAAAACAAAATCAAATTAATTTTCTTAATTATGAAATAAATTCTTTAAATATTGAAGTTTTACAAAATCCTAAATTACAGGATAAGATTAAAAGAATTCAAAATAATATTTTATTAGAAATTTGTAATGAACATCCTAATGCTTTTTGGAATCGGAAAAAGCATATAGTAAGTCTCCCTTATATTGGTGATTTTGATGAAAATCATATACCGACAAAGGCAAGACCTTGCCAAATGAATTCTAAATATTTAGAATTATGTAAAGAAGAAATAGCTTCTTTATTAAGAAAAGAGTTAATTAAAGAATCAAACTCACCATGGCCATGTACAGGTTTTTATGTTAATAAATATAGTGAAATAGAAAGAGGGGTACCGAGATTGGTAATAAATTATGAACCCTTAAATAAAGTCTTAAAATGGATTAGGCACCCTATTCCTAATAAAAAAGACTTGTTAGACAGATTATATGATGCAATAATATTCTCGAAATTTGATTTAAAATCAGGATATTGGCAGATTCAGATAGCTGAAGCTGACCAATATAAAACAGCTTTTAATGTTACAATATGACACTTTGAATGGAAAGTGGTGCCTTTTGGATTAAAAAATGCACCTTCTGAATTTCAGAAGATTATGAATGATATTTTTATTCCTTATAGCGAATTTATACTAGTTTACATAGATGATATTCTAGTATTTTCTAAAAATATTCAACAACATTTTGAACATCTTGATATATTTAAGAAATTAGTAATACAAAATGGTTTTATTCCAAACCAATATTAGATTTTTAGGTCATAATATTGACAAGGGAAAAATAATTCCTATCAATAGAAGTATTGATTTTGCTTCTAAATTTCCTGATGAAATTTTAGATAAATCTCAATTACAGAGATTTCTAGGAAGCTTAAATTATATTTTACCATATTATAAAAACCTTGCCTATGATACAGCTATCTTATATGACAGGTTAAAAAAGAATCCTAAACCCTGGATTGCCCGGCATAGTAATATAGTCCAGAAAATAAAAGAAAAAGTAAAAACATTGCCTTGCTTAATATTAGCAAATCCTAATTGGAAAAAAATTATAGAAATAGAGCCTCAGATATAGGTTACGGAGGTATCTTAACTCAAAATTGTCCTGATAATAACAGGGAAAGTTTAATTAGATACCACTCAGGAAAATGGACTGATAGTCAAAGAAATTATGCTATTATTGCTAAAGAAATCTTAGCTATAGTAAAATGTATTTTAAAATTTCAAGATGATTTATACAATCAGAAATTTACAGTTAAAACTGATTGTCAAGTCGCAAAATTTATGTTTCATAAAGATTTTAAACATGATGTTTCTAAGAAAATGTTTGCTAGATGGCAGGCTCATTTAGTCCCATTTGATATTGATATTATTTATAAAAAAGGAGAAGAAAATAGTCTTCCGGATTTTCTAACTCGAGAATTTTTGCAGCATGATACCGCGGGGAAGAGGCAATAACTTCCGTGGACGTGGGAGAGGTAATACCTCTCAGAATACAGACAAAAATATTATCATCCAAATGGGTAACAAACAGCTTATAGCTGAAAATATTGCGGATACAGATGCCTCATCATATGAGGAATTTAAACAATTCATTGCTAATAAAAAACAGCAGGCAGGTGAAACCTCCTTATCTGGGTCATATTCCCAAGTTATATCAGAAGAGGATAATATCGCCTCATATCATACTAATACTCACAAAGATATTATATTTTTTTTAGATAATAAAGATTTACAATGGAAAAATGATCCATGGCTACTAATGAGTAGATATCTTGATACAGCCTCATATGCTGCCACATCTTATAAGCAAAGACAATATTATGAGCACATACTTAAAGTAAGCTCTTGTGATATTACACACTTTTATCCCAGCACTAAAGTTGCTAATGTTTATAACTTTAGCAAAATTATAATAAAAAGGATTATATCTGTGGAGGAGTGGGGTTTATCTCCTCTCAAAGAAAAGGAATTTATAATTCCTGAATCCAGGTTATCATTTAAATATAATTATTGGGATTATATTGATGCATTTCATAAAGCATTTCTATACGAAAATCCTAATAAAAAACACACCTGGTTAATAAAGATTTGTGGGGATGTTTATAACAATCCCTTACCAAATTGGTTTTCACAATGGTGGACCATATATGGGAACTCCGGAAAAATACTTCCTGATAAATTCAAACCATTATATGGTGAATGGATTAATATATCCCCAAAAATAGCTGATTATATTAGCTCAGAATAATATACAGAGGAAATACCCTCCATGTTATTTTTTATTGAATTTTCCATATCATGGGTGTGGAAATGGACGCCAGAAGTGGGTTATACCCAACAAAATATCCCATGTCTCAAAAGAGCTACTCATAGTAGATTTTGGGACAGGTTGATTAAAAACAACCCAGAGACCAAAGAAATCTATGGCAAAAATATTTTGGATGATATCCAACAGAAAAATGCTTCTTACAACAAAATGAAAGACAAAGGAGAGATTAAATCCACAAGTCCTTTTTATCATATATCAACAAAATTAAAAATGCAGAAAGAAGTGATCTCCAAGGAAGACCTAATCCGTTCATATATGGAAGAATTAAAAAAGGATCTAGTTAAAAATCTGATCACCGATGATAGAACGGATGTATCAATGACAGGCTCCTCAAATGAAGACTGTCTAGCAGGCGAATCGCAAGAACCAGATATGAAAGATTTCTCAGAGGTCGACATTGACCAAATGGTCAAAGAAATTGAAGATGCTGCAAGAAAAGAGATAAAGTAATACCGGAAGAATGCATTATGGTAATAGACATTATTGTATAGCAATAATTGTATCCTCATAGGTCCCACATGTAATAGTGATAGCACTATGCGGATTTAAAATCCTTTTGTAAATCAGAATAGATAAGATAGTTGAAGTCCGCCCCTTTATTTGTCTATAAAAGGATGGAAACTCATCCTAAAGAGGCAGGACCTAGAAAATTCTCTCTTCCTCTCCTCCCTTTGTAAAAATATTTCTTCAATAATTAAAGTTTGAAGTTTTCTTCTCTGATCCCTGGTAAGTCTTAAAGACTCTCTTATTTTAATTTTCTTGTTATAATTTTTATAAATTATTGTTTTTTGGTTTAGCCTAATGGCAGGCTAAATCTTTCCATGTTAAACTATGCAATCATATATATCATTGTAATTATGTTATGAAGATCCTTATTTTGTCTGGTTGGATAGTAGTCTAATGTAAGGATTCAAGGTTTGGGTTATGAGATCTGGAACTGGCCATAATTATTGAAAGATGAGGGTTAGCCTGTTTAAAGCCGTTGTGGAGGCGTGTTAAGGCGTTGATCCCGGTTTCATCTTTTGTAATTATGTTGATTGATCTAGATTTGATGTAAAATTTGTACCTTCTAACCTGGGTTCTGACATGGATGACTACCGCAGGACCTAATTGCTAGAAAAATTCTCTCTTCCTCTCCTCCCTTTGTAAAAATATTTCTTCAATAATCATAGTTTGAAGTTTTCTTCTCTGATCCCTGGTAAGTCTTAAAGACTCTCTTATTTTAATTTTCTTGTTATAATTTTTATAAATTATTGTTTTTTGGTTTAGCCTAATGGCAGGCTAAATCTTTCCATGTTAAACTATGCAATCATATATATCATTGTAATTATGTTGTGAAGATCCTTATTTTGTCTGGTTGGATAGTAGTCTAATGTAAGGATTCAAGGTTTGGGTTATGAGATCTGGAACTGGCCATAATTATTGAAAGATGAGGGTTAGCCTGTTTAAAGCCGTTGTGGAGGCGTGTTAAGGCGTTGATCCCGGTTTCATCGTTTGTAATTATGTTGATTGATCTAGATTTGATGTAAAATTTGTACCTTCTAACCTGGGTTCTGACATGGATGACTACCGCAGGACCTAATTGCTAGAAAAATTCTCTCTTCCTCTCCTCCCTTTGTAAAAATATTTCTTCAATAATCATAGTTTGAAGTTTTCTTCTCTGATCCCTGGTAAGTCTTAAAGACTCTCTTATTTTAATTTTCTTGTTATAATTTTTATAAATTATTGTTTTTTGGTTTAGCCTAATGGCAGGCTAAATCTTTCCATGTTAAACTATGCAATCATATATATCATTGTAATTATGTTGTGAAGATCCTTATTTTGTCTGGTTGGATAGTAGTCTAATGTAAGGATTCAAGGTTTGGGTTATGAGATCTGGAACTGGCAATAATTATTGACAGATGAGGGTTAGCCTGTTTAAAGCCATTGTGAAGGCATGTTAAGGCGTTGATCCCGGTTTCATCTTTTGTAATTATGTTAACGGATCTAGATTTCATGAAAAATTTGTACCTTCTAACCTGGGTCCTGACATGGATGACTACCACCGGACATAATTGGTATCAGAGCCATGTAATTCTGTGATATATATGATTCATAGTTTAACATAGACTTAAATTCAAATGAATTTGTTAAAAGATAAACGAAAAATTAAAAATTCTTATAAACAAGAAATGGACATTCCTGATCAATTAGAAGAACTTAATAAGTGGACAATCCCTAGGATTGAATTAAAAACTGTATATCAACTAGGTACTTTTGAAAAATTAGAGTAGTAAAAACTACTGAAGAATCAGTTTCCTTAGATAATGAAGAAATTGAAATCAAATTATTATCTTCTTATGACATAAATCGATATAAAGATTTATATAAATTTATCCATATTGGACTTGTGCAAATTGCATTTAAACCTTTAACATTAGAAGGTTTACCAGAAAGTTTCGTTGCATGTCTAAGAGATGCAGGAAATCTTAATTGGAAACAATCACTAATAGGTGTAATACAATCCAGTTTGGCACATGGCCCAGTTTATTTTAATGTTTATCCTAATCTTTCACTTTCTTTAAGTGATATTAATATACTTGATGCTTTAACATTAAATGTTAAAACTCACGGATATAATTATGTTTCTGGATCAGAACTAATATGTATCTGTTACAGAATTTATTATAAACCATTATTTACATTAAATCCTAATTGTAAACTAATGGATAAAAAGATTAATGAAACTGTTTTAATTGAAACCAATTTTAATAGATCTAAAATTTCCACTAGAAGAATTATAAAATGGGATGAAATCCCTATGCCGCAACAATGGAAACTTGAAAGAACTGGTCATATCCAGTCCAAGACTGAACATAATATTGACCATATTGAATAGACTCCTGAAGGAATTGTTTATATACAGGTGGAAAATAATCCATCCAGATTGGGTCATATCCCAAGGACTTATTCCACTAGATCTGAACATTCTTTTATTTCACCTCTTATAGAGGAAAAGGATTATATTCCTTACAGAGTTTCTACATCACCGGTGAGTGAACGTGATGAGAATAATCATCATGTACAAAAATTATTTAAAAACAAAGAAAATATTGTGAAAGGTGTTTATAATACTAAAGATACGGAAATAACCGAATCTGAAATGAATTTTTCATTATGAATAAACCTAAAATTGATTTTAGCCCTGGATCTGAGGCCAGGCAAAAAGTTAAAGCAGAATTTAATTTACCTAGATGGGAACCATTCAGGAAGTGGTTTTTCCCTAATTTTGATGCAAAATTAAGAAATCATATTTCTCATGAATTTTATAAATTCCTGTCTTGTCATAATATTTTACTTCCTTTTGTTCCATGGTTTATGTCTCATTATATTGAGCCTTATATTTCTGTATTAGAAAGAGATTATAAGCTTTTAAATGGAAATATTATAAAAGGAATATTTCCTCCTCAACAATCTTTTTATATGGAAAAAGAAAATCATATCGTAAGTTTGACAGCTTTTTCAAAAATATTTGTAAATGATACTTTAAGCATAACTGTAAAACAAATAAACCAAATAATAGAACAACAAAACTATACAAACATTTATTTAAATGTTTTAGGGGAACAAATCATATCTCTCCATAAAGAATAGACACATTAATACAAAAATTAGAAAAATCTCCTATAGATTCTTCAGGGAAAAAGGCATTTATAGCAACCCCAACCCCTCAGCCTCCTCCTGAAATAAAGAATTATAAATTAAAGACTCTGTCAGATCTTGAAATGTTAATAGATCATAAATTTAAGAAATTAAATATTAATACTCTAGAAAATGAATTTTCAGAAATATTAGAAGAAACAAAGGATTATAAAACCATTATAAATGATGAAATTAATAAATTACATAAATTTGTTGATATACCAATTCAAAGAATACATTATTATAATAGACCTTATCCTGTAGATATTCTACATGAAGAACAGGAATATATAGGTAATAATAGTTACAATGGAAAATGTATTTATGAATGGAATTTAGACGGTTATATAGAAAAACAGATTTATAATCTAGCTCATAGGATGCTAATGTATTGCACCATAACTAAAGTGATTGGAAATAAAGATAGTAATATAGCAAAAATGATAACTGCAGGATTTACTGGCCAACTAAAAGGATGGTGGGATAATTATTTAAATCCACGAGATAGAGAAGAAATTTATCATAGTATGAAACAAGAAGATAATCAACTTAGTGAAACAGCAGTTTATACACTGGTGGTTACTATATTAGAACATTTTACAGCTAGAATATCTGATAATAGTGAAACTATTAGAACTTTATTACAGAATTTAAGATGTAAAACACTATCGGAATTTAGATGGTATAAGGATGATTTCCTTAATAGGGTTATGGAATTACCTGAGAGTAATAGTACTCATTGGAAGTCTAAGTTTGTAGATGGATTACCTAATTTATTTTCTGAAAAAGTTAGGAAAACTCTTAGAAAGGATAGAATAACTATTCCTTATGAAAGTTATACTTATGGAAACCTTATAGGAACTTGTATACAAGAAGGTATAGCTTTGTGTAATGAAATTAAATTAAATCAACAAATTAAAAATCAAAGATTAACTGAAAGAAATCAATTAGGACAATTTTGTAGTCAATTTGGGATGGAAATTCCATCACAAAGAAAAATAGTAAATAATTATAGAAAAGATGATAAATATGTTAAAAGGAAAAAGAGAAAATATTTTGAAGAAAAAACAGCTAGAAAATTGAAAAGAAAATTTGATATATTAGAAAGAAGAAAAGATAAAAATATTATTGTCTGCTATAAGTGTAAAAGAATAGGACATTATGCTAATAAGTGTAAAATGACTTCAACTATCTTATCTATTCTGATTTACAAAAGGATTTTAAATCCGCATAGTGCTATCACTATTACATGTGGGTCCTATGAGGATACAATTCTTGCTATACAATAATGTCTATTACCATAATGCAATCTTCCGGTATTACTTTATCTCTTTTCTTGCGGCATCTTCAATTTCTTCGACCATTTGGTCAATGTCGGCCTCTGAGAAATCTTCCATATCTGGTTCTTGCGATTCGCCTGCTAGACAGTCTTCATTTGAGGAGCCTGTCATTGATACATCTGTTCTATCATCAGTGATCAGATTTTTAACTAGATCCTTTTTTAATTCTTCCATATATGAACGGATTAGGTCTTCCTTGGAGATCACTTCTTTCTGCATTTTCAATTTTGTTGATATATGATAAAAAGGACTTGTGGATTTAATCTCTCCTTTGTCTTTCATTTTGTTGTAAGAAGCATTTTTCTGTTGGATATCATCCAAAATATTTTTGCCATAGATTTCTTTGGTCTCTGGGTTAATTTTAATCAACCTGTCCCAAAATCTACTATGAGTAGCTCTTTTGAGACATGGGATATTTTGTTGCGTATAACCCACTTCTGGCGTCCATTTCCACACCCATGGTATGAAAAATTCAATAAAAAGTAACATGGAGGCTATTTCCTCTATATATTGTTCAGAGCTAATATAATCAGCTATTTTTGGGGATATATTAATCCATTCACCATATAATGGTTTGAATTTATCATGAAGTATTTTTCCGGAGGTCCCATATATGGTCCACCATTGTAAAAACCAATTTGGTAAGGGATTGTTATAAACATCCCCACAAACCTTTATTAACCAGGTGTGTTTTTTATTAGGATTTTCGTATAGAAATGCTTTATGAAATGCATCAATATAATCCCAATAATTATATTTAAATGATAACCTGGATTCAGGAATTATAAATTCCTTTTCTTTGAGAGGAGATAAACCCCACTCTTCCATGGATATAATCCTTTTTATCATAATTTGCTAAAGTTATAAACATTAGCAACTTTAGTGCTGGGATAAAAGTGTGTAATATCACAAGAGCTTACTTTTAGGTATGTGCTCATAATATTGTCTTTGCTTATAAGATGTGGCAGCATATGATGCTGTATCAAGATATCTACTCATTAGTAGCCATGGATCATTTTTCCATTGTAAATCTTTATTATCTAAAGAAATATAATTTCTTCGTGAGTATTAGTATGATATGAGGCGATATTATCCTTTTCTGATATAACTTGGGAATATGACCCAGATAAGGAGGTTTCACCTGCCTGCTGTTTTTTATTAGCAATGAATTGTTTAAATTCCTCATATAATGAGGCATCTGTATCCGCAATATTTTCAGCTATAAGCTGTTTGTTACCCATTTGGATGATAACATTTTTGCCTGTATTCTGAGAGGTATTACCTCTCCCACGTCCACGGAAGTTATTGCCTCCTCCCAGCGGTATCATGCTGCAAAAATTCTCGAGTTAGAAAATCTGGAAGACTATTTTCTTCTCCTTTTTTATAAATAATATCAAAATCAAATGGGGCTAAATGAGCCTGCCATCTAGCAAACATTTGCTTAGAAACATCATGTTTAAAATCTTTATGAAACATAAATTTTGCGGCTTGACAATCAGTTTTAACTGTAAATTTCTGATTGTATAAATCATCTTGAAATTTTAAAATACATTTTACTATAGCTAAGATTTCTTTAGCAATAGTAGCATAATTTCTTTGACTATCAGTCCATTTTCCTGAGTGGTATCTAATTAAACTTTCCCTGTTATTATCAGGACAATTTTGAGTTAAGATACCTCCATAACCTATATCTGAGGCATCTGTTTCTATAATTTTTTTCCAATTAGGATTTGCTAAGATTAAGCAAGGCAATGTTTTTACTTTTTCTTTTATTTTCTGGACTATATTAGTATGTTGGGCTGTCCAGGGTTTAGGATTCTTTTTTAACCTGTCATATAAGATAGTTGTATCATAGGCAAGGTTTTTATAATATGGTAAAATATAATTTAAGCTTCCTAGAAATCTCTGTAATTGAGATTTATCTAAAATTTCATCAAGAAATTTAGAAGCAAAATCAATACTTCTATTGATAGGAATTATTTTTCCCTCGTCAATATTATGACCTAAAAATCTAATATTGGTTTGGAATAAAACCATTTTTGTTTTGGAGATAACCAAACCATTTTGTATTACTAATTTCTTAAATATATCAAGATGTTCAAAATGTTGTTGAACATTTTTAGAAACTACTAGAATATCATCTATGTAAACTAGTATAAATTCGCCATAAGGAATAAAAATATCTTTCATAATCTTCATAAATTCAGAAGGTGCATTTTTTAATCCAAAAGGCATCACTTTCCGATCAAAGTGTCCTATTGGAACATTAAAAGCTGTTTTATATTGGTCAAGTTCAGCTATCTGAATCTACCAATATCCTGATTTTAAATCAAATTTCGAGAATATTATTGCATCATATAATCTGTCTAACAAGTCTTTTTTATTAGGAATAGGGTGCCTAATCCATTTTAAGACTTTATTTAGGGGTTTATAATTTATTACCAATCTCGGTACCCCTCTTTCTATTTCACTATGTTTATTAACATAAAAACCTGTACATGACCATGGTGAGTTTGATTCTTTAATTAACTCTTTTCTTAATAAAGAAGCTATTTCTTCTTTACATAATTCTAAATATTTAGAATTCATTTGGCAAGGTCTTGCCTTTGTCGGTATATGATTTTCATCAAAATCATCAATATAAGGGAGACTTGCTATATGCTTTTTCCGATTCCAAAAAGCATTAGGATGTTCATTACAAATTTCTAATAAAATATTATTTTGAATTCTTTTAATGTTATCCTGTAATTTAGGATTTAGTAAAACTTCTTCAATATTTAAAGAATTTATTTCATAATTAAGAAAATTAATTTGATTTTGTTTTCTTAAAATAAAATCTTTGATTTCATTAACAAATCTAGTGTTTGGTTCAGTTATAAACTGAAACGAAACAGGAGTTTTTTCATAAGTTCCTATAAGACAATCTGTACTTATATGAGTAATAGGAAAAATCTTCTTTGTGAAAGGAGTGCCAAGTATAACTTGGTTAGTTATATTTTTAGCTAATAAAAAACTTTCAGGTATGCAAACTTTATTATTGCAAATATATGCACGTGGTAATTTGAAATTTATTTGTAATTTCTGCCCACCTGCATGTCTTAAACTATGAGTGGTTTTTTCAAAATATTTTGTAGGAATTAATCCTTCTTGTATGACACTAATATCTGCTCCTGTATCTATTAATGCAGTTAGTTCTATATGTTCATCATGATTTATTAATAATGTTATTTTAACATAAAATTTAAAAGATATTATCATATCTAAGACTGATAGAAAATCTTCTTCACCAATCTTATTAAGATTGTCAAAAGGATTTGGTGTTAAAGTATTATCCTTCTAAATTAGAAATATGAATATCTAAATTTTTATTAATTTGTTTTAACAGTTTAATTTCATTCTTAAGATTATTAATCTCCTCATATAAATCATTTATTGTACTAGGAGATTTATGAGAATTATTATTCTTTTGTTTCATAATTTTATAAACTTCTGACATCTTATATGGATTATTATTTTCTATGAACTCTAATTCTTCTGTATTATTACCAGAAGAGGGAGTATTATCTGTTTGTTCAATTATCCTTGATCTTAATTCTTGATCTTTTATTAATTTCAAGAATTCTAAGATGTTATTATTACTTAAAACATTAATATCAGAATCTCTAAATTGAGATATCATTTTATAATAATCTTCCTCATGACTATCATCAGAATTATTATTACCCTGTTTACAAGGTATACAGCATTTATTATCATATGAAGTTTCAGAATGATCAGTTATCTGATCTAATTCTGATTCTGAAGTACTATCTTCAGATTCATCAGATTCTATGAATAATTTTTCTAGAGAATCTTTTAATTCTTCACTAATATCTGGACCATTAATCTTTTTCTTCATCTTACACTTATTAGCATAGTGTCCTATTCTTTTACACTTATAACAAACTATATTATTTTTATCTTTTCTTCGTTCTAATCTATCAGATTTTCTTTTTAATTTTTTAGCTAGTTTTTCTTGAGAATATTTTCTCTTTTTCCTTTTAACATATCTATCATCTTTTCTATAATTATTTAATATTTTTCTTCGTGACGGAATTTCCATCCCAAATTGACTACAAAATTGTCCTAATTGATTTCTTTCAGTTAATCTTTGTCTTTTAATTTGTTGATTTAATTTTATTTTATTACACAAAGCTATACCTTCTTGTATACAAGTTCCTATAAGGTTTCCATAAGTATAACTTTCATAAGGAATAGTTATTCTATCCTTTCTAAGAGTTTTCCTAACTCTTTCAACAAATAAATTAGGTAATCCATCTATAAACTTAGACTTCCAATGAGTACTATTACTCTTAGGTAATTCCATAACCCTATTAAGGAAAGCATCCTTATACCATCTAAATTCCGATAGTGTTTTACATCTTAAATTCTGTAATAAAGTTCTAATAGTTTCACTATTATCAGATATTCTACCTGTAAAATGTTCTAATATAGTAACCACCAGTGTATAAACTGCTGTTTCACTAAGTTGATTATCTTCTTGTTTCATACTATGATAAATTTCTTCTCTATCTTGTGGATTTAAATAATTATCCCACCATCCTTTTAGTTGGCCAGTAAATCCTGCAGTTATCATTTTTGCTATATTACTATCTTTATTTCCAATCATTTTACTTATGGTGCTATACATTAGCATCCTATGAGCTAGATTATAAATCTGTTTTTCTATATAACAATCTAAATTCCATTCACAAATACATTTTCCATTGTAACTATTATTACCTATATATTCCTGTTCTTCATGTAGAATATCAACAGGAGAAGGTCTATTATAATAATGTATTCTTTGAGTTGGTATATCAGCAAATTTATGTAATTTATTAATTTCATCATTTATAATGGTTTTATAATCCTTTGTTTCTGTTAATTTTTCAGAAAATTCATTTTCTAGAGTATTAATATTTAATTTTTGAAATTTATGATCTATCAACATTTCAAGATCTGACAGAGTCTTTAATTTATAATTTTTGATTTCAGGAGGAGGCTGAAGGGTTGGGGTTGCTATAAATGCCTTTTTCCCTGAAGAATCTATAGGAGATTTTTCTAATTTTTGTATTAATGTGTCTATTCTTTTATGGAGAGATATGATTTGTTCCCCCTAAAACATTTGAATAAATGTTTGTATAATTTTGTTGTTCTATTATTTGGTTTATTTGTTTTACAGTTATGCTTAAAGTATCATTTCAAATATTTTTGAAAAAGCTGTAAAACTTACGATATGATTTTCTTTTTCCATATAAAAAGATTGTTGAGGAGGAAATATTCCTTTTATAATATTTCCATTAAAAAGCTTATTAATCTCTTTCTAATACAGAAATATAAGGCTCAATATAATGAGACATAAACCATGGAACAAAAGAAAATAAAATATTATGACAAGACAGGAATTTATAAAATTCATCAGAAATATGATTTCTTAATTTTGCATCAAAATTAGGGAAAAACCACTTCCTCAATGGTTCCCATCTTGGTAAATTAAATTCTGCTTTAACTTTTTGCCTGGCCTCAGATCCAGGGCTAAAATCAATTTTAGGTTTATTCATAATGAAAAATTCATTTCATATTCGATTATTTCCGCATCTTTAGTATTATAAACACCTTTCACAATATTTTCATTGTTTTTAAATAATTTTTCTACATGATCATTATTCTCATCACGTTCACTCACCTGTGAGGTAGAAACTCTGTAAGGAATATAATCCTTTTCCTCTATCAGAGGTGAAATAAAAGAATGTTCAGATCTAGTGGAATAAGTCTTGGGATATGACCCAATCTGGATGGAGTATTATCCATCCGTATATAAACAATTCCTTCAGGAGTCTGTTCAATATGGTCAATATTATGTTCAGTCTTGGACTGGATATGACCAGTTCTTTCAAGTTTCCATTGTTGCGGCATAGGGATTTCATCCCATTTTATAATTCTTCTAGTGGAAATTTTAGATCTATTAAAATTAGTTTCAATTAAAACAGTTTCATTAATCTTTTTAACCATTAGTTTACAATTAGGATTTAATGTAAATAATGGTTTATAATAAATTCTGCAACAGATACATATTAGTTCTGATCCAGAAACATAATTATATCCATGAGTTTTAACATTTAATGTTAAAGCGTCAAGTATATTAATATCACTTAAAGAAAGTGAAAGATTAGGATAAACATTAAAATAAACTGGGCCATGTGCCAAACTGGTTGTATTACACCTATTAGTGATTGTTTCCAATTAAGATTTCTTGCATCTCTTAGACATGCAATGAAACTTTCTGGTAAACCTTCTAATGTTAAAGGTTTAAATGCAATTTGTACAAGTCCAATATGGATAAATTTATATAAATCTTTATATCGATTTATGTCATAAGAAGATAATAATTTGATTTCAATTTCTTCATTATCTAAGGAAACTGATTCTTCAGTAGCTTTTACTGCTTGCTTTAAGCCTAATTTTTCAAAAGTACCTAACTGATATACAGTTTTTAATTCCATCCTAGGGATTGTCCACTTATTAAGTTCTTCTAATTGATCAGGAAAGTCCATTTCTTGTTTATAAGAATTATGTATATATATGTATATATTTATGTATATGTATACATATATATATATATTTATATGTATATATATGTGTATATATATGTATATATATACATGTACATATATATGTATATGTATATATATGTATATATTTATGTATATGTATACATATATATACATGTACATATATGTATATATATGTGTATATATATGTATATATATACATGTATAAATATATATGTATATATATGTATATATACATATTTATTCATATATATGCATATATATAATTCATATACATATATACCGCGGGGAAGAGGCAATAACTTCCGTGGATGTGGGAGAGGTCATACCTCTCAAAATACAGGCAAAAATGTTATTATCCAAATGGTTAACAAACAGCTTATATCTGAAAATATTGCTGATACAGATGCCTCATTATATGAGGAATTCAAACAATTCATTGCTAATAAAAAACAGCAGGCAGGTGAAACCTCCTCATTTGGGTCATATTCCCAAGTTATATCAGAAGAGGATAATATCGCCTCATATCATACTAATACTCACAAAGAAATTATATTTCTTTTAGATAATAAAGATTTACAATGGAAAAATGATCCATGGCTACTAATGAGTAGATATCTTGATACAGCATCATATGCCGCCACATCTTATAAGCAGAGACAATATTATGAGCACATACTTAAAGTAAGCTCTTGTGACATTACACACTTTTATCCCAGCACTAAAGTTGCTAATGTTTATAACTTTAGCAAAATTATAATAAAAAGGATTATATCCGTGGAAGAGTGGAGTTTATCTCCTCTCAAAGAAAAGGAATTCATAATTCCTTAATCTAGATTGTCATTTAAATATAATTATTGGGATTATATTGATGCATTTCATAAAGCATTTCTATATGAAAACCCTAATAAAACCACACCTGGTTAATAAAGATTTGTGGGGATGTTTATAATAATCCCTCACGAAATTGGTTTTTACAATGGTGGACCATATATGGCACCTCCGGAAAAATACTTCCTGATAAATTCAAACCATTATATGGTGAATGGATTAATATATCCCAAAAAATAGCTGATTATATTAGCTCAGAACAGTATTCAGAGGAAATAGCCTCCATGTTATTTTTTATTGAATTTTCCATACCATGGGTGTGGAAATGGACACCAGAAGTGGGTTATACCCAACAAAATATTCCATGTCTCAGAAGAGCTACTCATAGTAGATTTTGGGACAGGTTGATTAAAATCAACCCAGAGACCAAAGAAATTTATGGCAAAAATATTTTGGATGATATCCAACAGAAAAATGTTTCCTACAATAAAATGAAAGACAAAGGTGAGATTAAATCTACAAGTCCTTTTCATCGTATATCAACAAAATTAAAATTGCAAAAGGAAGTGATCTCCAAGGAAGACCTAATCCGTTCATATATGGAAGAATTAAAAAAGGATCTGGTTAAAAATCTGATCACCGATGACAGAACGGATGTATCAATGACAGGCTCCTCAAATGAAGACTGTCTAGCCGGCGAATCTCAAGATCCAGATATGGAAGATTTCTCGGAGGCAGACATTGACCAAATGGTCAAAGAAATTGAAGATGCCGCAAGAAAAGAGATAAAGTGATACAGGAAGAATGCATTATTGAATACATTATTGTCATAGCCAGTATTGTATAGCAATAATTATCCTCATAGGACCTCGGTAGTAGTAGCTAGACAACCCTTCCTCTCCTCTCCTTGTAAAAATATTTCTTCAATAATCAAAGTTTGAAGTTTTCTTCTTCAATCCCTGGTAAGTCTTAAAGACTCTCTTATTTTAATTTTCTTGTTATAAATTTTTATAATTTATTGTTTTAGGTTTAGCCTAATGGAAGGCTAAATCTTTCCATGTTAAACTATGCAATCATATATATCATTATAATTATGTTGTGAAGATCCTAATTTTATCTGGTTGGATAGTAGTCTAATGTAAGGATTCAAGGTTTGGGTTATGAGATCTGGACCTGGCCATGATTATTGAAAGATAAGGGCTAGCCTGTTTAAAGCCGTTGTAAAGGCGTGTTAAGGCGTTGATCCCGGTTTTATCTTTTGTAATTATATTGATGGATCTGGATTTCATGTAAAATTTGTACCTTCTAACCTGGCTTCTTACACGGATGACTACCACACCAGACCTCATTTGGTATCATGCTGCAAAAATTCTCGAGTTAGAAAATCAGGAAGGCTATTTTCTTCTCCTTTTTTATAAACAATCTCAAAATCAAATGGGGCTAAATGAGCCTGCCATCTAGCAAACATTTGCTTAGAAACATCATGTTTAAAATCTTTATGAAACATAAATTTGGCTGCTTGGCAGTCAGTTTTTACTATAAATTTTTTATTATATAAATCATCTTGAAATTTTAAAATGCATTTTACTATAGCTAAAATTTCTTTAGCAATAGTAGCATAATTTCTTTGACTATCAGTCCATTTTCCTGAGTGATATCTAATCAAACTTTCCCTGTTATTATCAGGACAAATTTGGGTTAAGATACCTCCATAACCTAAATCAGAAGCATCTGTTTCTATAATTTTTTTCCAATTAGGATTTGCTAATATTAAGCAAGGCAAAGTTTTTACTTTTTCTTTTATTTTCTAGACTATGTTAGTATGCTGAGTAGTCCAAGGTTTAGGATTCTTTTTTAACCTATCATATAAGATAGCTGTATCATATGATAAATTTTTATAATATGGTAAAATATAATTTAAACTTCCTAGAAATCTCTGTAATTGAGATTTATCTAGAATTTCATCATGAAATTCAGAAGCAAAATCAATACTTCTATTAATAGGAATATTTTTTCCCTTGTCAATATTATGACCTAAAAACCTAATATTAGTTTGGAATAAAATCATTTTTGGTTTTGAAATAACCAAACCATTTTGTATTACTAATTTCTTAAATATATCAAGATGTTCAAAATGTTGTTGAACATTTTTAGACAAAACTAGAATATCATCTATGTAAACTATTATGAATTCACTATAAGGAATAAAAATATCATTCATAATCTTCTGAAATTCAGAAGGTGCATTTTTTAATCCAAAAGGCATCACTTTCCATTCAAAGTGTCCAATTGGAACATTAAAAGCTGTTTTATATTGGTCAGCTTCAGCTATCTGAATCTGCCAATATCCTGATTTTAAATCAAATTTTTAGAATATTATTGCATCATATAATCTGTCTAACAAGTCTTTTTTATTAGGGATAGGGTGCCTAATCCATTTTAAGACTTTATTTAGGGGTTTATAATTTATTACCAATCTTGGTACCCCTCTTTCTATTTCACTATGTTTATTAACATAGAAACTTGTACATGACTAGGGTGAATTTGACTCTTTAATTAATTCGTTTCTTAATAAAGAAGCTATTTCTTCTTTACATAATTCTAAATATTTAGAATTCATCTGACAAGGTCTTGCCTTGGTCGATATATGATTTTCATCAAAATCATCAATATAAGGAAGACTTATTATATGCTTTTTCTTATTCCAAAAAGCATTAGGATGTAAATTACAAATTTCTAATGAAATTGTATGCTGAATTTTTTTAATTTTATCCTGTAATTTAGGATTTTGTAAAACTTCTTCAATATTTAAAGAATTTATTTCATAAGTAAGAAAATTAATTTGATTTTGTTTTCTTAAAATGAAATCTTTAATTTCATTCACAAATCTAGTATTTGGTTCAGTTATAAACTGAAATGAAACTGGAGTTTTTTCATAAGTTCCTTTGATGCAATCTGTTCCTATATGAGTGATAGGAAAAATCTTTTTTATAAAAGGAGTTCCAAGTATAACTTGGTTAGTTATGTTTTTGGCTAGTAAAAAGCTTTCAGGAATGCAAACCTTATTATTGTAAATATATGTACGTGGCAGTTTATAATTAATTTGTAATTTTTGTCCACCTGCATGTCTTAAACTATGAGTGGTTTTTTCAAAATATTTTGTGGGAATTAAACCTTCTTGTATGACACTAATATCTGCTCCTGTATCTATTAATGCAGTTAGTTCTATGATTTCATCATGATTTATTAATAAGGTTATTTTAACATAGAATTTAAAAGATGTTATCATGTCTAAAACCGATAGAAAATCTTCCTCACTAATCTTATTAAGATTGTCAAAAGGATTTGGGGTTATCAAAGTATTATCCTTCTTTATTTCTAAATTAGAAATCCGAATATCTAAATTTTTATTAATTTGTTTTAACAGTTTAATTTCATTCTTAAGAGTACTAATCTCTTCATATGTACTAGTGGATTTATAAGAATTATTATTCCTTTGTTTCATAATTTTATAAACTTCTGACATTGTACAAGGATTATTATTTTCTATTAATTCTAATTCTTCTGTATTACTAGAAGAGGGAGTATTATCTATTTGTTCAATTATCCTTGATCTTAATTCTTGATCTTTTATTAATTTCAAGAATTCTAAGATGCTATTATTGCTTAAAACATTAATATCAGAATCTTTAAACTGAGATATGAGTTTATAATCATCTTCCTGACTATCATTGTCAGAATTATTACCCTTTTTGCAAGGTATACAACATTTATTATTATCTGAAATTTCCAAATGATCAGTTATCTGATCTAATTCTGATTCTGAAGTACTATCTTCAGATTCATCAGATTCTACAAATAATTTTTCTAAAGAATCTTTCAATTCTTCACTAATATCTAAACTATTAATCTTTTTGTTCATCTTACACTTATTAGCATAGTGTCCTATTCTTTTACACTTAAAACAAACTATATTATTTTTATCTTTTCTTCTTTCTAGTCTATCAGATTTTCTTTTCAATTTTTTAGCTAGTTTTTCTTTGGAATATTTTCTCCTCTTCCTTTTAACATATCTATCATCTTTTCTATAATTATTTAATATTTTTCTTTGTGACGGAATTTCCATTCCAAATTGACTACAAAATTGTCCTAGTTGATTTCTTTCAGTTAATCTTTGTCTTTTAATTTCTTGATTTAATTTAATTTCATTGCATAAGGCTATTCCTTCTTGTATACAAGTTCCTATAAGGTTTCCATAAGTATAACTTTCATAAGGAATAGTTATTTTATCCTTTCTAAGAGTTTTCCTAACTCTTTCAGCAAATAAATTAGGTAGTCCATCTATAAACTTGGATTTCCAATGAGTACTATTACTCTCAAGTAATTCCATAACCCTATTAAGGAAAGCATCCTTATACCATCTAAATTCAGATAGTGTTTTACATCTTAGATTCTGTAATAAGGTACGAATATTTTCACTATTATCAGATATTCTACCTGTAAAATGTTCTAAGATAGTAACTACCAGTGTATAAACTGCTGTTTCACTAAGTTGATTATCTTCTTGTTTTATACTATTATAAATTTCTTCTCTATCTTGTGAGGATAGATAATTATCTTACCAACCTTTTAGTTGGCCAGTAAATCCTGCAGTTATCATTTTTGCTATATTACTATCTTTATTTCCAATCATTTTACTTATTGTGCTATACATTAGCATCCTATGAGTCAGATTATAAATCTGTTTTTCTGTATAACCATCTGAATTCCATTCATAAATACATTTTCCATTGTAACTATTATTACCAATACATTCCTGTTCTTCATGTAGAATATCTACAGGAGAAGGTCTATTATAATAATGTATTCTTTGCGTTGGTCTATCAGCAAATCTATGTAATTTATTAATTTCATCATTTATAATGGGTTTATAATCCTTAGTTTCTGCTAATTTTTTCGAAAATTCATTTTCTAGAGTATTAATATTTAATTTTTTAAATTTATGATCTATTAACATTTCAAGATCCGATGAGTCTTTAATTTATAATTCTTTATTTTAGGAGGAGGTCAAGAGAGGGTCCCAGTTTCATCTTTTGTAATTATGTTGACTGGATCTCGGATTTCATGTAAAATTTGTACCTTCTAACCTGGCTTCTTACATGGATGACTACCACACCGGACCTCATTTGGTATTAGAGCCATGTAGTTATGTGATATGTCTGATTCATAGTTTAACATGCACTTAAATTCAAATGAATTTATTAAAAGATAAAAGAAATATTAAAAATTCTTATGAACAAGAAATGGACATTCCTGATAAATTAGAAGAACTTAATAAGTGGACAATCCCTAGGATTGAATTAAAAACTGTATATCAGTTAGGTACTTTTGAAAAACTAGGCTTAAAGCAAGTAGTAAAAACTACAGAAGAATCAGTTTCCTTAGATAATGAAGAAATTGAAATTAAATTATTATCTTCTTATGACATAAATCGATATAAAGATTTATATAAATTTATCCATATTGGACTCGTGCAGATTGCATTTAAACCCTTAACATTAGAAGGTTTACCAGAAAGTTTCATTGCATGTCTAAGAGATTCAAGAAATCTTAATTGGAAACAATCACTCATAGGTGTCATACAATCTAGTCTGGCACATGGCCCAGTTTATTTTAATGTTTACCCTAATCTTTCACTTTTTTTAAGTGATGTTAATATACTTGATGCTTTAACATTAAATGTTAAAACTCATGGATACAATTATGTTTCTGGATCAGAACTAATATGTATATGTTACAGAATTTATTATAAACCATTATTTACATTAAATCCTAATTGTAAACTAATGGATAAAAAGATTAATGAAACTGTTTTAATAGAAACTAATTTTAATAGATCAAAAATTTCTACTAGAAGAATTATAAAATGGGATGAAATCCCTATGCCTCAACAGTGGAAACTTGAAAGAACTGGTCATATCCAGTCCAAGACTGGACATAATATTGATCTATTGAACAGACTCCTGAAGGAATTGTTTATATACTGATGGATAATACTCTATCTAGATTGGGTCATATCCCAGGGACTTATTCAACTAGATCTGAACATTCTTTTATTTCACCTCTTTTAGAGGAAAAGGATTATATTCCTTACAGAGTATCTACCTCACAAGTGAGTGAACGTGATGAGAATAATCATCATGTAGAAAAATTAGTTAAAAACAAAGAAAATATTGTCAAAGGTGTTTAGCATCCTATGAGTTAGCATCCTATGAGTCAGATTATAAATCTGTTTTTCTGTATAACCATCTGAATTCCATTCATAAATACATTTTCCATTGTAACTATTATTACCAATACATTCCTGTTCTTCATGTAGAATATCTACAGGAGAAGGTCTATTATAATAATGTATTCTTTGCGTTGGTCTATCAGCAAATCTATGTAATTTATTAATTTCATCATTTATAATGGGTTTATAATCCTTAGTTTCTGCTAATTTTTCTGAAAATTCATTTTCTAGAGTATTAATATTTAATTTTTTAAATTTATGATCTATTAACATTTCAAGATCTGACAGAGTCTTTAATTTATAATTCTTTATTTTAGGAGGAGGCTGAAGAGAGGGTCCCAGTTTCATCTTTTGTAATTATGTTGACGGATCTGGATTTCATGTAAAATTTGTACCTTCTAACCTGGCTTCTTACATGGATGACTACCACACCGGACCTCATTTGGTATTAGAGCCATGTAGTTATGTGATATGTCTGATTCATAGTTTAACATGCACTTAAATTCAAATGAATTTATTAAAAGATAAAAGAAATATTAAAAATTCTTATGAACAAGAAATGGACATTCCTGATAAATTAGAAGAACTTAATAAGTGGACAATCCCTAGGATTGAATTAAAAACTGTATATCAGTTAGGTACTTTTGAAAAACTAGGCTTAAAGCAAGTAGTAAAAACTACAGAAGAATCAGTTTCCTTAGATAATGAAGAAATTGAAATTAAATTATTATCTTCTTATGACATAAATCGATATAAAGATTTATATAAATTTATCCATATTGGACTCGTGCAGATTGCATTTAAACCCTTAACATTAGAAGGTTTACCAGAAAGTTTCATTGCATGTCTAAGAGATTCAAGAAATCTTAATTGGAAACAATCACTCATAGGTGTCATACAATCTAGTCTGGCACATGGCCCAGTTTATTTTAATGTTTACCCTAATCTTTCACTTTTTTTAAGTGATGTTAATATACTTGATGCTTTAACATTAAATGTTAAAACTCATGGATACAATTATGTTTCTGGATCAGAACTAATATGTATATGTTACAGAATTTATTATAAACCATTATTTACATTAAATCCTAATTGTAAACTAATGGATAAAAAGATTAATGAAACTGTTTTAATAGAAACTAATTTTAATAGATCAAAAATTTCTACTAGAAGAATTATAAAATGGGATGAAATCCCTATGCCTCAACAGTGGAAACTTGAAAGAACTGGTCATATCCAGTCCAAGACTGGACATAATATTGATCTATTGAACAGACTCCTGAAGGAATTGTTTATATACTGATGGATAATACTCTATCTAGATTGGGTCATATCCCAGGGACTTATTCAACTAGATCTGAACATTCTTTTATTTCACCTCTTTTAGAGGAAAAGGATTATATTCCTTACAGAGTATCTACCTCACAAGTGAGTGAACATGATGAGAATAATCATCATGTAGAAAAATTAGTTAAAAACAAAGAAAATATTGTCAAAGGTGTTTAGCATCCTATGAGTTAGCATCCTATGAGTCAGATTATAAATCTGTTTTTCTGTATAACCATCTGAATTCCATTCATAAATACATTTTCCATTGTAACTATTATTACCAATACATTCCTGTTCTTCATGTAGAATATCTACAGGAGAAGGTCTATTATAATAATGTATTCTTTGCGTTGGTCTATCAGCAAATCTATGTAATTTATTAATTTCATCATTTATAATGGGTTTATAATCCTTAGTTTCTGCTAATTTTTCTGAAAATTCATTTTCTAGAGTATTAATATTTAATTTTTTAAATTTATGATCTATTAACATTTCAAGATCTGACAGAGTCTTTAATTTATAATTCTTTATTTTAGGAGGAGGCTGAAGAGAGGGTCCCAGTTTCATCTTTTGTAATTATGTTGACGGATCTGGATTTCATGTAAAATTTGTACCTTCTAACCTGGCTTCTTACATGGATGACTACCACACCGGACCTCTTAGAGCCATGTAGTTATGTGATATGTCTGATTCATAGTTTAACATGCACTTAAATTCAAATGAATTTATTAAAAGATAAAAGAAATATTAAAAAATTCTTATGAACAAGAAATGGACATTCTCGATAAATTAGAAGAACTTAATAAGTGGACAATCCCTAGGATTGAATTAAAAACCGTATATCAGCTTAGGTACTTTTGAAAAACTAGGCTTAAAGCAAGTAGTAAAAACTACGGAAGAATCGGTTTCCTTAGATAATGAAGAAATTGAAATTAAATTATTATCTTCTTATGACATAAATCGATATAAAGATTTATATAAATTTATCCATATTGGACTCGTGTGCATTGCATTTAAACCCTTAACATTAGAAGGTTTACCGTAAAGTTTCATTGCATGTCTAAGAGATTCAAGAAATCTTAATTGGAAACAATCACTCATAGGTGTCATACAATCTAGTCCGGCACATGGCCCAGCTTTTATTTTAATGTTTACCCTAATCTTTCACTTTTTTTTTAAGTGATGTTAATATACTTGATGCTTTAACATTAAATGTTAAAACTCATGGATACAATTATGTTTTCGGATCGGAACTAATATGTATATGTTACGGAATTTATTATAAACCATTATTTACATTAAATCCTAATTGTAAACTAATGGATAAAAAAGATTAATGAAACTGTTTTTAATAGAAACTAATTTTAATAGATCAAAAAATTTCTACTAGAAGAATTATAAAATGGGATGAAATCCCTATGCCTCAACAGATGGGAAACTTGAAAGAATCTGGTCATATCCAGTCCCAAGACTGGACATAATATTGATCTATTGAACAGGACTCTGAAGGAATTGTTTATATATCGATGGATAATACTCTATCTAGATTGGGTCATATCCCAGGGACTTATTCAACTAGATCTGAACATTCTTTTATTTCACCTCTTTTAGAGGAAAAGGATTATATTCCTTACAGAGTATCTACCTCACAAGTGAGTGAACGTGATGAGAATAATCATCATGTAGAAAAATTAGTTAAAAACAAAGAAAATATTGTCAAAGGTGTTTAGCATCCTATGAGTTAGCATCCCTATGAGTCGATTATAAACTGCTTTTTCTACGTATAACCATCTCGAATTCCATTCATAAATACATTTTCCATTGTAACTATTATTACCAATACATTCCTGTTCTTCATGTAGAATATCTACAGGAGAAGGTCTATTATAATAATGTATTCTTTGCGTTGGTCTATCAGCAAATCTATGTAATTTATTAATTTCATCATTTATAATGGGTTTATAATCCTTAGTTTCTGCTAATTTTTCTGAAAATTCATTTTCTAGAGTATTAATATTTAATTTTTTAAATTTATGATCTATTAACATTTCAAGATCTGACAGAGTCTTTAATTTATAATTCTTTATTTTAGGAGGAGGCTGAAGAGAGGGTCCCAGTTTCATCTTTTGTAATTATGTTGACGGATCTGGATTTCATGTAAAATTTGTACCTTCTAACCTGGCTTCTTACATGGATGACTACCACACCGGACCTCTTAGAGCCATGTAGTTATGTGATATGTCTGATTCATAGTTTAACATGCACTTAAATTCAAATGAATTTATTAAAAGATAAAAGAAATATTAAAAATTCTTATGAACAAGAAATGGACATTCCTGATAAATTAGAAGAACTTAATAAGTGGACAATCCCTAGGATTGAATTAAAAACTGTATATCAGTTAGGTACTTTTGAAAAACTAGGCTTAAAGCAAGTAGTAAAAACTACAGAAGAATCAGTTTCCTTAGATAATGAAGAAATTGAAATTAAATTATTATCTTCTTATGACATAAATCGATATAAAGATTTATATAAATTTATCCATATTGGACTCGTGCAGATTGCATTTAAACCCTTAACATTAGAAGGTTTACCAGAAAGTTTCATTGCATGTCTAAGAGATTCAAGAAATCTTAATTGGAAACAATCACTCATAGGTGTCATACAATCTAGTCTGGCACATGGCCCAGTTTATTTTAATGTTTACCCTAATCTTTCACTTTTTTTAAGTGATGTTAATATACTTGATGCTTTAACATTAAATGTTAAAACTCATGGATACAATTATGTTTCTGGATCAGAACTAATATGTATATGTTACAGAATTTATTATAAACCATTATTTACATTAAATCCTAATTGTAAACTAATGGATAAAAAGATTAATGAAACTGTTTTAATAGAAACTAATTTTAATAGATCAAAAATTTCTACTAGAAGAATTATAAAATGGGATGAAATCCCTATGCCTCAACAGTGGAAACTTGAAAGAACTGGTCATATCCAGTCCAAGACTGGACATAATATTGATCTATTGAACAGACTCCTGAAGGAATTGTTTATATACTGATGGATAATACTCTATCTAGATTGGGTCATATCCCAGGGACTTATTCAACTAGATCTGAACATTCTTTTATTTCACCTCTTTTAGAGGAAAAGGATTATATTCCTTACAGAGTATCTACCTCACAAGTGAGTGAACGTGATGAGAATAATCATCATGTAGAAAAATTAGTTAAAAACAAAGAAAATATTGTCAAAGGTGTTTAGCATCCTATGAGTTAGCATCCTATGAGTCAGATTATAAATCTGTTTTTCTGTATAACCATCTGAATTCCATTCATAAATACATTTTCCATTGTAACTATTATTACCAATACATTCCTGTTCTTCATGTAGAATATCTACAGGAGAAGGTCTATTATAATAATGTATTCTTTGCGTTGGTCTATCAAAGCAAATCTATGTAATTTATTAATTTCATCATTTATAATGGGTTTATAATCCTTAGTTTCGCTAATTTTTTCTGAAAATTCATTTTCTAGAGTATTAATATTTAATTTTTTAAATTTATGATCTATTAACATTTCAAGATCTGACAGAGTCTTTAATTTATAATTCTTTATTTTAGGAGGAGGCTGAAGAGAGGGTCCCAGTTTCATCTTTTGTAATTATGTTGACGGATCTGGATTTCATGTAAAATTTGTACCTTCTAACCTGGCTTCTTACATGGATGACTACCACACCGGACCTCTTAGAGCCATGTAGTTATGTGATATGTCTGATTCATAGTTTAACATGCACTTAAATTCAAATGAATTTATTAAAAGATAAAAGAAATATTAAAAATTCTTATGAACAAGAAATGGACATTCCTGATAAATTAGAAGAACTTAATAAGTGGACAATCCCTAGGATTGAATTAAAAACTGTATATCAGTTAGGTACTTTTGAAAAACTAGGCTTAAAGCAAGTAGTAAAAACTACAGAAGAATCAGTTTCCTTAGATAATGAAGAAATTGAAATTAAATTATTATCTTCTTATGACATAAATCGATATAAAGATTTATATAAATTTATCCATATTGGACTCGTGCAGATTGCATTTAAACCCTTAACATTAGAAGGTTTACCAGAAAGTTTCATTGCATGTCTAAGAGATTCAAGAAATCTTAATTGGAAACAATCACTCATAGGTGTCATACAATCTAGTCTGGCACATGGCCCAGTTTATTTTAATGTTTACCCTAATCTTTCACTTTTTTTAAGTGATGTTAATATACTTGATGCTTTAACATTAAATGTTAAAACTCATGGATACAATTATGTTTCTGGATCAGAACTAATATGTGTATGTTACAGAATTTATTATAAACCATTATTTACATTAAATCCTAATTGTAAACTAATGGATAAAAAGATTAATGAAACTGTTTTAATAGAAACTAATTTTAATAGATCAAAAATTTCTACTAGAAGAATTATAAAATGGGATGAAATCCCTATGCCTCAACAGTGGAAACTTGAAAGAACTGGTCATATCCAGTCCAAGACTGGACATAATATTGATCATATTGAACAGACTCCTGAAGGAATTGTTTATATACTGATGGATAATACTCTATCTAGATTGGGTCATATCCCAGGGACTTATTCAACTAGATCTGAACATTCTTTTATTTCACCTCTTTTAGAGGAAAAGGATTATATTCCTTACAGAGTATCTACCTCACAAGTGAGTGAACGTGATGAGAATAATCATCATGTAGAAAAATTAGTTAAAAACAAAGAAAATATTGTCAAAGGTGTTTATAATACTAAAGATGCGGAAATAACCGAATCTGAAATGAATTTTTCTTTATGAATAAACCTAAAATTGATTTTAGTCCTAGATCTGAGGCCAGGCAAAAGTTAAAACAGAATTTAATTTACCCAGATGGGAACCATTCAGAAAGTGATTTTCCCCTAATTTTGATGAAAAATTAAGAAATCATATTTCTGATGAATTTTATAAATTCTTGGCTTATCATAATATTTTATTTCCTTTTGTTCCATGGTTTATGTCCAATTATATTGAGCCTTATATTTCTGTATTACAAAGAGATTATAAGCTTTTAAATGGAAATATCATAAAAGGAATATTTCCTCCTCAACAATCTTTTTATATGGAAAAAGAAAATCATATAGTAAGTTTTACAGCTTTTTCAAAGATATTTGAAAATGATACTTTAAGTATAACTGTAAAACAAATCAATCAAATAATAGAACAACAAAATTATACCAACATTTATTTAAATGTTTTAGGAGAACAGATTATATCTCTCCATAAAAAAATAGATACATTAATACAAAAATTAGAAAAATCTCCATAGATTCTTCAGGAAAAAAGGCAATCATAGCCATACCCTCTCTTCAGCCTCCTCCTGAAATAAAGAATTATAAATTAAAGACTCTGTCAGATCTTGAAACGTTAATAGATCATAAATTTAAAAAATTAAATATTAATACTCTAGAAAATGAATTTTCAGAAAAATTAGCAGAAACTAAGGATTATAAACCCATTATAAATGATGAAATTAATAAATTACATAGATTTGCTGATAGACCAATGCAAAGAATACATTATTATAATAGACCTTCTCCTGTAGATATTCTACATGAAGAACAAGAATATATTGGTAATAATAGTTACAATGGAAAATGTATTTATGAATGGAATTTAGATGGTTATACAGAAAAACAGATTTATAATCTGACTCATAGGATGCTAATGTATAGCACAATAAGTAAAATGATTGGTAATGGTGATAGTAATATAGCAAAAATGATAACTGCAGGATTTACTGGCCAACTAAAAGGTTGGTGGGATAATTATCTATCCTCACAAGATAGAGAAGAAATTTATAATAGTATAAAACAAGAAGATAATCAACTTAGTGAAACAGCACTTTATACACTAGTAGTTACTATCTTAGAACATTTTACAGGTAGAATATCTGATAATAGTGAATATATTCGTACCTTATTACAGAATCTAAGATGTAAAACACTATCTGAATTTAGATAGTATAAGGATGCTTTCCTTAATAGGGTTATGGAATTACTTGAGAGTAATAGTACTCATTGGAAATCCAAGTTTATAGATGGACTACCTAATTTATTTGCTGAAAGAGTTAGGAAAACTCTTAGAAAGGATAAAATAACTATTCCTTATGAAAGTTATACTTATGGAAACCTTATAGGAACTTGTATACAAGAAGGAATAGCCTTATGCAATGAAATTAAATTAAATCAAGAAATTAAAAGACAAAGATTAACTGAAAGAAATCAACTAGGACAATTTTGTAGTCAATTTGGAATGGAAATTCCGTCACAAAGAAAAATATTAAATAATTATAGAAAAGATGATAGATATGTTAAAAGGAAGAGGAGAAAATATTCCAAAGAAAAACTAGCTAAAAAATTGAAAAGAAAATATGATAGACTAGAAAGAAGAAAAGATAAAAATAATATAGTTTGTTTTAAGTGTAAAAGAATAGGACACTATGCTAATAAGTGTAAGATGAACAAAAAGATTAATAGTTTAGATATTAGTGAAGAATTGAAAGATTCTTTAGAAAAATTATTTATAGAATCTGATGAATCTGAAGATAGTACTTCAGAATCAGAATTAGATCAGATAACTGATCATTTGGAAATTTCAGATAATAATAAATGTTGTATACCTTGCAAAAAGGGTAATAATTCTGACAATGATAGTCAGGAAGATGATTATAAACTCATATCTCAGTTTAAAGATTCTGATATTAATGTTTTAAGCAATAATAGCATCTTAGAATTCTTGAAATTAATAAAAGATCAAGAATTAAGATCAAGGATAATTGAACAAATAGATAATACTCCCTCTTCTAGTAATACAGAAGAATTAGAATTAATAGAAAATAATAATCCTTGTACAATGTCAGAAGTTTATAAAATTATGAAACAAAGGAATAATAATTCTTATAAATCTCCTAGTACAATAAATGATTTATATGAAGAGATTAGTACTCTTAAGAATGAAATTAAACTGTTAAAACAAATTAATAAAAATTTAGATATTCGGATTTCTAATTTAGAAATAAAGAAGGATAATACTTTGATAACCCCAAGTCCTTTTGACAATCTTAATAAGATTGGTGAAGAAGATTTTCTATCGGTTTTAGACATGATAACATCTTTTAAATTCTATGTTAAAATAACCTTATTAATAAATCATGATGAAATCATAGAACTAACTGCATTAATAGATACAGGAGCAGATATTAGTGTCATACAAGAAGGTTTAATTCCCACAAAATATTTTGAAAAAACCACTCATAGTTTAAGACATGCAGGTGGACAAAAATTACAAATTAATTATAAACTGCCACGTGCATATATTTGCAATAATAAGGTTTGCATTCCTGAAAGCTTTTTACTAGCCAAAAATATAACTAACCAAGTTATACTTGGAACTCCTTTTATAAAAAAGATTTTTCTATCACTCATATAGGAACAGATTGCATCAAAGGAACTCATGAAAAAACTCCAGTTTCGTTTCAGTTTATAACTGAACCAAATACTAGATTTGTGAATGAAATTAAAGATTTCATTTTAAGAAAACAAAATCAAATTAATTTTCTTACTTATGAAATAAATTCTTTAAATATTGAAGAAGTTTTACAAAATCCTAAATTACAGGATAAAATTAAAAAAATTCAGCATACAATTTCATTAGAAATTTGTAATGAACATCCTAATGCTTTTTGGAATAGGAAAAAGCATATAATAAGTCTTCCTTATATTGATGATTTTGATGAAAATCATATACCGACCAAGGCAAGACCTTGTTAGATGAATTCTAAATATTTAGAATTATGTAAAGAAGAAATAGCTTCTTTATTAAGAAAAGAATTAATTAAAGAGTCAAATTCACCCTGGTCATGTACAGGTTTCTATGTTAATAAACATAGTGAAATAGAAAGAGGGGTACCAAGATTGGTAATAAATTATAAACCCCTAAATAAAGTCTTAAAATGGATTAGGCACCCTATCCCTAATAAAAAAGACTTGTTAGACAGATTATATGATGCAATAATATTCTCAAATTTTGATTTAAATCAGGATATTGGCAGATTCAGATAGCTGAAGCTGACGAATATGAAACATCTTTTAATGTTCCAATTGGACACTTTGAATGGAAAGTGATGCCTTTTGGATTAAAAAATGCACCTTCTGAATTTCAGAAGATTATGAATGATATTTTTATTCCTTATAGTGAATTCATAATAGTTTACATAGATGATATTCTAGTATTTTATAAAAATGTTCAACAACATTTTGAACATCTTAATATATTTAAGAAATTAGTACTACAAAATGGTTTGGTTATCTCAAAACCAAAAATGATTTTATTCCAAATAATATTAGGTTTTTAGAACATAATATTGACAAGGGAAAATAATTCCTATTAATAGAAGTATTGATTTTACTTCTAAATTTCCTGATGAAATTCTAGATAAATCTCAATTACAGAGATTTCTAGGACGTTTAAATTATATTTTACCGTATTATAAAAATTTAGCATATGATACAGCTATCTTATATGATAGGTTAAAAAAGAATCCTAAAACTTGGACTACGCAGCATGTATACATTATCCATCTGTATATAAACAATACCTTCAGAAGTTTGCTCAATATGATCAATATTATGTTCAGTCTTAGACTGGATATGACCAGTTCTTTCAAGCTTCCATTGTTGAGGCATAGGGATTTCATCCCATTTTATAATTCTTCTACTAGAAATTTTAGATCTATTAAAATTTGTTTCAATTAAAACTGTTTCATTTATTTGTTTGTCCATTAATTTACAATTAGGATTTAATGTAAATAATGGTTTATAATAAATTCTATAACATATACAAATGAGTTCTGATCCAGAAACATAATTATATCCATGTGTTTTAACATTTAATTTTAATGCATCAAGGATATTTATATCACTTAAAGATAATGAAAGATTAGGATAAAAATTAAAATAAACAAGGCCATGTGCCTAACTCGATTGAATCACACCTATTAGTGATTGTTTCCAATTAAGATTTCTTGCATCTCTTAAACATGCAATAAAACTTTCTGGTAAACCTTCTAATGTTAAAGGTTTAAATGCAATTTGCACTAATCCAATATGAATAAATTTATATAAATCTTATAACGATTGATGTCATGATAAGTCAATAATTTAATTTCAGTTTCTTCATCATCTAATGAAACTGATTCTTCAGTAGTTTTTACTACATACTTTAAGCCTAGTTTCTCAAAAGTTCCTAACTGATATACAGTTTTTAATTCAATCCTAGGGATTGTCCACTTATTAAGTTCTTCCAATTTATCAGGAATATCCATTTCTTATTTATGAGTATTTTTTATTTTTCTTTTATCTTTTCTTAATAAATTCATTTGAATTTAATGAATTCATGTTAAACTATGAACCACATATACCTCATACCTACATGGCTCTGATACCATATTAGGTCCAGTGGTAGTCATCCATGTAAGAACCCAAGTTAGAAGGTACAAATTTTACAGGGGATCCAGATCCGTCAGCACAACTAACAAAAGATGAAACCGAGATCAACGCTTTAACACGCCTTCACAACGGCTTAAAACAGGCTAGCCCTCATCTTTTAATAACTGCAGCCAGTTCCAGATCTTCCTAACCCAAACCTTGAATTCCTACATTAGACTATACAACCAGACAAAATAGGATCTTCACAACATAGTTACAGTGATATATATGATTGCATAGTTTAACATGAAAAAGATTTAGCCTGCCATTAGGCTAAATCTGATATTATTAAATTATAAAAACTTATAATAAGAAACTAAAATAAGAAAGCTTTAAAACTTACCAGGGATAATTGAAGAGAAAACTTCAAACTTCTTGTATTTAAGAAATAAAATTTTTACAAAGAGAGAGAGAGAGTTTTCTAGCTAATACTAATTAGGTCCTGCCTCATTTGGATGAATTTGCATCCTTTTTATAGACAAAGGAAGGGCCGGACTTCAGCTATTCTATCTATTCTAATTTACTTACGGATTATAAATCTGAATAGTACTACCACTATTACATGTGGACCCTATGAGAGTACAATTATTGCTATACAATAATTTCTATTACAATGATTCTTTATGAGAATCTTTCCATATTTTGTCCTATTATCTCTTTATTTCTTTTCTTGCCTCAGCCTCCATTTCTTTGACCATTTTGTCAATATCTGCTTCCGAAATATCCTCCATATCAGGATCTTGAGATTCTCTAGCTAAGCAATCCTCATTAGAAGAGCCTGTCATGGACACACCTATTTTTATCATTATCGATCAAATTTTTGACCAAATCTCTCTTTAATTCCTCCATATATGAGCGGATGAGATCTTCCTTTGTAATAACGTCTTTTTGCAATTTTAATTTTGTTGCAATGTGATGGAAAGGGCTTATTGATTTTATCTCGCCTTTTTCTTTCATTGTTTTATATAAATCATTCTTCTGCTGGATTTCATCCAAAATATTTTTTCCATGAATTTCATTCGTGTCTGGGCTGATTTTAATTAATCTATCCCAGAATCTACTATGAGTAGTTCTTTTAAGATATGGTATATTTTGGTGAGTATAACCCACCTCCGGTGTCCATTTCCACACCCATGGTATGGAGAATTCAATAACGAATAATATTGAGGCTATTTCCTCTGAATATTATTCTGAAGCGATATAATCAGCTATTTTTGGGGAAATATTAACCCATTCACCATATAATGGTTTAAATCTGTCAGGGAGTATTTTCCCCGAGGTGCCATAAACATTCCACCATTGGATAAACCAATTTGGTATGGGATTGTTAAAAACATCTCCACAAACCTTTATTAACCAGGTGTGCTTCCTATTAGGATTTTCATATAAAAATGCTTTATGAAAAGCGTCAATATAATCCCAATAATTATATTTAAATTTAGAGTCGGAAAATATAAATTCCTTCTCTTTTAGAGGAGACAATCCCCATTCTTCAACAGATATAATCCGTTTAATTAAAATTTTGCTAAAATTATAAATATTAGCAACTTTAGTATTAGGATAAAAGTGTGTGATATCACACGAGCTTACTTTAAGTATATGCTCATAATATGGTCTGTGGTCTATGTTTATATGATGTAACAGCATATGATGCTGTGTCCAGATACCTATTCATGAGTATCCAAGGATCATTTTTCCATTGGAGATCTTTATTATCTAAAAGAAATATAATTTCTTTATGTGTATTTGTATGATATGAGGCCATATTATCCTCTTCTGATATAATTTGGGAGTATGACCCCGATGAGGAGGTTTCACCTTCCTGTTTGCGCTTATCAGCAATAAATTTTTTAAATTTCTCATATAATGAGGCATCCTTATCAGCAATATTTTCAGCTACAAGCTTCTTATTGCCCATTTGGACAAGAACATTTTTTCCTGTATTTTGAGAGGTATTACCTCTCCCTCGTCCACGGAAATTATTACCTCGTCCCCGCGGTATCATGCTGCAAAAATTCACGCGTTAGAAAATCAGGAAGACTATTTTCTTCTCCTTTTTTATAAATAATTTCAAAATCAAATGGGGCTAAATGAGCCTGCCATCTTGCAAACATTGGTTTAGAAACATCATGTTTAAAATCTTTATTAAACATAAATTTGGCTGCTTGGCAGTCAGTTTTAACTATAAATTTCTGATTATATAAATCGTCTTGAAATTTTAAAATACATTTTACTATTGCCAAGATTTCTTTAGCAATAGTGGACTAATTTCTCTGACTATCAGTCCATTTACCTGAATAATATCTAATTAATCTTTCCTGTTTATCATCAGGACAGATTTGTGTCATGATACCACCATAACCTATATCAAAGGCATCTGTTTCAGTAATTTTCTTCCAGTTAGGATTAGCCAATATTAAACAAGGCAATGTTTTTATTTTTTCTTTTATTTGCTGGACTATTTTGGTATGCTGGGCTGTCCAGGGTTTAGGATTCTTTTTTAATCTATTATATAAGATAGTTGTATCATAAGCTAAATTTTTATAGTATGATAAAATATAATTTAAACTTCCTAAAAATCTCTGTAACTGAGATTTTTCTAATATTTCATCAGGAAATTTAGATGCAAAATCAATAATTCTATTGATAGGAATTATCTTTCCCTTTTCAATATTATGATCTAAAAATCTGATATTAGTTTGAAATAGAACCATTTTTGGTTTTGAAATAACAAAACCATTTTGTGTTACTAATTTTTTAAATATATCGAGATGTTCAAATTGTTGTTGAACATTTTTAGAGAATACTAATATATCATCAATATAGACTAGTATGAATTCACTATAAGGAATAAAAATATCATACATAATCTTCTGAGATTCAGAAGGTGCATTTTTCAAACCAAAAGGCATAAGTTTCCATTCAAAGTGTCGTATGGGAACATTAAAAGCTGTTTTATATTGGTCAGCTTCAGCAATCTGAATTTGCCAATATCCTGATTTTAAATCAAATTTTGAGAATATTATTTCTTCATATAACCTGTCTAATAAATCTTTCTTATTAGGAGTTGGATGTCTAACCCATTTTAATACTTTATTCAGGGGTTTATAATTTATTACCAATCTTGGTACCCCTCTTTCTATCTCACTATGTGTATTAACATAAAATCCTGTACAAGACCAAGGAGAGTCTGACTCTTTAATCAATTCTTTTCTTAATAAAGAAGTAATTTCTTCTTTGCATAATTCTAAATATTTAGGATTCATTTGACAAGGTCTTGCCTTTGTCGGTATATTATTTTCATCAAAATTATCAATGTAAGGAAGATTAACAATATGCTTTTTCCTATTCCAAAAAGCATTACGATGTTTATTATAGATTTCTAGTGAAATATTATTTTGAATTTTCTGAATCTTATCCTGTAATTTAGGATTTTGTAAAATTTCTTCAATATTTAAAGAATTTATTTCATACTTAGGGAAAGTAATTTGATTTTGTTTTCTTAAAATAAAGTTTTTAATTTCATTAACAAATCGCGTGTTTGGTTCAGTTATAAACTGAAAAGAAACAGGAGTTTTCTCATATGTGCCTATTATGCAATCTGTACCAATATGAGTGATGGAAAAAATCTTTTTTATAAAAGGAGTGCCAAGTATAAATTGGTTAGTTATGTTTTTAGCTAACAAAAAGCTTTCAGGAATACAAACTTTATTATTGCAAATATATGCACGTGGTAATTTGAAATTAATTTGTAATTTCTCACCTGCATGTCTTAGACTATGAGTGGTTTTCTCAAAATATTTAGTAGGAATTATTCCTTCTTGTATAACATTAATATCTGCTCCTGTATCTATTAATGCAGTTAATTCCATAATTTCATCATGATTTATTAATAATGTTACTTTGACATAAAATTTAAAAGATGTTATAATATCTAAAACCGATAGAAAATTTTCTTCTCCAATCTTATTAAGATTTTCAAAAGAATTTGGTGTTATTAAGGTAGTTTCTTTTTTAATTTCTAAATTAGAAATTTGAATATCTAATTTTTTATTAACCTGGTTTAACAATCTAATTTCATTCTTAAGCGTATTAATTTCTTCATATAAATCATTGATTGTACTAGGAGATTTTTGAGAATTATTATTCTTTTGTTTCATTATTTTATTAACTTCTGACATAGTATAAGGATTATTATTTTCTATTAACTCTAATTCTTCTGTATTATTACTAGAAGAGGGAGTATTATCTATTTGTTCAATTATTCTAGATCTTAATTCTTGATCTTTTATTAATTTCAAGAATTCTAGGATATTATTATTACTCAAAACATTGATATCGGAATCTCTAAATTGAGATATTATTTTATAATAATCATCTTCATTATTATCCCTATCAGGACTATTATCCTTTTTACAAGGAATGCAACATGCATTATCATCTGATGTTTCAGAATGATCGGTTATCTGATCTATTTCTGATTCTGAAGTAGTATCTTCAGATTCATCAGATTCGATGAATAATTTTTCTAAAGAATCTTTTAATTCTTGACTAATATCCAAATTATTAATTTTCTTCTTCATTTTACACTTATTAGCGTAATGTCCTATTCGCTTACATTTGTAACACACAATATTATTTTTATCTTTTCTTCTTTCTAATCTATCAGATTTTCTTTTCAATTTTTTAGCTAATTTTTCTTGAGAGTATTTTCTCTTTTTCTTTTTAACATATTTGTCATCTTTTCAATAATTATGTACTATTTTTTTCTCAGATGGAATTTCCATCCCAAATTGGCTACAAAATTGTCCTAATTGTCTTCTTCCAGTTAATCTTTGTCTCTTAATTTGTTGATTTAATTTAATTTCATTGCATAGGGCTATACCCTCTTGTACACAAGTACCTATGAGGTTTCCATAAGTATAACTTTCATAAGGAATAGTCATTCTATCCTTCCTAAGAGTTTTTCTGACTCTTTCAGCAAATAAATTGGGTAGTCCATCTATAAATTTTGACTTCCAATGTGTACTATTACTTTCTGGTAATTCCATGACTCTATTAAGAAAAGCATCTTTATACCATCTAAAATCTGATAGTGTTTTACATCTTTTATTTTGTAATAAGGTACGAATATTTTCACCATTATCAGATATTCGTCATGTGAAATGTTCTAATATTGTGACGACTAGTGTATAAACTGAAGTTTCACTAATTTTATTACCTTCTTGTTTTATACTTTGGTAGATTTCTTCTCTATCTTGTGAGGATAAATAATTATCCCACCAATCTTTTAGTTGTCCAGTAAAACCTGCAGTTATCATTTTTGCTATATTGCTATCACTATTACCAATTGTTTTACTTATGGTACAATACATTAGCATTCTACGAGGCAGATTATAAATCTATTTTTCTGTATAACCATCTAAATTCTATTCATAAATACATTTTTCATTATAACTATTATTACCTATGTATTCTTGTTCTTCATGTAGAATATCTACAGGAGAAGGTCTATTATAATAATGTATTCTTTGAGTTGGTCTATCAGCAAATTTATGTAATTTATTAATTTCATCATTTATAATAGTTTTATAATCCTTAGTTCCTTCTAATTTGTCTGAAAATTCATTTTCTAAAGTATTAATGTTTAATTTTTTAAATTTATTATCTATTAGCATTTCAAGGTCTGACATTGTCTTTAATTTATAATTTTTTATTTCAGGAGGAGATTGGAGTGTTGGGGTAGTTATAATTGCTTGTTTCCTTGAAGAATCTATATTTGATTTTTCTAATTTTTGTATTATTGTATCTATTCTTTTATGGAGAGATATAATCTGTTCTCCTAGAACATTTAAATAAATGTTTGTATAATTTTGTTGTTCTATTATCTGATTTATCTGTTTTACAGTTATAGTTAAGGTATCACCTTCAAATATTTTTGAAAATGCTGTAAAACTTACTATATTATTTTCCTTTTCCATATAAAAGGATTGTTGAGGAGGAAATATTCCTTTTATGACATTTCCATTCAAAAGCTTATAATATCTTTCTAGCACATAAATATAAGGCTCAATATAATTAGACATAAACCATGGAACAAAAGGAAATAAAATATTATGATATGATAGAAATTTATAAAATTCATCAGAAATATGATTTCTTATTTCAGCATCAAAATTCGGGAAAAACAACTTTCTAATTGGTTCCTACCGACAAAGGCAAGGCCTTGTCAAATAAATTCTAAATATTTAGAATTATGCAAAGAAGAAATTACTTCTTTATTAAGAAAGGAATTGATTAAAGAGTCAAACTCTCCTTGGTCATGTACAGGTTTTTATGTTAATAAACATAGTAAGATAGAAGGAGGGGTACCAAGATTGGTAATAAATTATAAACCCCTGAATAAAGTATTAAAATGGATTAGACATCCAATTCCTAATAAGAAAGATTTATTAGACAGGTTATATGAAGCAATAATATTCTCAAAATTTGATTTAAAATCAGGATATTGGCAAATTCAAATTGCTGAAGCTGACCAATATAAAACAGCTTTTAATGTTCCCATAGGACACTTTGAATGGAAAGTTATGCCTTTTGGTTTGAAAAATGCACCTTCTGAATTTCAGAAGATTATAAATGATATTTTTATTCCTTATAGTGAATTCATTAAAAATGTTCAACAACATTTTGAACATCTTGATATTTTTAAAAAATTAGTAATACAAAATGGTTTAGTTATTTCAAAACCAAAAATGGTTCTATTTCAAACTAATATCAGATTTTTAGGTCATAATATTGAAAAGGGAAAGATAATTCCTATCAATAGAAGTATTGATTTTGCATCTAAATTTCCTGATTAAATATTAGAAAAATCTCAGTTACAGAGATTTTTAGGAAGTTTAAATTATATTTTACCATACTATAAAAATTTAGCTTATGATATAGCTATCTTGTATGATAGATTAAAGAAGAATCCTAAACCCTGGACTGCCCAGCATACTAAAATAGTCCAGTATATAAAAGAAAAAATAAAAACATTGCCTTATTTACTATTGGCTAATCCTAATTGGAAGAAAATTATTGAAACAGATGCCTCTGATATCGGTTATGGTGGTATCTTGACACAAATCTGTCCTGATGATAAACAGGAAAGATTAATTAGATATCATTCAGGTAAATGGATTGATAGTCAGAGAAATTATGCCACTATTGCTAAAGAAATCTTGGCAATAGTAAAATGTATTTTAAAATTTCAAGACGATTTATATAATCAGAAATTTATAGTTAAAACTGACTGCCAAGCAGCCAAATTTATGTTTAATAAAGATTTTAAACATGATGTTTCTAAACAAATGTTTGTGAGATGGCAGGCTCATTTAGCCCTATTTGATTTTGAAATTATTTATAAAAAAGGAGAAGAAAATAGTCTTCCTGATTTTCTAACGCATGAATTTTTGCAGCATGATACCGCGGGGACGAGGTAATAATTTCCGTGGACGTGGGAGAGGTAATACCTCTCAAAATACAGGAAAAAATGTTCTTGTCCAAATGGGCAATAAGAAGCTTATAGCTGAAAATATTGCTGATAAGGATGCCTCATTATATGAGGAATTTAAAAAATTTATTGCTGATAAGTGCGAACAGGAAGGTGAAACCTCCTCATCGGGGTCATACTCCCAAATTATATCAGAAGAGGATAATATGGCCTCATATCATACAAATACACATAAAGAAATTATATTTCTTTTAGATAATAAAGATCTCCAATGGAAAAATGATCCCTGGATACTTATGAATAGGTATCTGGACACAGCATCATATGTTGTTACATCATATAAACATAGACCATATTATGAGCATATACTTAAAGTAAGCTTATGTGATATCACACACTTTTATCCTAATACTAAAGTTGCTAATATTTATAATTTTAGCAAAATCATAATTAAACGGATTATATCTGTTGAAGAATGGGGGTTATCTCCTCTAAAAGAGAAGGAATTTACATTTTCCGACTCTAAATTTAAATATAATTATTGGGATTATATTGACGCTTTTCATAAAGCATTTTTGTATGAAAATCCTAATAGAAAGCACACCTGGTTAATAAAGGTTTGTGGGGATGTTTATAACAATCTCATACCAAATTGGTTTATCCAATGGTGGAATGTTTATGGCACCTCGGGCAAAATACTGCCTGATAGATTTAAACCATTATATGGTGAATGGGTTAATATTTCCCCAAAAATAGCTGATTATATCGCTTCAGAACAATATTCAGAGGAAATAGCCTCTATGTTATTCTTTATTGAATTCTCCATACCATGGGTGTGGAAATGGACACTGAAAGTGGGTTATACTCACCAAAATATACCATGTCTTAAAAGAACTACTCATGGTAGATTCTGGGATAGATTAATTAAAATCAACCCAAACACGAATGAAATTCATGGAAAAAATATTTTGGATGAAATCCAGCAGAAGAATGATTTATATAAAACAATGAAAGAAAAAGGCGAGATAAAATCAATAAGCCCTTTCCATCACATTGCAACAAAATTAAAATTGCAAAAAGACGTTATTACGAAGGAAGATCTCATCCGCTCATATATGGAGGAATTAAAGAGAGATTTGGTCAAAAATTTGATCGATAATGATAAAATAGGTGTGTCCATGACAGGCTCTTCTAATGAGGATTGCTTAGCTGGAGAATCTCAAGATCCTGATATGGAGGATATTTCGGAAGCAGATATTGACCAAATGGTCAAAGAAATGGAGGCTGAAGCAAGAAAAGAAATAAAGAGATAATAGGACAAAATATGGAAAGATTCTCATAAAGAATCATTGTAATAGAAATTATTGTAATAGAAATTATTGTATAGCAATAATTGTACTCTCATAGGGTCCACGTGTAATAGTGGTAGTACTATTCGGATTTATAATCCGTAAGTAAATTAGAATAGATAGAATAGCTGAAGTCCGGCCCTTCCTTTGTCTATAAAAAGGATGCAAATTCATCCAAAGGAGGCAGGACCTAATTAGTATTAGCTAGAAAACTCTCCCTCTCTCTTTGTAAAAATTTTATTTCTTAAATACAAGAAGTTTGAAGTTTTCTCTTCAATTATCCCTGGTAAGTTTTAAAGCTTTCTTATTTTAGTTTCTTTTTATAAGTTTTTATAATTTATTAATATCAGATTTAGCCTAATGGCAGGCTAAATCTTTTTCATGTTAAACTATGCAATCATATATGTCATTGTAACTATGTTGTGAAGATCCTATTTTGTCTAGTTGTATAGTCTAATGTAGGAATTCAAGGTTTGGGTTAGGAAGATCTGGAATTGGCCGCAATTATTAAAAGATGAGGGTTAGCCTGTTTTAAGTCGTTGTGAAAGCGTGTTATGGCGTTGATCCCGGTTTCATCTTTTGTTAATTGTGCTGACGGATCTGGATCCCTTGTAAAATTTGTACCTTCTAACCTGGGTTCTTACATGGATGACTACCACTGGTCCTCATATAAATTCCTTCTCTTTTAGAGGAGATAATCCCCATTCTTCAACAGATATAATCCGTTTAATTATGATTTTGCTAAAATTATAAATATTAGCAACTTTAGTATTAGGATAAAAGTGTGTGATATCACACAAGCTTACTTTAAGTATATGCTCATAATATGGTCTCTGTTTATATGATGTAACAGCATATGATGCTGTGTCTAGATACCTATTCATGAGTATCCAAGGATCATTTTTCCACTGGAGATCTTTATTATCTAAAAGAAATATAATTTCTTTATGTGTATTTTTACGATATGAGGCCATATTATCCTCTTCTGATATAATTTGGGAGTATGACCCCGATGAGGAGGTTTCACCTTCCTGTTTGCGCTTATCAGCAATAAATTTTTTAAATTCCTCATATAATGAGGCATCCTTATCAACAATATTTTCAGCTATAAGCTTCTTATTGCCCATTTGGACAAGAACATTTTTTCCTGTATTTTGAGAGGTATTACCTATCCCACGTCCACGGAAATTATTACCTCGTCCCCGCGGTATCATGCTGCAAAAATTCTCGCGTTAGAAAATCAGGAAGACTATTTTCTTCTCCTTTTTTATAAATAATTTCAAAATCAAATGGGGCTAAATGAGCCTGCCATCTTGCAAACATTTGTTTAGAAACATCATGTTTAAAATCTTTATTAAACATAAATTTGGCTGCTTGGCAGTTAGTTTTAACTATAAATTTCTGATTATATAAATCGACTTGAAATTTTAAAATACATTTTACTATTGCCAAGATTTCTTTAGCAATAGTGGACTAATTTCTCTGACTATCAGTCCATTTACCTGAATGATATCTAATTAATCTTTTCTGTTTATCATCAGGACAGATTTGTGTCAAGATACCACCATAACCGATATCAGAGGCATCTGTTTCAATAATTTTCTTCCAATTAGGATTAACCAATATTAAACAAGGCAATGTTTTTATTTTTTTCTTTTATATATTGGACTATTTTAGTATGCTAAGCAGTCCAGGGTTTATGATTCTTTTTTAATCTATCATATAAGATAGCTATATCATAAGCTAAATTTTTATAGTATGGTAAAATATAATTTAAACTTCCTAAAAATCTCTGTAACTGAAAATTTTCTAATATTTCATCAAAATTATCAATGTAAGGAAGATTAAAAATATGCTTTTTCCTATTCCAAAAAGTATTAGGATGTTCATTACAGATTTCTAGTGAAATATTATTTTGAATTTTCTGAATCTTATCCTGTAATTAGGATTTTGTAAAATTTCTTCAATATTTAAAGAATTTATTTCATACTTAAGGAAAGTAATTTCATTTTGTTTTCTTAAAATAAAGTTTTTAATTTCATTAACAAATCGCTGTTTGGTTCAGTTATAAACTGAAAAGAAACCGGAGTTTTCTCATATGTGCCAATTATGCAATCTGTACCAATATGAGTGATGCGAAAAATCTTTTTCATAAAAGGAGGGCCAAGTATAACTTGGGTAGTTATGTTTTTAGCTAACAAAAAGCTTTCAGGAATACAAACTTTACTATTGCAAATATATGCACGTGGTAATTTGAAATTAATTTGTAATTTCTGACCACCTGCATGTCTTAGACTATGAGTGGTTTTCTCAAAATATTTAGTAGGAATTATTCCTTCTTGTATAACACTAATATCCGCTCCTGTATCTATTAATGCAGTTAATTCCATAATTTCATCATGATTTATTAATAATGTTACTTTGACATAAAATTTAAACGATGTTATAATATCTAAAACCGATAGAAAATTTTCTTCTCCAATCTTATTAAGATTTTCAAAACAATTTGGTGTTATTAAGGTAGTTTCTTTTTTAATTTCTAAATTAGAAATTCGAATATCTAAATTTTTATTAACCTGTTTTAACAATCTAATTTCATTCTTAAGCGTATTAATTTCTTCATATAAATCATTGATTGTACTAGGAGATTTTTTAGAATTATTGTTTTTTTGTTTCATTATTTTATAAACTTCTGACATAGTATAAGGATTATTATTTTCTATTAACTCTAATTCTTCTGTATTGTTACCAGAAGAGGGAGTATTATCTATTTGTTCAATTATTCTAGATCTTAATTCTTGATCTTTTATTAATTTCAAGAATTCTAGGATATTATTATTACTCAAAACATTGATATCGGAATCTCTAAATTGAGATATTATTTTATAATAATCATCTTCATTATTATCCTTTTTACAAGGAATGCAACATGCATTATCATCTGAAGTTTCAGAATGATCAGTTATCTGATCTATTTCTGATTCTGAAGTAGTATCTTCAGATTCGATGAATAATTTTTCTAAAGAATCTTTTAATTCTTGACTAATATCCAAATTATTAATTTTCTTCTTCATTTTACACTTATTAGCGTAATGTCCTATTCGCTTACATTTGTAACACACAATATTATTTTTATCTTTTCTTCTTTCTAATCTGTCAAATTTCCTTTTCAATTTTTTAGCTAATTTTTCTTGAGAGTATTTTCTATTTTTCTTTTTAACATATTTATCATCTTTTCTATAATTATGTACCATTTTTTTCTCTGATGGTATCTCCATCCCAAATTGGCTACAAAATTGTCCTAATTGTCTTCTTTCAGTTAATCTCTGTCTCTTAATTTGTTGATTTAATTTAATTTCATTGCATAGGGCTATACCCTCTTGTACACAAGTACCTATGAGGTTTCCATAAGTATAACTTTCATAAGGAATAGTCATTCTATCCTTCCTAAGAGTTTTTCTGACTCTTTCAGCAAATAAATTGGGTAGTCTATCTATAAATTTTGACTTCCAATGTGTACTATTACTCTCTGGTAATTCCATAACCCTATTAAGAAAAGCATCTTTGTACCATCTAAAATCAGATAGTGTTTTGCATCTTAAATTTTGTAATAAGGTACGAATATTTTCACTATTATCAGATATTCGTCCTGTGAAATGTTCTAATATGGTGACTACTAGTGTATAAACTGAAGTTTCACTAATTTGGTTACCTTCTTGTTTTATACTTTGGTAGATTTCTTCTCTATCTTCTGAGGATAAATAATTATCCCTCCAACCTTTTAGTTGTCCAGTAAAACCTGCAGTTATCATTTTTGCTATATTGCTATCACTATTACCAATTGTTTTACTTATGGTACTATACATTAACATCCTATGAGCCAGATTATAAATCTGTTTTTCTGTATAACCATCTAAATTGCATTCATAAATACATTTTCTATTGTAACTATTATTACCTATGTATTCTTGTTCTTCATGTAGAATATCCACAGGAGAAGGTCTATTATAATAATGTATTCTTTGAGTTGGTCTATCAACAAATTTATGTAATTTATTAATTTCATCATTTATGACAGTTTTATAATCCTTAGTTTCTTCTAATTTGTCTGAAAATTCATTTTCTAAAGTATTAATGTTTAATTTTTTAAATTTATTATCTATTAGCATTTCCAGGTCTGACATTATCTTCAATTTATAATTTTTTATTACAGGAGGAGGTTGGAGTGTTGGGGTGGCTATAATTGCTTGTTTCCCCGAAGAATCTATATTTGATTTTTCTAATTTTTGTATTAATGTATCTATTCTTTTACGGTGAGATATAATCTGTTCTCCTAAAACATTTAAATAAATGTTTGTATAATTCTGTTGTTCTATTATCTGATTTTTCTTTTTTACAGTTATAGTTAGGGTATCACCTTCAAATATTTTTGAAAAGGCTATAAAACTTACTATATTATTTTCCTTTTCCATATAAAAGGATTGTTGAGGAGGAAATATTCCTTTTATGACATTTCCATTCAAAAGCTTATAATCTCTTTCTAGCACAGAAATATAAGGCTCAATATAATTAGACATAAACCATGGAATAAAAGGAAATAAAATATTATGATATGATAGAAATTTATAAAATTCATCAGAAATATGATTTCTTATTTCAGCATCAAAATTAGGGAAAAAACACTTTCTAAATGGTTCCCACCTTGGTAAATTAAATTCTATTTTATCTTTTTGCCTGGCCAAAGATCCAGGGCTAAAATCAATCTTGAGTTTATTCATAATGAAAAATTCATCTCAGATTCGGTTATTTTCTCATCTTTAGTGTTATAAACACCTTTTACAATATTATCTTTATTTTTAAACAATTTTTCTACATGATGATTATTCTCATCACGTTCACTTACTTGGGAGGTAGAAACTCTGTAAGGAATATTATCCTTTTCCTCTATTAGAGGTGAAATAAAAGAATGTTCAGATCTAGTAGAATAAGATCTGGAGATATGACCCAATCTAGATGGAATATTATCCATCTGTATATAAACAATACCTTCAGGAGTTTGCTCAATATGATCAATATTATGTTCAGTCTTAGATTGGATATGACCAGTTCTTTCAAGCTTCCATTGTTGAGGAATAGGGATTTCATCCCATTTTATAATTCTTCTAGTAGAAATTTTAGATCTATTAAAATTTGTTTCAATTAAAACCGTTTCATTTATTTGTTTGTCCATTAATTTACAATTAGGATTTAATGTAAATAATGGTTAATAATAAATTCTATAACATATACAAATGAGTTCTGATCCAGAAACATAATTATATCCATGTGTTTTAACATTTAATGTTAATGCATCAAGGATATTTATATCACTTAAAGATAATGAAAGATTAGGATAAACATTAAAATAAACAGGGCCATGTGCCAAACTCGATTGAATCACACCTATTAGTGATTGTTTCCAATTAAGATTTCTTGCATCTCTTAAACATGCAATAAAACTTTCTGGTAATCCTTCTAATGTTAAAGGTTTAAATGCAATTTGCACTAATCCAATATGGATAAATTTATATAAATCTTTATAACGATTGATGTCATGATATGTCAATAATTTAATTTCAGTTTCTTCATCATCTAATGAAACTGATTCTTCAGTAGTTTTTACTACTTGCTTTAAGCCTAGTTTCTCAAAAGTTCCTAGCTGATATACAGTTTTTAATTCAATCTTAGGTATTGTCCACTTATTAAGTTCTTCCAATTTATCAGGAATATCCATTTCTTGTTTATGAGTGTTTTTAATTTTTCTTTTATCTTTTCTTAAATCTTTTTCATGTTAAACTATGCAATCATATATATCATTGTAACTATGTTGTGAAGATCCTATTTTGTTTGGTTGTATAGTCTAATGTAGGAATTCAAAGTTTAGGTTAGGAAAATCTGGAACTAGCCGCAATTATTAAAAGATGAGGGTTAGCCTGTTTTATGCCGTTGTGAAGGCGTGTTAATGCGTTGATCCCAGTTTCATCTTTTGTTAATTGTGGTGACGGATCTGGATCCCCTGTAAAATTTATACCTTCTAACGTGGGTTCTTACATGGATGACTACCACCGGACCTAATATGGTTGTATACATATATACATGTATGTATATACATACATATTTATACATACATACATGTATATATGTATACATATATGTATATATATGTATATATATTTATAGATGTGTATATATATATATATTTATGTATATATATATGTATACATGTATGTATATATATATGTATGTCTATATACATATATATGTATACATATACATACATATATACATACATATATTAGGTTTTTTTCCCCATAATCCTAGAATTAGGATTTCCTAATACCATTTTGGAAGATTATGAAATTAGGAATGGAGGAGACACCTATAAATAGGTTCTCATTGTTTAGGTCTTTGTACCAATTCTCTAAGATTAATCAATTGTTTTAGGCTTTGAGAAATTTTGAAAGGGTTTGTAATATTTTCCGTGCAAAAATTACGTAGTGAAGGTTTACCTTTTTGGTCGAGAGATTGAACCACGTTAAATTCTTGGTGTTGTTCTTTTTTATTTTTCTCTCTACATTATTTGTGTGTGTTTCCGTTGGTCGTTCCCCAACAAGTGGTATCAGAGCTGAAGGTTCGGGTTTAGGGAGGAGAGAAAAAATTCTTGAATAATAGATTCGTTGAATGTTGTATCCTTAACAAAGTTTGGTACTCTACTTTTTGATGGAAAGATCGACTTTACTATGTGCCAATGCACAGTCAAGACATTTTGGTGCATCAAGGTCTTGATTATGTATTAGAGGATGAAAAGCCACAAGGTAAGAAAGAGATGAAGTGGATATCTATTTAGAAAAAGGCAGTTAGTACTATTCGGTTGGTATTGGCCCCACAAATTAGGTTACGATGTTGAAGGAGACATCACCAAAGAAGATGTGGGAGACTTTGGAGAGCAACCCATGCCTAGAAAGCATTAACTAATCGACTGAAGATGAAGATGGATTTATATTCCCTTAAGATGGAAGAAGGAGGTAATATTATTGATCACTTAAATTATTTTAATGAGTTGATTTGTCAACTTACCAATTCAAGGGAGGATATTAAAAATGAGGAGCAGGCACTACTTTTGTTGGCCTCTCTACCCAGATCATATAAATCATTGGTGCAGTTATTACGCGTGGGAAATAGCACACTTTAATTAAATTAGGTATCAAATTCTCTGATAGAGAACCAACAGATGATGAATAAGGATCACTCTGAAAATCAAATACTAGCTACGGAGGGTTCTAGAAGAGGGAGGAGTCGGAGCAAAAGAAGAAGTGACCAAGGAAGAGGAAAATTCCACCATAGAGATGATATTGATTGCTATTATTGTGGAGAAATTGGTCATATGCAATTCCAATGCTTAAAGATGAAAGAAGATTTAAAAGCATTGACAGAACAAATGAAGGGCAAGGCAAAAGTACATGACTCCTTTGAGAATGTAGTCAGTTATGTTTGATGATTTGCAACTTGGAGACTTTGGTTTTATTAATGTGGAAAATAACTCGAAGATGAAGATTGAAGTCATTCAAAGAGTCCGCCTAAAGCTGCACAATGATAAAGTCAAAATACTTCATGATGTAAGGTATGTTCCTAATTCAAGGATCAACGTAATTTCATTGGAGAGTTGACATCAAAAGATTAAAAGTAAGTTGGAATTTGGAAGTTTTGCAAAGTATTCAAAGGAGGTTGTCTGGTTATGAGAGGCCAGAAGAAGACCAAGAATATTTACCATCTTGATGGTCATTCCTTGAAGAAAAATCTTGAACGAGGTAAAGCTGAAAAAGGAACAAAAAAGGAGACCATAAGGATTGAGAAGAGAGTTTGTAGTTTAGGAAATTGAGAAAAGGGAGGATTTGTTTGGTTTATGTTCCAAATACTCCTAGAATTAGGATTTCCTAATCCCACGTTTGAAGATTAGGATATTAGCACACCTATAATTAGGTTTTCAATAGTTTAGGTCTATTGTATAAATTTTGTACGCCTAATTAGCTGAAGTTTTAGGTTGTGAAATATTTTGAGAAGGTTTGTAAGTTTGTTCCGTGCAAAAACTACATAGTGGAGGTTTACCCTTTTAGGTTCACTTTATGTTCTTGTGTTGTTCTTTTTTATTTTTTCTCTCTATATTGTGTGTGTGCTTTCACTACCCATTCTCCAACTATATATATGTATGTATATATATATGTATGTACATATATGTGTATATACACATATATTGATGCGAAAGAAGTTATGCATTAATGAAGGCCAACAATACAGTCAAGAGGGAGGCTCATCCCCTCGTCAGCGGAATCATTAAGGATTTCTAGTGGAATACAGTTAGGGGAAATACGCACACCAAAATTTAGAGACCTAGCCCATTTAGATATGTTATGCAATTGTATTATAATGACTAGGAGTATGAGAAATCTTCCAAGAGGGCCCCTTTCTATAATACTCTTCTACCTTCTCCAATGAAGTGCATTCCAGTCCATTCTTCAGCTTGTGAGTGTCCTCTAAGTGCAAGGAATACTTCTTGGACATCACCTTTAATCACCAATTTGGAGTTTTTTAGTTTGGGTAGCAATATATGCTTCTACCTCAAATAGTAACTGGGCTGTAGAATAACCAATCTAAAATTGTAATATGTTGACTTCATGATCTCTATGCATGTTGCATGGGTGTCTTTGTTGGAGAAGGAGGCATCAAAGTTGATCTTAATCTAGCCTAGGGGAGGGGGAGACCAGACTCCTCAAGATTTGAAATTCTTTAGCTTGTGTGGATTCCTGATAAGAGCATCCTGGGACTTAAAATAATATATGAATGTAGAGAACCAATAGAGTTTAATAATACCGAGACACCTAAAAGACAAGGACGTTGTATACTTGTGTTGACCTTTTTTTTTTTTTCTCTAATCATGTTTGTTAGTACTAGTAGTATCTACGTATATTTGCATGTAATAAAGTTTTTATGAAATTAAACTTATTATATATTTTCTTTTGTTTCTTTTTAATGGTATCTTTTTCAACATAGTTACATTTAGTTTATTTTCAATAATTTTCCTTTTTATCTTTAATATTTGGAATTTTTTTCGTAACTCATCTATCTTTTTAATATTTCGAATTTGTTTTTTACTAACTCTTTTGTCTATTTAATACTTGGAGTTGTCTCATTAATCATACACTATGTCAATTATGATTTATTCATGACGTTATTTTTAGTGGTTACTTTCATAGTTTAAATAATTTTAATGGTAAATTATATGAGGAAACATACCAGAAAAGTATTAATCAATAATATGTTATTAGAAGCCTCCTTACCTAGTAAACTCTTGAGTTGTCTCATATGTTCCTTTTTATTTTAAAGAATTTTCCTTTTTCTCTTTAATATTTGGACTATTTAATATTTGGAACTCTTTATTACTAACTCATTTGCCTATTTAAATATTTGGAGTTGTCTCATGAGTTCTACAGAGTTTATGAAATAAAATTTTTTTCTTCTAAATGTCAAAATGTACTCAAAAATAATTATTTCAAATTAATTGTTATGAATCTTATTTCAAATTAATTATTTCTCAATGTAATTCCAAAATAAAATATTCTCTTTATATGTGTTAAAGATATTTCACAAATAATTCTCACAACTTATTATTTTCTTTAGGTAATTTTCACTATCCACTATGTGATTAATCCCTAAATATAACAATTTTTTACTTCTCTATTTAAATGCCTTTATAAATAATTTTTTCAAGCTTATGTTTTCTCCAAGTAATTCTTATCCTCCCATAACATTAGTTAACTTTAATTTGTTATTAGTTATTTTATTTTTTTATATTTTAATTCGTTTAATATTTTCTAATTTTTGTTATACACAAAATATTTTAACTCTCCAAAATTCATTATTTCTTTTACTTACAAACTTAATTTGAATTTTATTTTAATTATCTTTTATGTAACTCCTAAATAGCTATCTAATTACCGAAGACCTTCCAACTCCTCTATCTACTAAAATATAGTCTTTTTATTATCTTCTATGTAACTCTTATCTAATTATCAAAGACTCTCAACTCTTCAATCCGTGCTTAATATCATACACTCTCGTGTACTGGGCAAGGTACATGCCCATTTTATTACCACTCACGTATTTACTCATTTGCACACATAAATCTATGTTTGCATGATCGGGTTCCATTGAAATTCTATTGATATTCCATGGAGTATACATTTTATGGAAATAGTATTGATGTTCCATGTGTTATGTGTTCCATAAGGATAATGATGTTCCATAAGTTCTGTGTTCGGGTTCTGTCAAAATACTATTGATGTTCCATGGGCATTGAAATAGAATTCATATTTCATGGTGATGTGTAGTATTCTATGGGAATAGTATACAAGTTCCATAGATTCTGTATTAGGGTTCCACGGTTTATATATTCTATATAAATGGTATTGATGTTTAATGGGTTATATGTTCTATAAAAAAGAGCATTGATGTTCCATGGGTTCTTTGCGAGGTTCATGAGTTTTCTGCATTAGCATTCCATGGAAATATAGTTCATGTTCCATAGTTATGTGTTAGTGTTCTATTGGAATAATATTCTAGTTCCATGGATGTTGTGTTAAGGTTTAATGGAAATTGTATTTATGCTACATGAGTTCTGCGTTGAGGTCACTATGGTAAAATTGGCCTTTGGTCCCTCACAATAAGTGCCACCAAAGTTACTTAAGTGCCACGGAAGCTTGTTTGTGGTACTTATGCAACACCTCTCGATAAAATGCCATTGAAAGTGGTGTCGTATTAGCCTTCTATGGAACTAGAGTTTATGTTCCATGGTTATGTGTTAATGTTTCATCAGAATAACATTCTAGTTTCATGGATTCTGTATTAGGATTTTATGGAAATTGTATTAATGCTACATGAATTATATGTTGAGGTCACTATGTCAAAATTGGGCTTTGGTGCCATACAATAAGTACCACCAAAAGTTGCTTAAGTGCCACGAAAGCTTATTTGTGGCACTTATGCAGCACTTCACGATAAAATGCCACCGAATGTGGTGTCGTTTTTTTTCGTGGCACTTCATAAGTGCCACAAATATATTGGCAGTACAACTTATGCCACTTATCTAATGGCACAAATATATTGAAAAATATGACACTTTTTAGCACTTTTTAATAAATGCCACAAAAGTATTTTAATTGTATTAAATGAAATAAAATTTTATCAGATTTATTTTATTAAAAAATTAAAATCCCAACGACATGTGAATAAATATCCCCAACCCACTTAATATTAGTTATACTAGGTAAAGATTTGAACGCATAACCTCTCATTTAGTAGTAAGTACTCAAACTAATGCACCACATACACTTTTGGGATAATTTTTCAATAAATTATATTTATATTGTATGTTAATAAACTAAAACTTAATTAATTTGATTATTTATAGATATGGACACTAAATTTCTTATATTATAGAGATTTTCAGTAAAATATACGCACAATTTTTATCTCTAGAGTAATTAATTTATGAGTTAATAGTTTTTCTCTCCTATTTCAAGTATATAATGATGTTATAGATTTCATAAATGTAAAAAATAATTTTGAAAAAACTACCACTAATATAATTATTTTTCAAATCTTTTAATAATTTTGAGAGATAAAAACAACGAAAATATTACAAAATTGTCATATAAAATTTAAGATGTACAATATACAAAGTACCACTATATTCAATTCTCTTCCTCTTTTATTTCTCAAAAATTTTCTTTTTCATAAATTTGAAATAACTTATGAAACTTAGTCAATTTTTTTGTTAAAAAAGTTGATATTTTATTTAAAACGTCAGTATTTATAAAAATATGACTCTAAGTTCTTCTAAGTATTTTTCTATTTGAACAAATGTTATCACATAAACTTATATAATACACATTATTAATTGTAACTTTAATGTAAACATTTAGTTATACTCACACATGTTTATGGCCTTTGAAAACTTGTGTTATATTTTTGAAAAACCTTAGGGGAAAGGTGAATAAGGTTTTTCGCTAATTTTTGAAAATCTTTTGTAAATTAAAAGAAAAACCTCCAATTTTTTTTTAGAAAGAATTCTAAAACTCATTTTAATAAAATTCCAAACCAAACAAAATCTTGTGATTAAGACAATTAAGTAAAAAGCTTAGAAAGAATGCACAAAGATTTATAGTGGTTCACTCTCTCAAAGAGTTACATCCACTACCTTGACCCAACACCCAAGGATTTTCCAAATCCACTATAAACACAATATACACCAAGTACAAATTTGAGGATCACCCTACAAGGGTTTTACACACAACCTCAATTCACAACACAATATAAATCAAAGGATTACCCAAGGGGTTTTTCAACACAAACCTTTGATATCAATAAGAGAAAGAGATAAGTTTAAGAACAATGTTACCAATGTGAGCTTGAGAAATAGAAGATACAGCTCAATAGAATGTTTCTACAAGCTCCTCTTTACTTCTTCTTTGATGAAGATAAATAATGAAGCTCAAGAAGATGTTTTTTTTTTTTTAGATTGAAAGTGTTTGAAATAAATGTGCTTTAAAGCTCTTTAAAAGTCTTAAATGATCTCAATAAATATTTTACTAAACTTCTTACTTTTTGGCTGATCAAAAAGTTCTATATATTTTTTGAGAAAAATGAGTCAACGTAAAAACTGGACGACTGGCTCCTAAAATCAGACGACCGGTTTTGAAACAGAAAGATTCAGACTCGTCCTGCAAAAAATTAGACGATCGATTTTTCTAAACTTAGAAAAAATCGGACTATCTGTTTTAAAACCGGATGGCTGATTTTGAGAGTCGTTACATCCATTTTTCTTTTTTTAAAGACAAGAGCTTTCCTTTCTATTTCAAAGACATGTATTCTTGATACTCTTTTTAGATATAGAAAAACTATCAAAAGCATAAAAAATTCTATCAAGAATACTTAGATTTTAAGAAAAGGTTATATTGAGAAAATCATTAAAAGAGCTTCACATATGATCAATAATCAAAGGTTAAGATTATGGAGTTTTACAAAGAAATACCTTAGCACACCATAACTTAGACATAAGTCTTTAATGATTTGATCTTGGAATGGCTTGGTCTTTCCTTCATTTTGCCTTCATCACCAAGATCTTTTGCTTTTTGAGAATATAAACTTGAGACTCCAAAAGTGATTCTTTTTCTCTATGAAAGGTTAACTTAATACTCACACAAACATATGTTAATCATAATCAAAATCATAAGTAATAATGCCCTTAGGGCTAACGATCTCCCCCTTTTTGATTATGACAAACACATATGTAAGAAGAACAAAAGAGCAAGAGTAAAAGTATGGTGATGCTTCAAAAAGGATCATTAATAAGAACAAAGCACAACAATCACCATTAGAGAGAGATAGCCCCCCCTAAAAACATGCTTCATATCAAATATGGCTAAAGAAGATAACAAGTCCAAAATAAGCCAAATAGCCCATAGGGTGCAAGAATCATTATATAGCAACTCCAGAAAGTATAAGAAATACTAAGACACCAACAAGGCATAAACATGAAAAAGCATCATCAATATAAACATCAACATATCTAAATATATCTCATCAAACACCAATTTCTCCCCCTTACATCTTGCACTATTTTCTCCCCCTTTTGTCATAAATCAAAAAAGAACCTTAGGAGAGAAATTTCAAGGGATCATAGAAGAGGTAGCGATTGTACTTTCAACATTCAATTATCATCATGAAGTCCATAACAAAAGAGTCAAAGAAACAAAAGATAGCAACAATGGATCACATAGCACACCAAAAGTAAATAAAAAAAATGACATATATTAAGTCAAAAAATATAACATTAAGAGAAAACCACAAGGAGTTTGAAAAGAATCATAGAAAAACAAGGGAAATGGAGAGGGTTATGTAAAAAAAGAAGATCTCAATTATCTCTATCTCCTCCTCCTTGCTCTAGTCTGATAACCCGTTCTTGTATGTCAGTCATGTTGTGATCTAATGCATCAAGCCTTTCTTGAATGTCGAAGACTTTTTCATCCAAAACCTGAAAGCGACCGTCGAATACATCACATTGAGTATTTATTGAACTTTGTAGAGAGGCTATCATGTCCATTAGTTGACTCATACTCCCCGAAGATGAGCCTTCCTCTATTCTTTCTTGTCTCTTCTTTTGTCTTGTTACTCTTCTTTGGATTTCAGCCTCTGTTTCCTCTTCACTTTCTTCTTCTTCCACATTCATACCTTCTTGGTCTTCATCATCATCTTCCCCATCATCATCATCACCTTCTTGTCCACCTCGTATGAATGCCCCTTCATTTTTTTCAAAACCTATTCTTTTGAAGGTTTTGTTGATTGTAGATCTTGCCATGACCATTGTGACCACTAATGCCAACCAAATTGATCACAAAGTATTGAAAAATTTTGGTGATGAAGCATCTATAAGGCAAGCATTTGGTTGAGGTGGATTGTGTGGCTAGCATGTGTTCTATAGCCATATACCCAAAATTCATCCTCCTATGTTCATGTAAAGCTAGTATCACAAAAGAGTGCATGTTGGTGATAGATGATTTATGCCCAAAATTAGGAATAATGATGTTAGAGATCATGTGATGGAGCTATCTCTATGCATCAAGCTTATTAACATTCCTATGATCATGTCTCTTCAAAACTTCTCCTCTAGTGAAAATTTCCTCAAAATGCCTTTAATTATATAAGTTTGGATCAAAGCATTTCTTGTTATTAGTGTGGAATCTTATTCCATCTTGAGGAGTTTCCAGAATGTGATTTAGCAATCTATCATCAAATGCAATATCTCTACCCCCAATCCTAGTCAATACCCATTGGTGAGGAATATCATCCACTTTTTCAATTCTTCCCTTATGGAGATTAGCATAAAACTCATATATCACCTCAACATAATAAAGTTCATTCACAATCAACAATGGTATCCAACCAATCAGTTCAAAGAGATGAGGGATAGCCTCCATACCTTGTATGTCGTTTAATTTACCCGGTGACCCGGTGCTATTTTTCTTCGATTCCTAGTCTATTTCTCAAAGTTTACAGCCTCCTTTACTGAAATGAACCTAATTGGAGCCCTAACATCAGGAACCCTAACTATAGAGGGCACCCTTTTTGCCTTTCCTTTCCCTCTACTTGTACCTCTTTCTTCAAGATTTTAGCCTTGACCAACATTTGCATTCTGGGTTTTTACCATTTTTTTTAGAGAAACTCGACTAGAGTATGAGAGGATATGGAGAGTTTCAAATGGAGTAGATTTTGACACAAAAACAGAGAGAATAACCGTTTCTTTGCTATGTTAAGAGATAGATTTGAAGAAAAAGAGAAGAAGAGTGAAAATTGGAGCAAGAAATCGGATGGGTCTTGTGAGGGAGGAAGTTCTCGGTCGAAAGGATGAGAGAGAGTTGAGAGAATAGTGTAAAAATTTTAAAGAAAAATCTAATTTTAAAAGCGCAGACCCGACGATTTTTTATAAATCAGTCGACCATTTTTCAAAGTCAGTCGTCCGGTTTTTGTAAATTGAAGAAATCAGACGTCTGATCTTTTTCGAAGCCGTCCGTTTTTGTCATTCGAATGTCTCTGGAATTTTTGAGTTATGGTTTTGAAACCGGATGTCCGGTTCTTTAAGAATGGCGTTCGATTTTGTGAAACATGTCAGCAAGAACAAAAAAATGTAAAAGGAAAAACAAACAACACACGTTACTCATTAAATTTGCTGATACCAAGCAATTTTCTTAAATAGCAAAAGCGATCTTCCAAAAGAGATTTTGTAAAAATATTAGCAATTTAATCCTCTGTGCAAATGTATTCTAAAAATATATCACCTTTAGCAACATGATCTCTAATGAAGTAATGTTTGATTTCAATATGTTTTGTTTTTTAATGTTGCACAGGGTTTATGGCACTAGTGTTATCACACATAATAGGTATACACTTAAAAGAAACACCAAAATCAATCAATGTGTGTTTCATCCAAAGTACCTGTCCACAACAACAATCGGCTACGATATATTCCGCTTTGGAGGTTGATAGGGATACGCACGATTGCTACGATATGCACATCAGTATTTATAAAAATATGACTCTAAGTTCTTCTAAGTATTTTTCTATTTGAACAAATGTTATAACATAAACTTATATAATACACATTATTAATTGTAACTTTAATGTGAACATTTAGTTATACACACACATGGCCTTTGAAAACTTGTGTTATATTTTTGAAAAACCTTGGGGAAGGGGGGTGAATAAGGTTTTTGGCTAACTTTTAAAAATCTTTTGTAAATTAAAAGATAAACCTCCAATTTTTTTTGAGAAAGAATTCTAAAACTTTTTTCAATAAAATTCCAAACCAAACAAAATCTTATGGTTAAGACAATTAAGTAAAAAGCTTAGAAAGAAATGCACAAAGATTTATAGTGGTTCACTCTCTCAAAGAGTTACATCCACTACCTTGAGCTAACACCCAAGGATTTTCCAAGTACAAATTTGAGGATCACCCTACAAGGGTTTTGCACACAACCTCAATTCACAACACAATATAAATCAAAGGATTACCAAGGGGTTTTCAACACAAACCTTTGATATCAATAAGAGAAAGAGATAAGTTTAAGAACAATGTTACCAATGTGAGCTTGAGGAAAATAAAAGATACAACTCAATGGAATGTTTCTACAAGCTCCTCTTTTAAAGTATTAAATGATCTCAATAAATATTTCGCCAAACTTCTTACTTTTTGGCTGATCAAAAAGTTCTATATATTTTTTGAGAAAAATGACCGTTGCTGAGTGCAACGGTATTATCTTTTTACAGTCAACGTAAAAACCGAACGACCGGTTCCTAAAATCGGACGACCAGTTTTGGAATAGAAAGATTCGAACTCGTCCTACAAAAAATCGGACGACCGATTTTTTCTAAGTTTAGAAAAAATCGGACGACCGGTTTTAAAACGGGATGGTCGATTTTGAGAGCCTGTACAACCATTTTTTTTTTTAAAAGACAAGAGCTTTCCTTTCTATTTCAAAGACATGTATTCTTGATGCTCTGTTTAGATATATAAAAAACTATCAAAAGCATAAAAAATTCTATCAAGAATACTTAGATTTTAAGAAAAGTTTATATTGAGAAAATCATTAAAAGAGCTTCACATATGATCAATAATCAAAGATTAAAGTTAAGGAGTTTTACAAAGAAATACCTTAGCACACCGTAACTTAGACATAAGTCTTTAATAATTTGATCTTGGAATGGCTTGGTCTTTTCTCATTCATTTTGCCTTCATCACCAATATCTTTTGCTTTTTGAGAATATAGACTTGAGACTCAAAAAGTGCTTCTTTTGCTCTATGAAAGGTTAGCTTAATACTCAGACAAGCATATGTTAATCATAATCAAAATCATAAATAATAATGCCTTTAGGGTTAATAATTTTTGTGGTATTATTTATAGTATTTGGGCTTGTGCCTTATTATATTTTTTTTGAGCAAGAGCTTGTGCCCTATTTAAGTGGCATTTTTCGTGGCATTTGAGATTGTGTCATATATAAGTGTATTATTTGTGGCGTTTATGTTTGTGCCATATTTTACTGGCATTTTCTTATATTGCCATAATTTTGTGGCATTTTTTTGTGATACTTTAAAAACTGTCACAAAATTTATGGTGTTTATTAGAAAGTGCCAGTAAAATATGACATTTTACACTAAGTGCCACAAATTAGTAACATATATAATAAGTATCATAAGCTAAATACCACCAAAGCCTAAAATTGCCATAGTGGCCTTCACATGGATATATTGCATGTTTGTGGGTTCGCCAATAGAGTTATATTGAAATAATTTTCATGTTTCATTATTATGTGTTAATATTACATGTAAATAAAATAGATGTTCCATATAAAAATATAAAATACTTCATGTAACTTCGATAACATATAACTTTAAGAATTAGAAAATATATCAATTTCATAGAAAAAATTATTCTTCCCATTCATCTCCTCTAATAACGATTCTTTCTCCCCATCTTTTCTCTATAATACAAAACTTTATCATACATATATACTAAAAATATAAAATATACAATTTAATATTTGATGAACTGTTACTTTTAAAGTCATGAAACTACAGTTATAGAAATATGGAACTTAAACAATTGAAATATGGAACTACAATAACATATAACATTTATAAATTAGAAAAAACATCAATTACACAGGAAAAGACAATTTCTTCCTCATCTCCTCCAATAATAATTTTGTTACCTTCCTCCATCGATTCACTTTATACAATTCAACTAATAACATACAAAAACGTAGATAAATAACTAAAAAGATGTTGCCACTGATAAAAAAAGATGAAAATTGAAATTGCTACTTTATTGGAACCGAATATCGGCGTTGGAATGTCGTTGCTGCTACCGTGAAAATCAATCTTTTTGAAAAAAACAAGAGAGGCGATAGAGATTTGATTGGAGAATTATGGAGAATATTAGTGAAGAGAAGGAGAAGAAGATGAAGTGGCAACAAAAATTTGAGAGAGGAGGAGACGTACGAATATATAAAACTCTAATAATTTGTATCAGGTCCTCATTGTGAACAAAGCGATGTCGTTCCACTAAGGGAATAAAGTCCAAGGTACTCACAGAAGGGACGATATTGCACTCCTCAATGTATTAGGATTCCATTAATTAACTAAAGGACATATTACAAAGCTCATAAAAGTAAGAAATCAAAATGTGTAAATCATCCATTATCCTATAATAGACTTTTATAATAGTAAAGATAGAGATTGTTAATGGTAGACTTTGCCGCTTGATTTATTTTTTATTACCTTATTTAATTTTCATTTTAGTTTTTATTGTCAGTGGTCGCTCAGCCGCTTGATCTTCCTTACTCTCCTGTTTAAATTTTTTTTTTTTTTTTTTTTTGTTTCCATCTTTTCGCGACACATTTCGTGCACTCCGTGTGGCATTATGTATGTGACATTTACCATGTAAGAAGGCAACGGTTATGCGTTGTTCGAACGATTATCTTTTGTGGCTAAATAATAATCAGCATGCATGCAGGTTCACCCGCGACACATCAATTTGAAATTGGAAAATGCTGTTGGTTTCTTAAAAGAAAACAAACGCGTTGGGCAATGCGTTAAATCATTTGAGGAGCCTCTATAAAAACCAGGCCAAACGGGCCAAAACCCGAGAATGTCCTCGTTCCCGCCCTTCAAATAGAGAAAATCCCCCATCTTCTCTAATTAGAGAATTCAGGACAAGGTTTTTCAAGGGTTTATTTTTTTTTTATGAGTTTTTCTTGAAATCAAAGAGAATTTGCGCAATAAAGACAATTGTAACTCGATTAGGTCACAATATTAGCCGTCATTTCACAGTGAGGCCTTTCTTCTCTGCTAGTTAAGGGGTTTGCAATGAAGGAATGGGAGAACTGGAATGCACGGGTGAAGAAATTGGGGGAGGATTTCAAAGCACTTTCTAAAAGGCTGGGGGAATTGGAGGAATATGAATTATATTTCAAAGGAGAAAAAGATTCTGATGATGTCGAAGCAGAGGTTTGAATCCTCTTTTTCCTTCGTTTTTCCTAACTCTGCTTTAGTTTGAGTATTGACCTGGCATGATATATTCTGTCTGTATTTAGTAGGTTCAAGACTTTTGGCATGTAAAACCTGGCAAAGCACAGGTTTCTCTGATGTATCTAACGTATTCCAATGGTAAAAGATGACTTTAACTTTCTATCTTCTTTCTGAAAAAGATAAAACATTTTCCCTTGGAGTACTAATTTTTCTTCTGTTGCTCAATGTATGATATGAAGCAGCGAGAAATTGGGACCAAAGGGATTGGTTTGTTTTTTGAGGCTAAGTATATAAGATTGCCTGATTATCACATTGATCTATGGGGGAAAACCGTTCATAGATAAATTCTTAGATAAACCCTGCTTAAAATTCCCACATAGAAAAATATATTCCTTGCAGAATGGAACTGATATATGTTAATTATGTGAGGTTCTTACCTGGCCTCAGGATAACCTGTGTTAGTGGTGTTTTAGTTTCTATTAGATTTACATCACATTTCACAGAACTTAGAAGGAGAAAAAAGAGTTAGTTCCAAATTTGGAGTAAGGTCAATGTTCATTGTCCATGGTTGTTAGAAGGTTCTTATTGTTTTGATTGCTCATTCTGGAGTGTAAGACTGTAAAAGTTACTTTGAAGTGACTGCTACATTAGGTTGTATCTGCTAAAAATAAGTGACTTTCCCCATAATTATCCAGATTCTCTCAGTTAGTAACTTGATGTATCCACGAGATTGCCTTTGCTTTAGAATTAATGAATTCCAGATTGTCCAAGTTTAGCAACAAAGAGAAGGGGCCAGTAGATATGATAGTGGTGGAGAGGAGATTAATTAGGTCAGAGTGGAGGTGTTGAGGAGCTGCGTAGCACTTCCTAAGGACTGAAGCCGGGAGATTAAAGCCGCATGATACCCTTTGTGGAGAGGAGATGACAGAGCACGGAGATTGGAAGGTTCTTGTCCTCGCTTTTTGGAAGAAAGCAAAAGAGGGAAGAAGATGGGGATTTATAGACACATAATCTGTGCGTGTGCGTGTGTGGTCTTTTTTTCTCTGTCCATGGTAGTCAAATTTAGGATTGAGATCAATGAAAACCCAATCTAGTGTATCTTGCAATTGAGCTCCTGAGACCTAACTTCTCGTTGACAGCAGGCTCAGGAAACTTTGTTCAAATATCAAAAGTAGCATTTTCTTTTACCCAAAAATTTCCTGGCAATTGTGCTCAGAAGAATGCCAACAGTGAAACCTCTTACTGCATTATACTTGGAAGTAAGAGAGACAGAAGGAAGAGGGGAAAGGACTAACATACGTAGAGGAGATGAAGAATAGAAATTGGAAAGTGATTCAGCTTGTTCCTTTCAGGTCTGTCAACAGTAGAGTAGATTATAATAAATCAAAAGATATAGTTTGAATAAATTACACATATAATGTGTTCTCATAAAAACTCTCCAAAAGCATTTTTAGATTGTTGTGTGAAGATCCTCCTTTTTTGACAGCCTCCAAAGCCAGACATCTCCACTTATTAGCATTTTGTCTTATTTCTTCCCCTCTTTCTCCATCTCCCATCAATATATCCAAGCACCTCTTGATCTCTTCTCTTTCTACCAGTCCTTCAGTATTTCCTGCTCTGACCCCAGTTCCCCACACTTCCTCAACCATCTTCGCATTTGTTGTCTGATCTGAAAACTGGGGACATGCCACAATTGGCACACCCGCAACAAGACTCTCTAATGTTGAATTCCACCCACAGTGAGAGACAAAGCATCCTATGGACTTATGAGAAAGTACCTCCACTTGTGAACACCAGGACAATATGATCCCCTCTCCACTTGAGCCTTCCTGAATTGCAGTTTTGACTGCTTCATCTTCATCATCTGATGGTCGAATAGTCCATAAGAAAGACCTCCCAGATTCTAGTAAACCCTGCAAAATCTCTACTTTTTGCTCTTTCATTAACACAGCCAAGCTTCCAAATGAAATATATATCACAGAGTGTGGTGGTCTTGAATCTAACCATTGGAGATAATCACTTCTATTACTGTCAAATAAGTCACAACCAAAAGACTTGTCTTCTGGATCATTGCCATCTGTGAAAGCAGAAGGAATCAAAGGTCCAATTGAAATCACATCCATATTATCTGTAGCTTTTATTGATGCTTCTTCTAAGCTATGAAAGGTGTTGATAAGTACACAGGGTTTAGGGTCATCTTCTAAGTATTTTATGTGTTCGTGAAGATAGGCTGAAATAGTAAAGTGTTGATCAGTAGGCAAGAGAAAAGTGGGCAAGTCACTACTTGAGAACAATGGAAGATTGGGTAGTTCTACAGAAACTGAGGACTCAATTTTACAACCGGTATTGTAGACGCCACCAAGACTATCGAAATACTTGTTAAGAATAGCAAAGACAGTAGCAGATTGAACGACAAGGAAAGCTGAGGGCACATTCAGTTGACTTGCCACGAGTGCCACCCAAGGTAGGAGGAAACCGTAAATCACCAAGGTAATAGGTTTTCCCTCATCTGCAAAGGTCTGAATCAGCTTAGTGACTTCTCCTGCAACTACAATTTTTGCTCTTTCCATGTAGGTAGTGAAATCACCATTTTTACGGGATTCTTCATCATCCTGTCCATCAGAGAAGAAGGAATAGGAAAGGCCATCAAAGTTTCGAAGGCTTTTTAGGCGGTTGCGCCCATAGATGGTGGTGGCAAAGGTGACATGAGCACCGGTGCTTGCTAGTCTCTTAGCTAGCTGCAGAGTAGGATTCAGGTGTCCTTGGACGGGGAGAGTGATAAGAAGAAAGCGGTGGTTCTTCATTTTTGAAGGTGGCTGTACTTCTTGGTGATCTTTTGTGGGTATTATGGGTCATATTAACTTAGCAATGGTGATAGAGATATGTAGCAAGTTGATAATTATTTTATGACTTTTATGACTTAGATCTTGATTTGAAACATAGTCATAAAACTGCATGCTTACTTCATTGACTTGCGTGACAACATTGCGCCAGTCCACGGTCAGATATTTGTCTTTCATGGATATTGTTTTTTGTTTGGGTAGACTTCACAGGTAAGTAACCCTTTTGGTTGGGATTTTGGTTGGGAGGTAGGACAGTTTGTTTATATATTCTTCTGGAGACAACTATCTTGGTATTTTCTTTTGAATGGAAATTGGAATTTATATATAGCTTTCGAATCCCTCAACTACCATTTCTGAAGGGGAAATTTTGGAAAATAACTATAAAAATCACTCAAGTTTACTTGATTTAAGACGTGTTTAATTGTAAAAATCTTTTACTTTCAATTTAGAAATCTGAATATATATATATATACATTACTTGTCAAATCATTACTATTTTTATACAAAGATTTTAATTTATTCAAAATACATATTTCATATATTATAGAATTTATCAAATCAATTTATAATCAAATACATTTCATACTCTTAGAATAAAAATATTTATTTAATCACTTTTATTAAAATTCATCCATAATAATTTTTGTCAATTTAAAAATACCGATTACAAGATAATAAACCTTTAATTTTATATATCAAGGTGTGAACTAAAAAAGTTAATATTTATTATCCATTTTTTTTTAAATATTGAATAAAATCTCTTTACTAAGGGAGAAAGATATTATAAAATTTATAATTAGAATTTAAAAGATATATAAGTACAACTTATAAATTAATTTATGATTCACATTTAAAATTTAATTTTCAAATTTAATTTAATGTTTAAATTTAAGAATCAGAATATAAATGTTTCGGTCTTAAACTTAGACTTCAGATTTATCAAATAAACTCTAGGTTAGGACAGAAAAGAAAGATTTAGGACGGATATTGCCAATCACTCGTTGAAATACAAATCTAATCCCACACGAAATTATATCAATCAGCCAAAAACATTCATATAACAACAAATTCATCACCTAAATACTTGTCACCCATAAAAGGTACGAAACCATACATTCAATAAAGCACATAAGTTGGTAACCATCTAATCCAACGCGCTTTTCCAACCTCGTCAAGAAATGTTTTCAAATTCACATCCGAAGATCCACCTTCTTACATTGCTTCCCAAGCTTTTTGCATTTCTTCCTCAACTGTCCCCTTTTCTCCATCTTTTTCCATAATCAATTGAAATATATCTATTGATTTCGTCTCGTATTTCTTTTCAACAATCCCTTCTTCTTCTTCTCTTTCTCTAGATCTCGAACTCTAATTGCATAGACGGATCCATAGTGGGGTACGTGCCCCACTAGTGGCACACTGACACCTACCAAAATCCTATATAATATATAGTATTTTAACTTTTTTATAAATTTTACTTTCAAACTATAAAATTGTATATATTTTTAAAAACTTTGTTAATCTACACTACAGTACTAAGTAAATTAAATTTATTTTTTATTCTTAAAATATTTTTCTATCCTTGTTAATTAAAGGTATAACTTAAAATTTGTTCCACATTTTTTTAAATATTTAATACTCCTTCCAATTAAAAGTAAATTCATTCTATATAAAAGTTCAATCTAACTTTTTGTACAAATATTTGAGGGTTTTGAAATCAATAAAAGATTTTACACAAGTTTTTTTATATGTCCTTGGTAAATATATAAAGAGAGAAATATAAGAATAGAAATGAGATAAATAAATAAGGAGAAGAAAGAGGATAAAATTAGAAAAAATATAATAAATACCCTTTGAAAGTAATTAAAAAACACTCAATATGAAATCAAATATAACTTCAAAAATATCCTTACAGAGAGAGAGAGAGAGTGTGTGTTCTTTTCAAGTCTGTCAACAGTAGAATTTGTTAACTCCAAATATATAGTTTTGAATAAATTACTTATATAATGTGTTCTCATAAGAACTGTCCAAAAGCATTTTAAGATTGTTGTGTGAAGATCCTCCTTCTTTGATAGCCTCCAAAGCCAGACATCTCCACTTACTAGCATTCTGTCTTATTTCTTCCCCTCTTTCTCCATCTTCCATCAATATATCCAAGCACCTCTTGATCTCTTCTCTTTCCACCAGTCCTTCAGTTTTTCCTGCTCTGACCCCAATTCCCCACACTTCCTCAACCATCTTTGCATTTGTTGCCTGATCTGAGAACTGTGGACATCCCACAATTGGCACACCCGCAACAAGACTCTCTAACGTTGAATTCCACCCACAGTGAGAGACAAAACATCCTATGGATTTATGAGAAAGTACCTCCACTTGTGAACACCATGACAATATGATCCCCTTTCCGCTTGAACCTTCCTGAATTGATGCTTTGACTGCTTCATCTTCATCATCATCTGATGGTCGAATAATCCATAAGAAAGATCTCCCAGATTCTAGTAAACCCTGCAAAATCTCTACTTTTTGCTCTTTCTTTAACACTGCCAAGCTTCCAAATGAAACATATATCACAGAGTGCGGTGGTTTTGAATCTAACCATTGCAGATAATCACTTCTGTTGCTGTCAAATAAGTCACAACCGAAAGACTTGTCTTCTGGATCATTGCCATCAGTGAAAGCAGAAGGAATCAAAGGTCCAATTGGAATCACTTGGATATTATCTATAGCTTTTATTGATGCTTCTTCTAAGTTATGAAAGGTGTTAATGAGTACACAGGGCTTAGGGTCATCCTCTAAGTATTTCATATGTTCGTTAAAATAGGCTGAAGTAGCAAAGTATTGATCAGTAGGCAAGAGAAAAGTGGGCAAGTCACTACTTGAGAACAATGGAAGATTGGATATTTTTACCGAAACAGAGGATTCAATGTTACAACCACCATTGTAGATGCTACCACGACTATCGAAATACTTGTGATAAATAGCAAAGACAGTAGCAGTTTGAACAACAAGGAAAGCTGAGGGCACATTCAATTGACGTGCTACTAAGGCTGCCCAAGGTAGGAGGAAACCGTATATTAACAAGGTAACAGGTTTGCCCTCCTCTGCAAAGGTCTGAATCATTCTAGTGACTTCTCTTGCAACTACAGTTTTTGCTGTTGCCATGTAGGTTGTGAAATCACCGTTTTTAGGGGGGTTCTGCATGATCATGTCCATCAGAGAAGAAGGTATAGGAAATACCATCAAAGGTTCGAAGGCTTTTTAGGCGGTTGCGGCCATTGATGGTAGTGGCAAAGGTAACGCGAGCACCGGTGCTTGCTAATCTCTTAGCTAGTTGCAGATTAGGATTCAGGTGGCCTTGGGCTGGACGAGTGAGAAGAAGAAAGTGGTGGTTCTTCATTTTGAAGGTGGCTGCTGCTTTTTTTTTTTTTTTGGATCCTTTTTGTGGGTATTTAACTAATTAGCAATGGTGATAGATAGATCTGTATGTTGCTAATCATTTTATGACTTTTATGCCTTAGATGTTGGTCTTGAACTATAGTCAAAAACGGGATGCTTATTTCATTGACTTGCGTGACAGCATTGCTCCACTCTGAGACAGGTATACATACGGATAATTTGTTTTTGTTTGTATATATGCAACGGCTAGACTTCACTAAATGATTAGTGTTATTTATCTTTTCAAAACAGATTAGTGTTATTTATAGATAACAGCCAAAATGAAGGCTTAACTATTCACACTACAAATTCCGATTTGAATCCACTGACGGAGATTCCCATGTGGCTCAGACCCCTGCCTTCGAGCACGCCATCTTTGACAAATTTTTTGTTTTTAAAAAAAGAAAATCAAACAATTATTTCTTTGATACATAAACTTATAATGTCTTTAAATATAGTACAAATAAATGGTATTTTACATCTAAACTCCTGTTGATAAAGAAACTGATTTAATTACCTCCTTCTTCAGTCTAATGTATTTTTTCAGGATTAATTTTTAGAATTTAAATTTATGTAATATAATGTCTTTAAATATGGTACAAATAATGTGGTATATTTCACAATTTAACTTTACAAGAACTACCCGTTCAATGGATTTCTCTCTCCCTTCTTAGGGCATTTTCAAACTGTTCTGGGTTTTCTTCGATTTTGTCTTGATCTTGTTGTTTGTTTTCTATGAATCTTTCCGAGATTCATAAACTTGTTTCCTTCCTTATTCTCTCCGCTGTCAAGGATCCTAGACTTCCAGTCTCGGAGGGGACTATGAGGGATGGAAACCGTGAATGTAGCAATAGTTTGGTTGGGTTCATAACTGCTCATGACTTTTAGATTAAGAATTATACTTTTGCAATGTAGCAATCCTGGACTTGTGCTTCTTTAGATGTAGTGCGATTTAGGAAAAATGTTTTCCAATTGTTCGTTGATGATACAGAGGACCGTAAGCGTATTCTTCGAGATGGACCTTGGTGTTTTGGTGATGTTCTGTTTGTGGTTTGCCCTTGGCATCACTATCTTTTGCGCTCAAATGATGGTTTTTATCTGTGTAATTTCTAGATCCACATTGTTGGTCCCTTGGGAGTGTTATACTGTAGCGGTTGGTCGAAAAATTGCTTCAATTTTGGGGGATGTTGCAATTATGCAGATTCGGCAATATGAGAAACCTAAGTAGAAATTGTTCAAATTCAGACTCCGAAATTGTGTGGATGATCCTCTTCGGAGGACAATCACTTTACTTGCACCTTCTACGGTTGCGTTACGTGTTTGGTTGGGATGTTGATCATACTGTGCGCTCGGTGCTAGCTTGGGTAGGGAGATAACTATGGAACAGAGGCAGGGTTTTCAGTATAAAGAGTGGCTCAATGCTGACAGACAAAGGTGTCTTACTGAAGCTTATTCATGCCCAGGAGAATACGGATTGTGGCAGTCCAGAAACAACGGATGATGAAAACTTGCCATCGGAGGAGGGGTTTGTTTGGTGGGAAAGCTTTGGTGCTTTATTTGGGTTACTTCTCTAGATGGGGCAGATCTTGTGGGACTTTCGCCTAGTGTGGGGGTGGCTACTCCTGATGACGGTGAAGATGGTTATTGTAGCTTTATCAAATGATAGGGGGATGGAGTCTAGGGGGCTGGGTGGAGAAGGGGTGAGGAGGAAGAGATTAGTTTGAATGGAGGAAGACTTCGGCGAATTCTGTTGACTCAGCTTTGTTTAGGGACTTTTATGTGGAGGTGAGTCCGGTATTCATTGCGGATAATGTTTCCTATGATGGTACAATTCAGGACTCAGATTCAAATAATTTTTTGAGTGCTAAGGATAGGCACGAGAGTGAGAAGACTATGCCTCATCCTACACCTCTAATGAAGCAGAATATCTGGATTCGGTGAAGCCCATTCTAAAACTAATTCAGAAGTAGAAAGGGAAGGCATCTCTGGGAAAGCTAAGTATGAAACGTGCTCTTAAGGATATTTCCAATATGGACTTTTCCTGTCATGATATTCCTCCTAAGAACCCAGGTTGGATTTTGTTGATCATCCTTCTTGTGTTTCTATTCTTTCTTCTCTTGATGTACCACTGGTGGAGGCTATAGAGCAGCCCCGCTGAGAACAATGAATTGTTTAATTTGGAACTGCAGGGGGTTAGGTCAACCGTCTATTCCTTCTATTGTTTTTTATCTAAAACAAAAATGCAAAAAAAATTATTTTTCTTTTTAGAGTAAAATTTTGTTTCTCTGGATGTTTTATGGTTGATCGTGTGGGCTGGTGGGGTGGTCTTGCTCATTTTTGGTCACAAGGTGTGGATGTTTCTATGCTTAGTTTTTCTTCAGGCCATACTGATATACGTATACGTGATCAAAAGTTGGGGTGGATTGTTTTTTACTGGCTTTTATGGTAATCATATGACTGAATGGAGGGCTGATTCATGGTTGTTGACGGAGCGTATTGGTTTAGGGCTGTCGGGCCCATGGTTCTGTGGAGGAGATTTTTTGAGGTTTTATCATTTAGTGAGGTTAAGGCGAGTCATGAAGGTGGGGGCATATTCGGGGCTTTCAGAATGCTATAAAAATGTGGGACTGTTTGATTTAGGGTTGAAGGCCAAGTTATACACTTGGTGCAATAAAAGGATGGGTGAGAGGTGTACTTGGGTGAGGCTTGATAGGGGTGAGCAGATTTATCCTAATGCAAGTGTCTGTGTTTGCAATCTTCTCATTCTGATCATTCTCCACTCCTTGTCCGCTTGGATGGTGAAAAATTCTAACAGCAAGCTGTGGTCCTCGACCATTTCGCTTTAAGCCATGTTTGTTACAAGATGAGGGATGCATGGAGTTGATCCGTAGAGTGTGGGTTAATGTGCATGCGAGGGGTAGTGGTGTTGTGCATGTATGGCAGAGGAGTATTTGGGGTGTTATGGGAGTTGAAACGGTGGAAGAGGGCGAATTTTTGCAATCTTGAGAATCAGATTGCTGAAATGGAACAAAAACTAAAAGATCTGTACTTTTTGGGGGGAGGGGAGGGCGGGGGTTGGGATGGGCAAGTCTATGACGGAGCTCCAGAGATACTTGGAAGCTTTGCTTGATAAGAAGGATATGTATTGGCAGATACGGCTTAAAGCTAATCGGCTTACATGTGGGGATCGGAACGCAGTTTTTTCACTATTGGGCAAGCCAGAGAAATTCAGAAATGTAATTATTTCATTGGAGGATGGTGCAGGGGGGAGTTCTTGATGACTTGGCTGATATTGAAAATCATATCGTAGAATTAAATTTTGATGATTTATTCCAGGATGTGCATGTCCCTTCCTTATCACGTGAGGATTCAGATTGGCTCATGAGGTCTTTCATAGAGGAGGAGGTGATTATTGCTCTGAAAAGTATGTTCCATATAATTCAATGGAATATTTTACAAGCTCCTTTTTACTTCTCTTTGATGAAAATTAATAATGAAGCTCAAAATGTTTTTTTGTGAGATTAAAAAGTATGTGAAGGAATGTATTTTGAAGCGCTTTAAAAGTCTTAAATGATCTCAATAAATATTTCACCAAACTTCTTATTTTTTGGCTGATAAAAAAGCATTATATATATTCTATGAAAAAATGTGCAACGATAATATTTTCTTACAGTAAACAGAAAAATCGGAAGATCGGTTTTGAAACAGAAATATTCGGACTCATCCTACAAAAATCGGACGACCGATTTTTCTAAAACTAGAAAAAATCAGACGACCGGTTTTAAAACCGAATGACAGGTCATTCGGTTTTGAGAGATTTTTACTCGTAGTTTTTTAAGACGCTTTCCTTCCTATTTCAAAAACATGTATTCTTAATACTCTTTTTAGAGATAGAAAAACTTTCAAAAACATCAAAAAATCTATCACGAATACTTAGATTTTAAGACAAGTTTATATGGAAAAATCGTCAATGGAGCTTCACATATGATCAATAATCAAATATGAAAGTTAAGAAGTTTTACAAAGAATTATCTTACCATACCCCTAACTAAGACAAATGTCTTCAATGACTTGATCTTAGAATGACTTGGTCTTTCCTCCTTAATTTTGCCTTCGTTCCAAACTTTATATTTTCTATGATGATTTCAAAAAGAAAAATAAAAAATTCAAATTAAATCACCATCTACCTAAAAGACAATTAATCTAAAACCCTTTTCCAACCTCCTCAAGAAATGTTTTCAAATCCATATCCGAAGATTCACTTTCTTGCATTGCTTCCCAAGCTAAGTTTTTCCATCTGTTTACATTTTCTCTCAATTCAGTCCCTTTTTTCCATCTTTTTCCATAACTAATTCAATACATCTCTTAATTTCGTTGCTCTCAACAATACCATCTTCTTCTCTCTCTCTAACTCTAACTCCGATCTTCCAAACATCTTCCAACAACTTAGCATTCGTTCCTTGATCGATCCATTGAGGAAATGCAATCACCGGAATACCACAAATGATACTTTCTAATGCCGAGTTCCACCCACAATGCGTCACGAAACATCCTAATGAAGGGTTTTTTAGTACCTCTAGTTGCGAACACCATGGTGCGATTATACCTAATTCCTCCATAGCTCAATTTATCCTCTTCATTTTCCTCCTCATTATTTTGCTTTTCCCGAATTACCCACAAAAACGGCCTGCCACTTTGTAACAACCCTTTTGCAATTTCCTCCATTTGTTGTTTTTGTAAATTCAATAAACTGCCGAATGATACATAAATAACAGATTCTCTAGGCTTTGAATTCAACCAATGAGTGTAATCTTTAGTTTTCTCAAATAGATCACCCCAAATGAGGTGTCACATTGAACCAATGGTCCAATTCCAATCATATCGTAATTTTCAATTGCTTTAAGGGCATTGGTCTCAAGAGCTTCAAAAGTATTCACCAAAATCTTGGGTTTAATTTCTTCTTCCGCATCTAATACATCCAACTGTTCTTTAAATGTAGGAAAGGGCAAAACTGTAAATTTCTGAGCTCGAAGGAAGAAGAAAAGAAGGAAGATCGCGTTTCTCTAACACTATTTGAAGTCCAGGAAGTTCAATTTTCCAATTAGAATCTGTACAATGATTATTGATCTCATCAGCGTAGCCATGAAAGTAATAGTAATAAATGTCCAATACAGCGGCTGGTTGAGTCCAAAGAAGAGCCGAGGGGATGTGACATTCACGCGCTACCTCAGCGGAAGCAAAAGAGTATAGACGAGGCACGTTATGGGTCGGCCAGAGTGGATGACATTTCCGACGGTGTCGGATCCGTTTCTCTTTATCTCACTCATGTATTGTTTTGCATTGATGTTTTTCCGCCTGAATCCGTCATCATAACCATCTGAAAAAACAAAACAGCGAAATTTAAGCCTCTTGGAGGAGCTGAAGCTTTAGTCATCTGACGGTAGGCAAAATTACTCGTGGCAAAAGTCACTTGCATACCTAATTTGATTAATCTGTTGGCGAATTGAAGGGAAGGATTAATATGGCCTTGAGCTGGAAATGTTACTAAGAGAATATGTCCGCTGTGGCCATTTTGATAAATATGATTATTCATCTCTTGCATAATTTGACCGGAGATTTTTTCAAAACACGAAGAAACAGTAAGAATTAATGAGGGCTAAATTATAAAATGAGAATGGAAATGTGACTGTAAAATGAGGCCTAACTTGCATCCTATGCATGGAGATAAAGGGTTCTGAAAGTTTCCAGTGGGGAAAACAATCTTATGTTTTCTGTCTCATTAATGTGAGAATAGTGTATAATTTATAGATTTGTCACTTTTGTCCAAGTGACAAATCCTAAGCAGATTAGAACTAGAAAACACATTAGAAGTAAAAGTCCTAGCTAAATAGAACTAGGAAACACAACTTATACATAGTTTATGATTAATAGGAAGCCTATTTTGAATATATGTCTAACACTCCCCCTCAAGTTGGAGCATGAAGATCAGAAATGCCCAACTTGGAAGCTAATCGATGAAAATGGGTCGGATGAAGGGCTTTAGTAAGAATATCGGCAGGTTGCTCCTCACTTCGAATATAAGCAGGATAGATAAAACCGTCTTGAAAAGCATCACGAACAAAATGACAATCTATTTCAATGTGTTTAATGCGTTCATGGAAAACAGGATTTTCAGCAATATGAAGAGCAGTCTGGTTATCACAATGTAATGGAATGGGGCGATTGACAGGAACATGAAGATCGCGCAGAAGAATAGATAACCATTTAAGTTCACATAAAGTCATAGCCATAAAGCGATATTCAGCTTCGGCAGAAGAACGAGAAACAGTATGTTGTTTCTTTGTCTTCCAAGAAATAGGGACCCACCAAGAGAGATAAAATAACCAGTGAGAGAGCGGCGAGTTATCGGGCAGGTGGCCCAATCGGAGTCACAATATGCAGTTAACGAAAGAGAAGAGTTAGAAGAAAGAAAAATGCCACGTCCAGGACTCCCTTTCAGATAACGGACAACTCGGATAGCAGCATCCCAATGAGCATGACGAGGAGCGTGCATAAATTGAGCGAGTGTATGTACAGCATATACAAGTTCGGGCCGAGTAAGTGTGAGATATATTAGCTTGCCTATGAGTCTTCGATAGCGATCTGGGTTGTCAAACAATGAGCCAGATGCTGTTGCCAGCTGATGATTAGGTTCCACAGGAGTAGATGCCGGCTTGGCACCTAATAAACCCATTTCAGAGAGAATTTCCAAGGTGTATTTTCGTTGGGATAAAAATAATCCCGTGGAGTTTCTCGCAATTTCTATGCCCAAAATCCTTCATGTGAAAGCACTGGTGTAATGAAGCTTTGAATTTTTCGAGTGTGGAAAGGAAATTTCCAGTAATGAGTAAATCATCCACATAAATAAGAACACATAGATAAGTATTCCCTCGAGAATATGTGAAAAGAGAGTAATCTGCATAAGACTGAGAAAAACCATACCGACGGAGAGCGGTGGTGAGTTTGGAGAACCAACATCGAGGGGCTTGGCGAAGACCATATAAAGATTTCTTTAAACGACAGACTTGTCCTTTGTAACGGGGATGAAATCCTAGAGGTGGTCGCATATATACCTCTTCTTGTAAATCTCCATGCAAAAAGGCGTTGTGAACATCCATTTGATGGATAGGCCAGTTGCGAGCAGCGGCTACGGAAAGGAGAGTACGAACGGTGACCATTTTGGCAACGGGAGCAAAGGTGTCTGTGAAATCAATACCTTCCATTTGTGTATTTCCCAAAATTACCAAGCGGGCTTTATATCGCTCGATGGTGCCATCGGCTTTGTACTTTATCCGGTAGACCCATTTACTCCCCAGAGTGCACGTTTTCCGGGAGGTAAGGAGGTTAAAGTCCATGTACCATTTTGTTCAAGAGCATCAATCTCTTGACGCATAGCGATGCGCTGCAGAGGATTGGAGACTGCCGCAGAGTAAGTGGTAGGCTCGGATTACATTGCCACGAGATGCTAAAAATTACCCTGTGTGTATTAGAAAATTTACTATAGTCTACAAATTTTGTGATAGGATAAAGGGGACGTACTCGAGAGATCCGAAGAGGGTGAGAGAGCGAGAGGAGGAATGGGATATGGAGGACTTCCATATGGCATTGCAATCATAATCTTGGGAGCCGAGTCGGAATATGTTTAATTCGAGTGCTTCGTCTTGGGGGCGATAATTTGCGGATGTTCTTGCGGCAAGTCGGGCGGGAGTATTATTGGGACTAGTTTGGAGAGAGGCGGCGGGAGAGGTTGGTGGTGGGCCTTGCGGAAGCCCGGGGCTGCTGGGTTGTGGGTGTGGATCGGGATCCGAAAGTGGAGATGGGGCTCGTGGGTTAGTGGGAGCTGCTTTGGAAGGATTTGGTGGATCCGGGTTTATAGGTGGGGTCGTGGAAAGGATGTGTTTGATCTGGGCTTGGTGTGTTGTGTGTTAAACTCCCCCTCTTTGGGATATTTTGTGGTTTGGAGCCCAAAACTTGTTCCCCAAAATTGTAATATTGTGTGAAGTCTGTAGAAGTGGAAGTACCTGATTGGTCATGGAATGGAAACTTTGTTTCATCAAAAATCACATCTCGGGACACAAAGAATTTTTCTGTTTGCAGGTTGTAAAATCTCTATCCTTTCTTATGAAGAGGGTAGCCAAGGAAGACACACGGTTTGCTGCGGGTTTGAAATTTATCTTTTGGGATATCATGGTTATGTACATAAGCTAAGCACCCAAAAGTTTTAATGTGAGAGTATGATGGTTTTGCATGGTATAGTAATTCATAAGGAGTCTTACCTTGTAATAATTTTGAGGGAGTTCTATTAATGAGATAGCCAGCCGTCAAAATGCATTCTCCCCAAAACTTTACAGGTAAATTGGCTTGAAATCGTAATGCACGAGCTACATTTAAGATATGGCGATGCTTGCGTTCAACTCTTCCATTTTGTTGTGGTGTGCCAGGAATAGTAGTTTGGTGGATTATGCCATGGGTAGTAAGATACGACCTAAGGGGTGCAAATTCTGTCCCATTATCGGTACGGATTGTCTTTACAGTTTTGTGAAATTGGGTTTTGATCATGGTAAGGTAATCTTGAAGAATAGAGGCAACCTCACTTTTTTCTGACAGTAAATATATCCAAATAGCCCTAGAATAATCATCTAAGGTAGTAAGAAAATATGAAGCACCTATAGTGGATTTGGATTTATATGGGCCCCATAAATCACAATGAATTAGGTAAAAAATTGTAGATGCTTTATTGATGCTAAGAGGAAAACAATCACGAGTTTGTTTGGCACGTAGACAAATATTACAAGGTGATGTGCTAGTTGTAGAGTCTTTAGAATTACCCAAAAAATGATTGACTACATAATCTGAAGGATGTCCCAACCTTATATGCCATAGTGTGCTTGAATCAAGAACTATGCTAGAAAAAGTGTATAATTCCTTCAATTCCAAAGGTTTGTAGAAGAAGATCCCATTCCTCTGCTCACCCACTCCAATCGGCCTCATCGAGATACGGTCCTGTATAACACAAAATTTGTCAGAAAGTGTGATAAAGCATTGCAAATCTCTTGCCAATTGAGACAAAGCAATTAAATTGCAGGTCAGTTCAGGAATTAGCAACACTCGGTTGAGTTGTAATGTAGGACTTAAAGAGACCATTCCTTCGTGCATAGCAAAAGTTTTGGCACCGTTAGGTAACCCAATAATATGCGGACAGATAGGATGTAAATTTTGTAAAAAATATCTCCTACCAGTCATATGGTTAGAACACCCTGAATCTAAAATCCAAAAATTTGCCATACCAAATAGCTTGTCAGATTGCATATTATTTGAGTTTTGGAGGGCAGTCAACAGGGTTGACCACTGGTCAACGGTCAAAGCTGGGAAGGGGCCCTGGCCCGGCCCGGCCCGGCCCGACCCGACCCGTTTCTGCTGGAAGTTGGCCCGAAGCCCGGCCCGGCACTGTAGATCGGCCCGACCCCATCGTCTTCTCCAGCGCGCCGGCGAGCAGAAGGTTCGGGAGCTGCGGCGGTTGTTGCAGAAAAAGCCCATGCCTCGGCCGTTCTTCCTCCATCGCGCGATCTAGCCACCTCCTGGGGCTGTCTGCCGCCGCGCGATGTCCCGGATCTACCTCCGCGCCAGGAATTTCGGGTCGCCGGTTAGGAGCCGCGGCCGCCTGTTTTTGGAGAAGTCCGGGGCCACCAATCTTGATAGCCAATGAGTTGGAAGCAGCTGGTGATGTCGTGGCCGGCGCGTCGGCAATGGGAGCAGAAAGATGAAGAAAAAAATCTTGGATTTTTTTCGGTTCTGGCGGCGGCGGCAACTCCGGCGGCGTCTCCGGCGGCTCCGGCGGCGGTTCCGGCAGCTCCGACGGCTCCGGCAGCTGCGAAGGCGGCGCCATCTCCAGAATAATCTTCTTTCCGTGTCGAATTTTTGTGTTGTTCTTCTTTACAGATTTGAGCAAGAACGGTACGTAATTTGGGTATAGGTTCTTGTTGGATCATATGGGAACGAACAGTGCCATAAATTGCACTATTCCATCCCATTAAAAATTGGAAAACCTTCTCGTTTTCTCTTTCTTTTATAATAAAATTCAATAGATCTGTGTCTGTGCTGAGCGGAAGTTGAGTATAATTTTCTAGTTCGTCCCATACCTTTTTTAGACGTGAAAAATACACGTGTACTGAATCACCGCCTTGCTTACAATTTGCCAAAGCTGCTTTGAATTCATATATTCGGGGGCCGGTGCCAACGAGAAATCCCACATCGGCTAATTAAAGAAAATAATTAAAACTTATAAAAACTTAGGCAGTCCTCCCCTCTTGAGGTACCTTTTGGGGTGAGTTAGACCCAAGCCCAAAAATTCTAATATGGTATCAGAGCCTTGATGTTGGGCCACCCGCAGATGTCCAATCCTACAGAATGCCACGCTCCAGGCCCAAAAATGATCAGCCTGAGCGTGAGGGGATGTGTTGAGAATGAGAATCCCACATCGGCTAATTAAAGAAAATAATTAAAACTTATAAAAACTTGGGCAGTCCTCCCCTCTTGAGGTACCTTTTGGGGTGAGTTAGACCCAAGCCCAAAAATTCTAATATGATGGTAAAGACCACAGCGACAGATGGTGGAAGACTACCAGATGTGCAATTTGCACGTTATGGAAAAAATTGAAAATTATGGTTAGTTGGACATGCAATTTTGCACGTTCCAACTTGAGGGAGGGTGTTGGAGATATCACATCAGTATGTGATTCTCCTAGATTATCTCTTATTCTATAAGAGATTACTTGTTTAGAATCCTATATTGATTATAATTAGGATACTTTGTATTATAATATTATTATAGCAGTATTCTATATTAGTAGTTAGTTAGAATCCTATATATTTATTAGAATTAGAATACTTTGTAACTTATAAATAGTAGACATAATGAATAAGAAAGACAATCAAGTAAAGCATTCAATATTATTTCTTCTCTACAATCTAAATTTCTTAACATGGTATCAGAGCCAGAGCCAGGTTTGAAAAAGAAGAAGAAAAAGAAAAAAAAAATATTTCACATCTATGATTTTATTCTCTTTTCATTCAGCTTGAACAATTCTTTTTGTTCAGTTTGGACATGTTTTTTTTAGGTTTCTAATATTTCTTCTAATTTGCTTCAATAAAAATTTAGGAGATTATATATATATATTTTTTATAAATCATATTCAAGTCAGGTAGCTTCATCGACAAATATTTGAAGCACCTAAATTTAGAAATTGAAATTGGAAATTGATGGTTGCTTTATCGAAAAAAAACTCTAAAGCGACATCAAAGGAATTTTCGATGATGGATTACGGAAGCCACTGCGACTGATGGAAGAAAACCACAACGATCTGCGGTCGATGGAAGAAGATCACAACGATCGCGATCGATGGAAGAACCACAGCGACAGCAATTGATGACAAAAAAAAACCACAGCGACAGCGATTGATGACAAAAACCATAGCGACAGCGAGTGATGGTAAAGACCACAGCGACAGATGGTGGAAGACTACCAGATGTGCAATTTGCACGTTATGAAAAAAATTGAAAACTATGGCAAGTTGGACATGCAATTTTGCACGTTCCAACTTGAGGGAGGGTGTTGGAGATATCAAATCAGTATGTGATTCTCCTAGATTATCTTGGATTCTATAAGAGATTATTTGGTTAGAATCCTATACTGATTATAACTAGGATACTTTGTATTATGCTATGATTATAGCAGTATTCCTTATTAGTGATTGGTTAGAATCCTATATTGATTAGGATTAGGATATTTTGTAGCCTATAAATAGTAGATGATAATAAATCAAGACAAATCAATTGAAGCATTCTACATTATTCTTCTCTGCGCCCTAAATTTCTTAACAATGCCACATAATAAGCATCTTTCTTTATTTTGTTAACATGGCTTTCTTCCACCATGTCATTATCAACATTGCCAATATTGTCGTTACTCATTTTGAGAAATTTCAGACAATTGGCTCTGATACCATATTAGAATTTTTGGGCTTGGGTCTAACTCACCCCAAAAGGTACCTCAAGAGGGGAGGACTGCCCAAGTTTTTATAAATTTTAATTATTTTCTTTAATTAGCCGATGTGGGATTCTCATTCTCAACACACCCGCTCACGCTCAGGCTGATCATTTTTGGACCTGGAGTGTGGCATTCTGCAGGATTGGACATCTGCGGGTGGCCCAACATCAAGGCTCTGATACCATGAAAGTTTCCAGTAGGGAAAACAATCTTATGTTTTCTGTCTCATTAATGTGAGAATAGTGTACAATTTATAGATTTGTTCAAGTGACAAATCCTAAGCAGATTAGAACTAGGAAACACATTAGAAGTAAAAGTCCTAGCTAAATAGAACTAGGAAACACAACTTATACATAGTTTATGATTAATAGGAAGCCTATTTTGAATATATGTCTAACAGGTTCTATATCTTATTGTGACTCTCGGGCAACAACGGCGGGCCCGTGAGATATCATCTAAACTATTCAATTTTCTTTTATTTTTGTATACTGCCTAGAAAGTTCGCATCGCAATAATTTAAAAATTTTCTAGGAAGAATATGTGTAAATATTGATCCCAAACTTAGGGCTTAATATGAGTAGGGCTTCCGACCTTAACAATTGACGTTAAAAAACAAACGTATATTCTATTTTTATAATATTTTTATAGTGTATTTAATATAAAATAAATACTTTTTACAGTATTTAATTGTAATTTGATTTGACTGAATCCTACTAAATATCAACTCTTTGTGCTTCTTACATGGATAAGTTTGATGGGAGTCAACAACTAACTCACCTCTTTTTTTACTTTTATTTTTTAAAATTTTTTTAAGGACAACTAACTCACCTTTAATTAAACCATTTTTGCGGCAAAAGAAGAAGAGAAAGACAGAAGAAAATATCAAGAAAGAAAGGAATATAGATGACAGGCAAGATCTTTAATTTTGATTTCTCTTTTATCCTAAAAATAACTTGCGTTAAATTTACGTCATTACTTTGAATAAAATTTCATAATAAAAATTTTAGAGAGGTTTTAATGACTAAAAACAAAGAAAACGGGCCAAATAATGTTGAGTTGCTAACTTTGTAGACCATTTTGGTCCATTATCCTTTTTTATACTACTTTCCCTCCCTAGTTTAAAAAGAAAAAGAAATCTCACCCTCTAAAATTAAATGTTTGATTTAATTTAAACTGTTACAAGGATAAAACACTGCTCGCCAGCTTGGATCTTTACTCCCAAGTTGTGTTCTTTTGTGCTCCTTGTTGTTGAGTTATCACATAACTTCCATATTTTTACTAAAAAACAAGAAAGTTTTGTAATATGATATATATATATATAAAGACTTAAACTCAATTTACAAAATTGTGAAAAATATATTGATAAAAATTACGTATATATATATTTTTTATGAAAAAATTATCTTTTTGGTCTTTAAAGTTTAAAACAATTTAGTCACTTATTCTATATATGTATTTGTTTTCGATCATAAATTATGATTTAGAATATATATATATATATACAACTAAATTGATTTTCATTAGCCATGAAAAGGAATTATTTTATTTGACCTATTTTATAAACCAAAATAACTATTTATTTCTTTCTAAAACAATTTAAAAACCATATAATAATATAGAAGATTTTACTGGACAATGGGACACGTCATCCTCTATATATATATATATTACAAAATACTGAAAAAAATTATCATAAAAAATCCATGTTACTAATACAAGATTTAAAATAGTACGATCGTCGTATTGTTTACATCAACCGTGTAACTATCTCGAATTTTATTTGAGCAGTAGTGGCGATGAATTCCACTCATGAGGAGGAACATAGAGAAAGGATGACGTTTGAGATGACGATCCCATGAGAAAAAAAAAGAAGACGTTTGAGATGACGATTTGGAAGAAATTCCTCGGAAATTAGGAGAACATAGAGAAAGGATGACGTAGTACGTAGTAGTAGCATGCATCACTCACCCATCCCAAAACAGTTAATTGACTCACTTTGATTTTTCCAGACGCTTGGCAAGTACAAAAGATCCGCAACTTTCTCTAACTCACAAAAAATTGAGGTCGCCACTTATCTTACATCGGTTGGTTCATATTTTTTTTCATTTTTTATTTTATGTTTACATCAATAAAATGAAAAAAACCGGTAATTCAAACTTTTTTTTTTTTTTTTGTGAAAAACGAAAAAAAGTTCCGAACATTTAAATTGATTAAGGAAGGTAAGTACGTATCAAAATTAGAAATTAAATACAGGATTTATATAAATCAATCACATCTCATTAAATATTTATAAATTATGAAGTTGAATTTTTTTTTATGAAGGTGAAAGAGAAAAAAAAAAAATTTCAACTATGGCAAAGCATTGAAAATGGAAATGAGTCAAAGTTTTGTCTCATCCATAATTTAAATTATTTTTTTCGTATACTTTAAGATTAGATAAATTTATTTTCGTATCATCTCAAAAGAAATTGGTAATTTAATAGAGACATATGCTAAACTAAAAGTAATAAAATTTAGTAAGTAGAAACGACAAATATGAATAAAAAAATATATATGCGGTAATGATACTTGTATAAAATTTAAATAAACACAAACAAAATATGATAAAAAATTGTACGTGAACTGATATCAGTATCTTAAATAATTCAATATATTTTTAGTATAAGATTCTTTAGAAAATAATAAAGACACAATGAAAAAAAGTATTAAAAAAAATTTAATATAATTTAATAATTTATTCCTCGATTAATTGAAGAAAAACAACCTACAAAATATATATACAAGTACCAACTCTAAAGGAATGCACAAACAAACCTTCCGCAAGTTAAAAAAAAAAAATTAATATTATGTATTATATTGCCTTCCCATGTGTCGACATGAATAACGGACAATTCTCTTCTCTTCTCATATATGATGTGAGCTGTGTGCGTGTCTTTATTGATTTGGAACTTCCTAGATGCCGAAACATGTTTTCATAGGTCCTATTCTTGTGTTATACAAAGGGAATCGCTCAAAATAATTCAAAAATTTATAAATATAACTCGAAAATAATTCGTTTTAAACTTGAACCTTTCTCTCTACAAACTTTTCTCTAACTTCTCTCTAAAAAAAAACTCCAACTTTGAACATTAAAACGAAATTAGAAGAAAATATGTATTCTTTTGAAGAATTTTGCAAGAAAATATTTGTTGTGAGATAAGAAAATCGATTGAATTTTTTTTTTTTTAGTTTTTGGGTCACTTTCGCCCAGATGGGCGAAAATACAGGGCAACTTTCGCCCATCTGGGCAAAACTTCAACGATAGTTTCGCCCAGACAGGCAAAATTTCCTTTTGGAATTTGCTTCCCTGGGTGAAAGTGGTGCGGAAATTCTTTTTTGGTTTAAGAATTTCTTTTTTATTTTTTTTGTATTGCTAATATTTTTATTTTACATTAACAGGGTGATGAAGATCTAAATACGTTTGAAGAATTTTTACAACTGGAAGAATATATTGATCTTGAATATTTATTCACAGCAGACCGAATTTTTAGTTTGAAAGATGAGTTGGTCAACTGGGCAAAACAAACTGCGATGAAAGCCAAAACATATTTAAACATCAATCGGTATCAGAGATCAAGAACAACTGACCGTCGACCGTATGTCACATTGGCTTGCGAACGCAGAGGTTCAGTTAAAAAAAATACAAAACAAATAGTTGACGATGAGGAAGAAGAAATTCCAATAAAAAGGCGAGAACCTTATGGGACAAAAAAATGTGGGTGCTCATTTAAACTAAAGGGAGAGAAAATGGGGACAAACGAAAATTGACAATTGTTCGTACACAACTGGAGCCATAACCATAAAATAGTTGTTTACAATCATAGTCATCCTCAGGCTGCAAGACTTACGGAGGAGCAGTTGCAACAGGCTGAGCAGTTGAGGAAGAGTCATATGCTGCCTCGTAATATCCTACGATTTTTTCGAGAACAAGATGTTAGTTGTGCAGTTAGATATGTTAGAAGAGAATTATTTTTTATACTTTATTAAAATATTTTAGATTTGTTTTTCTTCCATTAATAAAAAGAATTTTATGATATATGTAGTGTACAGAAAATTTACAATGTTGTTGCGAAGATTAAGAAGAACCGGATGCAAGAATGAAACATGGTAGAGGAAGTTTTCTGCCGGGTTACACGGTCTTCTATAGAAACTGTGAGGAGAGCAACATACTTAGTGATATAGTCGTTGCACACCAACATCAATTGCAATGATTGGAACGTGGCTATATGTACTGATAATGTATACCACGTATAAAACGAACAAGTAAGTACTCTAGTGGATCATTGTATTATTAATCTCTTTATTAATTTAAATGCATTTTGCTTTTTAATTATTTTTTTAATAAATAGTTAAAAATATTTTGAAGTTCGTAAAAAACATCTGCCATGTCAACCATTAATTTTTCCCTTTATTTTTAATTAAGGTACAATATGCCACTATTGGAAGCTGTACAGATGACTCCGACCGGAAAGAACTTCACAGTGGCAACAACTTTTATGTGCAATGAACAGGCTACGACATACAGATGGGTTCTTCAACAAATAAAACACTTATATGTTACATTTGCTATGTCAACTGGCCACGGTTTAATTCTTAATGATGGTGAGCCAATCATGATTCGTACTAATAGGGAAAGTGGACTCCTCGTCTAAACCCTTATCACCCTCAAAGCCCTTATCTGTAGAATGCCTCCCTATGTCAGGCTCAGAAGATGAAACACCATAAGCTATAGCAGTATAACCAAGTATGCTGTATGAAGAATCCTGAGGGGCAACGCCCAACATCTGATAAAAAAAAATTCTATCCTTATCTGCCTCGACTGACCACTAAACTCCTTTAGAGGCTCTTGAGTTGCAGATCTATATGGTATGTGAGGTCGTATAGTGGAAGCATATAGGCAGGGTACAGATCCATATGCCTCATATGTTACACGAGTGTTAGACAGATGTGATGGGAGGGGAGGCCGAGATCTAAAAGGTACAGGCGGTGGTTGGGTAGAAGACCCTGAGGCACCTGTATCATAATGAAAACCAGCAGGAAGGGGGTTAGGGGTAGACGGGAAGTCGGATGTACTATGTCGCCCCTTCAAACCTCTAAACAAAGCTGTGATAGTGCGCCCTTCAACTCGACCTATCCTGTCCGTGACAGGACCAAGATCATCATCTCCTCTACAGCCGCTAGGTCGAACCATCTATTATTTATTCAAACTCATTAATAGTTGTTTATCATATATTTAAACATTTACTTTAACATGTATTATTGTTTTACTATTTATTATTATCAGGATATGTTATTCCATTTCTACTATTTTTTTCATACTATTATTATTATTCATTACTAATATTACTTAGTAATAGTTATTAATTTATATATTATTTGATCTTATCTCCTAAATCCTAAACCTAAGGCCAAGAATAACGATGAATTCAAATTAAAATTCAAATAGTTGATCAATTACATAACACATTTTCTTATTAAACACATAATTATAAGCAAAAAACTTTAAACTAATTACATTTACTCTACATAGACAAAATTAAATAACATTTAAAATAACATTTACTATTACTTTATTATTGACCTTAGGGGGTTTATTATTTCATTTTCGTTATTTTATTTCTTCTCACTAATAATAATTCATTTCATATTGTTCACAAAAACATAATTCATAATCATATTAATAATAAAAATTATAACATAAAATATTTTAAACAACTAGTTACACTCATTCTGCATGTACAAAATTAAATAACAATTCAGATAAACATTTATGAACAAAAAAAAAAATGAAATATATAATAAAAAAATCAAATTTAATGCAGGCATTTTTGCCCAGGCTGGAGAAAGTCAACGGTGATTTTCGCCCAGCTTGGAGAAAGTCACTGGTGATTTTCGCCCAGCCTGGGTGAATATCACTGGCGAGAGAAAGTTTGGGTACATTTCGCTTGACTGGGAGAAAGTCACCAGCGATTTTCTCCTGCATGGGCAAAAATGCACAATTTCGGCCAAAAAAAATTGCGATTTTTTCAAATTAAAGGCATATTTTCATGATCTAAACCGATAAAATTGTAAATAAATGAGAATACATTAAAGAACTAACCTTCTTTTTGAATTTTGACAATCGGATCTTCCAAAATCTGAGATTGAAGTGGAGTCCTAGAGAGTGTTTAGGGAATTTTTTTTAGAGAGAGAAAACTTTCAGGTGAAATGAAATTTTTAAAATTTTTTCGAGTTATTTTTATAGATTCCCGTGTTGCCTTTATTGACCCCCTTACACAAATTGTGTAGTCTTTTAATTTTTTTAATTTTTGTTTTGCTTTTTTAGATTTTTTTCCATCAACGGTATTGTAAATGGCATCACACTCTAAATGGCATCTACAGAATTAAATTTAAGTACAAAGCATGAATGAGTTATATCTATTCCACCAATAACAGAAGAATCCATAAATGCAACCCAGGAATTCAAACTTTGGAATTCTCTACATAAGTGTTATATAAATCAGGAGCTAATGAATTGACTCATGATCCAAGCACTAGAGCAAGGACAAGAAGATGAAGACATTTGATGCAAGCTTGGCTAAAGGAATGGATGCTTTCATTGAAGAAACAAAGACAAATGAAAAAAAGAACAAGAAAGAAGGCATTGGTGATGAAGGACAACCTTCCAAGTTGCTCATAATATATACCATAAACAAGGATCATTCAAGAGAGCAATTTGGATGTAAAAAGGACCAAGTCTTGTGAAGAATTGGATCTATCGCCAACGGTAGGCCCTGCACCTACCGTCGTCGGTAGGTTTCTGGAAGGAACGAACTTTAAGACAACACCCTAGCATCGCCGGTAGAGTCCTGGTGGACTTGGACCTTTGTGAAGTTTAGGCGGGATTTTATTATTTGAACTCTATTTCCAGCTATTAATCAAGGGCCTAATGGTTATTTTAAAGCCTTTAATCCATAGATAAGTTAGGTTTAGGCTTTGGTCTATAAATACCCAATTATAAACTCATTTGTAGCTAACTAACTTGGATATTTCGCTGAAAATTGAGAGAGGAATTCTCCATTTTCTCTAGGATTCTTCATTCTTCTTAGTTAGTTTGCTAAGGTTAGTATACTTAGTTTTGTGAACAATTGTTTACCTTAGATTATGAATATATAGGGAATCAATTGATATCCAATTCATTTCTTTAATTGATCTTAGAGTTCTTGTCCTTAGATTCAACTAATCCTAGGTGTTCTAGTTTTTGTAGTTGGAGTTTTGTGGCCTTAGTTTCCTCAAGGTTCTTTCTATCAAATTGGAAATGAGTTTTGCCTCTCAATATTGGGTTTATGAGGCTTAGATCCTCATAGGTTTTCTATTGGAGTGTTGAAATTATAAAATCCTCAATAGAGGTTCTTCATCAAAAGAAGTGATCTTGGGAAGGTGTGGAATCCAACCACAATCAAAAGAGGATCTACATTGGGTACATTCTAATCTTTACTTTACAAGCTCAAATGCTTGGTTTTTAGTTGCTTAAGGATTGGCATATTAGTGATAATGAATTCAAGTACATATTTGAAGTATGTTCAGCTGTGTATAGTGCTAAGTACCTTATACATAATGGTGTTCTTTACCATAAAGGTGAATTCTGCATTGCGTCTTGTTACTTTAGATTGTTGTTTGATAAAGAAGCTGATTGTGATGAGTTGATGGGTTATTTTGGTATTTCCAATACTAACAACATTTTACATGCACACTTCTTTTGGCTTGGCATGAAAAGAGATGTAGAAAGGTTTATTGTTAATTGCTTAGAATATAAAAGAGCTAACTCTATATCTTTGCCACACAGACATTATATTTCTTTGAATGTGCCTAGAGAACCTTGTGTAAACATGTCTATGGAGTTTATATTTGGACTACTTAGGTTTCTTAAAGGCATGGCTTCTCTATTTGTTGTGTCTTATGTTAATGAGATCTTGGTTGATAACAAAACTTATGCATATCATTTGCATCATTTTAATCGAGTTTTGTCTATTTTGAGGAATAGAAACTATATGCTAACCTTGGAAATTATGAGTTTTGTGTAGAAAATACTACTTTTCTATGTTATGTAGTGAGTTTTCAAGGTGTCCAAGTGGGTGCAAATATAGTGCAAGCAATCTAAGATTGGCTTATTCCAAGAGTGCCTTTGAGGAGGGAGCTTCCATGGTCTTGTAAGCTTTTATAGGAAATACATCAAGGATTTTAGCACCATTGCTAGTTTCTTCATGGATGTACCCGAGAAGAAGACCGGATTCACTAGGCAAATTTGTTTACATCTTCTTGAGTTTGCGTCCTATCAAGATTATCGTTCTATTGCTTTTGTTTCTCTCTTGAAGTTGATTATGGTGTCAAACTTCTACTTTCTCTTGATTTGACTTCTTTATCTATAGATCATGTGTTGAGTTTGGATCGAAAGAAGAAAGAGGATTCATGATTCTATTGATGTCAATAACATGAAGTTTGAACTAAAACGACTAGTCTTTGATCTTGGTGAATGGGATTAGAGTCACTTTTGAAGCGACTACTTTCCTTCTCATCACAAGACTAAGCTTGATGCCCATTTCCGATGAGACATTGCAAATTCTTGAATGCTTTTTTAATTGATCTTCCAGTTGAATTTCATGTTAGTGCTGCCTTCAATATTATGATATGTCTTTATTTGATGTAGGCGAAGATTCAAGGACGAATCTTTTCAAAGGTGGGGCAAATGATATGAACCGGGATGATCAAAGCTAATGAATTGACTCACGATCCAAGCACTAAAGCAAGAACAAGAAGATAAAGGCATTTGATGCAAGCTTGGCTAAAGGAATGGATGCTTTCATTGTAGAAACCAAGACAAATGAAATGAAGAACAAGAAAGAAGGCTTTGGTGATGAAGGACAACCTTCCAAGTTGCTCATAATCTATAGCATAAACAAGGATTATTCAAGGGAGCAATTTAGATGTGAGAAGGACCAACTCCTTTGAAGAATTGAACCTACCACCAACGGTAGGCCCTATACCTACCGTCGCTAGTAGGTTTCTGGAAGGACGGAACTTTGAAGGCAACACGCTACTGTCGCCAGTAGGCCCCTGGTGGACTTTGACCTTTGTGATGTTTGGGCGGGATTTTATTATTGGAACTATATTTTAAGCTATTAATCAAGGGCCTAGTGGGTATGTTAAAGACCTCAATCCATAGATAAGTTAGGTTAGGCCTTGGCCTATAAATACCCAACTATAGGCTCATTTGTAACTAACTTAGATATTTTGCTGAAATTTGAGAGAGGAATTCTACATTGTCTCTAGAGTTCTCCACCCTTCTTAGTTAGTTTGCTAAGAGTTTCCTTCCTTAGTTTAGTGAAAAATTGATTGCTTAGATTGTGGAATCTATGGAAATCAACTGATCATTCAATTCCTTTCTTTAATTGATTGTTAAATTTCTTGTTCTTAAAGTTGAATAAACCTAGGTCATCTAGTTTGGTTAGTTAGGAATGCCTAATTTTTAGAGTTTGGGAATGCCCAGTTTTAGAATTGGAAATGCGTAATTTTAGAATCAAGAATCTAGTTTTCAAGTTTGGAAATGTCTAGTTTTAAAGTTTGGGAATGTCTAGTTTTAAATGGGAATGCCTAGTGCTTAGGAATCCCTAGTTTTAAAATTAAGAATGCCTAGTTTTAGAACTAGGAACGCGTAATTTTAACACTAGGAATGCCTAGTTTTAACACTAGAAATGCCTAATTTTTAAGTTAGGAATGCCTAGTTTTAGAACTAGGGCCTACTTTTAATGTTAGGAATGCCTAATTTTAAAGCTTTTAAAACTAAGAATGCCTAGTTTTAGAATTAGGAATGCATAGTTTTAACACTAGGAATGCCTAGTTTTTAAGCTAGAAATGCCTTATTTTAAAGCTTGGGATGCCTAGTTTTAATATTATGAATGCCTAGTTTTAGGATTTGGAATACCTAGTTTTAACACTAGGAATGTCTAGTTTTAAAGCTTGGGAATGCCTAGTTTTAAAACTATGAATGCCTAATTTTTAAGGTTTGGGAATGCCTAGTTTTAGAAATGGAAATGCCTAATTTTAGAATTAGGAATGTCTAGTTTTAAAGCTTGGAAATGTCTAGTTTTAGAGTTTGGGAATGTCTAGTTTTAAATGGGAATGCCTAGTGCTTAGGAATGCCTAGTTTGAGAACTAGTAATTCCTAGTTTTAGCACTAAAAATGACTAGTTTTAAAAACTTGCGAATGTCTAAGTTTAAAATTTGAGAATATCTAGCTTTAAAGCTTAAGAATGTTTTAAAACTTGCAAATGCCAAAATTTTAAAATAGGAATGCCCAATTTAAAAGCTTGGGAATGCCTACTTTTAATACTAGGAATGCTTAGTTTTAACATTATGAATAGGTAGTTTTAATATTAAGAATGCCTAATTTTGAAACTAGTAATGCTGAGTTTTCGCACTATGGATGCCTAGTTTTTAAGTTAGGAATGCATTGTTTTAAAGTTATGAATTATGAAATTAAGCATTCTAATTATAAGAGTTAGCATTGTTAGTGTTAAAACTAGCACTTCTTGCTGTAAAAGTAGACAATGTTAGTTATAAAAGTAGGCACTACAAGTTATAAAAGTGGGCATAATTACTTACGATCACGTATTTTATAAAATAATAGGTACCTTTAAATTTATAAAAATAAAAATGAAACTATCTGAACATCATAAAATACTAATAATCCCAATAAAAATAAAGAAAAATGATTTTGAAATAAAAATTTATAACTTAAAGGAAGTTATGGATGATTGTTTCATAAAAAAATAAAAAAAAATGAAAAAGGAGAATTATTTATTTCCTTAAAAAAAGGAGCTGCTTCCATTTAAAAAAAAAAAAAAAAGCACCTTCTATTAAAAAACAGCTTCCATTTAAAACCAAAAGTTCATGCAGCTTTTGTTATAGAAAAAAAAAAAAGAAAAAAAGAGTCAAATTTGTATTAAAAAAAAGAGTTCATGAAACTTTCTTTTTTTTCCTTTTTTAATAATTGAGATAAATTTCTTATTTTCATTAAAACTACGTAATTCCAATAATTTGATATATCAAGTTAGATGTAACCAAATGCATGATATAATTTGCCCTTCAATATATAGAGACTTGTCAAAAACCCCAAGCAATGCACATGGATGAAATTTTATTAAAAAAAAAAGTGCATATATAATATTTTATTTTATTTACTTTTTAGATGCTGCTTAAACCCATGAACTTGGTTGTAATAAAAGGTGTATTTACCACTAAGTTACTACCTATATAATGTGTTTAAAAAAACTAATATAAATGACAATGGAGAAAATAATATTAAATAAAAAGGAAGTATAAGAATAAAATTAAAAACCTAATATTAAAAGAAAACTGTATAATAATTCAATTTCCTACTTAAAAAAATTAGACTAACCGTACTAATACCTTTCTCAAATTGAGCATTTGTCTTAACTCAACCCCTCCCCTGGACCTTTTCCTATACCCTACCCCCTCTCCTTCCTCTCCTGCCCCCCCCCCACCGCCTCCCTTTCTCCGCCCCTCCAAAAACCTTTTTCCCTACACTTCCTCCCTAGCCCCTCTAAAAACAACTCATATTTCTCACACTCCATTCTTCTATTCCCAACCCAAAAAAGAAACTCTTATTTCCCCACTCCCCCATCCCTCCCCCCAAATATTGCTCTTTTTCCCCACAACTCGGTCCCCTTTCTCAAAGGAAGCAAACACCCTCTTCCCTATATGAAGACAAAATTTGGTCTTATATAAATGGATAATTTAGATGAATTGAGTCACTTTCTCACAAACTTAAAACTCAAAATAATAAAAAGTTTCAATTGCTAATTTATCTTAATTAAGACGATCATAGAATAAAATTGAAAAAAAAGTTACTCTTTTAAAAAGTTAATTAACGTATATCGTGAAATATGTAAGCCTATATTTTCTTTTATTAGAAAGCTGGTCAGGATTTTTATGACAAAGTTTTAAACCCAATACTTGTAAGCGCACAAGATCAATGTAATATGGAAGTATCAGGGTATCGAACCACAGAGAAAGGCTTAACTACTAAAATTACTATCTTCCTAAATTAATTGTATAAAAAGAAGAATAAATTTATATTATCTAAAAATTATTCCTAAATTAATTAAAAAGAATAAATAAAATAACTAAATGAAAAATAACAAAAGGTTAACCAAATAGATGATTTAAAACCTTGAATCCGCCACCAACCTATAAAATAATAATTTAATTTTACTTAGGAAAAAAAATTAGACATTTATGTGGTGATCTAGGCTACAAGCTTCGATTCACTAAAGAAATATATTGTGCTTAAATGCATGACATAACTCATCTAACCATTAGAATGACTTATTCAATTCTATGTCATAAATCATCTAAAATTAGCATGAACTATTCAATTCTAAAACCCAAAATATACTTGCAAAAATCACATATTGCTCATACTCAAGACTACAAGAATTAAGTATGGATAAAAATATCAACTAATGCAAATAATTATTCTACAAGAACAATCACAAAGAATTAATTGCATCAAACCAATAAACATCCCAAGATATGTAATCACATAAATAATATAATCAATCTCTCAAAATAAAATAAACCAAAGTTACATGGCTAGGAGTTCATCAAGATTCTAGAAGAAAATTAGTTCATGGTTAAAGGGAAAGAAAGAACCAATTTCTCGGAGTAGATCATGGCTATTTTCTTCCAAATAATTTTTGGCTGCTGCTTCTTAGATTCGCTGCTTCAAATTGTGGTTGTCTTGCTGCTGCTTTTCTTTTTCTCTCGTTGCAGCTCGTGCAGCTGCTTGCACAGTTGCTACTATCTCCCCCAGTAGCTCTCCTCTTTTTTTCTTAATCTTCTCCCCACCCTTCTTGTATGGCTCTTCTATATATAGACAAAAGAGTAGCAAAATCCTAATCATTAAAAGATTCAACTAAAATCCTAATTCTTACAAGATTCTACTAAAGTTCTAATCCTAATCCTTAAAGGATTCAAATACTGCAGCAGGTAACATGTTTTATTATTATTTTTTATCTTGTCTTTCCTAATAACCATGCACACTCTTTCTTCCCTTTACCAAATTTAATATGGAATCTTTATTTTCCATTTCCTTTCTTTAGAAATCTGCGCAAAGATAAATAAAATAAATTAATTATAATAACTATGACTAATAAATAAATAAAATATTTTCAAAGGTTAATAATTAAAACTTAAGGTGTTTATTTGTATTAAAAATTGACTCCATTAGAAGCTATATTTTATTTTGATTTTTGTCAAAATTACATGCTATGCACGTGGTAGAATGTTCTTTTAATAAAGTGTACATATATATATAATACAACCTAAAATCTTAAAAAATTGTAACTGACAACCCTCTCACTATTGACTCCCCTCTTCAAAAATCCAATTCCCCCTGCCGCTCGTCCCCCAATTTGCCTTTCCTATTCCTAGAAATTAGATAGAAATTTGTAATTAATATTCTTCCAAACCCCATGACCAGCACACTTCTTTCTACCCCGTTCGTGCTCTCCAACAGAACCATATTCTGCCACCTTCTTTCTAAAAAAATAAACTCCCTACCCCTATCCCTAAAAAAATCCTTTACTCTCTCCCCTAAAAATAACCCCTCTCACCTCCTAAAATAAACCCATCTCCCCGCCCCTACTCCTCCACCCTCCCCCCTCCCCCCTCCTAACAAAAACAAAATCCTCTACCCCCTCTTCCCCTTCCCTAAAACCCACCCCATTCCCATACCCCTCTCCCCCAAAATAAACCCCCTTCTTCCCCGCACCCCCACCGCATTTCCCCATTCCCCCTCCTCAAAATAAAACCCTTACGCTCTCCTCTCAAAAACTAAATGAATAAATAAATAAAATCCTTACCACCCCCTCTCCCTCCCCCCTCCTCCCAGAAAAAAAGATCATGAATCTCAAAGAAATAGAATACCGAATGGCATTGAAAGTACATACAAACTATGCCAACAATATCCTTTTGGCTGCCTTTGGCACTAAAATAAGAGAACTATCTATTTAATATTTATGTATAATATATTTTGGCGGATGCCCACACAGATAACTCCCACTACTTCCTCTATTCTCTCCTATTCAACTTTCTTTATCACCTCTACTTTATGTAACATATGTAATCTTTACTGCTCTTGTATATATTATATTTATATAGGTCATGCAACCTGCATTGTCGAGTAATGATTCCTAAGCCTATAAATAACGAAAATCCAGTAGTTTGCCTTGACACCTTAATATCAAAGAACCCCCGCCGATTTTTTGCCTCTAGTGATACACATGGTTTCAGGCACCAGCTGCCCTTTCCTTACTCCTCAATATAGTTGCAGGTAGTCTTCATCTCAAGCAAAAGCCGATTCTCCAGAGTTAAGCATGGCTCTAAACTGACTTCTTGCGCCAAAGATATAGGCTTCTGTTTACAATAGATGATTAGGCCCAGAGGCGGGATAGTAACCAGGTTTTAAAAGACAAAAAAAAGCTTTCTTTAGGACGAAGCTCCATCGAAACAATACCAATACCCGCAAACAAAAAAAATGAAGTGAGCGGAAAAAGAGAAGTGAGAAGGTTCTTCCGTAGTTGGTGTTGCCTGGGTTTTAGGTCCTTCTTTGGAGTTGGAGAATAGGTGAGACTTCCCATAGTTTTGTTGATTCTCCCTTAACTATAAGGAGGTTAATTGTTTTCTTTCATAGTTCTTTTCTTACAAAGTGTTCTTTGTTCTTCAAATTTCTCAAAAAAAGGCATTCAAGGTGAAGAGAGTTGATCTTGGGAGCAATTGATCCTCAAGGAAGGCTTAGGAGGATCATACCATCTACAATATACATGTAGCTTATACTATCAAATATCAACAAGACAGCGCAGTCTGACGGGTTTTTCCCTGTGATTAGCATGTACAAACAAAGGGAAGGGCATTTTTATCACTTTAATTTGCTTAGCAATCGACTTATATGTTAAATAATTTAGAAAAAGGGTCAAGTCGGGTTGAGTTGTTACTATATTAAAAAACGGGCCGACTGTTAAATACTTCAAAGTGACAAAAATGTCCCTCTCTTCGGCAGGATATGCCAATCACCTGCAAAAAAACTGCCGGATTCCATCGCCTTTTTGATAAATTGATAGTATAAACTGCACGTAAATTGTACTTAGGTAAAATTTTAACGAAAATTTGTTTTTCGATAAAATAAAAAATATAAATTGTGTGTGGGAAAATATGATGATTTACCCTTTACTATTTTTACAAAAAGAGTCAAACATAAAAAATTAATAGTTAGAAAAATATAAAAATGTATATGGTTATAAACCAAAAAGCAATTCTATTTAAGATCTCTCTCTCTCTCTCTCTCTCTCTCTCTCTCTCTCTCTCTCTCTCTCTCTCTCTCTCTCTCTCTCTCTCTCTCTCTCTCTCTGTATATATGTTATCTCCAGTCTCCTCCACCCTCCCTCTTCAGTTGCCCTACTTTGTTCTCCCCTTGCTAACTACCAAATTGACAGCCACAAATTGTTCCAAACACTACAACAAAAATAGTCTAAAGCAATGTTTTTGTACGGATATTTCTCAAACGTCGTTTAAAATCTAAAAGTGTAATATAAAACATCAATTTATATAAATATCGTTATATTTAGATCTTATACGACATTTCATAGCAACGTTCGTTATATGTCGGAATATATTTGTCTATTACGACATTTTAAAAACTATTATCGATGTTTAAATTAAATGTTACTATGAAACCAATTTTTACAACTCTTGTAGTATGCATTATGTCATTATAACATACGATGCTGCCATATAAACATCACAAAATATAAATTTATTGCGACATTTTTAAAAAAATAATTAACAAATGACATATATATGAACTAGAGTAATATTTTTCATAAACCTTTCATTATTTAAATTTAATGCACATTTTATAGCTCACTATAGAAAAGTAAACTATGGTTAATTATAAACTATGGTTAATTATATCAAAATTATGAGACTTGCTCATTCCTCATGAAATATCACTGCCACACTCTTTGTCCATGAATATAAATTTTAATTGCAATTTTATAACTATGATTGCTAATCGTGAGAATATGGTGTATTTTCTATAGTTTTACTTTATTCTCCCTATCTCAATAACTGTTAAGAGCTCAAACATTAAGAAAATTTTAATAAGTCTTATCTTAACACTAAATATCCAATATTTATATCTAACACAAATACATGAGACAAACAACCATGCCGTTACATGACCAAATATTAAGGTATAATTAGTAAATTATACAAACGATAATAGTTCTAAACATCTCTAGAAAAAAATACAAACCAAAATAAAAAAAAAAACTTTCTAACGTCAAGTTATGCAACACAAATTGAAACACGACCACCCTGCTATAAAACCAAATACCATCCTGCTACATGACCAAGTATTCAGGTATAAATTAGTAAATTATACAAATGATAATATAATGAACATCTCCTGAAAAAAAAATACAAACCAAAATAAAATACTTTCTTACATGATCTTAAAAAATACAAATCAAAACAAACAACCATCCTGCTACATTTAGCCTTTCAGGCATAACTAAGTGGACCATCAACCCCTTTCCAGGTTCTGGCAAATAAAGTGAAACAAAAAACAGGAACTTAAAGACATGAAGGAGCTAATAATGTAGGATGCTCCAAAGAGTCTGGGCACACTGAGGTGGAGCAGGGAAGGAAGAACAAGGATGGGGAAGGGCATGCAAGTGTTCCAAGCCTTAAGCAGGGCATGGGAATGCAAGGTCCAGATAGGGAGCCACACAAAGAAGATACTGCTCCAGCTGATTAAAACCATCCTCCAGTCGGTGATCCTCCTGGAGCAACTGTTCCAAACAAAAAATCATCACACGGGAAGGTTGCTACTAAAAGACCTGGCAAGGATGTGGAAAAGGAAGAGCTAGAAACTACCCCAGCTGCGAGTAATGACCAGAAGGAGTTTAAGATGGGAGCTGCTCAAAAAGGTGATAAAGTGGTCCTTAAATGAATCGCTTCAACCCTAGCTGATAAAGGCTCTAAGAAGACAATGGGGAAGGGTAAAGGGAAAATGCCAATTGGAAAAAATGAAGAAAAGGGTTTAGAGAAGAGGAAGGGTACTTCTCTTCACATCAATTAATCGTGAACTTCGGATAGTAGAATGTGAGAGGGTTTGCAAGAACCCTTAAACATAAGGAAGTGAATACTTTTTTGAGAGAAAATAAAGTGGCCATTTTTGGCCTTTTGGAGACGAAGTTAAAGGATGGGAGACTTTTTTATGTAATGAGATAAAATTTTAAAGATTGGAAGGTGCTCCATAACTTCCTTGATCATGATGCCGGTAGAATAGCTATCATTTGGGATCCGAGAAGGGCTTCTTTGGATGTCATGGAAACTAATGCCCGAGTAATACATGTCATCATCACATGTCTTATTTCTTGCAGACAGTTTGTTGTTTCTTTTGTCTATGACCTACACTCACTGGTGGAAAGAAGGCAATTATGGGGCTCCCTTACTCAGTTTGGCCTCAGATTACAAAAACCATGGCTTGTGTTAGGGGATTTCAACAGTGTTCTCTAGAGCTGTGATAGGGAAGGCCAGGTGCAAGTATCATCTTACGAGGTACGGGATTTTATGACATGTTGTGTGGACTTGGAACTGGTAGATATTAACTCAACGGGGACCTTTTTCAAATCTACAAACAATTAAACATGGTCAAAGATTGATAGGCAATGTGCAACCAAGTTTGGTTTTCAGAAGGACTCTATGCAAATGCAAGATTTTTACCTTCTGGTTTCATCTCTGACCACTCATCTTGCATAGTATCTTTCTTTGAGGAGCTGAAAATACATAAACCCAGTTTCATGTTTTTTAATATGTGGTGTGAACATGACCTCTTTGTCGCTTTAGTTGAGGCAGGTTGGTCTATCTCGGTGATAGGAACTAAACAGTACACCTTGTGCTATAAATTGAAAAAGTTTAAAAGATCCTTGAAGGATTTGAACAAGAAACATTATGGACATATTTCAGCTAAGACGGAGACAGCAAAATCGGAGCTCAAGCAGAAGTAGGAAGAACTTCATGACAATTCTCATGATGAACAGCTTAAGAAGATGGTTAGGAAACTCCAACACAAAGCAAGGTTCTCGGTAGATGCGAAACGAAGATTTTATGCTCTAAAAACCAAATGTGAATTCCTTCTTGAAGGTAATAGACACTAAAAACTCTTTCATTCTCTGGCTAAGAGAAATGCTAAGAGGAACTTCATTGCGGCCCTTACTAAAGAAGATGGATCAACAACTAGCTCGTTAGAGGAGATTCAAGAGGAACTGACCAGATTTTATGAGGATCTTTTGGGAACCAAAAATAATATGCAAGGATTTGATGCAATAATTATGAATGTAGGGCCAAAAGTCTCAGCTATGTAGGCAGATTTCTTGTGTCAAGAGTTCACTATGCATGAGATTAAAGCCGCCTTGTTTGACATAGGCAGTGAAAAGTCTCCGGGACTGGATGGATACACATCATATTTTTTCAAAAAGCTATGGAATATTCAATATTCTAGGAGAGGACTTTTGTGCAGTAGTATTAGAGTTCTTTGAGACCGGCAAGCTTTTGAGACAGACTAACCCACTTCATCATCTCCCTCATCCCCTAGAAGGAGCATGCAGGGTCTTTAGGCCTATATCTCGTTGTAAGGTGTTCTACAAAGTCGTCACCAAACTTAGCACTGTCAAACAGGCCGAACCGGACTGGACCGGACCGGATCGCATCAAGCCCGCACCTAAACGGTCCGGTCCGGTCCGGGTTCGTTTTTGGCGGGCCAAAATTATAGGAACCCATATCCGTCCGCACCAAGCCCGCGGGTAAACGGGCCAGCCCACGGGCCTGGCCAAAAAAACAAAGATATTCTTCAAATTTAGTCCCCTAATTATAGTATATTTATATTGAAACACCTAAATACCAAAAAAACTTAAATATTGGTCTAAAATTCAAATATTACAAACCTAAATAAACTATAAACTTATAAACATACATAATAATATTAGAAATAAACAAGATAACAAGTAATTCCCAACACATAAACCGAAATAATTTGTACCAAATAATTCCCAAAACAAAAACCAAAATAAACAAGATAACAACAAACAATCTCCAACAAGAGTAAGTACATAATAATTACCCAACAATCATACAAGAATAAACATTTCATAGTATTTATTCTTCAACATCATCTTCATCATCTTCATCTTCAGAAACATTCAACAAATTTGAATCCACTTTAGAGGACAATGATTCATTTAACATCGATTCAATTGTTTCTTCATCATTACCTGTAAAAATACAAAGTAAATAAAATATTAGTAAATAATAATTATAAATTAAATATAAATGAAGAAAATTTTTACTTACTCTCAGTCTCAGGAGGAATGAAACCATGGAACCAGTTACGTGCGCATATTAAACCTTGTACATGTCGGGGAAGAAGACAACTCGCTATACTTGTTAAGAACTCGAGCACCAATATCGAATGCGATTCGAAGCCACGGTAGTAATTGGAATGCTCAAAATATCAGAAGCCATTAAAGCCAATTCAGGAAACCTATATGCATTATCTTTCCAAAATGTCAAAATGTCTAATCTTGCAAAATGGCTCCATTCATAATGCGGTTCCTCCAAGTAAATCTCCAATTGAGATTTCCCACTAGTTTTAACAACTTTCCTAGAAAGTGACATAAAATCCTAAGAAAACAAGTAAAAATAAAATAGTCAAAAAAAATTAAGTGGCATATGTTTAGGAGATAATATTTAAAGTAGAAAGCATTAGTTTTAAAAAATAAGAAACTTACAACAATATCATCGGTATCTCCACTTCTTTGTGAGCTAGCTTGAGCTTGTGATTGTGAGAAAGTACTTGATGTTTTTGAATATTGTGAAAACAACATATGAAAATGTTTTTTGAGAAGATCCATCTTCTCAGAAACAGTACTTGGATCAAGCGCTTCATAATGTGTCTCCACCACTCTCAATTTCACTCTAGGATCAAAAACTGCCCCAACTGCAAGAATGACACTGTAGTCCTTCCAATACTTATCAAACTTAATCTTCATCCGCAAGACCATGTCTTTTATGATATCATCAGAATGATCCATATACTTTACCTACATGGTTTCAATTTTCCAAACTTGCTCAAAATACAAGTTAGAAGTTGGATAAGAAGAACCGGAGATCAACTTAGTCATTTCATAAAAAGGACGGAGAAAATCACACATCTTTTGAGCCCTTGACCAATCTTCTTGTGAAGGACAAGACTTGTAATTCCTATCACTTAAAGCAAGACTAGAAAATGCAAGTCGATATTTTAAAGCACCTTCAAGCATTATAAAAGTAGAATTCCATCGGGTAGAAACATCCAATCTCAAATGAACCCTCATTTCTAATCCCACTTGTGTAATACATTCTTCAAAAACTTTCATTCTACCCTCTGAGCCCTTTACATACTTGATACTTTCTCTAATCTTAGACAAAGCCTCACTAGCTACTTTTAGACCTTCTTGCACAATCAAATTCAATATATGTCTTTGAGCAACGAATATGGAAAAAATTCACCATTGCACAACAAACTATTTTGCAAACAAAGTTGTTCACGCAAAATATCTTGCATATTATCATTAGAAGAGGCATTATCCAAGGTTATAGAAAATATTTTCTTATCAATCCCCCACTCTTTTAACAAATCATAAACTTTTCTAGACAATTCAAACCCTGAATGTGGGGGTGGAAAATCAGAAAAAGCAAGTATGCAACTATTCATTTTCCATATAGCATCAACAAAGTGAGCAGTCAAACAAATATAACCTTCGGATGTGCAAGCAGTCCAAACATCGGAAGTGAGACATATACGACTAGGAACATCGGCTAAAGTTTGTTTCAAGCAAATTTTCTTATTTGTATAAACTTTCCACACATCAGATGCAGCTGTATTCCTTGAGATGTGTTTCACATCGAGATTGAGATAGGTGAAAATATCTCTAATCCCTTCGTACTCAACAAATGAGAAAGGAAGGTCATGCTTTATGATTGCCAAAGCTATTTTTTCACGAAGAACCTTTTGAGAAATTTTTTTTTCTTGCCTTCCCAGTAGTATTGTCTATAATCATATCACCCACATCCCGAAATTTAGCCCTTAAAGGAAGACACTTATCTATATGATGCTTAAGAGTAGATGTCCCATGTGTACTCCCCCCTGCAATATACACTTTCTTACAACCAAGACACTCGGCCCTCGGCTTACCATCTTTCTCACCTATACTCCTAGCATATGTCCATACATCTGAACTTTTACATTTTTTGACCTTTTTTGAAGATTGAGATTGTTCAGCAATTGATTCACCATCACCAACATTTTTATCCATTTTCTGCAGTATTTCAATGCACAAACACATTCACATAGCGAACACTACACAAACACAATCACATAAACATTAAAACATGATATAGTGCCCAAGTAAAACATTGAGACACTCAGACACACCAAACAGTAGCTGCAGGACATCTTTTATATTTATATTTAAAACGTAGATAGCAGTTCCAAATCAAAAAAACAGTTAAGCATGTCAAGATACCATCTGTAAGGTTAGTTCAAGCATAAGAAATTCCCAACATAAATTGATCAAAAAAATTAAACAATCAAAGCACATTAAATTATACACATTCATACTAATATTTTCAAGTCTCTTAGTTAGAGGTTAAAAGAAAAATGACCATAAACATATTCTTGTTGAAATACTTTAATCAGTCCTTTCAAGTCTAAAACACAGCTCCCCGAAATGAATGGTTTAGTAAGCTAATGTTTCCAACCTTTTTTCGAAACAAGTAATCCCTAATTTTCTTCAAACATTAAAAATTGATGAACATCAACCTATTATATCAAAATTACTCTTTAAATTGAGAGAAAATTTTCAAGAATTGAAGTCTAAATATCCAAAAATAAAAAAGTTGTCAATGAGAATCATATTTCAAATAAGTTGTCAATTCGAACTTGAATTCCTAATTTTTGGAGACTTTCCTTTTTTACTTAACCCATTTTTGTATAAGGATACTTCTTAACTATTCATAAAAATGTTAGCATATATAAAAATAAAATCAAAGTTTACAAGAAAAAGCTACTGCCGCACAAAATAAATTTACTAGTACATAAGCTTTCCCTTTTTCATAAATTAATTGTAAAGATAAACAAGAATGAGTAATTTAACCTCTAACTGCGGGAGGCGGCGGCGAGAGGCAGCGGCGAGAGGTGGCGGGAGGCGGCGGCGAGAGGTGAGAGCTGCGGGAGGCGGCTGCGAGAGCTGCGGGAGGCAGAGAGACAGAGAGAGCCGAGAGCTGCGGGAGGCGCTGCGGGAGTGAGAGAGAGACAAAGAGAGCCGAGAGCTGCGGGAGTGAGAGAGGGGAGGTAGGAAAGGAAGGCTCAGGCAGTAGGGTTTACAATTTGGTAAACACATTATTTTCATTTAAGTCCTTAAGAAAATAAATAACTTAAATTAGGTCCTAAAATAATTCATATAATAATAGCTTAAACAAACGGGCCAGCCTGCGAACCGGACCGGACCGGCCCGTAAAAACTGCATAAAAAACGGTCCGGTCCGGTCCGGGCTCATTTTGTACGGGCCTAAATTTTAAAAACCATATCCGCCCATATCGCGGGCGGTCCGGGCCAGCCCGCGGGCTTGAGCCCATTTTGACAGTGCTAACCAAACTCTTAGCCGCAAGACTAGAGGAAGTTCTGCCTGCTTTGATTGACTGTGAGCAATAAGCATTTGTAAAGGGGAGAAGCTTGGTGGAAAATGTTCATTTAGCATAGGAAATCATGAGAGGGTACACTAGGACCCCAAAGTGTACTCTTAAAGTGGATATACTGAAAACTTATGACACAATCTCATGGGAGTTCCTAAAAAAGGTGATGCTTACTTTGAATTTTTCAAATGTTTTCATTAAATGGATTATGGTATGTGTTTCCACGTCGTCTTATTCTCTCAAAGTTGATGGGGGTATCTTTGGCTTCTTTAAAAGAGAAAGTGATTGAGGCAAAGGGACCCTATCTCACACGTTCCTATTTGTAGTTTGTATGGAGTATTTATCCCGAAAGCTCAAACATGCCTCACGTATAAAATAACTTCAACTTTCATGCAAAGTGCGAGAAGTTGAGCATCACTCACCTTGCTTTTGTGGATGACCTTATGATATTCACAAGGTGGATCACCTATCGGTTGCCATTATATATAAACCCTTGCAAGAATTTGGAGCAACATCAAGTTTGCATGCTAATCCCCTCAAATCTAGTACCCTTCTAGCTGGTATGGATGAGTATGAAAAGAAAGCTATCATGGATCTCACGAGCTTCTCTGAAGAGAGCATGCCATTTTGCTATTGGGGTGCTGTTATCCGGTGTGTATTTAAAGGTGGCAGATTTTGCTCCTTTGCTTAAAAGGGTTTCCAACACTCTCTTAACTTGGGAGGCCTTAATCTCTCGTATGCAGGTAAACTGGAAGTTATCAGTTCTATGGTACAGGGCATAGAAAGCTCCTGGCCAGGAGTCTTGCCCATCTCGGCTGCAGTTTTACACAGGATAACATCCATGTGTAGAAGATTTCTTTGGGGTGGTAACTTAGCTCGGGTTGCTTGGCACACCATGTGCTTAAGCAAACTAGAAGGAAGATTGGGATTGAGAGATACACGAACATGGAATGATGCACTACTCTCCAAGGTCATTTGGAACATTCATGCAAAGAAGGATACTCTATGGTGCAAGTGGATTCATTAGTTTTACATAAAAAACGGGTCTATTTAGGATATTCATATGAAGCAGGACTTCTCCCCCTCAATCAAGCGGCTCCTTACAATTAGAGATGCTTTGGTGGAGAAAGAAGGATCTATAGTTAAGGCAACAAACTGGGTGGATTCTTGGTTGTGGATGATACTCTTAACATATCCTTAGCCTATGATTACTTCAAAGGGGCAGTTGCACGTCATATTTGGGCCAAGATTGTTTGGGATCCGTTTTCCCCCTAAATTTTCCTTCCTTCTGTGGTTGGCTATTTTGGGCAGACTCCCACTATTTATAGGTTACTCTTCTTGGAGATTGATAGGAGTTGCAAATTATGTAATTGGGAGGAGGAGGATCCATCACATCTTCTCTTTCCTTGTATTTTCACTACAGGTATTTGGAAGAGCATCAAAGAATAGGTAGGACTTAGAAGAGACATGTCAACTATTTCGAGCAGCTTGAAGTGGCTACTGAAGGAGAATCGTGGGAGATCATGGAAGTGTACTTGGCGAAAGTTATGTTTTGCAGCAACATTATATTATGTATGGAAGTGTAGAAATTGTGTTATTTTGAATCTCAGGATCTTGATAGAGATCAGCTTGTATGCAAAATCACAATACAGGTATACAAGGTTGTCTATGCCTTGTAATCCCATATTTTGATTGAAGTACTAAGGGTTTTCTGGTAGTAGGACAGTTTGGATGTATAATGAGGGTCCTTGTTAACGTTTGATTGACGTGGGTATACCCGCGTGTATTTGTACATTCTCTTTTGATCTATAATATATTTACATTAGATAAAAAAAAAATCAAACAAAAGCATAAATCCTTGTGCCTTCTTAGAAAATATGCAAGTGCCCTTTGTGTCTTCACAGCACCTTCTTACCCTTTTGTAAAAGCATACTACGGACTCAATCCTTACGACCTAAAAAGAAAAAAAAAAAGTTAATGAGCAAAGATTGAAGAACTTCGTACATAAAGCTATCTGCAATCAAAGAAAAAATAAAAAGTAAAATCTACTCTGAAACAACATTATATATAAACATATTTCTCTCTGTATTACTCCTTAGAATTAAATCAACAAGAATCTTAGTTACTACTTTGTTGAATGAAGTAGGTTTAAAATTGGTGTACTATTTTGAATGCTAGAAGTACTTAAAGATTGATAAAGTAGCAAATAACCAGATCTTAATGACATCTACCCACCTGAAAGAGGTAGATAAAATATCTAATTTTAACTTAAAGCAAAGATTTTAAGCAACAAAGATCAACAATAGCTATTGTTACTAAAACATACCATCTCCAATTTCAATTTATTAAAAAAAATACAGGCGAAAATCTGATGCATATAATGCTTTTTTTATATTATAAATGAGGACAACATGCCATGATAGAAGAACAAGTCATAAAGAACTTGTAAATCTCTCAACTATGATTAGAAAAATTACTCTTCCTAATTAATCTGTTCATCACACTACCTGCATATGAGAAAATTATCTACATACTTCAGAAACTCATAATATTAGTCTTTGTATTAATTTTTGCAGATGGTATGATAATTAACGTAAGACAACATCAAGATTACTATAAAATAATTCAAGATACATATGTTTTCTTAATATCAAAGTGCATTTACAAACAAAGAGCTAACATAGAAAGGAAAAAAGTAAATAATATGAGAATTGTAAAGTTCAGCCACAAATTAAACTTACCTCTCTAATATCTAGGTTGATTGTCCTCTTTAATCAGGCAGTCAAACACTCGATGATATATCATTAATTCAGCCCATTGAGTCTAAATTAGAGAAACAAGAGATCAAGACATGAGAATAATTTTTTTCTCCCATTGATGAATCAAAGTCCAAGCTATAATAAAACAAGCCTAAGTTTGGTGGTCTTAACTTATATTAAAGTACTCACAAAAGATTAAGTTCTAATGGTCTTAACTTATATTAAACCATAGAGAATATGAACTTACGATTCCTCGTCAGTTGAATTCCTGCATTCTTCATTCTCTTCCAAGCCAACATTTTGACCATCTATATTGTTTCTAACTCAAATAACTTCTTCAATTCTTGAACTACGCTCATCTGTGATCTCAACATTATCAAACAGATGCAAATGATTTTATTCAACACATAATTCAATACCCAGTTCATAAATATCTCGAGGCTTAGTACTAATGAGGACATGCCAATCAGGTTGCAATACATCCTGAACATAAAACACTTGTTTCACTTGTGATTCAAAAACAAAGGGCTCGTCAGTTAATTTCGATCCTGTATGAACTAACTTTTGACAAATGGACATAAGTATATGCAAACGAAATCTTTTTTTACTCATTTTCCTCGCTCCACATCTACCCAATCACATTGAATAACACAACTTTGAACTAGTCATAATAATTCAATTCAATTATATCTTTCAAGACACCATAATAAATGACATCTTCCTTTGTACTAGATGTTTTAGTCTTGATAACAACAATGCTAGTTTGAGTTTTTCTCCTTTCCTTTGTATGGAATCTAACCCCTTTGATGATATATCCTTTAAATCTTCTCCCCATGCTATTTGAACCACGAGCCAACCATTTAATATGATCAATGACTTTTGGACTCTTCATTTCTACTAACTTTGCAATCTAGTTAATAACACAGTTATTATTTTTATTAAATACAAAATATAACATTAGTCATATTTATTTTCATTTGCAAATAAAGAAGACTTCACTTACGTGAGATTGAAACCATTCATTAAAAGTTGAGTGATGAGTTCTATCTCGATTTGGTTGAAAGGACGCTTGCGATTTCGACCTCGTTATTGTCTCTTAATCTCATCTTGATGTTTCGTACATATTATTGAATGAATTAATATTAAGTTTGAATTTCTTAGAATAAAAATTTAAATAGAATATATGAAAATAAGATTAAAAATTTAAAAAAAAAAGAAAAAAAAGTTACTTTATGAATGGAGTGACCAAGTCGCTGTTATACAAGACATAACGATGTGCTTGTGTAAGTGTTTTTCATCAAGAATAACATGTTCAACTTTACCTATATCACAGCAAAAAATTACAGATAAAGGAGAATCTGGTATTGGAGAAACTATTAGATTATCACCATTCCTTGCTGATTAGCTGAACCTTATTTCAACACCTTCAAAGTGTCTTGAACAATAAGTTATGCACTCGTCTCCTATATACCCTTCTGCAATTGAACCTTCAGGATGAGCTCTAGTCTTCACGTAGGACTTGAGTGTCGATACATATCTGCAACAAATAAAATGAGTAATTCAATTTGGGAGACTAATGGTAGTTAATTAATCTAAATAAACAAATAAATATGTTAAATTATATATACATTTACCTTTCGATAGGATACATCCACTGATAATGCACCAGACCTTCCAACTTTACCTTCGTTGCCAAATGGACAACTAAATGCATCATAACAGTAAGGAAAGATGGCGGAAAGATCATTTCCAAATGACAGTGTTTCTGCAATTTTTACCTCAAGCTCTTCTAAACGGCTTACTTTTAAGAATATTGAATAAATCTCTTTAAAGTAAGCACATAAATCAGTTATTTCTTGTGTCATATTATCTTGTGAAACCCCTTAATAGCTATCAAAAGTAAATCTTGCATCAAAACATGACAATCATGACTCTTTAGTCTAATTAGTTTCTGCTTCTTTAACTTAACACATCTAGAAATGTTTGATGAATAGTTATTTGGAACTTTTATCTTTTTTTAACCCACTTAACATCTGCTCCTTCTCCCTACTTGTCATTGTATAGAAAGCTCCTTCTCCCTATTTGTCATTGTATAGAAAGCAGAAAGCTGAAGGGAGTAGAAATTTTCTACTAGGAAGTTCTTCAGGATGTAGCTCATATCTTATCCCTAATCTTTTAAGGTCAAGGCGAGATTTCAAGTTGTCTTTTGTTTTACCATCAATATTCAATAATGTTCCCACAATATTATCACATACATTTTTCTCAATATGCATGACATCAGGATTATGACGAATCAAGTTTGACTTCCAATAAGGTAAAGAAAAAAAAATACTACACTTATTCCATCCGTCACTTATTGAGATGGTCTACCATCTTCATCATGCAAAGTTATTTCTCCATTTAATTGACTTAAAGCAACATGTCCAGATTGTAAAGTTGGTGCTTTTCTCGATTCTTGACTACCATTAAAGTTACGTCTACCATGCCTATATGGGTGGTCAGTGGGTAAAAATCGCCGATGACCAAGAAAACAATATTTTCCACCATGATAGAGCCATTCTGAACAAGCATCAAAGGTACAATACGGACATGCGAGCTTTTTCTTAGTATTCCATCCCGATAACATGCTATAAGCAAGAAAATCATTAATAGTCCACATTAGAGCAGCCCGCATTTGAAAAGTACACTTCAAATGAGCATCATATGTTTCAAAATCATTGACCCACAACTCATTCTACTCATCAATTAAAGGTTGTTAAAAATACATCAATTCTCTATGATGGTGACTTTGGACCAGGAATAAGCAAACTCAATATGAAAGAAGGTTTCTTCATACACAACCATTGAGGAAAGTTATAAACAATTAGAATCACAGGCCATGTACTATGCATGACATTCATAGCTCGAAATAGATTAAAGCCATTACTAGCTAATCCAAGTCTAACATTACGAGGATCCTTTGAGAAATCCCTGTGTAATGAATCAAACTCCTTCCATGCACGAGCATCAGCCAGATGCCTCAAACGCCCATCATCTACTCTTTCATCAAAATTTCAACGCATTAAAGAAGCTATTTTAGAACACATAAAAAGTTTTTGAAGTCTTGATTTTAAGGGAAACAAATGTAAACATTCTTTGGCGTTTCTTAATCTTTATTGGTCCTTGTAGATGTATCAATACTAGGAGGTTGTTCATCTTCCACCCATCTAGGAGCACCACAAATTGATCATAGAGAATCATCTTTCCTATCTTTCCAGAATAACATACAATTGTTTGGACAAACATGAACTTTCCCATATCCAAGACCTGACTCGCTGATCAACTTTTTTACCTCATAAGATGATTTAGGCAAATTTTCTCCACCTAGGAATGTCTCTCTCAATGAGTCAAGCAAACATTCGAATGATTCATTACTCCACCCACCCATACATTTTCTATGAAATAAGTCTAGAATAAATGAAAGCTTACTATGCTTCTTACATCCATCAAAAAGTTCTTCATCAGTATCTTTTAAAGTCCTGTAGAACTTTTTAGCCTAGCCTCTTCATTTAACAACTCATCATGTGATTGGATGTTAGGTGTTTCTCCAAAACTAGAATGTTTTGAATAGTATTCAATCTTTCCCTAATATGATCGTGACCTACAACTATATCTTCTGAAAAGTGTCTTATATTATATTCTGTCTGAACTTCATACTGTCCATGATCAAAGTTTGTAAGTGTAGAATGATTAGACCCTAATGTGGTTGAAGATGACTGACCATGGAAATACCAATGTGTATAGCATAGAGAAAAACTATGATTTAATAAATGTTCCATGTTATTGTTTTGAGCATAATGTCTACTATTAATACATTTAACATAAGGGCAAGCAATATTACCACCTTTTGAATATTTAAGAGCAAAATCTATGAACTTGACAACTCCTTGCAAGTATCTTGCACTAATCCTATTTTCATCATGTATCCAACTTTTTCCATCTAGCAAAAGAACAAAAATATACGTATAAATAAGGAATTAAGAATGAGGGAAACAATTTTAGTGTACAAAGTGAAACAAACGGATAGAATTAAGAAAGTGACACAAGGTGAAACAAACAAAGAGTCCCGCCTTGTTTGGGTGTCGCCTAGTCAGTGATATCTGTTTAGTACCTAAACTGATTTTTAAGAATTGGATTATACAATAAAAGAGTGGAATTCATTCATTGACCCGAATAAAAACTTAATATGTATGTCCCTTGAACTTAGAACAATAAAGGTGTAGTTTGATGTCAAAAAGAATTAATTTCCTTGAATCTTGATGTTATGGAGTTTGAAGAATCAATGCATGCATGGTTTTATTAAAAGTTCCTATTTGGAAGTAAGAGATAGACATTTCCTTGAAGAAATTTATGATTAATGTGGAGATATTAGAAATGTGCATTGATATGGAAGTGGAACCCAGAGATCTAGAGAATTTCTTAAAAAAAGGATCTGCTAATGGTAGTTTCTGTTTAGGTGTCACCTAGTCATGACATTTCCTTGGTACCTAAACTAATGTTTAAGAATTGGATTATATAATAGAAGAGTGGAATTCATTCATTGACCTAAATAAAAACTTGATAGGTATTTCCCTTAATTATGATTATTGTGTAGATATTTCTAAAGCTTAGTAATTTTTTTTAAAAGGAGACATTTCAAGTTTTATTGCAACTAGAAATCTATATGGATAAAATCTTGAGTGTTCAGCAACCAAAGAAAAAAAAAAAGAAAATAACCTTCAGACGATAAAAACTGCCTTAAAATTTTTATATGATGCGAAATAGAAAAATATTGGAACCAATATTTCACACTTAAAATAATGTGGCTATAGTCATATAAAATTAGTAGAAGGGTTCCAAGGGGTTTTTACGGAGAATATCTCAAGAAGTTTAGATGACAGCGGCAATGTCCTTTGCAATTATCTTGCAAAATACAGCTATTTTCTTAATATAAATAGAAACACGATCAAAATTTCTCTTAAAAAAGCAATACTAGATTTCCCTAGAAATTGCAAGAGATAGTGGACAATGTTGAGAATGAGAATCCCACATCGGCTAATTAAAGAAAATAATTACAACTTATAAAAACGTGGGTAGTCCTCCCCTCTTGAGGTACCTTTTGGGGTGAGTTAGGCCCAAGCCCAAAAATTCTACATGGTATCAGAGCCAGAGCCATGTTTGAAAAAGAAGAAGAAAAAGAAAAAAAAATCTTTCACATCTATGACTTTATTCTCTTTTCGTTCAGCTTGAACAATTCTTTTCGTTCAGTTTGGACACGTTTTTTTTAGGTTTCTAATATTTCTCCTAATTTTGCTTCAATAAAAATTTAGGAGATTATATATATATTTTTTTATAAATCATATTCAAGTCAGGTAGCTTCATCGACAAATATTTGAAGCACCTATATTTAGAAATTGAAATTGGAAATTGATGGTTACTTTATCGAAAAAACTCTAAAGCGACATCAAAGGAATTTTCGATGATGGATTACGGAAGCCACTGCGACTGATGGAAGAAAACCACAACGACTGCGACTAATGGAAGAAGATCACAACTACTGCGACTGATGGAAGAATATCACAACAACTGCGACTGATGGAAGAACCACAGCGACAGCGATTGATGACAAAAAAAAAAAAATTCTAACATGGTATCAGAGCCTTGATGTTGGGCCACCCGCAGATGTCCAATCCTGCAGAATGCCACGCTCCAGGCCCAAAAATGATCAGCCTGAGCGTGAGGGGGTGTGTTGAGAATGAGAATCCCACATCGGCTAATTAAAGAAAATAATTACAACTTATAAAAACTTGGGCAGTCCTCCCCTCTTGAGGTACCTTTTGGGGTGAGTTAGGCCCAAGCCCAAAAATTCTAACAGACAATGCTCTAGAATCATCTAAGTATTTCAAGAAGGGAAGTTGCAGCAAATATAGGAGAAGTCTAGAAAATCTAGAACTTCTCTAATGTCAGGAACACAATGCCTAATAGTTCTCTAGAACATGATGTCAAGCAAACCATGTACAGAAGAATATGAATATTCAAATCTATAGCGGTAAAGTTCTAATAGTTCAATAGTGACAAAGCCACTAGTCTAAAATCAAATCAAAGAAGAAAACGGTTGAGGGAACATAGTAAAGAAATAAAAAAACTGACTTAATTGAACAAAACAAACTCAGAAAGTTATGATAGGGCAGAACTCTCATACCAAAATATCTCATATGAAATTCAAAATACTTCAATTACAAAGAAAAAAAACCCCGTTTCCAATTTCTGCATATACTATTTCATGACAACATATATAACCAGAATAGTTTTATAGCCTGGTGTTAATCAATGAAATAGCCATAGTAAACCCCTATTTCAACGAACTGCAAAAAAAAAAAAATCATAAATAATTAAGGAATTAAATTTCTTATATGACAGACACTTAAGTTTTTTATAAAAGCTAGGCCTATTTGAGTTCACTCATAAAAACATAATCTGCAATAAAAATATAAGCCTCCATCTATCAAGAGTCCTTTACTCTCTTTTTTCAGCTTAAATAACTAAACTTCAAACTTAAAATCCTCAAAATATGCTGGCGAACTATGTTCTTGATCTTATCCACAATACACAGGGCCTTATGTACTACGTTTCACAATATGACCAATAAATGTTGTACCAATTCAATGCGAGGCCCTAGCTAGATTCTTCAACTCTAGCTGTATTAGTATCTCGTTGAATTCGGAGTCAATCGAATACCTGAACTAATGGCACTTGAAGGTGCTCTGCGTGGTTGGAATCTTATAAGTGTTCCTATCAACATATTTTCCACTACTGATGTTTTCCATTTTCTGTATAATATATGATAGCGAGCTGTTGGGTCATTTACTGTTATGACTTGAGATGAGCGTGAAACTGTAGATCTCTTTCGGGTATGTGATGCTTTGAGAGTTGGAATCAGTGGAGTCTTGATGCAAGACAAATGACCTTCGGTATACTTTAGTAAAAAATTGACTGGTGCGGCCCTAAACTATGTTATTTATGACAAGGAGCTATGTATACTAGTGAGGACATTGAAGAATTGACAACACTACTTATTGGCCCAAGGAGTTCGTTATTAATACAAATTATGAGTCCTTGAAGTATCTCCAGGGTCAACAAAAGCTTAATAAAAGGCCTGATGATGGATTGAGTTCATTAAAATATTTCCATATGTCATTCGCTACGAGAGAGGTAAAGAAAACATTACCACTGATGCTATGGATAGGAGGTATACTCTTCTCTCAACCTTTGCAAGCTCAATTACTTAGTTTTGAAATGATTAAGGAATTGTATGTTATTGATAATGATTTCGAGAATTTATTTGATGCTTGTGTGATTATGCCTAATTAGTGAGAAATATCTCATACATGATGGTTTTCTTTATTGTGTGGGTAGATTTTACATTCTTTCTTCTTCTACTAGAATGTTGTTGGTAAAAGAAGCTAAATGTGGCGGTTTAATTGGACATTTCGGCATTGCTAAGACTTATAACATTTTGCATAAATTTCTTTTGGCCTCACATGAGAAAAGATGTTGAAAAGTTCATTAGTAATTCCTTGGAATGTAAGAGAGCTAAGTCTACTTCTTTGCCACATGGTTTATATACTCCTTTAGAAGTGCATAAAGAGCATTGGTTTGACATTTCTATGGATTTCATTCTTGGTCTACCTAGGTCTCCTAAGGGCATGGATTCCATATTTATGGTGGTAGATAGGTTTTTGATGTTTAAAATAGGGCTACTCTACAATTTTACCTAACAAGCAAGTGGACCTATAGGTGTAGTACTAGAGAATCTCTTGGGTTGTCGAACTTTAAGGATGAAGAGCTATAATAATTACCGTTTCTCTAAGGTTTAATCAAAACAAAAATTTAAAGATGTTTTTAAAACTAAAAAAAATCAACAAAGATAAGAATTAATGAGGAAATAAAAGTTGGTTTAAGAGATGAAATTATGGGAAATAATTTGAATAGTGGAATTCCCCTTGAATTTTCAAACTAATTCAATTAGAGAAAGATTAAAAAAGATGTTTGAAAGGTATTGGTTAGGCCATCACACTTAACTTAGGCAATCTCTATCTCTAGACAAAAATCATTCTATTCATAAACCCTTAGAGAAGAATCTTTTCTCCCTCTAACCAATTATGAATGTCTTAAGATTATGTGATTTATGGATCTAAGATGCCAAATGGTATCTCTACTCAATTACCAACTCCTACTGTTCAATTAATTTCCCTAAATTGGTTTTCCTTATTCAATTCCCACAATTATTGTGAATTAAATGATTCCGCAAAAATCAAATTTACAAGTGCACAATTGAACAATAACCAATTGAAAATCAAACATCAATTTCGTAAAATTCCAATCAAAGAAACATATCATCCAAAACTGGGTTCAAACCTCATTTAAACAAATAGATTCTAGCCACTAAACATTATCCTTAAACACAACTTTAGAATAGAATTCACAAAAAAAAAAAATGGAAAGAGAACCTTAGGTCTAAATAGATGATTCCACGGTTATGAGTAGTTGCCGAGATCGTGTCTCGATTTGCCCAAAAAATTCGAGATTGCACCATTGATGATCTTCAATCTCTTTTACAAACAACCAATTTAATGTCTAATTGATGAAAACTGACTAATTAGAGATGATATAGGAAGAAATTGGAAGAGTATTTTTTACCAAAACCTTCTCTATAGGAAGAAATTGGAAGAGTATTTTTGACCAAAACCTTCTCTATAGGAAGAAATTGGAAGAGTATTTTTGCCAAAACCTTCTCTCTAAAACCCTAAACTCCTAATTTATGAAAAAGGGTTGAAGGATTACATTTAAAACAACTAAAAGAGCATCAACTTTGCACTCGCAGTAGGTCTCCATCAAATTTGTGTAAAAATCTTCAGGATTTACCACCCAAAGTAGGGTAGCCTATCGTCAATGGTAGGCTTCTGGCCATTTCTTCTTCTGTGCTTCAAACCTACTGTCCATTGGTTAGGGTACCTACCTTGGGCAGTAGGTTGGTGTCCAAGGTTCTCGGAATTTCCGTCTTCTCCGATTTTGCTCTGTTTTTAACTACTTAGCTCCCTTTTTAGCTTGTGTTCATCAAACTCTTCTTTGGGACGTACCTAAGTCAAAAAGACAAGGAAATGAGGGTATGTTATATGTTTTATATACTAAAAATATCGAAAACCAAACAATTTTATAGCATATAAAATTTAAAAGGCGATTAAGCACATATCAAACTCCCCCATACTTATTTGTTGCTTGTGTCAAGCAACAAAAAGACTAAAGCATCTCAAGGGCGAAGAATCAAGCACCCTAGACTCTAACAAAACACGGACTACATAAAAAAAAGAAGACATAAATGACTCTAACTAAACACACAAATAAGAAACAAAAACGAAGAGATGTCACTTCCAACGAGGATATTATCACTCAATCAAATAAGAAGCTATGAAATAACGAATCACAAGAACCAAACATCCTACCGATATCCCACATATAAACTTATGAATCAATGGTGTACATGTGAGAATTTTCTTGTGTCACCTTTCAAAGAAAACAAGGAATTTCAAGTGATTAGTAACCAACTCCCTTTTATTGTAATAACCTTAACCACTTAACTATCCAACACCTATTCGCTGTAAGTTCTAACGTAAGTTAACTATCCAACACCTATTCGCTGTAAGTTCTAACGTAAGTCGTTCTTGGATTAGATAGGACTTTCAAGCTTGTAACGCTAGGCTTGAGACATAAAGGTTACCAAATAAAGGGAAAGAAAAACAAAGGAAGTAGACTAGAGCCAATGCAATCGAAAGGAAAATAAATCAAGGATTACCGAAATCCTTTTACCGCTTTCTCTCACTTCCCATTTACCCCCGAAAAATTTTACCTTTGGTTGTATGATGCACGACCGGCCTAACGTGTTCTATATCCCATCAACATACGGGAGGGAAGCTCAAGAATTAAAGAGATAAAAGGTTTACAAAAATTTCAAATACTACTATCCTTTTCTCTCTTTCTTTAACTTCTCTTCTTTTTCTTCCTCACTTTTTTCTTTTCTCTTTTTGCTATGATTGAGGATACACACATTTTTTTCTCACAGAGAATATTTTTTTCCACAAGATTTTCCCTAACTTTGCTTCCTCTCGTTTAAATTCCAAATGAGTCCTTTCTCACAAAATTACCTAAAATACCGCTTTACCCAATATTCCTCTTCTTCACTTAAATTCCCCCATACTTATCAATTGCACTTACTCAAAACGGCTAAAAGTTTAAGTTCATTAGCTCAAGTGTATTGAGAGTTTTATATAGTATGAGTTTAAATCTCAAAGAAAGGAATCCACCAAATCTCTTGGCAAGGAAGCATAAAAAGGGTACTAAGGATTGACTTTCAAAAGGGTATGTAAGAAAGTCACAAACAGTTCAACAGTTTAATAAAGGCCTATGACCATCATCTCCGGGACCAACCTAGACTAAAATTTTCACTTCAATGCAAGGGAAAGTCAAGTATAAGGGCAAAAAACTTAACAAGAAATCATTCTACTAATCTCGTAAGATTCCAAGGCGTTCTAATGCTAACCGGTACTTGCAAGTGCATAATAACCGTTGATTTCATAAGAACAGTAAGAAAGTGTAGTTTTCAGTTCTATCAAGTCATACACCTTTTCAAGTTCTCTACAGGTTGATAGGGGTTTCCCACAAGTGCATAGCCTATCGTGTAATAAATAAGTATCAATCCTACAGAAATAGTTTGTTAAGTATCAACTATCGTAATTTTAATTATTTAAGCTGACCCAATTTAATGATTAAAATATTCTTACTAAATAACAAAAAAGCAATTAAAGTAAAGTCAAAAGCTTTTAGAAATCAATTACGAAGAAAACATCTAGGACAGGGGTTCACTATAATGAACTCTATTAATCTTGAATTGACTCTCCTAAACTGTTAACTATATAATCAAAAAGGTGAATTATCATAAGGTAATTATTCTCCTCTCGAAGTACAATAATGTATCTTAACCCACCTAACCCTTATTCTCATGGTGATTGAATCTAATAAGACCCATTAAGAATTATAATAATCATTCGTTCCTCAGGAACCTTAAAACTACTCTTGTGATCTAAAATTTCCTATTCTTCAAATAATGTATTTCACATTTCGGTCCTTCATCCAATTATCTAAAATCAAGCAATTAACTAGCTTTATAATTGTAGGCATTAAGAACATAAGAATTAAATAACGATTTACAATAAAAACAACAAACTTGAATCAATCCATTGACCAATAGAAATTCATTGGGCTAATCCCATCCTAGATAAGGAAATTACTCACACATATATGAACAATCATCAACAAATTCATCTTGCAAATAATTAATAAACAAAATAAAATAAAAAGATAGAAGAGAGAAGAAAAGAACTCTGCTTGATGAATTAAATTCAAAATCTGAGGTTAATCATCTAAAAATTGCTAAGAAAAATCAATTCTTGTCTTTTAATTGAAATCCTAAAAACTAGGGTTCTTAGAAGAATAGAGGGAAAAGAAACGAGAGAGAGAGAGAGAGAGAGAGAGAGAGAGAGAGAGAGAGAGAGAGAGAAGAACGATTGCTCTTGAAACCTCTCTGACCCTTCAGACTTTTTCACCCTATACTATTACAATAGTACCCTATTAAGTCACCTAATCAGCCTTTAAAATAAAGATTAAAATAAATATTAATAATAATAAGTCAAACTTTTAAGTCTTCTAATATAATTCACGACCTGTTTTACGTGGCCGCGTAGAATTTCGTGTGCCCACCGTACAATGTCAAGAACCTTTTCAATTCTTGAGAACCTTGCATGGCTGCGCAGATTTTGCATGCCCATGCAAAGTGTCAAGAACCTTCAAGCTTCTTCTTGTGGGGCTTCAACTAAATCGCAAAGAGACTTGCTTGATGACACACAATGCTAAAATTCATAAGTTAGGCCCTTTTCTTGTGCTCCTCCTTTGAAACATTGACCCTCGAGCCTCTCTCCTTCAAACCTTAATTAGACTCTCCTTTGTTGTTATACGCATTAACATCAGCTAAAGAGACAAAAAGCAATAAACCTACATAAAAGAAGAGTAAAGAAGTAATCTAATCCATATAAAGAAAAATCAATATAAAACATGTCGTAAGTTCATTAAAACCTTGACAAATGATGATTGCTTCTATGCTATAAACATGACACTTTATCCTCTATCAAATGTCTTGCAATGAAAATTCCCATCTATTTTGTGACAAGGAACAATTTTCTTAGGTTTCTAATGGTTTAAAAGAAAGTAAAAACTAAAAAGGGATGTAACACTAGAAAATCTTTTTGTATTTTTGCATAAGAAAAGTAAAAGACTCATTAAAAAGGAAATGCTTTTGAAATTTCCAAAGTTTTTGAAAATCCAACTTACTATAGCGAAACACAGCTAGCTAAACAATAGTACGGAAAACTTACAAGAAAAACAAAAATCTTTTTGGATTTTCTAGATAATTAAGAAGTGAGAAAAGGTTTTTGGAATTATTCAAGGATATATTTTTTTTTGTATTTTTGAAATTAAAACAAAAATCAAAGAAGTAGCACAAAGAAAATAACTAATGTACAAAAATGCCCCGGCACTTTAAACCACATTGTCCTCAATGTAGCGGTCAGGACCAAGTAAAAGAGACAAAAAACGCAAAAACTGAAAAAAACAAGTAATAGCATGCATGGGAAGCCATCAGAAAGATAAAACATGAAAGCAAATAAGGGAATCAATTTCACGAGTATAAAAAATAGAAGAGATAAAGAATTGAAAAAGAGAATCACACAAAGAAGCAAAAGGTAAGCAATCCCTTTAAACAAGAAAAAATAAAGATAAGCAAAAATAATATAAAGGGAAAGTAAAGAGAACTCCCTCATTGCAGACCCATGTCTGCACTGCCATCGCCGCTCAATCCCTCATCCGGCAAGAAACGTTTGCAAAGTCGAGAAAGCATGACCTCCTAGTGGTCGATCGATACTGTTGGTGGGCAAATTCTTTTGCGTAGCCGCTGGAAAAATCCTCTAACTTTGCCAACTGGGCTCCATGTGCATCTTGGGTCATGCGAAATACTCAAAGGCAATTCGCACCACAGTCTGGAGGTCATCCATGGAGGGCATGGATATGTCCTTAGGGGCATCATCATTGGCGAGATGATATGATTCATCATCACCGAAGCCTCTTCGGAATATGGGCTTAATGGACCAAAACCCGAAATCCCTTTGCGGATCCTCTAAATTTGGGGGTATCCATTGTTTTTTCTTGTCATCCCAAGCGTACCCACAATTATTAAAGGTGTCGCAAGTAGTAATATGAAAGCGCCTTGTAAATTGCCTCCATTCTCCTGTAAAGTCGACATTGGGCCTGAAAAACTCATGTAAGTATAACAGGATAAAGAAAAACCTATTTCTTGGTAGTGTCACAACCAGTATTGCGTATTGCGTGAATTATTAAAGGAGACTGATTCTCTGTTTTATCTATCATGTAGAGATCAAGAATTTGAAGCTCACTGTACCCACCCCTTTTTGCACTAAAATGTAGCCAAAGAAATCAGCAATGACCCAGGGTAAGAGGTCGGGAGAGTCACCCTCGTAAAGAATGGCTCTCTTGTCCCCTGAGGGGGACGAATCTGAAGGCGATTAGATGTTGCCTCATAGCTCCAATCAGGCCAACTATGGTTTTTTTATTTGTATCAAATGTGACGAACTTGCCCTCGTCCCTAATACCCTAAATGGTAGCCAGATGCATCATATTTAAGACAATGCAAACCTCCTTAACCGTGGTAATGACATTGAGGAGGTCTTTATCGTGTTTGTGGAGCTTGTTTGTATAAAACTCTCAGACGAGGTTAGGATAATAGTCTCGCGAAAGGTGAAGGAGCAGCTCCCAACCCAAACTAACGAAAAGAGTAGCTAAGTTTAAGTGTTCATTAACATGCTCATTAAAAGACTTCTCTACTACATTTAAAAGAATATCTTTTCAGACTGATCCCTAGAAATAGTTGATCAGCGTAGATTCTACTGCATTCAAGACTAATTCAAGGTCTTGTCGACAAAGAATTATTATGTTAGTTGTTGCTGTTGTATTTTCTTAAATTGATTTATAGTACATTTATTCAATTTCGTGATGGTATGCTAGGGAATAGTCATGGATTGCATGACATATAATGAAATTTCTCAACTAGTTCATGTGAATCTTCCTTTGGATTGAATTTATATTGCATCATATTCCAATGATCACCTCCTTCAATGAAGATCTTCTTATTTTGATTGAAATTTAATCATCCACCATAAAACCTATGGAAAGCAAAGTTCCATAAACCCTAAGATGAGAGTGAGAATTATTCCCAATTTGGGAAAAAGAACCTTAGAGAATCAAGTCTATAAAACCCAAGATACGCAAACTAGAAGACCTGAATAAATTAATTCTAGAACCACTATCTTCTAGAATTAGTCAAAAAAGGAATTGATGATCAATTGAAATTCCTTAGACTTATAAACTAAGAAACAACAATTGAATACCTACTAAGGATGATCTACCCTTAGAATATAAGTTAAGAAGGTTGAACGACCCAAGAACCCTAGTGATGTGATTCCCCAATTTGATTGCAAATCGAATCCATCACCATCCAAGATCACCTCATTTGAAGAACTTCTATTGAAGATTTTATATTCAAACACTCTACTAAAGAACCTATGGATGGGAAAGCACCATAAACCCAATTAGTGAGAGGAAGAACTCTTTCCTAACTTCACAACAAGAACCTTAGGGAAACTAAGGCCCTAAAACTCAAGCTACACAAATTAGATAACCCAGATCAATCAACTCTAGAAACTAGAACTCCTAGAATTAATCAAAGAAATAATTGGAAGATGGTCAATTGAATTCCATTGATTCTTCAATCTAGGTTATCAATTTCTCACCACTAAGGAAGTAACCCTTAGGATCTAACTAAGATGGGTTGAACGACCCTAGAAGCAATCAGAGAATCCTCTCAATTTAATTCAAAATTCAACTTGATCACAAGATAGACTATAAATTGATATTTATAGTGTTAAGACTAAACCCTATATTGACTATTGACTTAAGACTCTAAAAGACCAAGTAGACCCTTAATTAAACATTAAAATTACTCAAAACAATGCATTTGTTCAATTTCTAGTACTTTACCATCAACAATAGGGTACCCTACCATTAATGGTAGGTCCTCAGCCAATTGAGACAAATTTAACTAGAGGCCTACCGTGGACGGTAAGTACGGGGCCTACCTCTTGTTCTTTACTCTTCTTAGACCTTTTCAACTTTCTTATGGTATGAATCATGAACAACTTAGGAGGTTTTCTATCATTATCAATACCTTCATTCTTGCTCTTTAATCCATTCTTCATTGTTTCTTCAATAAATGCAACCATTCTTTTGGCCAAGCCATCATCATAGTCTTTGATCTTCCTTGCCCTTGCTCTAGTTATTGGTCCTTGAACCATCTCCTTAGCTTCTTGTTCATCCTGGTTCATATGATCTGCCCATCCTTTGAAAAGATTTGTCCTTTAATCTTCGCCTACATAAAAAAAATATAAGTTGGAAACTTTGAATGTGGCACTAACATTATATTCACTTGGAAGATTAATTTTATAAGCATTGTCACTAATGCGCTTAAGAACTTGAAAAGGGCCATCGCCAGCGGTATCAAGCTTAGATTTTCATTGAGAAGGAAAATGCTCTATTCTATAGTGAATCGAAACCCAGTCTTCGGGTTCAAAGACCACTCGTTTCCTTTTAACATTTCGCTTTGCCACAAGCTTATTGTTGGATTCAATAGTTTCATGGACTTTCGAATGGATAGAGTTAACAAACTCCACTTTCTTCTTTCTATCCAAGCGCAGAGCATGATCTACAGGTAAAGGTACCAAATCCAACGCTGTTAGAGGATGGAAACTATAAACAACTTCAAAAGGAGAGTAAAAGGTAGTAGAATGACGCGCTTTATTGTAAGCAAACTCGATGTGAGGCAAATAATCTTCCAATGGACGCAAGTTCTTAAGAGTGGCCCTAAGAAGTTGTCCAATGGTTCTATTAACCACTTCTGGTTGGCAATTGGTTTGTGGATTGAAAGCTATAGAATACAACAAATTAGTTCCAGGTTTCCTCCACAAAACACGCAAAAAAATGACTAAGGAACTTAGTGTCATGATCTGAAATGATAGTTCTAGGAATCCCATGGAATCGCACCACCCAAGTAAAAAAAAGATCTACAACATGGCTAGCATCATCCAATTTCTTACAGGGTATAAAATAAGCCATTTTAGAAAACCTATCAACTACAACAAAGATAGAATCCTTGCCCTTAGGTGACCAAGGTAGTTCGAGAATAAAATCCATAGATATATCTACCCAAGGTACTTTGGGAAGCATTTCAAAACCAAGTATTTGAGCTTGTAAAGTAGAGATCAGAGTGTACCTTCTTGATAATGCATCCGCTACAATGTTTCCTTTACCTTCCTTATACCGGATGACGTATGAAAAAGTCTTATTGCACACCATTTATCTCGTATGCCTCTTGTTAAGCTTTTGTTTTATCCTTTGAGAAACTTCAAGGACTCATGGTCGGTGTACACTACAAACTCTTTAGGACACAAATAGTGTTGCCAATGTTTCAATGCCCTTAATAGTGCATAGAGCTCTTTGTTAAAAGTAGCATAATTCAATGCCGCACCGGTCAACTTTCACTAAAATAAGCCAAAGGCCTCTTATCTTCCATCAAGACTCCTCCAATTCAAGCCCTAAGGCATCACATTCTATCTCAAATGTCTTTTCAAAGTTAGATAGTACAAGTAGAGATGCACCATTGAACCTTTCCTTCAAGAACTTGAATGTTTCTCTTGTTTTTCCTCCAATTTTAATCCATTCATCTTCTTGATTACATCCTCTAAAAGGCTAGCAATGGTGCTGAAATCTTTGATAAACCTCCTATAGAAGTTTGTTAAACCATAGAAACTCCTAAATTTTGATGCATTCTTTGGAGTAGGTCATTCATTTATAGCTTTCACCTTCTCTTCATCTACTTGAAGACCATGACAACTCACAGCATCACCTAGAAAAGTCATCTTTTCCAAAAAGAACTCACATTTTCCAATGTTACGATAGAGTTTCTCACTTATGAAGACCAACAAAGCTTGTTTAAGATGATGCAAATGATCTTCATAAGTTTTGCTATACATCAAGATGTCATCAAAATAGACTACAACAAATTTGCCAATGAAATTCCTCAAAATATGATGCACGAGTCTCTGAATGTGCTAGGTGCATTAGTTAACCCAAATGGCATGACCAACCATTTATAAAGACCAAAATTAGTTTTGAAAGCCGTTTTCCGTTCATTCCTTTTTTTCATACAAATTTTATGGCAGTCGATTTTAAATCTATCTTTGAAAATATTTGAGAATCATGCAACTCATCAAGCAAATCATCTAGTCTAGGAATGTGATGCCTCTACTTTATGGTAATGTTATTAATGATTCTACAACCTACACACATGCGCCATCTACCATCTTTCTTAGGAACTAATAAAATGGGAATGACACAAGGGCTCAAGCTTTCTCTTACATATCTTTTGGAGAGAAACTCCTCAACTTATCTTCTCAACTCCTTGGTCTCTTCAGGAGGACTTTTATAAGCTGGTCTATTTGGAAACACTGCACCGGGTACAAAATTAATTTGATGTTCAATTCCTCTCAAAGGAGAGAGACCACTGGGCATCTCTTCACGAAAAACATCCTTGAATTCTTCAATGATCTTTACTATAGCATTAGACAAGGAAGACAAATGATCATTAGTAGAAACAAATGTATAGTTGCAATGAAGAAGTAAAACCAACTCTCTTATTTTTCAGTGGCCTCTATGATCTCACTCTCTTTTGCATAAAAACATCTATTTCTCTCTGGTAATTTTCACTCTTTTGATCACTCATTTTTTGTCTCTCATCAATTTTCCCTCTCTTGATTTTTCCACGTTTAGTTCTTTTCCTCAGTTATTTTCCCTCTTCAATACTCTTTCTCTTTTTCTCACTCTCATGTCTTTCTTTTTTCTCTCATTTTCTTTTTCTTTTCAAAGACTTGACTAGGAGTCAAAGGATTCAACAAGAATCTTTCCATTCTTTTCAAAAGTACAGGTGTTTTCACACCATCATGAATAGCTTTTCTATCATATTGCCAAGGACGTCCAAACAACAAATGCCTGCTTGCCTAGAAGCGACATCGCAAAGAATTTCATCATTGTATGACCCCTTAGTAATAGAAACTTTCACTTATTTGTTAATCTTAACACCCCCACTATCATTTAGCCAAAAAAGCTTATAAGGTTTAGGATGCTTGAGGAGAGGTAAGTTTAACTTTTTAACAAGATAGGTACTAGCTTCATTAGTGGAACTACCACTATCCACAATAAGGTTAGAAAACTTTACCTCCCACTAAGCATTTAGTATGAAACATATTTTCCCTTTGAATACTAGAATCCTCTTCAAGGAATTGAGCAGACCAAGCTCTAATAGTCACCAAACTCATGCCTTCTTGATCAATATCAAAAGAAGAGATTCCTTTAGCTTCATACTACTTTCCTCTTCCATTTTAACAATATCCTCTTGGAAATCCCCATCATCTTGTTCAATCCAACCATTCAAATCCTCACGAAAGATCAAAGTCCTCTTGGTAGGACAATTTATGGCACAACATTGCACTTAAAGCACCTAGTTGGATTATTAATCAATCTACCTTTCTCCTCCACCTTAGGTTTAGAATTATCTTTGAAAGCCACCTTAGGTGTTTCATCTTTCTTTGGCCACTCTTTGAAAGTTGATGCTTGAGGCGTATACACCACATTTCTTGACGAAGGAAGAGTAGTTTTAGAGAATCCACTCCTCATTCTTTGATTTTCAATCTTGGTTCCTAACGGATACATGTCTTCATAAGTGGTTTAAGGGTACAATTCTAGTTGATTAGAAATGTTCCTATAGAGACCACTTGGAAAGCTAGCAATGGAAGCATCCATGTCCTCCACCAAGCTCAACCTCAAAATGTACAACTCCATCTCTTGCCTATATTCTTAAACACTTTTTTTTTTCCTTGCCTAAGGGTAATCAATTTGTAATGAAACTCGCTATAATAATACTCCAGAAAAAATCTTTCTTTCATAAGGGTCTTTAATTCAGTCAAAGTTTCAGCTGGTCCTCTTCCATTTCTAACACTTTGAGTTACAATCTTTTCCCACCAATGAAGTGCATATTGTGGAAATTCAGCAACTAACTTGGCCTTGACATTGTCAGTATAATTTCTCACAAAGAAGAGATTCTCCACTTGATGTTTCCAATCAAGGAATACATTTGGATCACTTTTCCCCTTGAAGCTAGGCACCTTCCACTTGATCTTTTCTAAAGGTTTATCCCCTTGTTGTCCTCCTTCATACCTAACCAAAGAATTCTTGGCCAAAAGGAATCTCCTTATAGTCATCAAACAAGTTATCTTCATTCCATGCTTTATTTCTTGGAATCTATTCTTGTGGTCTTTGAAAACCTCTTCCACCTGATCCTCCATGTTGTCCACCTCTAGGAGTGGTGTGTCTACCACTATAATAGAATTAGTGAGTGCTTTGAAACGGTGTTTCATATGGAACTTGAGGATATTAACTTCTATAACCCCTTTGAATAAGATGATTGGAAGGCCCTCTAATGTTTCTTTGAACTCTATGCTCCATAGAAAGATTGGTCATGTTCCTTTTCATATTTTCCATTTCGTTTCTCATGTTTTGAAGCTCTTAGATGATAACCTTCATTGGATCTAAATTAAAATGAGAACTTTCTCTAGTTCTTTCATTTGATAGGTAGGTAGTTGAGCTTCTATAGACATGTTTAAATATGTAATTAACAAAAGAAACAAGAGATAGGATCTCACAATTACTCCCTAAGTGTTTACCCTCTTTTGAAAATCACTTGGTTTTCTCATGTTTAACTCTCTTATTGCCTTTTATATCAATAGGCTCACCCGCTTGCTTTTTCTTCAATCACTCTTCTCTCAAGGTTCTATAGATTCTTCAAACCTCTTGACCAAATCAACCAAGAGAATTCATCCCAAGCAATTAAAAACAATGAATGCACTTAGTTGGACACAAAGAGTTCAAAGAAGCAATTTATCAAACACTTGAGGTGTAAAAAGTTTCATAGAGTTTATCTATGGAAAAGGGCCACTAATAATATTTTATCATCAAACGAGGAGTAGAAACATACAAGAAAACAATTAGAAGTCAAATTCAAAGCAATTCAAAACAACCTAAGCTAAACCAAGAAATAAAGAGTACTAAGAAAAACTTTCCAGAAAACAGGGGATGATAACACCCTGTTACCAAAAAGGCTATAACTCCGCAATTACTAATCCCAATCGAGTCAAACAGGTTTAGAAAGATTTTTGCTCGATGAGGATGATTTTAAGCACAAATTTCAATCAAACCGAATCAATATAACATAAGATACACTTGGAATAATTCACACATTTTCTGCATACGACATATTAAAACACTTTTTAGTTTTCAATTGATTTGATCAATCAAATGGACTCCCAATTGAGTTAAACTTATTTAAATTTATCCTTAGCTCAAATGAGTTTAGATACATCAAAAAATTGCAAAAAAAATCGCACTTAATCATTTCTTTTAATTTAATTTTTCAGATATGATTTTTTTGTACTAGTTTTGCATGACCTTCGTGGAATTTTGTTTAGATCATCGTGTAGTTTCTAATTTTTTTTTTATTTTCAACGACTTTGAAACAATATAAACATAAGTTTTACCTTCAGTTGAACCTAGCTCTTACAAAATTTGATGGGAATCCCCAATTTGATTGCAAATTGAAACCATCAACATCCCAAGACCACCTCCTCTTGAAAAAATTCTATTGAAGATTTTATAAATTAAACACTCCACTAAAGAACCTATGGAGAGCTATGCACCATAACCCCAATTAGTGAGAGGAAGAACTCTTTCCCAACTTGGCAACAAGAACCTTAGGGAAACTAATGCCATAAAACTCAAGCTACACAAACTAGAAGACCTAGATCAATGAACTCTAGAAACTAGAACTCCTAGAATTAATCAAAGAAGGAATTGGAAGATGATCAATTGAATTCCATTAGCTTTTTCAATCTATGTTATCAATTTCTTACCACTAAGAAAATAAACCCTTAGGATCTAATTAAGATAGGTTGAAGAACCCTAGAAGACATGAGAGAGTCCTCTCAATTTCATTCAAAATTCAACGTGATCACAAGGTGGACTATAAATTGATATATTTATAGTGTTAAGACTAAACCCTACATTGACTATTGACTTGAGACTCTAAAAGACCAATTAGACCCTTAATTAACAATTGAAAATAGAGTTCAAACATTAAAATTTACTACAAAACAATGCATTTGTTCAATTTCTAGTACCCTACCGTCGATGGTAGGTCTTCGGGCCACCAAGACGAATTTAACCAACAACCTACCGCAAACGATATGTATAAGGCCTACCGTCTATGGTAGGTACTGTTCTTCACTGTTCTTAGACTTTTTCATCTCCAACATACTCCATTGATTACTCCTTTCTTGGTATGAATCATGAGCAACTTAGGAGGTTTTCCATCATCTTAAATGCCTTCATTCTTTCTCTTTAATTCATTCTTCATTTCTTCTTTAATAAATGCAACCATTCTGTTGGCCAAGCCATCAGCATAGTCCTTGATCTTCCTTACCCTTGCTTAGTGATTAGTCCTTGAATCAACTCCTTAGAATCTTAGTCATCCCAGTTCATGTCACCTAGTCAATAATCTCTTAAATCATCAGTAATCAATTGTTTAGGAATGAATGAATAAGATGTATTTAAAACAGAAACCAACAATCACCTAACCTTATTGATTAGGAGGTATTAAAAAGACGAACTCAGTCCTTAAGGATATTAATTACAAGTCTTGGGGTCAAAGAAACTAAAACCAAGACAAAAAATAACAAAATTGAATAATTGATCTACGTAGAGCCGCGCCGACTGTGCTTAATTTTTCCTTGCCCAAGCTGAATAGAAGGCAGCCACGGCCGGCTGCCCTATTCATTCTCTTTTCTTGCATCGTTGTGTACAATGGTTGGGAGCTTCTAGTCTGGTTCCATTGAGCTTCTTCATGACTGTAATGAATCTTGGAAGCTTTATAATCTCTTCAAAGTTGCAGATTTGATTCTGAAACTCCTCATTCGAAGCTTTCAACCATGATTTCTTCAATCCTCTAATGAAACTAGTTGCTCTTACGAGAATTGTTGAATAATTTTTAGTTATGCTCATATCGTACCCCTTGTCTTCTAAAGGATTCATCCTCGAATTCATTCCTTCAAATTAAACAAAAGGCGGGCAACATTAGAAAGGAGTTAAACTAGATGAGCATAGCTAAGATTTAAACACAAAGTCCAATAGCTATATAAACAACAAAGAAGCCAAGCTCTCTAAAACTTTTTTGTAATGTCCATGACAAGCAAAAGATGTATACACAAAGAAGTTTAAGAAATGATACTCAATGGAATAGTTAAGCACAAACTGCCAAGGATTTACAAGATCTTTCTTAATAATAACATAAGTGAAATGATAACAATCTTGTAAATCAAACACCACCGCATGTACTTCAAAAACTTCTATAAAAGGACGATTAAAAGTAAATCTCAAATTTTGAATAAATTCCAACATTAAGCACAAGAAGTTTTGAAAACACTCAAGATTCTAACTAAGAATTGTTCCTTCAAAGTTTTGGAGAAGAAGTGTAAAATGAAGCTTCTTAAGAATAACTTCCTTGACATATCTTCGAAGAAAAGGATTCATAACAACATCCTTAAAAGAAAAATGATAATAGAATCTTGTATCCTTTCTAAACTTAGAAAGTCAGTCAAGAAGATCAAAAGTTTGAAATATGACTTCTTTGAAAGGTTGATGATACTCAAAATGCACCTTCCAAATGAAATTAGAATCATTTGAAATTGGAGAATCAATTTTGTGCTTCAAAAACTCCACCATTTCACAATTGAGATGAGGAAATGTAGACATAAAGTATTCAAGATTATAAAATTTTCTACATTCCTCTTCAAAAGAAATTTCCTCTAAGAACTCTTTGAAAAGTAGGTGGTAAAACAAGGTTCTATTGATTAAATAATTTGAATTGCAAATACAAGAGTTCTTTTGAAAACAAAACAATGAAATTACCATCTTCCGATACCAATCCTTGAAAGGTATGTGGTCATAAAGATAATCATCAAGAAAATCTTTCCAACTTTTATTGAAAAGAATCCTTACTCAAAATTGCTTTCATAAATGCCCAGGGATTAACTGTAAACTCTTCAAAATTGATTTCATCCTCGTTCTTAATATCCTTCAAAAACAAGAAATCCTTGAAATGTAAATGATAAAATTTGAAACCCAAGGTATTTTCAACAAAGTGTTCAAGTATTTAATCTCATTTGGAAGCTCATGATAACAAAGAAATTCATTTGATTACTAAAAAAATGAAAGGTTTGGTTTAAGGGAATAACTCCAACAATGTTCTTCACGAAAGCCTCAAAGAAAGATTAATAACTGTGATAATCAACAAACTTTCCTTCAAACTTAGCGTGAAGAAAATCTAATAGAGAACAATCAAGCCTAAAACCAATAATTTGAGAGTAACTAAGGAAGCATCTTCTGCTATTTCCTCTTATCATAGCGAGAAAGATCAAATTTAGCACCGCTAATCAACATTGGATCGTAAAAATAAGTATGAGAAGAAAGGCACTTAGAAGCACAAGGCACAACAAGAAAGAGACAACCACTAAAAGAGATAGCACACATATCCCCAATTATGCTCACATGAGAAATATAAGATTCTAGAAATAACTTTAGTTCCACAAAAGAAGCTTCATGACACAAAGAAGAAGGGTTAAGAGAAAGGACTATTGATATTTTTCATGGATGATACCAGAATCCTTCTCCATGCTCCTTCCTTTGTCTTATATTCCTAGCACACAAGAAGTATCATTAGAAACATTAAAGTAGTAATCATCTACTATAAGAATATCATAAGATAAGGAATTAAACTCAATGAACTGTCTCTTTTCTAATAAGGTTTCAATAGAGTTTAGAAAATAAAGTTGATCACTATTTTCCATGTAGAAAATAAAGATATTTTTTATGCAATGATTTGTTTTACCACTTACTTCAACTTCAATTTTAGCTTGTAGAATTTCAATGAGTTTTGGAGATTGTTCAACCATTAATCGTTCCCAAAATTTCACCTATACAACTTCTAGAGATGGGGTGGAAGATTACGTTTCCTTTCTTAGACTTCACATTTGCTTGTTCTTGTTCTAGTACTTCATGGTTATCAACTCCACATCTAAAAATCAATGCTTGCTTCATTAAGCTCCTCGTCTTCATTAGTTTCAATCCCTTTTTATTCGATGTTCACGATTGCAATCCCACTAATTTTTAACCAAAGAAGTAAAATATATCATGGCCAAGAGTAAAGAACAAGGATTCCAAGTGACATTCCCGCATTACATATTCGTACGAGCCAAGATCTCCATTCAAAAGCGGCAATTCCGATTTATTATAACTTGGAGGCCTTGATGCATTTCTCATATTTTAAGAGCTTCTTTTACAACTATATCCTCCATAGTTATAACTATAATAGTATCCTTCATAATCCATTCTTGTTTCACGGAACCTCTAATCCATTATCACAGAATTACCTTCATTTCTAATTCATTCCTTGGAACTCTCTCATATGATCTATCAACATATCCATTTCTAGTTCCAAGTCTATTTCCCTCATAGTAATCATAAAAATTATGCCCAAAAGATTTGGAATAAGGAGAGAAGTTTCCATAACCCTTTGACTATTAGGTGTGGAATGTCCACCAAGTTTTCTTCTACTACTTTTCTCCCAATCGGCATCCTCTTCTCTTTTTATCTCTCCCACATCCTTTACTAGGCTAGATAGTCGTTGCATCATTGCTTCTATAGTTTTTTTCATATAATGGAACTCATCATCCATGTTTGATCTAGATAACTTAAGACCTGTGAAAGATCGAGAAAACAAGAAAAGAAGGGCCTTCAAATTCACTCTCTTTAAGACCTAAGTGTTTATTCTCTTTAGATGATCACTCATTTCTACTATTGTATGCACTCTTGAATGGCTTTTATGAAAATGAGCTCATCCTCTTACCTTTTTCCAAACTCTTAACTCACAAGGTCCTTTAGCTCCTACAAACTCATTTACCACAACAAACAAGGAAGCCAACCAAAGCAAGTACAACAATGAATACACTTAGTTGGAAACAAAAGAGTTCAAAGAAATATTCTATCAAGCACTTGTAATGGAAACAATTTCAAAATAGTGTCTATGGAAAATGAGCCAATCAATCCATTGATCATTAAAAAAAAAAAAAAAGGAATAACCACAATCAAAGAAGCTCTTAGAAGTCAAATACAACAAAAATCAAAGAAAACTTAATCTAATAAAAAAAGAAAAGAGTGCTAAAAAATGTTTCTAGAAAACAGGGGCAGTTGACACCTTTTCACTATTTTCGCAATAACTCCTCAATATAAATCCAAGTTGAGTAAAAAAACTGTTTGAGCACGAATTTCGATCAATTCCAATATGTATAACATAAGATATGAACAGATCGATTGTCACATTTTATGCAATCGCGAACACAAAACACTTTGCAACTTTAAATTCAATTGACCAATCAAATCAATTCCAAGTTGAGTGAAATTACTTCCTAAAAATCCCAACTCAAAATAGAAAAAACCCACAAAAAAAAAAAAAAAAATTATTGCAAAAGAATTGCAAATAACAATCAATTTCATTTGCTTTTTCTCACTTCATTTTTCTCTATGAAATTTGCATGATCTTTATTGTTTTGTTTCTGAACAAATTTTAAACAAGATAAAAAAGCAATTGAATACCAATTGGAGGTTTCTCTAATACCGATTTGATGTGAATCTTCCTTTGGATTGAATTTGGATTCCATCACACTCCCATTCACCTCTTTTAAGGAAGATCTTCTATTTTGGTCGAAATTCAATCCTCCACCATAAAACCTAAGGAAAGTAAATTTCCATAAGCCCCTAGATAAGAGGAGAATTCTTCCCTAATATGGCAACATGAACCCTAAAGAATCAAGTCTCTAGAACTCAAGCTACACAAATTAGAAGACCTAAATCAATTAATTCTAGAAACACTACTTATAGAATGAGTCAAAGAAGGAATTGATAATCAATTGAAATTCCCTTGACGTTCAATCTAAGAAACGCCTATTAAATACCTACTGAGGATGATCTACCCTTATACGATAAGCTAAAAATGTTGAAGAACTAATAAACCCTAGGTAATTGTCACGCCATAAATCCATGGGACGTAACACGACCAAGTCAAGGATACAAGGCCTCTTGCATATCTTGACTAAAAAGGGAATTTTTATTAAAATAATAAAAATAAGAAAATATCATTAATATAAATCATAACTTATTACACCATCTTTATGCAGGGGAAGAACTGAAACATTACGAGAGAAAAACATAATTAAACTCTTCATCTATTTAAGGCTTCTTCAGAGGAACACCTCACTACAAAAAAAAAAACAACTTACCGACAGTTGTTACCGACAGTAAATTAAACCATCGTTAATCACCAACGGGACGCTGACGGACAAAGGAATCTCATAGGTTTTAACAATTTTAGACCAAAAATTGGAGGGAAATCAAGTGCCAAATAGATTGGCTTGTTACCAACAGAAATGATCGTCGGTAATTTATAGTACCGACAGTGTTGGAAGCTGAATTTTGCCCATCGTTATTTGAAATAATTTACAGATGATGTCAATGAAAACATTTTAAGTCATCGGCTATAAATATTAATTTCCTAAGTTTTACCAATAACCTTTCCATTGGTAACTATTGAAAATTACTACCGACAATTCTTGTTGTCGGAATTCCGTCCTTAATAAGTTATTGGATGTAGAAAATCGGGTAAACCCTTCTCTTCTTCCCCAAATCAGTTCTCTACAAAAGCTGCAGCCGATTTCCCTCCCACCCCTCCCGCCATCTCAATGACGGACACTCTACCGCCGATGACATCTTCAACCAATGCCTATTATCGCTGCCACTGCCAGTAATTCTCTCTCTCTCTCTCCCCCTCTCTATCAATTATCACATGGGTGTTCTTTTTCTTCTTTATTCTTCTTATGTTCTTCTTCTAGTTGTGTTCCTTTACCACCGTCGTCGGAGCCTTCGCCGTCGCTGCTGCCGGAGCTGCATCAAAAGACAGCAGGTAAACAATTTTTTTAGTTCATAAAGCCTCAGTTTTAATTATTACTTTCTCTGTTTCTTTTGTTTTAGAAATAGGAAATTGGAAAAAAAAATCATGGTACAATTCTTTTAGTTGAATGTACTTCAGGTTTAGGTAGCCTTGGAAGGAACCTTGTTAATAATGTAAGTTGAATAAAAAAGGTATATGGGTTAACAACTAAATAAGGAAAGCTCATTCTATTTGACAACACAACATTATGTGGCATGTTAAATTCACTTATATTAAAAAAAATTATAAGAATCTTGCTCAATAATGGCATCTTAAGGTGTGCTACTTTAAGGAAGTTTTGCTTTGAGCTGCTCTAAATTTGAAGGTTATATTCTTCCTTCACTAAATCGCATTTTGTGCTGGAACTCTCTTAAAATATGTGACCTTTGAATACCCTAATCAATAAATAATCGTTTTCATTCTAACAATTGTGAAAATATTAAAGAGAAAAAAAGAAGTGTAGATGAAGCTTCAGTGAGTTTAGTGAGTTTGTTAGAATTTATTTTTCTCAAATCTCCATGAATTGTTGTTTTTGTTAGATGTGTTGATTTGTGATGATGATAATTGAGGGAATACAGTGAGTGAAGAGAGGAAAAAGAAGAGAAAAATAGTTAAATGATCAAATTTTTTTATAGCTATTGACATGGAGTAATGTAGTTGTATGAAAAAATTGAATAATGAATATAGGAGATTGATACAATTAAAAGATGAAGGGGCAAATTAATTGTTTGATGTAAGTACATGGTAGGGTTTAATAGGATTTATTTGGATTGGTTTTTAGTTTGAAAAAGTTAAATGTTTTTATCATTGGATATAGTTTTGGAAAACATAGTTATGAACAAATATTATTATTCTGCTTTGGTCTCTCATTCTACTAGGAAATTTGTGCTAGCTTATGTAATAGTATTTCCATCTTTTTGACCAAATGGATTCACTTTTTTTATTGTGCAAAGTCCTGAAGTTATTTGTCCTTGAACATTGTTATCGAAGAAAATGTCTAGTTTTGAGAAAATGAAAATCTATAGAGGTTGCATTCATGGGTTGTCTTTTACAATAGTATGTATGATAATGGGAGGACAATATTCATTCCTTAGGGGAAGTTTAACTTAAATGCTTCATTAGTAAAACAAAAGAGAATTAATGAATATGAGTTTATAGGGCCCATTAGAGGATTCAATATTAAGCCTTGTGAGTGGCCGAAATTGTTAGGTTGACTTTAATTATGTCATGATGTTATCAAAGAAGTATATTCAGAAAAATGCTTTCCTAGAAACATTTTTACGTTATGACGTCCTTCTTTAGCACTATTAATTTATCAAATCTGCAACTCTTCTTGGATTTCTTGCATTAGTAAGCCATTCTATTTTTCTTTAGTTGTCCTTCATATTTTGCCGAATACTCCTAATATTGTTTGGTAAATTAGGTTGTTGCTATTGTAGTTTTTTTCTACACCCATGTTGTTTAACCTGAAATATATATAATAATTCTTCAACTAGCTCTGGATGTTTATAATAGTATAGAACTACTTTTTTAGTAGTCCTTCTTGTGAAATTTACATAAGCTAACACAAGTAGTTTAAGTTTAGAGTTTAATATTATTCTCTTTTTTTCTTATATTTTTGTTCGTGAGGATTTAAGTGACATATTACCTTCAACGAGCACATGAGGTGTTTGCCGAGCAGAGCCACTTGCCATACACTCCGATGCCACCGATGATGGATATCGTCAGAGCTGCTATGGCTACCATTCCAATGATAGCTTCATTGATGGTAGCAGTTGGGGGTACCTCAAACACTAGGGTATCTTTCCCTACTTCCCTTCCCCCCTCTATTGATACCCCGTGCACCAGCACTATTGATCCTCCCCTCCCCTCCCAGCCCTCTAATGGTATTAGGGATCCCGAGAATATTTGATACTTGTACATTTTATATTTTATGGATGTTTTAATTTATGGATATGCTTTGGGTTTTACGTTTATGAATAGATACTGTTTGTGCATTAGTTTATGAGTATATACTGTTGTTGTTGGGTTTTTCACATTTTAGGGAGTTTTGGGTCTGTTTTACAAATTACATTAAAAAAACTTATCGACGGTACTTCCGTAATAAACGAAGTTTTCACAAAATTAGAAATTGACGGAAAAACCGTCGGTAACTGTCATTGGCAGCACTGACGAATAGGCCGCATGTCAGCGAGGTCGTGGGCACAGCTTAGTGACAGAGAAAAGAAGCAATCGGAAAATTAGTTTCCGATGGAGCTCCAGCACCAGCTGTTGACAAACCGTCAAAAAATTAAAAGGCCGTCGGAAATGTCGTCGTGAAATATAATTACCGACAGTGCGCCATCGGTAAGTTTTGTTACCAATATGAAGTGTGTGACGGTATGGCTGCCGTCAGACTACCATTGGTACTAAAGTTCTACCAACAAGACGCCGACGGGCATTACTATTTTTTTTATCTTGTTTTTTGGTAGTGCCTCCATTTGTCTCTGGCATATCTCTTAAAACTCTTACTATCTGTATAAGGGGGTGAGGGTGAAAAAAACATGTTTTGGAGCTATTTAAAAGTCTAGAAAACTTTGAAGGTTGTTAAGGTGAGATTTTTAGCAAAAGATACTATCCTTAATTGGAAATCTTTGAAAATCAAAGGACTAATTTGTAAATCCTGAAATTTACATAGCAAAAGAGCTATGTGTAAAGGAGATCAACTTCCATCAAAATATTTCTTTTCCATATAATGCAGAGCACTAAATTGAAGAAAATAGATAGCTTTCCAAGCATAGTCATGTTTTTTGAACAAAAAAGAATAAATCTCCATTGATTAGGTTTTTAATTTCCATCGAAAACTAAAACAAAATCGAGGAGCAGTTAAACTAACTTGGCAAAAGTTCGACTTCGTGTGCCTTTTTTTTTTTTTTGAACAATTTGTCTCAACAACAAAACCAATTTGATGATCAAAATTGTAAACAAACCTTACAGAAAATCGTAAACACATCATTTATTCATGATAAACACTTACACAAATATTAACATGACTCAAAGATGATATGGTGATAGAAAACATTGGTTTGGAGAACTCATATCTTTGTAAGAACATTAATTTCGATTGAACATAATTATCACACGTATCATGCTTCGGTAGTCATTGGATCATGAAAGCATTAAAATTAATCATTTTAATTCATAACTTTCAGAAACCATAAAATTTCATCAAATCACACATTTTTTGCAAAATAGATGATCAGAGAGCATATATTATAGGGCTAAGATTGAGGATTAGGCGTTACTTGTCTTAATGCATCGAAAGATAGACTTTGATTAGAAATGCCAATCGCTTATCTGTTCTTCGACAGCTCCTCTAGCTCCTTGGCAGTCGTGTTTTTTGTTTTTTTTTTTTAATTTTTTTATAGAGTCTCCACTTATAACTCTTTAGTAGGTAGGGTTTATTAAAAGATATCATAATTGGACTTAGGTCCTTTAGTTTTCCATAATTATTTCCTAATAAACTTAAATCCTAAATTAAACACTATTAGCATTAGAAATCCAACTTTATAGAGAATAACTAATTTCTCCCCAAATAAAACTTAATTAACTAAAAGGGTCAGGGTTTTACAACAATGATCTCTCAAATTATCATTCATCAATTGTTGACGAATGAGGGAATAAGATGTATCTAAAGGAGAAACCAAACTTACCTAACCCTAGAGATTAGGAGGTGTTAAACAAACCAAATTATTCCTTAAGGATGTTAACTAAGGGTCTTGGGGGTCAAAGAAACCAGAAATGAAGACCAAATTAATAAAACTGACTAAGTGACCGCATAGAGCTGCAGTCGGTTGTGCTGGATTTATCCTTTCTCAACCTGGACTGCCGTAGCATGCTGACATGTTCCTTCTCCGTTTTTTCTTCTTTTGTTGTGTACAATGGTCGAGAGGTTCTAGTTTTGTTCCATTGAACTTCTTCATCACTTTAATAGATCTTGGAAGCTTTTTAATCTCATCCAAGCCCGTCGAATTGAATCCGGAATTCTTCATTTGAAACTTTCAACCACGATTTCTTCAATCCTCTAATCTAGCTAGTCACTCTTATATGAATGTTGGGCTCCTTGATAAGTAATACTTTTGCAGCCTTGGAGAGAGTACGTTGGTTCCATCAACTAAATTTCCTTCTTAATTTTTCTATCAAAAACTCGCAGGTAGATTTATTGATTGTCCAATATAGAATGGGAGTTCCCAAGTATATGCCCGATTCTTTTTCCAAGAAAATTCCATGATGTCAGAAATATCCCTTTTGGAATGTTGTGTCGCGTACACCGTGTTATATTACCTGAAGTCAACAACAAGATCACTTAACATGGGACCAATAAAAAATGAATCTAGAAGTGTTTGCATTATTTTTGGAGACTTGAAGATTCGCTGCAATATCCTTGAAGATTACGTGATCTTAATTTCCTAAGTAATGCATGATTAATTAAGAGACAAAATCCTAGAGTATCTTGTCTTGTAGGAAGCTTAGTAAAGTTATGAATCTAAATCCTTTCTTATATCAAAGGAGATCCAAAGGTACAAAGGATTTAGAATTCCTCCAAGAGCTAATAACCCTAAGTATTTAAAGATCTCATTGTGAAGAATTAGGGTCAGCCGACTAGTCCATTCTTCTTTGATATTCGAAGTATTCATTCGACAATCAAAGCTTGAGTTTATGCAATCAAATATACTAAAATTCATAGAGTTCAACTCACCTTCATAAATCGTGTTACTTCTAGTGTTAGGCGGCTGTGCTAGTGGTACTATACATTGGACTTTTATTGAAGACAATTTTCTTCCTAGGAAAAAAGCCACACAGTGTACAACGGTGTTGTCGGTTGAGGGGAGTTCAAGCCAAGCAGCGAATCACCATGGGGGATCCTTGAAAAGTTTAAGGGAGTTCAACTATCTTGAGTGCAAAAGGAGCTTGCACTATCCACCAAGGAAAACATGAGATGTGATAACAATTTAAATGCTTTCTTATACTATGTTATCAGTTTAGTGGATTATGTTTCCAGGCGTGACCCCATAGATGTAGGCTTGTTTTGTAGAATTGTGTTACCATTGCTTCTGTTGTGTTTTTCATATTTTATTTGCTTGTCTTCACTCTGCAAACATAACACAACACACGTTAAAATTTCATAGCTCAACAAAACATACCTAAATACAAACTTACATAAAGTATCAGCAAGACACCTTTTATTGTTGATATAACCATTGGTATGCATGAATTCTTGGAAGATTCAAGTCGAAGAGGTGGAATTAGCAAAATGATCAAAATGAAGATATTGGAAACAAGTTGGAATTTCTAGACCAGTTCTACAAAAGCTTTATTTTGATGGCATTAAGTTCTTCAAATGAACAAGTGATCCCCATGATGATTGTAGAAAACTTCTTGAGATTTCTTGAATTGTGTGACTCATTTATATATGAGGTCATTTGGATATCCTATAACTAGTGTTAAGCCGGACTCTTTACTTTTGATTTCCAATATGACAAATTCTAGTAAATCGGCCATAACTTGAGGTATAGGAGTTCAATTGAGGTAATTCAAGTTTAATTTGAAAGCAAAGAAAAAGCCCTACAACTTTTCTGATGAGACAAAGAGCTAGTTCGGATGGTTTCAAGGTCAAAACAAATGGAGCAAGTTGGAGATTAAATATTGCACAAGGAAGGCAAAACAAAACCAGGAGGCCGCGACTGTCCTGCATCCAACTGGCCCCACCTCCTTTCTATCTAAAATGACAAAAAATGAAAACCAAGCAGTCAGCCCTTGCCACCCTACCTAAGCGGCCCCCTGCCGCACTGACTATGTTGGTCAAATGCAATCTTTAACTTGTTCTTTTTGAGTGTTTATTCAATTTTAGTACCTAAATAAGGGTATTAATGGTCTTTTAAGGCCCAAAGACTACAGTAAATTCTAGGGTTTACTCCTAATGTCTTGTTAGCCATATAAATACCCCATTGCCTCTTTTGTAAGTAAACTAAGTTAAGTTAAATAATGGTGAATTGAAATCGAGAGTGATTTTGTTTAGGGTTCTTGTGTTCTTCACACCTTTTTAGCTAACTTTCTAGGGGTTCTCCTCCTTAGTGATTGGTCAATTGATGTTCTATATTCAAGGTCTATGGAATCATATTGATCGTCTCAAATTCCTCTTACAATTATTCCTAGAAGTTCTTGTTTCTTTGGTTAATTGGATTAAGTCTTCTAATTTGTGTAGCGTAGGCTTTAGAGACTTTGTTTCTCTAAGGCTCTTATGATCAAATTGGAAAAGAAATTCATTATGTGGTATATGGAGCATTGTCCCCCATAGGTTTTATGGTGGAGTGTTGAGCTTTCCATAAACAATAAGAAGATATTCAATCAAAGTGGTGAGTGGCTAAGAAACAATTCACATGTGATTAAGGAATACATGATTCTAGCATCACCCTAATTTTCTTTCACAACTCATTCCCCATTCTATTCTATTTTATTTTAATCCTCCCATTATTTCAATATCTATTACTATATTATTATTATCATCATTTTTATCCCCCTTTTTTCCTTTCCAAATGATCATATCTTATTATGAGCTATATTTGTAGTTAAAATTTGCATCTTTTCCGTTAAGAAATGAAGAAATTAATTTTAAGAGATGATTATCTAATTCAACCTCACACTTACATGAAATTGTAATTCAAATGTGCTTTTTGTCTCTTATTTTAATGAAAGCAATGTTTTTGACATCTAGGAAAAGGAAAAAAAAGAGAGTCCCAAACCAATCATAATCATAATCTATTAAATAGGTTCTGTTTAAAGGTTTTCCCTCCAAAAGTGTTTTACTAAGTGTTAAATTTCTATTTGTTTAGGTTTTTTATTGCGGTTTCATATACAGTTCACGAAAGCAAAACTTACACTACCTTCTTCTTCTTCTTCTTCTTCTTCTTTGATTACAATTACTTCTTCTTCTTCTTCTTAAGTTAAATTCTTCTTACTTTCTTGTTATGCTTAAGATTAATCTTGACCTTGTAGTCTTTTGAATGTACAAAATTATGGAGATAGGTACAAGTTAGATGTATAAGAGATGTTTGCTCGGGGTTAGGAGACTTAGTAGTAAATATGTGAATGGGGTACATTGATGTATAGACTAGTGTCTTTCAACAAATAATGGCATGCTAGATGAGACAAGGTCCCCATGTGTGAAGTGCAAAATAGGAAGTTAACCACCGTGGCAGAATTGAAGTTGCATCGTTTTAACCAAGGTTTTATGCCTGATTATCAGAACCGGACATGTCATGGAGAACCTTTTGGGGATTAAATCTAGGAACATACGTGAGTAGTGGAAAGGAAACTACTTCAACAGTGTGGTGATGAATGATTGGTACCAGACAAAGAAGTTAGTAGATGGTTTTGGGTTGCCTATGCAGAAGATTAACGTATGTCTTAATGGTTACATACTTTATTGAAAGGAAAACTCTGGTAGAAGGAAGTGTAAGTTTTGCTTTCGTGAACTATATAATAAGAAAAAGAAGAAAACAAATGATAAGAAAAAAAAGGAGGTGCCTCACAAGAATTCATATTACTTTCCCATAACTACTAGGTTGCAAAAGTTGTATGCATAAAAATAATCGGCGAGAACATGAGATGGCATTCAGAAATCAAGTAGCAAGTTGATGGATAAGTCATCCGAGGGATGGGGAAGTATGGAAGCACTTTAATAGGATGCATATGATTTCTCTAATAAATTGAGGAATGTAAGACTAGATTTGTGCATAGATGTTTCTCTCCATTTGGAATGTCCAGGAAAGCATACTATTCTTAGCCGATAATTTTGACTCCTTATAACTTCCTTCCTACTTACAACCTCAATTGTCAATTTTTGGTCATTGAGATTCAAATCAATTCAGATTAATATTTAGTTAGATATTACCTCTTTTTTTTTTCTTTCAAACAAATTGCAATGATTGAAAAATTTCTATTTGGAATTGTGTTAGGTCTAATTCCTATTACTCTTGCGGGATTAATCATAGCTGCATACTTACAATACAGTCCTGGTAATCAGCTGGACCTTTGATTAAGTTTGATTAAGAACAATTAACATCTCTTTTTTCTTATTAACCTCCTCCTTTCTTTTTATTTAATCCACAGGAGGTCAAATTCCTATTTTGCGTAAGTTACTGAATCAATTTAAGTGTAATTCGATATAAGCATAAAAAAATCACGCTCTGTAGGATTTAACTTACAACATCGGGTTTTGGAGACCCACGTTCTACCGAACTGAACTAATTAGTGCTTTCTATCTGAATAGACAAGGGCTATAAAGAAAAGGCATTTGATTTTGTATGCATAGTATCATAAAAATGAAAGATTATGCCCAATTTGAATCGATCTCAACTGATCCCTCGTTACCGCTCAAAGGAGCATAGAGATGACAGGATTTGAACCCATGATATTTTATACCCAAAACAAAGGTTCTACCAAGCTACGACACATCCCTTCCATTGTTTTACACTGTCATTGTATTGTATAGAATTCCTATCTTGTTTTCCATATCGTTATTTTCTCCATTGATATACGCAATTTTCTGCATATTTTGTCTTTTTGGTCTCATTTAACCATTTAACATAAAATGATAAAAGTTTTGTATACAAAAATGAGTATTTTTCGAAAATGCTCGGTAAGGGGGAGATTTTTTTTTCTATTTTAAGAAAAAAATCCTATTTATTTTTTACTAGATCATTGTACAATTTTATATATTAATAAACTAATAATAATAATAGTAGAGGAGAATTCAATTTAAATTAGGGATTACGTGTACAATAGAAGTGGTCCTTAACTACAGATTTATGTATTACAATAAAAATAAAAAAGGAGTCTCAATGCGAGATTTAAAAACATATCTCTCTGTGGCACCAATACTAAGTTCGCAATGATTTGGAGCTTTAGCAGGTCTATTGATATAGATTAATCGTTTTTTTCCAAATGCGTTGACATTCCCCTTTTTTCATTCAAGTTACTGACATGGGAATAGATGAAGAAGATTAAAGATATAATCAAATATCTATGACCATTAAATATTCAAATGAAACCCAACCTAGCATTTCTCCGTGAGCCTAAAAATTGTATCGTCTAGAGGGAAGTAATTGAGCCCACCTTAGGAAATTCCTAAAGAGAATCAACTTCAAAGTAGAAGTTCACAACAAAAAAGAGTATGAATTAATTGTTACCCTTCACAAAGAAAAGGAAAAACAAACCTTGCATTACTTTAAGAGATTCTAACTTGGCCCATTTTTCTTTTGATGAATGGCAGATCTTCGAGTTTTCTCTGAGTGGTGTTGCCCCTCTGTGCTTGCCTGTTATTTCTCCCAAAACTTAACATCCCTTCATCATTTGTGTTTTCGAAATTGAAAATTCGAAACTTACATGCCACCAGAGTAAAGCCTTAATGAAAGTTTCTAGTAAGGAAAATAATCGTTCTTTTCAGTATTAATTCACAAGAAAGATACATATATATACACATATTTTGTATTCGGAAGCCCTATACTAGACCTAAAATGACAGCTAACTATCATAAGCAACAAGAAACATTAAGCAATTAAAATACTAAAAGATATACAAATCTAATATACGCAAAATGTAGTCTAGGTGTACAACAATATGAAGACTCCTAATTAGGAGTGGTATGGTTGGTCTAGTTTGGCTAAACCTCTAATTCCCAATACTCCCCCTTAAGTTGGAGCATGGGGATCCAAAATGACCAACTTGCGTGAAAGAAAGTGAAACTGAGAGGGGTGAATTGCCTTTGTCAAAAGATCTACAGGTTGAATATCACTTCGAAGATATTGTGGAGAGAGAAAACCAGCCTGGAATGCATCACGAACAAAATAGAAATCTATTTCAATATGCTTTGTTTGTTCATGAAAAATGGGATTGGCGACTATATGAATAGCACCTGACTGTGACAATGTAAAGCAATCAGTTCGTCTATGGAAATATGAAACTTGCAAAGAAGATGCCGCAGCCATTTCAGTTCACATAAAATAACAGCCATTTGACCTATACTCAGCTTCAACAAAAGATCTTGATATAGTATGTTGCTTCTTTGTTTTTCAAGAAATAAGAGAGCCACCAAGAGAAACAAAAAAAAAATGGTTACAGAATGGCGAGTAATTGGACAACTCGCCCAATCAAAATCACAATAAGCTATGAGTGTGAGAGAAGAATGAGACTTCAATAGAATGCCTTGCTCAGGGCATCCTTTGAGATACCTAATAACTTGAGTGCTACTTCCCAATGTTCGTTCGAAGGAGCATGCATGAATTGAGCTAAGATGTGAACATTGTAAGCAAGCTTCGGACGAGTGATAGTAAGATATATAAGATTACGAATTAGCCTGCGATAAAGATCTGGCATATCAAAAAAAGAGCCAGAAAACTTTGCTAGATGATGATTTGGTTCAATAGGAGCGGAAAGAGGTTTAGTACCCATTAAACCTGTTTCAGAAATAATCTTAGGAGTATATTTCCCTTGACACACATAAATACTAAGAAGGATTGCAAGCAATCTCAATTCCCAAAAAATATTTTAGTGGCCCCAAGTCTTTCATGTGAAAACAAGAATTTAAATAATTCTTGAACGTATTAACGGAAGTGATAAGTGCATATTTGCGTATATTTTCTATATGTTAGTTTCATCATTTTTTGTACTTTTAATATGTAAAAGTATATAATTTTATCTAAGTACCTCTTATTCTTGTCTTAAGTACCCTCCGAAAGTAGAAACGATTCAATTGCAGCTTCAAGACTTAATCCTAAGCTTTCTTTTACTTTTCTTGTTATTGAATTCTTTTATTAATTCACAGTTTTATTAATATGAATAGTGAGTAGTTTTATTTTTTGGTTTGGCGTTGAACTTCACTTCTTGATTATGAAGTTCATGGCTTGATTTATTGATTTCGATGTTTGTTTTAATTTAAGTTGTTATCCGATTGCATTTGTTTGTAATTTCACTGTCGAAAGATTAGACTATTCGTAAGGTTGTTCAGAATTGAAAAAGGAAGAACAATCTAGGGCAACCAAGTGGAGGTTAATTAGGGCAATTGACTAGTGATAAGATTTTACACTTTTAGGTCTTTTTAATCACCTAAGTTTTTGGCACTCATTATTTGTTAGGGAGAAAAGAAATTTTCCTCTAAGGGTTAGTGAGTAGGGTGGCTTTCATCCTAGAGATAGGGATGGTCCAATTTGAGTAATCACCTAACTTAATTAATTCAACATCGTTTTTATTAAAGTTTTTTCCATTTGAATTAGTAACAATGATTAGGGGGATTTGTAACGCCCTACCCCATAAGCACCTAGCGTGACTCTAAAAAAAAAAATTTGTGGGCATTATGAAAGTAGAATTTGGGATCTAATGTAGTGGAGTATAGTGTTTTGACACTTAGTAGTATTTTGGAAATAATTAGGAATGAGAGTAAAATATTATTGAGCTTTTAGTAGTAGGGTTTATAAGTGCCTTTAAGTGGGAATATATTTGGAATACCTAATATTTGTATTTTAGAAATTTAAGTACTTGACATTTTCATATAAGATTTTCAAATAGTGCTTAAAAAAAAAAAATTAATGACTAAGAAAGCTTTTGCCACCTCCACCTTTCCACCCGTCACCACCTCTGCTTTCCTTTTCATTTCTTTCTTTTTCGTTCCCTAACCAACTCTTCACCTATATATATAAATATATGTCATAGGACTTTGTTTTCCTTTTTTTGGCTAGCATTTCGGCAGCCATATAGTATACATATTATGAGTCTTTTTTTTCAAATTTTTGGGTAGCCATAGTATATATATATATAGATATAATATGTATACAAAGCATCAAGGTTGGAGGATTTCAAATAAGGTTAGTGTTTGCATGTTTTTTTTTCCTTTTTCTTATTATTTAGATTATATATAATGTAAATTTATGATTTTATTTTCAGAATTTTAAATATTTTTAAATGGGTTTCAGTATATAGTTAATTATAGTTTCTTAAGAGATGATCTTTTTTTTATCGGGTATAGGATTTTTGATCTTTTAAAGAATTATTATAAGTACGTATATACAGATATATATATACATATCTTAAGTCATTTCGTTGAATCTCTATATTTAGGGATAGGGTTATTTGATTGGTACCTAAATATTAAGTATTTTCCTATTACTATATTTGTAGGATCCTAGTACTAGATCTGTATTTAGGTGAGTCCACAAACTTCGTTTTATTATGTTATTTCAAAAGTTACGGGCCACATAATTATGATTTCTAAACTTTTCATAAAATATCTAATATTTTTGAAACGGTATAACTTGCCATATTTTTCTTAATTGGAGATGTTCTCCACGGTGTGTTACATGTTCATTAGAAATGCATAGGAGCGGTGCTCCATATAGGTGTTGTCTTTTGAAAACAGATTATTATTGTTTTGAAAAAAAAATAGTCAGTACACGAGTTTTCTGGAAATATTTATAAGTTGGAAAATACTTTGGTTTTAAAAAGTTATATGATTTGGCATACGTGAATGTAAACAGGGCATGTTTGTAGGATCTGCATAAGCTGGAGAATGCTTTGGTCCCGAAAAGTTACATATTTCATCATGCATGAATATAGACCTGGCATTGGCATAATTGTGAAATTTGCATAAGCATGTGATGACTGGCGGATGAGGATTTTGGTACTCTAAAATGTTTATGACTTGAATCTGTTATGATGGCCAGGCAATTGGCCTTTCGATTTGTAAATATATATGAAAACCTCATTCCGACTAGGGTTAAAGTTTGGTGAAAATCAAGTGAACGGACGCGTTAGTGGATTGCACTGTATGTGGCTAGTCCCCCATACTAGGGCCTCTTCTGATGACGTGGATGGGTTTTTGACTCTGAGGGTGGATCCACTTGAAGAGGGGCGTAGTATCTGGAGGGCGTGGCCCAATCGGTATTTACGTGGACATCGCATCATGCTCTACGGTGGGACGGTCGCCTAGTGGAGAGTCAGGAGGGGTTCGAAACTGAGGTTGGCCCCATGGCAGGCCTAGTAGGTGCCCCAGTAGTCTGTAACCTGTTTTGACAAGTGATATGGGAGTGCAGTTGTTTGTAATCGAGCGCTCGTATGGTGTTTGGCTGGTATTGACTACGAGATGCCGGAACTTGGTTTCGATGGCCTCGTTTTGGGGATCCTAACTTTGTCTGTGGAGCTCCACTGTTACATAACACGTTCTTTTAAATTCGAGGCGTAGAAGCTGCGCTGACGTTTTCACTCAGACTTCCCAACTGCGCTCGAAACCCTCATGTAGGTTCAAGCATCAGTTTTGTTAAAACATTAAAGGGGAATGTTTTCTTATAATATTGCATGAACTGCTTTATGAAACTGTATCATCATTATTTTAAGGAAATCACTACAATGCACACAAACACATACGTGGACTCACTGAGCGTTCCCGCTCACGTTTTTTTTCCGTATCATGTTTTTTTTCTCAGATTAACTAAGGATGGTCAGAGATACAATAAACCGCTGAAGTTTTAGGCGTGGAATTTTGGTTCGAGTGTCTCCGGAAGGACATATGTTTTTGTGTTACTGTCTTGTACTCGAGTTGTTTGTAAAGTATTTCTATCTTTGTATTGGAATTACCATAAGATAAGAAGTTTTCTCGAACCCTATATTTTGAGCTCCATTTTAGTGTTCATATTGTTTAGTTTTCCGCTACATATTGTATATATATACTTTTAAGTGTTGCCCAGGGGGTTATGCTCTTGTTTTCAGACTTGTAGCATAGTGCCGAGAGGCACGCAGATATCCTACTCAGCCGCAATTGACCTAGTGGCAGAGTTGGGGGTATCACAGGTGGTATCAGAGCTCTAGGTTCGATTTGTGGTTAGAATTAGTAGATTCTAGACGAGTACTAGGTGAATGCATAGCTTTATTTTACTCGAAGACTTTTAAGTTCCCTTGTCTCTTTCGTTTTTCTCATCGTGTTACTAAACTTGTGGGAACAGTGTTCCTTTGTATACTATGCCATATCTTTGGTCATAACCACAATGAGAGGACATATAGATACATTAAGCTTTTGAATTGATGATGGTTCAGGTGACAGAGGATTAAGATTATTTGAGTCATCAAAAGAGGTTACTTGTTCTGAGACTTGTAGCTCGATTAAAGGATTTCGTGGGAGATAAGGTATTGGGGGAAAACTCTGATGACTTGCAGTGTATGAACTACATAAAGAGTGAGTGTGAAGTTCTTATTAGGTACAAGATGTAATCCGTATCAATTCCTATCATCCCTACTTTAGTGATACTAAAGAACTCCATATACCTTGCAAAATGGACACTTTCATTATTGTTGTCACAACAAAAAGAGATCTGCGTTCTTTGGTTCTGTATTCGATATATATTAAGTATTACTTCACGCTGCCGATCGGTGAATGTAAAGATGGAGGTGAGCTAATGATAAGTTCAGCACGATAAGGAGAACAATAAGTGATTACGAGGATGGGTAGACTAGAAGTTAAGTTTCTTAAGATTTAAAATATTGGTATATCTTGTGAATGAGAGATTGGTAGTTTAATATGAGAGCGGGGAATAATTGATATGGTTGTTGAGATCTTTCTATGTGTTTGCTATGGATTACATCCAAAATGCTTTTGATAAGCTCAGTGTTAGACCATAGTCTTTAGAAAGAAGATATACCTAAACTGGGTTGGTGTACTTGTTTTACACTATACGTATGTGTTAAGTATAAACTTGGTTTTGTGAGTGTGATTCTTTAGTGGTTGTATATAATCTAGAAAAGCTTAGGACCGTGTGATCGCAAATTATGTTATGTATGGTACATTAATGGCAGATTTTGTATACATGCTCTACCCTGTGCACCAACGACTATTTTTATTAATAGAGAGGATGTTGCACTCTTTATTTGATATACAGTTCTAGTGTGCGGTGTTTTGTATGTAAGTTTTAACCTATAAGCTAAGGTTTAAGTATTTAACATCGGGTAGATGCTTCTAGAAAGGACGGTGGAAGTGCAAGGGGATAATAATTGTTTCAATCATTTGAGGGATCGGGTGTGATAGTAATAATGGATTGGTTGACTAGATAATGGAATATATGCATTGTGAGTAGAATTTAGTTAAGTTTAATCATTCATTGTTTCTAATCTTTAGAATTACAGAAAAATAAAAAAAATAGATAATCACTTTATACGCAAGAGTAATACCAGAAACTCATGATAAAAGATCCTTGTGTAACTAGTCTGGCGACAAGTTGATTTAATGATAAGGGAGTTACTTGATATCTTTAAGAGAAACTGGTGATCGCATCTCCAAAATGGGAAGTCGAGCCTAGGATAGAATAAAAATAAATAAATAAAACTAGAGGATGAGCCGATATTTCAAATCACGTATTGGATGGACTGCCCGTAGATATCGAAGCAAGCGTAGTTGAAGGTATGATTCAAAACTTTCCTCAACCAGCAAGAATACTTATTGATCCTGGAGCTACGTATTCTTTTGCGAGTTTGCATTTCATAAAACATATTCCTGTACCTTCTCTTGTCATGTGTTATCAGTTGATGCTTACCACTCCTATAGACGTGAGTAAGATAGCGGAGGTAAAGTACCTAGATTGTGACATCTATATCGAGAATGTGACTCTATTCGGTGACTTGATTGCCTTGCTATTTGAGGGTTATGACATGACGCTTGGGATGGATGGTTGTCTAAACATTATGCTCAAGTAGACTGTCGACGGAAATTGGTTAAGTTTAGCTGATTGAGTATGTCAATCCTTGTATTCCAAGGGAAGCGAACGAAACGGGAAAATCCCTTTTTGTCTTGCATGAAAGCCAGGAAGTTGTTATGGAAATGATGTCAAGTATACCTAGTACATTTACTCAACAAGCCTAAAGAAGAACTAAAATTAGAGACGGTACCTGTGGTGAAAGAGTTTATAGATATTTCTCCCGAAGAGTTAACGACGTTGCCCCAAATCGAGAAGTGGAGTTTAGCATAGAGTGGGTACCTGGCTCTAAACTAATATTTCGAACTCCCATAGCGGATGGTACAGGAAGAGTTGAGAGAGTTGAAGCAGCAACTACAAGAATTGTTGTACCAAGAATATATCCTTCCAAGTACATCTCCTTGGAGTGCATTAGGTTTGCTTGTAAACAAGAAATATGGGGCCTTAGGCCTATGTGTGTAGACTACAGATGAATAAATAGTGTGACAATTAAAAGCAAGTACCCACTTCCACTTATTGATGAGCTGTTTGATCACTTTGAGGAGTAGGATGCTATTCCAAATTAGATGTAAGACAAGGATACCGTCAGGTACGAACAAAAGAAAGAGATATTCCCATGACATTTTCCAACACCTGATATAGTCATTATAAGTTTGTTTTATGCCATTTGGATTGACAAGTACACCTACGACATTCATAGAATCGATGCATAGGATTTTCTGTCTTTACTCGGATAAGTTTTTGGTGATTTCCATTGATGATATTTTTATGTATTAAACTAACCTCGAAGTACATGAACATCTTTGAAGAATGTTGTAAACCCTATAGAAGCATAAGCTGTACATCAAGTTTAGTGAATGTACGTTTTGAATGGCAACAAGTGACTTCTTTAAGGCATGTGATCACTCTGGAAGGAGCATTAGTAGACCCATAAAAGGTGGAGCAGAAATAATCCTAGAAAAATACCAATAAGAGGTATACATCTTCCTAAGTATGGAAGGGTATTATCGGAGATTCATAACAGATTTCTTTTAGAATTGTTAGACCTTTAGCACAACTTATAAGTAAAGCCGTCGAGTTTAAATAGGTGGAGAAGTGTGAGAGAAATTTCTAAGAAGTAAAGCATCGACTAATTTCGGCACAAGTTGCGCTATTACCCAATTTAAGTGAGGAATTTTCCCTATAAAGGAAAGGCCTAGAGGCAGTTTTGATGCAAGATAGATAGATTTGATAGGTTGTTGCTTATATTTCAATAAAATTGAAGGATTATGAGCGGGATTATCCAACACATGATTTGGAGTTATTAACTATAATGCGACTGGGGAGTGATGATTTCACTTATATGGGGAAAATATGAGATCTTTATTGATCATAAAAGTTTATAGTACTCGCTTTCCTCGAAGATTTAATGTAAGGCAATGTCGATGGATGGGGCTGCGGGAAAATACTGATGCCAAATTAACGACCATATAGGAAAAATTAATGTGGTGGTAGATTTAGGTAGAAAGTAGGCAAAAATATCAAGTATCAACGTCACCTCTACCTTGTAATAAGATATTACAAGCACCCAAAAGAATAGCATGAGATTTGCTGGAATTTAAGAACAGAGTGGAAGCTAAGAAGTAGACAGATTATCGGACATTAGAAATTGATTAGGAGCTGGTACTGTCATAATCTGTTGTACATTCCTGACAATACCAAGCTTAAGTGTAAAATACTAGAAGAAGCACACAGAAGTAGGAATTCAATACACCCTTGAGAGAATAAGATGTATAAATTTTTTGGTGGAATGGAATGAAGAGAGAGAGATTGCCTGTCCTTTGTGTCAAAGAGTTAGGACGGAGCATAAAAAATCAGTAGGACCGCTAAAACCTCTAGCTATTCCTGAATGGAAATGGGATCATGTGACAATAGACTTTGTCACAAGATTACCCCAGACCAAGGGGTATAAGGACGCTATATGGGTGATCGTTAATCGTCTAATGAAAGTGGCGCATTTTATTGCTATTAATATGACATGCCTTTTTGGAAAAGTTAGCGCAGATCTAGGTAGAAGAGATTGTACGACTTCATGGAGTGCTTGATGATATTCTCCGATAGAGACCCAAGGTTCACCTCAAGGTTTTTGCCCAAGTTCTAGGCAGCTACGGAACAAACCTAAGTTATAGCATCACAGCACAACCCCAAACCGATGAACAGTTTGAAAGGACAATTGAAACCCTAGAGGATATGTTAAGAGCTTGCGCCTTGGACTTTGGGGATAAGTGGGTTGACAATCTTACTTGTGCTGAGTTTGCTTATAATAATAGCTACCACTCTTCGATAGAAATGGCACTATTTGAAGCATTATATGGTAGGAGATGCAGAATACTGTTGTATTGGGATGAAGTTGGAGTTCGATTCCATTAGAGACAAAGAAACTTGATGTCAAAGTTGGAGGAGATGCAGAAACAAGTTATGATAATTCAAGATCGGCTTCGGACAGCTAAAAATAGACAGATGAGCTATGCCAACAACCAAAGAAGAGATCTAGAGTTTAGTGTGGGAGATTGAGTTTTCTAAAAACTTACACCACATCGTGGAAAGCTTAGATATCCGAGGGGAAGAAAGTTAAGCCCCCGATATATCGGACCCTTTGAAACTATTGACAGGATTGGTAAAATGACGTATCAGCTAGCCTTACCGAGTGAACTGACGGGTATACATGACGTGTTCCATGTGTTACAATTGAAGAAGTCTCATCTTACGCCTGATCATGTTCTCAATGATGACCAATTAGAATAACGAGCCAATCTGTCGTACGAAGAAAACCAACTGAGATTTTAGAATGAAGCGTAAAAGAGTTACACGGGAGACAGATTCCAATGTGTAAAGTGGTATGGAGACATCATGGAATCGAAGAGGCAACGTAGGAGACTGATGAGTACTTGAAGAAAAGTATCCAGAGCTTATAGGTATGTGACTATTAAATTTCGAGGACGAAATTTCTTTTAAGGAGGGTAGAATGTAACGCCCTACCCCGTAAGCACCTAGCGTGACTCCAAAAAAAAAAATTGTGGGCATTATGAAAGTAGAATTTGGGATCTAATTTAGTGAAGTATAGTGTTTTGACACTTAGTGGTATCTTGGAAATAATTAGGAACGAGAGTAAGATGTTTTTGAGCTTTTAGTAGTGGGGTTTATAAGTGCCTTTAAGTGGGAATATTTTTAGAATACCTAATATTTGTATTTTAGAAATTTAAGTATTTGACATTCATATAAGATTTTCAAATAGTGCTTAACTTAATGACTAAGAAAGCTTTTGCCACCTCCACCTTTCCACTCATCACCACCTCCACTTTCCTTTTCTTTTCTTTCTTTTTCAGCCCCTAACCAACTCTTCACCTATATATATATATATATATATATGTCATAGGACTTTTTTTTCTTTTTTTTTGGCTAGCATTTCAGCAGCCATATAGTATACATATTATGAGTCTTTTCTTTTTAGTTTTTGGGTAGCCATAGTATATATATACATATAATATGTATACAAAGCATCAAGGTTGGAGCATTTCAAATAAGGTTAGTGTTTGCATGTTTTTCTTTCTTTTTGTTATTAGTTAGATTATATATATAATGTAAATTTATGATTTTATTTCTAGAATTTTAAATATTTTAAATAGGTTTCAGTATGTAGTTAATTATAGATTCTTAAGATATGATCTTTTTTTCGGGTATAGGATTTTTTATCTTTTAAAGAATAATTATAAGTACGTATACACAGATATATATCTTAAGTCATTTCGTTGGATCTCTATGGGTTATTTGATTGGTACCTAAATATTAAGTATTTCCCTATTACTATATTTGTAGGATTCTAGTACCAGATCTGCATTCAGGTGAGTCCACAAACTTCATTTTATTATAATATTTCAAAAGTTACGGGCCATATAATTATGATTTCTAAACTTTTCATAAAATATCTAATATTTTTGAAATGGTATAACTTTCCATATTTTTCTTAGTTGGAGATGTTCTCCACTGTGTGTTACATGTTCATTTGAAATGCATAGGAGTGGTGCTCCATATAGGTGTTGTCTTTTGAAAACAGATTATTATTGTTGTGGAAAAAAAATAGTCAGTACACGAGTTTTCTGGAAATATTTATAACTTGGAAAATACTTTGGTTTTAAAAAGTTATATGATTTGGCATGCGTGAATGTAAACATGGCATGTTTGTAGGATCTACATAAGCTAGAGAATGCTTTGGTCCCGAAAGTTACATGTTTCGTCATGCATGAATATAGACATGGCATTGGCATAATTGTGAAATTTACATAGGCATGTGATGACTAGCGGATGAGGATTTTGGTACTCTGAAATGTTTATGACTTGAATCTGTTATGATGGCCGGGCAATTGGACTTTCAATTTGTAAATATATATGAAAACATCATTTCGACCAGGTTTAAAGTTTGGTGAAAATCAAGTGAACAGACGCATTAGCAGATTGCATTGTACTTGGCTAGTCCCCCATACTAAGGCCTCTTCTGATGATGTGGACGGATTTTTGACTCTAAGGGTGGATCCACTTGAAGAGGGGCGTAGTACCTGGAGGGCGTGGCCTAATCGGTATTTACATGGACATCGCATCATGCTCTGCGATGGGACGGTCACCTAGTGGAGAGTCAGGAGGGGTTCGAAACTGAGGTTGGCCCCAGGGCAGACCTAGTAGGTGCCCCAGGAGTCTGTAGCCTGTTTTGACAAGTGATATGGGAGTGCAGTTGTTTGTAATCAAGCGCTCGTATGGTGTTTGGCTGGTGTTGACTACGAGATGCCGGAACTTAGTTTCGATGGCCTCGTTTTGGGAATCCGAACATTGTTCGTGGAGCCCCTTTGTTGCATAACACGTTCTTTTAAATTCGGGGCGTAGAAGCTACGCTGACATGTCTTGATTCACTCAGACTTCCCAGCTGTGCTCGAAACCCTCATGTAGGTTCAAACATCAGCTTTGTTAAAACATTAAAAGGGAATGTTTTCTAATAATATAGCATGAACTGTTTTATGAAACTGTATCCTCATTGTTTTAAAGAAATCACTACAGCGCACACGCACACGTGGACTCACTGAGTGTTCGCGATTACCTTTTTTTTCCATATCATGTTTTCTTCTCAGATTAACTTAGGATGGTCAGAGATACAATAAACCGCTAAAGTTTTAAACGTGGAATTTTGGTTCGAGTGTCTTCAGAAGGACATATATTTTTGTGTTGCTCTCTTGAACTCGAGCTGTTTGTAAAGTATTTCTATCTTTGTATCGGAATTACCATAAGATAAGAAGTTTTCTCGAACCATATATTTTGAGCTCCATTTTAGTGTTCAGATTGTTTAGTTTTCCGCTACGTATTATATATGTATACTTCTAAGTGTTGCCCAGGGGGTTATGCTCTTGTTTTCAGACTTGTAGCTTAGTGCCGAGAGGCACGCAGATATCCTACTCAGCCGCAGTTGACCTAGTGGCAGAGTTGGGGTTATCACAGGTGGTATCAACCCAAACTCTTGTCTTTATATTTCTTTTAAAACCATTTTTATTTTCTTTCTTTTTACTTATTTTATATTCTTTTTAATCAACGACATCATCTTTCTTTTTTTTTTTTTATTGGACATTAGAAACACGATTAGTACTTGAATCTTCGTCCGTTCCCTGTGAGATTTGACACGGGTTGAAATTCATCTCTACTTTGTTAGGTCCTATTCTACTAATTAGGATCACATCCCCTTTTTTTTATTACTTTGTTTTTACACAATACATCAAGCTTTTGGCGCTGTTATTGGGAAACAGCAAGTTTAAGAAATATCATTTTGTTCTAGTGCTTTAGTCCTTTTCTTTTACTTTTTCATTTTCTCTTTTTTCCGTTTGAATTGATTTTTGCTTTTGCACCATTCCGTTATTTTCAGTTTATATTCTTGATTTGTACTTTGTGTTTGTAGAGCCAACCACGTTTTTTTGGTCATTGCACATCGTGTGGTATTAGTATATATCCCAAAAGAAAAAGGTGAGTTAGTACCATTTGATCCCTAGCCCGAACATACACTGTGGAGTGCTCATCGTGCTTTTCAGTTCGGAACAATAATCACTAGTGCAGTAACACCAGAAGTTAAGACAGAAGAAGAACCTAAAGCACTTCCATTCTACAACCCTCTTTTCGACTCAACACCTCTGATGGCGGCACAACCTGTACCGGAGAGGACAATGGCAAATTATGCTCGACCATCCATCTTGGGGATGCAGTTGAGTATATCAAGGTCTAGGTTGAGGCTAATAACTTTGACACTAAACCAAACGTAATTTAAATGTTGCAAAATCATATTCGATTCAACAAACTTCCTGATGAAGATCCCAACGTGCATATAGGTACTTTCTTAGAGGTATGTGATACTTTTAAAATTAACGGAGTTTTTGAGGATGTAGTTTAACTCTGTCTTTTCCCATTATCTCTAAGAGGAAAGGCAGAGTCTTGGCTGAAGTCCCTACCATCGGGTTCCATTACTTCATGGACTCATTAGTAGGAAAGCTCTTAGGGAGGTACTTTCCTTCGAGATGAGCAGTTCAATTAAGGAATGAGATTCTCTTGTTTCAATAAAGTGGAGAAAGCCTCTATGAGGCATGGGAACATTGGAAAGAATTATTAATAAAGTTTGTGTAAGGAAATCGACAAAATAATCCCTTCTCAATCCGGGATGGATATACCCTAATTTTTCTTGGGGAGGTCAAGGACAACAAGACAAAATCAACCTCAAGGTTTCCAAAATAGAGGTCCTCCACCGCCTTTACCTTATAAAGAGGGCCCACAAAACCATCCTCCACGAAACAAGATAAATTTGGAGGACCTAATGGTAAAGTTTGTGGCTACAAAAGAAAGTAGAATGAATACTATCGAGGTAGCCCAAATGAATCAAGAGGCCTCTATTAGAAACTTAGAAAAGAAAATTGGGCAATTAGTTAAAATGGTTATTTGAAATAAGTTCAGGAACTCCATAAGTAACACAGAAGTAAATCCGAGAGAGCATGTCCATGCTATTTCAACCAACAAAGAGATTCCGCAACAAGAAGGGATTATCATGAAAGAAGGAAGTTCAACCCTTGAAATAAAAAAGGAAACACTACCATCAAAGTTATAAGACATAGGGAGTTATTCGTTTCCTTGCACTATTGGTAGTACTCAAGTAGATAGGGCTTTAGCGGATTTAGGCGCTAGTATCTTATTTCTTCATCTATGTGTGAGCGTCTAGGTTTAGGTACCTTGAAACTTGTTAGAATGTCAATTAATCTAGCATATATATAAGTGTCAGATATTCTAAAGGGGTAATTGAGGATGTGTTAGTCAAAGTCAAGGATTTAGTCTTCCCTGTTGTAGTTTTGGACATGAAGGAAGACATTGATTTACTTATTATTTTAGGTCACCTTTTCTTCTGTAGTTCTAGGGCGTTAGTAGATATAGAAAAAGGGGAATTAATATTAAGAGTAGAAGGAAACAAGATAGTATTTAAGTTTCTTTTGCTCCCGACCTCCCTATCCAAAACTAAAGATACTTCATGCGTTGTAATTCATAAAACTAATAAAGTATCTCCAAACGTGCAAGAACCCACAGGAAAGAAAAGCAAAGAGAGGCCAAGGAAGAAACATAAGAAACGGAGACAAATTGCCTCCCATTTGAAGAATGGCTAGATGGAATGGGTATCGATACGGAAGAAAGAGTTGAAGAACAACCTGGATTTTCGTGATGCGGGAGTGCAATTAGCAACTAAGAAAAAGGGAGCATTCATTTAACTCTTTGTAATGTTAAGATTGTACTCTTGAGTTTTGCACTTTTGTTTTCTACTTTGATCATTAGTTCTTGTTGTGTTACGAGGTCAGTTTGGAGAGAAAAAGTGATAGCCCCAAAAAGTCCACAATAAGTTAATTTGAGTTTATAAGATAGTGGCTTGAACGGGATAAAAAATTGTAAAAAATGGAGCAAAACAGAGGCTTGACAACACCCTACCGCAGATGGTAGAGTGCCCTACCATCGCTAGCAGGCTACAAGCGAAACTCGGCGTCCTTCGGCAGAAGCCTACTGCAGACGGTAGGTTTGCCTTACTGTCACTAACAGGCATGGCATTTCTCGGCTCCAGCAAACCCTAGACCTAGCGCGGACAGTAGGTAGGGTCCATGTAGTAATGGGTCGGGTTTTTTCAACGTAAAACGGGTCAAGTTGACCTAATTTTGGTACCAAATTGCCGATTTTGGCTTAATTTTATGCACTTCTCTTCCCTCTTTCTCTTCTAACACCTTTAACTTTTCTTTCCTTCTTCTTATTCTCTCAAAAATTCTATAACCTCTCTCAACCTCTCCAATATCTTCAAGTCTTCTCTTCCTCCTCCTTCCAACTCTAGCGACCACACCACCTCCGGCGAGCAGAATGACAGCACCCATCTCTCTCTCTCTACTCCTTTTGGTTGGTAATTCCTCTTCTCTCTTCTCTTGCTTATTATTTTCTTCTAAACCCTCTTACATCCTCCACTCTTCTTTTCCTCATTCTAAACAAATTAAACCCCAAAATCATTGTTTTCTTCAACCTTCTCATCAAAAGAACCCATCTTTCCACTCAATTTCTTTCCCCATCTACCTCCTCTTTTAATTTCTTGTTTTTATAATTTATTGTAATTTCGGTTCTTTAGGTAAATTTTTGTTATGAACTAACTTTATTTTGTGTTTCATTGTGTTTTACAGAAAATGGTCCAAAAAAATTTTCCCGCGAACTTCCCTCAGAACTCATGGCGACAATCCAAACCGGGCAGAAAAACGATCAAATTTTCGTGGTCGTGGTTTGTTTTCTCAAATAAACACAAGCGACTTCTCAAAAATTTTTGTCTCTTTTTCCCTATAGTTCCTGTTTATGAATTCTTGATATTTTTTTTGAACCTAGTTTTCTGTTTCTAATTTTGTTGGAAGTATTTCTTTTAGTACTTTTTGTTTCTATTTTTATGCTACACTTTTGCACCCACGGGCAATGTTAGAACACTTTAACATACATGGGATATGTTAGGATTTTATTTCCTTTGTGCTTTATTGTGTTCGTGTATTTGTGTTTGTATTAGTACTTTTTTATTGCATTGTTGTTCCCTTGTTTCATTTTCCTTCTTATCTCTCCTTCGTTTATCTCTCTCTCTATATGGCCCCAAGAAATCTATCGCCTCATCTTCCAATTAAAAAACGGGCTCATATTGCGGGAACCTCGCCCAACCCTGATATCCCTCCATATCTAGAGCATCTCTCTCAAGGTGGCCCGTGAGTGGGTGGTCGAAAGGGCGTCGCTCAAAATCATTGTTGAAAAATCATTCGATGACTCACTCATCGAACATTTTTATCTTCAAAATCTTTTTAGGGGTTGGGTTGGGCTCCTCCTTCACATTTCAGTAGATTACTACCTCGACCTTGTTCGAGAATTCTATGCCAACATAACTCATAAAATGAACAAGGATCTCTAAACTATAATCTCAACTATAAAGGATTAGGAGTATTCAAGATAGGAAACATATGGCTTCCACTCTTGGGATCCCAGACAGCGGGAATTTGGTCACCATGGATTTTAACAAAAATACAATCGACGAGGACCCGGACTGGATATGGCTTGTAGCTGTTTTGAGATTCAGCCATGGACATTGGACTGTCGCAGAATCATCCATGGGGGGTGATTTCCCGAATCTTCCTCATCGTACTCTTGCCTATTTCTTTGGGTACAGACTCATTCAAAAGGGGGGCGGCTTTAGTAAAGTTCGCATTATTGATATCTATTTGTTAGATAAACTTTTCAACCACTTACCACTATCACTCTCTTCCTTCATAATCCAAAAAATGCACAATACTATTATCTTATAATTTTATCTAGAGTTTTTGCTTCTTGTTGTGTTAATTTTGTAGGAGAACAAAGATTATCAATAGGACTGAGTAGGTTATTAAATTCACAACTTTTAATAATTGGGGTGACTCTTGGGATGAGGAGAACCAAGTATGGATCCCACCATCTGAAGAAGATAGGTTGCAGGATCTCAACCCTACCGATAAACCCTAAAATAAAGAAACCTCCCAAACAAGCCTGGAGGTGTCTTCCTCGCGACCAGTTGAGGATGATGATGAGGCCGAGGAGTCCTACAATCCCTTAGATGATGAGAAGGACGGGGCCGGTGCCCAGAACACGATTCTGATGGATGCATTCCAAACAAGGATGCAGATTGCCTTTGAGCAACTCTAGATCAATCAAGAAGTCCAAGGGATGCAGTTGACAGAAATAGTAGAATCCATTCGCCGCTATACAAACAAGTTGGCACATCAAAGGGCATCAATAGATCACTAAGAAGTAATGCTAGCCCGTTTATACCAAACATTCATGCATGATCAAGGCAGCAGCGGAGGAGGCGGCATGGACATCGGTCCAAAATAGAGATTTTTTCTTTCTTTTCTTTTATTTTCTATTCTTTCATTTTATTTCTTGTCCTTTACATTTTTCTTCTTTGTTTTTGTGTTATTTTTTTTTAGTTTATTATGTTAATTTGTTATGGAGAAGGCTTTCCGATATACTTTAATTACTTTATACCTGCGGGATTGCTCCCATGTATGCGTTTGTTTTCGTTTTTCTTTTAGTATAACCCCCACATTAAGGACAATCTGATTTTGAGTGTGTGCGTGTGTGTGGGGGAGGGGGTGGGGTATTTTCATTTTTTCAAGTTTTTTCTGTTAGTCTCTATTTTTCGTTTTCTTTGCTTAAGTTTTTTTTTTGTTAGTCTGTTTTTCGTGTTTGATCTTTTAAATGTTTTTTTGTTAGTCTCTTTTCTTTTACTTTATTATTTAAAAATCCAAAAACATTTTCATCACTTTTGATAGAGTTTAAAACTGAAAAATTCCTTAGGCTTTTCGAAAAGGCAAATTACCTAATTACTCTGAAAACTATATTTACTAAGCTTCTTACCTGATCAATGGTTTTTACGCACTTGTGAATGCTATTGACTAATAGAAGTTTAAGAATCTTGAGTAATTAGCATTATGATAATGATTTTTGAACTTTGCCTGCAATTTCATGATTTGTCTATCTTTAAGAACGAAGAAGTCTAATTTATGATAGTCCCAAAGATCATGGTCTTAGGCCTTCTTTGAACTATTTGTGCTTTTCTTATCATATATCCTTTATGAAATTAATCCCTAGTTCCCTTTTTGTACCTTTACGCAAAGGGTTACACTGCCTTCTTTTCTTTTGTTCTTTTAATCTCACTATATAGAACCTCAATTCGTGGAGCTAAATAGTTAGTATAGACTTTTGGCCATTTTGAGTGAACCTCGATTCGTGAGCTATTAATTAGTATAGACAAACGAATAAGTGTGGAGGGAAAGGAAGTAAAGAAAGAAAGAAAGAAAAGCCCTATACTTTTGGGTATTTTCATGTATTTGGCGTTTTGGCTATTGAAAGAGAAAGAAAGAAAGAAAAATATTGATGCTTGAAAAAAAAAATTTGAAAAAAGAGAAAAAATCTAAAAGATGAAAAATATGGCAGAAAAAAAAAAGAAAAAATATGTGCCTTTATTTTATATAAAAATCTTGAGAAAAATTCAAGCATCTATCTATCTTATTTTTGTTAATCTTGAAAATAAATATTGAAAAAAATATGTTATTAGGTGGGTTCTGCAAAAAGAAAAAGAAGAATAAAGAAAGTTGTACAAAGGTGAATGAAAGAGAAAAAATGGTAGCTGAAAAGTGTTCCTTTTATTTCATTATCTTATCTTTTCAGTTGCGTTAGCTCTACCTCGTTTGTTTTTGTCTCTTTTTACCTTCGTTTGTAGCCCACTTATGTCTCTAGCCTGACATTACAAGCAAAAAAGTCCTGCCTAATCCAGAAACAATCTAAAATAGACTTTAATGTGGCTAAGTGATAGAAACAGTATGAATTGTGTGCACTGTCTTTTAAAATATTTCATATTGCTAATCACTTAACATTCCTCTTTTCTGTAAAAGATGGCATGAACAAAATCACGCACACACCCTTTGATCGGTAATGATTTTTAGTAACTTATGATAGTCTTAGTGATTTTGTAGTTGCTTATTTTTGGATTATCTTTGGAGTTGGACGGTGAATTATTCTATTGAAGTGATTTTATCTTTTATTATTTTTCTAAGTTTTGTTTTTATTTTGATAACTTTTAGTGTTTAATTTATTTTTAGTTTGTTTTGGTTATTTTAAGCTACTGATACATGTAATCGTTTTAAAGTTTTTAACTATTAATATTTAGGATTTTGTCGTTTCATATTTTGTCTTTCTATTATTAAGTGTTTATCCTCCGCTTGTCTGTTTATTTTGTGTTGCTTGAGGGCAAGCAACGGATAAGTATGGGGTTATTTGATAAGTGCATATTTGTGTATATATTTTATGTGTTAATTTCATCATTTCGGTGTTTTTAATATGTAAAAGTATATATTTTAGCTAAATACCTCTTATTCTTGTCTTAGGTACCCTCCAGAAGTAGAAATGATGAAAAGGAAACAAAAAAGGACGAAAACGGAAGCCGTTCACAAAAATGCAGCACCTGCCATGCATGGGAAGTTGCCCTATCATTGCTGGTAGGTGCTGAAGATGGTACCATTGGCAAGACAGAGACCTACTGCGGATGGTAGGCCTCGCTCTACCGTCGACAGTAGCTAGTGTTGGAAAGGGCAGTTCAGGTTCGATTCAAACTTGATTTTCTTTTTTTCTTTTTCAATTTTGATTTGGTTTTCTTGTATTTTTCACCTTTATATAAGAGGTTTATTTACAGCTATTGTAACAAGTTGTAGACATAATTAGGTTAGATTAGATTAGTTTAGATTAGGAGTAGATTAGTTAGGTTAGATTAGTTAAACACTTTAAAATTTCCAGCGTTTATATTTTCTTTAGTTATACAATTTCAAGATTTGTGCAAGATTTCTTTTCTTGGATTAAAAAATTGAAGACTTTGATTCAAGATTTCCATCTTCAACTTCGTGACTCGAGAGACGATCTTAGAAGAAGTTCGGGATTCAATTGCGACTTCAGGACTTAATCCTAAGCTTTCTTTACGTTTCTTGTTATTGAATTCTTTTACTAATTTATAGTTTTAATAATATAAATAGTGAGTAGTTTTTTTGGTTTAGTTTGGGGTTGAACCCTACTTCTTGATTGAGAAGTTCTTGGTTTGATTTCTTGATTCCGATGTTGTTTTAATTTAACTTATTCTTCAATTACGTTTGTTTGTAATTTAATTGCGTAAGATTAGATTATTCACAAGGTTGTTTGGAATTGAAAAAAGAAGAATAATACTGGGGATACGATATTGCACTTTTACGTCTTTTTAATCATATAAGTTTATGGCACTCATTATTTGTTAAGGAGAAGAAAGATTTTCCTATAAGGTTAGTGAGCAAGGTGGCTTTTATCTAGAGATAGAGATTGCCCGATTTGAGTGATGATCTAGCTTAATTAATTCAACATCATTTTTATTAAAGTTTTCCCAATTGAATTAGTGACAAGGATTAGGGGGATTCCACCAACACAAACTCTTATCTTTATAATTCTTTTAAAATCATTTTTATTTGCTTTCTTTTTACTTGTTTTATATTCTTTTTAATCAACAACATCATCTTATTTTTTTGACTAGACATCAGAAACACAATTAGTCCTTGAATCTTCGTCCATTCCATGAGAGATACGACACTCGTATTGAAACTCATCTCTACTTTGTTAGGTCCACTTGCTTTGCATTATCGTAATTACAATCACATTCCATTTTTTTTTACTTTGTTTCTACACAACACATCAGGAAGAAAGAGAAGTCCCAGTAATTAACAAGTCATAAACGTATATAAGAACGCATACAAACTCACCAACACCATTGTAAGTTAAAAGAGAGCAGTCAGCATAAGATTGAAAAAAAACCCACACTTTCACAAGGCTGCAGTGAGTTTTGAATACCGATAATGAGGCGCCTGTCGCAGACCATAAAGTGATTTCCTCAATCGACAAATTTGAACAGTAGTAGATGAGCAAAAACCTGGAGGAGGACGCATGTATACCTCCTCCTTCAAGTTACTATAGAAGAAAGCACTGTGCACATCCATCTGGTACGCAGATCAATTTCGGATTAACATGAATAAAGAAATCGCCAAACTGAAACGTGAAATTGAAAAACCAAAACCATCAAACTGTCACTATAAAATCAAAAAAACTAGGATAAAAAAATCACTAAACTGAAACTGTGAAATCGAAAAATATCAAACCACCAAACCGTGAAACCAGAATTATAAAATCATGAAATTAGAATCGTAAAATTTCCAAACTAGTATGATTAAATCAAATAATCAGAATTGTGAAATCGGGAAAAGTGGAATAAAGAAACCGCCAAACTAAAATCGGGAAATCAGAAAACCAAAACCACCAAACTGTGAAAGCAATAATGAAATCATTAAATTAGAATCGTAAAGTTGACAAACCAAAGCCATGAAATTAGAAAACCAAAACTGCAAAACTGTCAAAATTGGAATTACAAAATCATGATATAAGAACTGTTAACTGCCAAACAGGAACCCTGAATTCAAATAATTGGAATCTTAAAATTGCCAAAAACTCGTATTAAAAGTTTTAATTAACATGTGTGAAACATGAACTTAAATTTTAATGTCTAAATAAATCTGATTGCTAAAAGTACACATTTAAATTTTATTTATTTATTTTTAATTTGAACCTTTAGAAATGACGGTAATACTTCGACGGTTCTAGTTTTTTCATTTAGCAAACGATTCCGATTTTGATTACGATTTCAAGTAGAAACTGTATCTAAAACTGAAACCTTGAAAACTATAACTGGTGGTTCAGTTTCACGGTCCCAGTTTCAATTTGGTTAGGTCTATATGGGGATGATACAATGTAATGAATGATTGGAAATAATTCAAATAAATGCATATTCTCAAAGAAGGACAATTTAGTGTATTTAACTTTAAATTAAGACAATTTAATCATTTTTTTAATACTTATGGCAAATCTTAACATGACAGATAATATTAAATAGAGAGAGTGTATATTACTACCCTTAAAAAACTCCCTTCAAAGTCAATGGTATAGATAGAACTTGTGATTCATAATTATAAAAATTAAGAAGGCTTCTAATGGTAGAGTTTTGTTTTTTTTTTTTTTTTAAAGAATAATGGTAGAGTTAAAGTTTAGGTATCAAAAGGGTCTCCAATCGTAAGTCTACAATTCGCAATAGGGCATCAAATTGCTCCCCTAAACTTACACATTTTTTTAATATGAAAATGTATAATTTTTTCACTTTGAAACTCACGGTTTTCTACAAATAATTCACTTCTTCAAAAACTCAAAACAAAGGTACCCACATTATACATTTTCTCAAAAAAGAAATTTGAAAAACAATAATGCTAGTGAATCAACTTGAGCTAAGATCAATGAATTAGGTTATTGAAAATGACAAACAAGACTCTAAACAATTTTGAGGGAAATTTTAATTTAATTTAATTTCTTTCCCAGTGCATAAGGAGTTGGTAAAGTAAAAATTCTCGAACAACCTTTTCTCTTTCCCCATGCTCTATCTATCTATCTATCTCTTAAAATGGATGACTTTTTTTTCCTTTCTCTTTCACTCTTCTTTCTTAATTCTTTTTTTTTTGGGACTAATTATCTATCTATCTCTTAAAATGGATGACTTTTTTTTCCTTTTCTCTTTCACTTTTCTTTCTTAATTCTTTTTTTTTTTTTTTGACTAATTATTTCTAACTGCAGTTTTAGTTATTGAAATTATAGTGTAGATTTTTTATAAAGGTTAAAAGCAATATAGTTTTTAAAAATATGACTCAGTTGCAATTAGGTCCTCCATTTTTTTCTAAAGCAAACAATAAACATTATTTTAAATTTTACAATCTTTTAACTATACCCTCATCTAAAGAGTTATAGTCTTTTGATAACTTAACTATAAATAAGCTTATTATTCATTACCATTTCTGTTTCATAATCCTAATTCCGTTTCAAAATAAGTGTCGTTTTCGAGAAATATTTTTGTTTCCTAACAAGGTTCTTTGTACAATTTTCAAAGAGCATTTATTATACTTTTTCCAACTTTATCCTTCACTCTTCTTATTTATTTCTCTAATCCCTCTTTCTTTATATTTTTCTATCTATATTTATGGAAGGTATGTAAGTTAAATATTTCATTATGTCAAAACCTTTAATATTTGTGTCAAGAGGTAAAATATTTTGAATTACAAGGGGGGTATAAGGTTATTTGTTATTCCACATATATTAAGAAAAATTCTAAAATCGATGTTTTTTATATAGTAAAATACCTCTAATGCCCTTACATGAATTTAATAAACTCCATATTTCAAAATTTTATTTTCTCTCTCATCTCTCCTCTCTCCATATTTCAAGCCTTTATCAAATGTAAATGAGTTTATGTTTTGAGAATTACAAGGTTTTTTTCTGGGTTGTGCCCAATTATAATTATTGGGTACTAAAGTGGCCCAAATTTTATTTTCTGACTCTGGCCATAACTCACAATGGTTGTGCATTATCTACAATGATAACACACAAGCATTGTGCGTTATCAGTTAATTAGGCTCCCTCCGCTAATCAGCCTTATGTGGCTGATAACGCACAATGGGTGTGCGTTATGATTAGGCAATAACGCATACTCGTTGTGCGTTATCAGCCACGTAATAGTTTTTTTAATTTTTTTTTTTAATTTTTATTTCTTTAATTTTTTAAATATTTTTTTAATTTTTTTATTTTTTAATGAACATTTTTTTTGTTTTTAATCAAAATTTCTTTTGGGAGAACTTATAATTGTATAAATTTTTTTTAATTTTTTGTTTAATGAATTATTTTTTTTAATGAAAATTTGTTTTGGGAAAACTATAATTGTATAATTTTTTTAAAAAGACTATTATATTTAACTTATTTTGTAATTTTATATCATTTTCTTGGAAAATATATTTACATTTTAACCATTTCATCGCAAGCTATTTGAAGAAGTAATACTAAAGAAACTGTAAAAATTTAGAGCAATGATGTAGTAATTAGAAGAAATTGAAAGAAAATTGTAATTAATATAAACATGTTTTATTACAACTATTTCAAGAAAATGTCGAACTTATGCATTGTTCGGTCCGGGGTTATTACAATTTTTCGTATTATGTCCCAGTATGCAACATCTACCACATCTTGGGAGAGAATCCGGGTTTCTATAATCCATTTCCCCCTGAAATGCTTGCCCTGTTTCCTACCCCGTTCCTTTTTCATGTTTGGAGGATAGAATGTCAAATTAAAAGGAACATCCCTCCAAAAGTTCTCACTCAAGACCGGATGAAAATTCGCTTGGTAAGTTCTTCTATACGTTTGTCGCGAATATATCTCCGGCACATAAGTATCTGTTCTTGACCCATTTTCTCTACGCACTGCATGAACATGAGAATAAGGCAATGTATACGTTTGCCATTTTTCACAAGTACATGATTTATTATTTAGCCGCAATATATAGACGTTATTGCCCGTACCAGAAACCCAGATTGGAGATCTGACCATGTATATTCCATCTCACGGATTGTAAGTTGTAACTTTGTGTTCTCTTGATGTCATCTCAATCCGCAAGAACTTGTCAAAAGTTCGAGTTGGAAATGGATGCACACAATTTTCAGCCTCTTCACGGTGTTGGTGAAAGTACTTAACTAGTTTGTTGAATATTAGTTCAACCATGGCTTTTAAAGGTAGAACCCTAGCTTTCTTCAACACACTGTTAAATGCTCCAGAAATGTTGGTTGTCATGATACCGTGTCTATGACCGCCATCATGCAACAGTGTCCACTTCTCTGGGTCCAACTTCATCAAGTAAATGTAAGCATCAACATTTCTTTCTTGAATCTCTTTAATTACACGGTAAAATTTTCATTGTTTTGTTTCTGTTCCGGCCTGCCACATCAAGCTTTTTAGGTTTGTATTTTTAAAAGTCTTGTTGAAATTTGCTCGAATGTGGCGTAAGCAAAACCGGCGAACTGTAAATGGTGGTTGCCACAAAGGTTGACCTTGAATAGTAGAGAAAATACCTTTGTGGCGATCAGAAATGAGGCAGACGTGGGGATCTTTGACTGCGTATTCTTGCAAGTTTTTAAGGTACCAATTCCAACTCTCGGAGGATTCCTTATCAACAATTGCAAAAGCAAGTGGGAACAAGTGATTATTTGCATCCCACGTACTTGCAATTAACTGCATGCCCTTGTATGGTCCCTTTAAGTGTGTTCCATCCACAGAAATCACTGGCTGGCAATGTGGAAATCCGTCTATACATGGCGAGAAACACCAGAAAATAAATTTGAAAACATAATTAGGGGACTGCTTGTTCTGTGATGCAAAAATTCGTATACAGTCCCTAGGTTTATATTATGTACAACTCGAAAGTATTTAAGTAGAATACTGAAGGTTGTATCCCAGTTACCAAAAATCCTCTCGATGGCAAACTTTCGAGCATACCATGCCCGCTTGTAAATACAGCCAGTTTAAAACAATACCTGCACTTCTTAAATGAAGTTCGAAACCGGTATCTCAGGATCATTGGCAACTAGGTAGACATTGATATAAATTTAGAAGACAAGTTTCTGTGTTTGTTTTGTTCAATCTGTACAAGGCATGTGTGTTCTTTGACGAATCTGGTTATTTCCCACCAATTGTGCGTGGCTTTCTTTTTTATACGGATGTACCATGAACAATAATTATCGTCACTGTGATGGTAACATCTTGCGGTCCATGTATCAATCTTTTCAAAACTCGGTACTCACGCCCCACACTGACAGAGTACTTACGAACCGCACTTACTGCCTGCACTTTGTCAACGAATCTCATGCCTAACTGTATGTCAGTCATGGAGCCGTTCCAATCGAGTAATCGGACGGTACCAGATTCCAATGTCATTTATAGGAGAACCCGAGCCTATATCTAGGAATGCTCCAGAATGTGTGTAGTCATACCTAGCGTTTGCTGAACCATTGGTTGCTCTCCAATTGTTGCACTATGTTTTTGGTGACCTGGTTGACAGGATTTTCAGGATTTATGGGAGGATGGAACTCTCCTTCTTCCGGGTAATTGTCATCATCCGATTCAGATTGACTAGAAAAGGCATCATCTCCGTCTGACCCGTCAACCTCATCGTCATCATCGTTTACGGTACTGTACAACATAGACGGTTCATCAGAAACCATCTGTGTTATGGCTGTAATATGTTTGGGCAAAGTTGTTGTATTTCTGTCGTGTGTACTTGGAATATTTTGTTATTCGATAGGCTCGAATTCAACAAGAATATGAATCCCTTCCTTCGATAGGTCGGCCGGAATAGTCCATAAATACCTCATTTCTTCATCATTGTTCATGCTATATAAATTAAAGTAAAACATACGATGCATCTCGTAGTACGAAGGCACCCTTATCGTCATTCGAACATTCCAGATATTGGGATCCATATCTCGATATTTCAATATTTTTCTTACCAGTTCTGTATGTGATATAATTCGGTTCGTTGGCAATGTCTAACTTTTTCGAACTGTTCCAGTAAAATAGGGACCGTATGCATCCCTTGCAATTTCAGAATCCCAAAATAACATTATTCTAACAGGGTTGATTGCTTCCATTTCAAAATGATTCAACTGTAAGTGTTTAGGGGGGATGAAAACTGAAGATGCTAGGAACTTCGGGAATCGAAAAAAGAATGAGTGGATTGTTAAGGCAGTTTTGAAGATGTAGAGAATAATGAATGAATGTGTGTATTTATAGACTTTCAGTATCACTGAAGGCGGAGAGTAAGTTGTAATGGGATAAGGGAAAAATAATTGGTGGGATGAATTATTGTTCTTGCATCAGCTGGGTTCACGGGAAGCATGAGATTATTGTCCTTTGAGTTACTATTGAAGATGAAATCAAGCTCTTTTGGATGAAATTATTGTCCTTGGAAGAGCTAGTGTGAGTGAATTATTGTACGGGGGCTGATGGATTATTGAAGATAACGCACAGTGGTTGTGCGTCATGACCATGGATAACGCACAACCGTTGTGTGTTATCCTTAAAGATAACGCATGATGGTTATGCGTTATCTTCAGGATAACGCACAACCGTTGTGCATTATTAGCAGAATTTTTTTTATTTTTTTTTTTCGGACTGTGTTTTTTCTTTACACGTTTACCCTTTTCTTTTTTATTTTTTTTCTATCAAACTTTTTCCTTTTACACATTTTCCATCAAATTAAAAATGCTATGTTTATACCGGAGAATTTGAAATTTTGGATTTTTACTTATAACAAAATAAGAATATAATAAATATACCTAAACCAAATAAATCAATAATATAAACATCAGCTGAATACTTTATAATTTATTTTAAATTACATATAACCATCAATGAAAAGTAAAAAATAATAATTACAGCTAAGGCCAGTCGGATGCTGTGAACTGCACAGTCTTCTTACCAACACGATGCCCGAAGCCGAAATGATGAACACCGTCTATGTCCTCCTCCCGCTCTTCTTCGTCAGACGAAGATGCCTACGATATAGGCTGATGCAGTGTAGATGAACTGGATGTGCCTGGAGGAGGGGGTGCCCGAAACCCGAAAAACCCGTAGGATGTTGAATGTGGTGATTGAAACAAGGCAAATCCTAAATCGGGCGCGGGAGGCAACTGGGACGTCCCGGATCCAATGGGAAGTGATTAGGAAGCTGGCGTCAAACCCAAACTAAAAGATGGCATATCTAAGTTCGGGCTGTCAAATGGGTCGACAGTCGGTTGACCACTACCAAATCCCTCACCCATCTAAACCACTACATGGCCGGGGTCGACATGTTTGTGTCTTTCTGGAGCAGGAGGTAAAGAGGGCGTCCACCTCCTGCTCCACCCCAGGATGTCTCCGAGCACCCCTCTTAACTCCACGAGCACCTCGGTCCGGTACGTGCTCCCAGGGACGGCATCGCGACGGCTGCACAGGGAACGTCTGCTGGATATCGTGCTGCGAATGAATGCATCCCAAAGTACCGCTGATAGAGACCATACACCTTCGGATAATTGTCTGTACTTTCTTCATAACCACGACCATCTGTGAAGGAGATGAAGGCGGCTCCTGAATCACCAATGAAGCCATATCATCCACCTCCTGCAACATAGAAGTCTAAACAGAAAAAAAATCAACATAAATAAATAAATTAAAACGTTAGAAATCAACATAAATAACTGAAATGCGTAAGAAAAACCCTTAAAAATATATATTTATTAGGAGAACTTACCATCATCCGTCTGTCCACACCGGCAGGCTGATATCTATGTGCATGGGTATCACGGTTAGCTGGATTGCTGATGTAAACCCGTGTGATATCCCTATACTATCTGATGTACTCATCGCTGGGGTAAGACAATGCCTTGACAACTGTAGTAGGACCATCCCTAATACGAAGTCACCACTGGTACCAGGCATCGGGATGAATAGCATGATGTGCCTGGAGGAGGGGGTGCCCGAAACCCGAAAAACCCATAGGATATTGAATGTGGTGATTGAAACAAGGCAAATCCTAAATCGGGCGCGGGAAGCAACTGCGACGTCCCGGATCCACTGGGAAGTGATTAGGAAGCTGGCATCAAACCCAAACTAAAAGATGGCATATCTAAGTTCAGGCTGTCAAATGGGTCGACAGTCGGTTGACTACTACCAAATCCCTCACCCCTCTCAACCACTACATGGCCGGGGTCGACATGTTCGTGCCTTTCTGGAGTAGGAGGTGAGGAGGGCGTCCACCTCCTGCTCCACCCCAGGATGTCTTCGAGCACCCCTCTTAACTCCACGAGCACCTCAGTCTGGTACGTGCTCCCGGGGACGGCGTCGCGACGGCTGCACAAGGAACGTCTACTGGATATCGTGTTGCGAATGAGTGCATCCTAAAGTACCGCTGATAGAGATCATACACCTTCGGATAATCGTCTGTACTTTCTTCATAACCACGATTATCTGTGAAGAAGATGAAGGCGGCTCCCGAATCACCACTGAAGCCATATCATCCACCTCCTTGAACATAGAAGTCTAAACAGAAAAAAAAAAATCAACATAAATAAATAAATTAAAATGTTAGAAATCAACATAAATAACTGAAATGCGTAAGAAAAACCTTTAAAAATATATATTTATTTGGAGAACTTACCATCATCCGTCTGTCCACAGCGGCAGGCTGATATCTATGCGCACGGGTATCACGGTTAGCTGGATTGCCGATGCAAACCCGTGTGATACCCCTATACCCTCTGATGTACTCATCGCTGGGGTAAGACAACGCCTCGACAGCTACAGTAGGACCATCCCTAACACGAAATCGCCACTGATACCAGGCATCGAGATGAACAGCATGATGTGTCCCCCAATATGTGTTATCATTCCCTCTCAGCTGAATCCGCTGCAGGTCCAGACGAGTATCAACTGCATCTGGAACCATTTGATCCCGTGCGAACTGGCGCATCACAATCCCGGGATAGTGGTACTCTACTATCTCGTAACATATGAGCGGGATCTCTGCCCGCCACTAGTTAGATGGAACCAGAGGACGGTCATAATAAGGGAGCCATATAAACTTTCATGTCAAAATTCAAAATCAATAAAAATGTAAGTACATAAAAAAACTCAATTAATTACAAATAATACAAGCTATTATAAAGCGAACCTGATCAAATAGCATAAAATCTAACTGGTCTCTGTACGTAACCAGAGTGTGAGTAGGCAACAGGATACAGTCAAATGATGTGCACCATATTGCGCCAAGAGGAGCAAGAGGGTCGGCCTGAATCTCCGTCATCAGCTGAGGCAGCAATGCAGGTATACGCGACCATGTCCAAATCAAAACGAACACTAAGGCCCCCCCCCCCAATCTGTCGTGCACCTCCCTAAGCCGCCATGCACAACTGCCTATACAAAAAACCAAGAACGCAGCTACCCCAACTGTATGTCCTAATAGCATCAAAATCCTTTAATAAACTGAGGTAGCGCACGTGAACCGAATTCCTGGAGAAGTTAGGAAGCTTGTATCCGCCAATGAGTAAGAAAATAAATCCACGAGTGCGCAGGATTAGATCATCATCGGTCTCTGAACCAGTGAACGCTCTCAGGATCTATGCTTCCAATGGTTCCTTCTTCATCTTGTATCCGGAAAAGTGGCTGAGAGACAACCGCACACCCAGTATTATCTCGATAAGATCTATCCAGTACTGTTTTGGGTATACACTCCAGCTAGGGCCGGTAATGGCCATACCGTCTATCCCTAAACCCCACAGTATATGTACATCCTGCAGTGTTATTCACACTTCACCACACGTTAGGTGAAATGTGTGAGTCTCCGGTCTCCACCACTCTACCAATGATGTAATAAGTGCGTGGTCCAACCCAATATAACCACACCTAAAGACTCCCCCCAACCCCGCTTCTTTCAATAATCTCAACGAATCTACGGGGAGCCGTACTGTAGCACGGGAATAGGTTACGCCCAAAACGCCTACACTGAAGGTCAGTATAACACACCTCGTGATCCCCACTCCAGATCAAACCGGATCTGTGCTCGTGCTGTCTTGATAAGACATCAGGGACAATGGGCCCTGGATGCACGTGTCCTGGCACTTCTTCCATCTACATTAATTATAGTTTCAGATACTGTCAATATCTATATGTTAAAATTAAAAATTTTTAAATGAATTCTAATTCCAAATTCTTTAAGGTGTGTTATTTATGGTACGCTGCATTTTAGGGTTTTAGGTTTGAATGATTTTTCGCATATAAAATTTAGTGTTCTTAGGATTTTCAGAGTTCTTAATGTTTTATAATTTGTAGTTAATCATCAAGAATATTAAGATTTAACGGTTATTACGTTTAACGGTTATAAAGTTTATAGTTTTACGTTCTAATGTTTCCAAATATCATTTTTAGTGTTAACAGGGATGCAAAATTTACGGATGTTTAAAAAAATAAGATTTTAAAGTTTTTAAGGTTTAATGTTACGTACTTTACATGTTTTATCGAATAAATGTTTAAAATATTCAGATTTTCGTTTTTTTAAGGGTTTGCTGTTAAAAAGTTTACAGTTTCATTTTATATTGTTTAAAATATTAAGATTTTACTCTAACGGTTTTAGAGTTTAAATCAAAGTATTAATTTGTAAACTATTAATTTCCAAGTATCGGTTCTACTGTTAAAAAAAAAAAAGTCAAAATTATCAAATTATAGGTTCCTATATTTTCTAACAAGCAAAATAATTATCTAAATAATTAAAAATATTTTCAAATAATCGTAAAGCAAGGTAAGAAATTAAACCGAATTATCCAAATAAATTCATAAAAATAATAGATCACCTTAATATCACTTTTTAAATGCAAAAAAAAAAAAAATTATATACATTACATTATCAAATTTGTACATATTTATTAATAACTACAATTTTTAAACATAAATCTAAACCTCACTTTCACAAAACAAAAAAATTAATGTAAGATTTTGGATTTTAATAATAGATTTTTAAGTTTTGTATTATTTAAATTTTACAATTTTTAAGTTACAAAAAAAAAAAATAATAGTTTCTACTATTTAAAAAAAATTAAAAATACCGAATTACAGGTTCGCATATTTTCTAACACGCAAATTAATTATCTAAATAATTAAAAATATTTTCTAATAATCATAAAGTAAGAAATTAAACATAATTATCCAAATAAATTCATGAAAAAAATCCTACACCCCATCACTTTTTAAATGCAAAAAATAATTACATACATAAAATTATCAAATTTGTACAAATTTATTAATAAATACAATTTTAAACATAGATCCAAACCCCATTTTCACAAAAAATAAAAATAAAAAAAATAATGTTAAATTTTAGATTTTAATAATAGATTTTTAAATTTTGTATTATTTAAATTTTAGAATTTTTAAGTTACAACAAAAAGTTTTCACATTTTCTACTGTTTACAAAAAAAAAAAAAGGTTAAAAATATCGAATTACAGGTTTCCATTTTTTTTTACTCAATAATTTATACGAAATATGAAAAATAATTATCTAAATAATTAAAAAAATTCTAATAATCATAAAGTAAGGTAAGAAACTAAACATAATTATCCTAATAAATTCATGAAAATAATACATCACCTTAATATCACTTTTTAAATTCAAAAACAATTATATACATAAAATTATCAAATTTGTACAAATTTATTAATAACAACCATTTTAAACATAAATCCAAAATCCAATTCCACAGAAAATAAATTAATTCAAATGAATAAATAAAATTCATAAAAAAGATTAACAAACAACAAATAACGAAATAATTATACTTAATAAATAATACACAAAAAAAGTTTAAATAACTAAAAACTTACCGAAAATTTAAAATGCAGCTTTAGTCTACCGTTTTCCACTCCAAATCTTTAATAACCTTTGTACTCCAAAGAAAGTCTCGAAGATTAACTAATTTTTAACTGTAAATTTCAAAATAAAATACACATTTATTAGAAGAAGGGAAGTCAAAACATAATAATAAGAAGTAAAAAAATAAAAGGAAGAGTGAAATAATTTACCTAGCAGTTGCCGGAGGCGGCTGTAAAAAAATTTCTGAAGGAGAATGATGAAAAAGGGAAGAAGAATGAGATGGAGAGGCTGAAAAAAGGAAGAAGAATGAAGGAGGAAAGAGAGAGAAGAGGTTGCTGGAAAAAAAGACAGTAAGAAGAAATAAGGGGGAAGAATGGGGGAGAATAAATAGGCTGAAAAAATAAAAGGGGAGGAAAACTAAAAGGAGGGGAAGGGGCGGCTGGGGAGCTAGGGTTTTTTTATAAGGTGATAACGCACAGTGACTGTGCGTTATCAAGCATAATTACGCATAATAGCTGTGCGTTATTAAGCTTGATAATGCACAGTCATTGTGCGTTATCTACAGGTCAGCGCCAGATAGGATCCACGTCAGTTTTTTGCGCAATTACCGCAGCTGAACGCTGCTTAAGCCGTGTGATTAGGGATAATGCACAACGATTGTGCGTTATCATCTGGGATAACGCACAATCGTCGTGCGTTATGGCCAGACTCAGAAAAAAAAAATTTTGGCCCACTTTAGTACCCAATAATTATAACTGGCCGCAACCCAGAAAAAAAATCGAATTACTAGGTAGTGATGTATTAATTGAATAGAGGTATTCTTGGAGAAAATATTTATAAACGGAAATCACTTTATAATATGAAACTCCAAATATGGTAACTTAACTTTCTATTATGAGATAGAGGTAGTACTTATAATTTATAGTTTCAAATTATTACACTTTGACTCTCTTATTTTTAATTCTAAATATATAAACATGATTATAGTCTTTTCGATGATCATAAGATTATTCTTTATAAATAAGCCTATTATCTATTACTTAGATGAAATAAACATATTATCTATCTGTAGTTTCAAATAACTTTAACTATCTTATTTTAATTCTAAATTTAGGAACGTGATTATTGATCATAAGATTATTCTTTATAAATAAATTTATTATATATTTTTAGATGAATAAACTTACTATCAGAGCTTTCAAATAATTATATTTTGACACTTTTATTTTAATTCTAAATTTACAAATATTATTATTGTATAAATTCTAGATGATCATAGAATTATTCTTTTTAAATAGGCTTATTATTTATAATTTCAAATAATCAAAATTTTGAGTCTCTTATTTTAACTTTAAATTTACATGCATAATATTGTATAAAGATAAACAAACTTTTATTCTTAAAATTTTGCCCACAATTGCAAAACATGATGACAAGTGATAGGCATGTAGTCAGGGACAGAACTAATCTTTGATAAGGGCTTCGTCCCTTCTATTTGTCAGAATATATATTATATATATTATATATATATATTATTTATTATATACTGAGTAGGTGTATTTTGATAATAATTAAAATAAAAATATATATTATTTATTTTTGGACCAATCCATTAATTATGATTCCGTAGCAGATTTCAAGAGTGAACTGTTCTAAAAAGTGATTCGAAAGAGTGCTTGACGATTGAAGAATTCCAAGATCAGGTTAGATATGGATGGAGTGAAGAAGAGCCTGTTTGCTGAGTTATTCCATGTGAATGTATATGTTTGCAAAAAGTCCTATTACTTGGGACATCTACTGTTTTTTTTTCTTTTTCTTTTTTTTTTTTTTTTTATAAGAAGGATATCTACTGTTATTTCTTTGTCAAGAATATAATTGCTTTAACTACCATGAATTTCTCCAAAAGAAAAAGGAAAAAAAGACTACCTTACAGTTGGAGAAGGGGTGGCGGGGAAGGGGAAGCAGAACAAAAGAAAACAACAAAATCATAGAGTTATGATGGGGAGAAAAAATTATTAAAATTATAAATTATTGTCTACATTTTAAAGTATTTAAATTTTAATTAGAATTGTATATGAGAGTAGAACAAAAGATTTTTATGTCATGTAATACTATATTTGTTTTCATAATATAAGATTAATTTATTATATTTAAAATTTTATAAGATTTTTTTTTATAAAAATTTTTTATTAAAAATATATTTATTCATTTAATATATTATTACGTAGTAATATTCAAAACATAAATCTATTCACATGTAATAAAGTCTTGAAATATGGAGATTGAAAAGAGAAAATAAATCTTAGAATAAAGAGATTATAAAATTAATAAAGGAATATTATATATATTTTACTGTAAAAAATATATTAATTTTATATCCTTTTAATCTTGCAAAAAAATTAAATTAACTTTATGTTTTATATAAAAGGGAGATAATATTTCATTTTGTCATAAATTTACTTAAATAGCCCTATTTCTCTGGAACCAGCTAATTAACCCTGTTGATCCAGAACAACCTAGCATCACTCTTTAGAAAAATTGAGGGAGCATATGCGGCAGCCTTGAATATAACACACAATAGGAAACCCTACCTGTGCCTCCTCACGCCTCTCCAATGGCAGAAATTCCAAATCTCACTATCCTTGAGCATTGTCTGGTGGCGCCGCCACAAGTCACTGCCTCCGACGCGGAGTTATCCATTCCTCTTACCTTCTTCGATACACAGTTCTGGAACTCCAATCCAATGCACGAACTTCTCTTTTATGAATTTCGTCACTCCAAAACTCATTTCGTCGAAAACATTATCCCAAGTCTTAAAGAATCCCTCTCATTTGCCCTTAAACATTTTCTTCCAATGGCCGGAAATTTAATTTATGATTCTGAATCAGGCAGTCGAGAATTGCGTTATGAAATTAGGGATTCAGTCCCTCTAACCTTTGCTGAGTCCGACGATGATTTTAAATATCTTGTTAAAAATCATCCGAGAATTGCGGATCGATTTTATCCACTTGTTCCTCAGCTGCCACCGCTATCTGTTCACTCTTCCGGCAAAACAAAAACGCCTCTTTTCGCGTTGCAGGTCAGGAATGGGAGCAGCCATTGCCCCCAACATTTATTAAAAAGGTTTTTGAGAAATTAGTTATGGACAGCCGGCCCCAAGTAATGTTTTTTTTTTTTCTTTTTCTGGAAAGCCCCAAGTAATGTTATACCCCCAAGCTACTTAATTTTCGTTCTGTTTCTCAACTTTTCTTTTCTTTAACCCCTTAACTAAACTAATCAAAATTGTATGATAAAAATTAGCCAGCTAGCACCCATCACCTAAAGAGCTCATGTACGGATCACATTAGATGTTTTGAAAGGATAAAAATATAAATTCAAGACTTTTAATTTTTTTTAAAATACCATTATACTATTTATTTAAATCCCATTCAATAACAAAATTCATTTTTAATATTTGTTCCATTGAATTGAAAGTGTGTATAAAAAAGTGTCCCACCAATGTAGCCGGCACCCAAGCTGTTTAGGATGTTGCCTGTGCATTTTGTAGTAGTGGTTCAAATTTTGGCAAATGATTTTAATTTGGAAAAAAAATAAAAAATTAATACAAAATTAGAATGCAACTTAAATAAATATTATTAGAACATTTTGAGGAATCTCCTTTTATAATTATATATGAATTTTTGTTTTAATCTTTTTTATGCATATTTATTAGTTCATATATTTTTTATTTGTCATATCATCAATATATATAAGTTTTTTTATTTGTCAAATTTTATAATACAAAATTTAATAATTTTTTTCATTATACCCTTACATGAAAAATCAATTTCAACATCTTCCAATATTTCTTGTAATTTAGAAAGGTTTTTTAATCTATATTAAAAAAGAGATTTAAAATTCTATATTTTTTCAAATACTATAGCATATGAATTATGACAAATAAAAAATCAGAAGAAGTATGATAAGCACCGTCTATAATACAAAAATTAAATAAATTCTGTCACGACATTATTAATACGTCCATTGGACAAATGGGGAAAATAGTTGAGTTTCTACACAACAACAAAATAGAAGTTCATGACAATAGGTAAAATTAAAATGTTTTTGCTATTCATAGTTAATTCTAAAAATTATTTATAGGTATTTTATGTTATTATATGTTAATGGTGATTTTTTCTTTTCGTTGGTCTTTTAAATATTTTTTAAAAAATCTGAATAAATTCTCGCACGCTCTGCAATTAAAGGTCTTGTTTGTTCTATATACGGTGCAGGTGACAATTTTCTCGAACGCTGGAATATGTGTTGCGTGGAGCTATAGACACGTACTTGGAGATGCATCAACAACAATAGGATTTATGAAGGCATGGGCTTCAATATTTTCCAAATCTACTAGAAATTCAGAAGTGCTGGGGCATAATTTTGTACCAGTTTACGACAGATCAACCATTCAAGACCCTTTTCATCTAGAAGTTGTGCTTTTTAACGCGATGAAAATGTTCAAACCTCAAGAGCCACCTTCGGTTACAACAATATTGTCTAATAATTATAAGGTTCGTGCCACTTTCAACATGTCCCAAATAGACATTCAAAAGTTAAAAAATTTGGTACTAACAAAAGAACCAAATCCACCTCATGTATCAAGTCTCACAGTCACTTGTGCTTATGCTTGGACATGCTGGTTAAGATCTATAGATGCAGTAGTGAAAGAGATAGAGGGCGATACTATTAATAATGAACCTCAGTTCTTAAGTGTTCCCGTAGATTTTCGTCAACGTCTGGATCCGCCCTTGCCTCAAACTTATTTTGGGAATTGTGTTTTGCCTTGTATTGTTCCATTTTCTTGTGTTGAAGTTGTGGGAAATGGAAATGAAGGGTTTTTTAAAGTTGCAATACAAATAGGGGAAGCAGTTAAAAAAATGCTGAATAATAAAGAGGGGGTTGTGAAAGGGAATTGGTTAAGTGAATTAAGAAAAATTGCTAGTGGAAATATACTTGCTGTTGTGGGATCTCCAAAGTATGATGGTTATGATGTGGATTTCGGATGGGGAAAGGCAAACAAGTTTGAATCTTTGGCTGTAGATGAAAGTAAAGCAATGTCTATAAGTAAGTCAAGAAAATTTGAAGGAGCATTGGAGTTGAGTTTGTGTTTGCCTAGTGAAAGAATGGATGCTTTTGTAGCTTTCTTCATCGATGGTCTCAAGAAGCTCTAATCTTCCTTCTCATTTCTGATATATTTGCCACGGCAGATTCCATCAGTGTATCAAATTCTACCATTATTTCCAATAATTTTGCAGTGAGCAACTTTATTTTGCCCAAGACATTTGACGTTCTTTTTCGTTATTATGTGGGAAAATTATGTTATGAAGTCATATAATTCATTTATTAATACTTGATTTTTTTTTAGATATATATATTTTTTTGTAATTTATGGGAAAAACTAATCAAGATATTAATAGTATGAATGATGTAACTTCATACGGTAGGAAGATTTATATCCTTTCATAAACTGAGTCAGTAAAATTTTCCTTTTATGTGTTAGGGATGCACATTCTATGATGCGTACTGTTTTGAGTTGGGAGATGCATCGTGCCTCATATAAAATGAGCAAAATTTTTCGCTATTTGTATGATTACTTTTTTACCTTGTTAGTATTGAATACTTTTTTCATTAAAATATTTATCGGATAAGTGCCTACATAGCATAAAGATAGTCTCATATGTTTTTTTTTTCTTTTGTCCTAATTATGAATTTATTTTCCTCTATAATTCATATTATTGTGTACCTCTTAACTAATTCTTAAACATCTTTACTTTTAATAAATATTTATAAATCTTATAAAATACTTATAACTCTCTCGATGGCGCATAAATGGTGGCGTATAGTTGTTTGAGTCTGTTCTTCTCACAGGAAAGAGAGACACTCGCTTTGCTTGTGTAGGGCGTCTCATTTCGAAAAAACTAGAGGATGCCATGTCCTATAGAATGCTGATATGTCATGTTTGGGAATGTATCGATCTTGATATAGTTCAAATTGATGACTATACATAAGATTTATTTTTCCAGACAACTCTTCTTTAACCAATGTACTTGATGATAGATCTTGGTGTTTTGAATCTACTCTACTTGTATTAAAATAATGAGAACCTTGAATGATAATTATTGACTCACTTTTTTCCATTACACTTTTTCTTTGCACATCATAGGCCTATCATAGGTTTAGGAATATCACTTTCGGAAGTTGGTATAATTTTGTCAAAGTCACTTATGAACTACAACAAATTCAAGATTGGAGAGGATAAGAAGGGTATTGTTTTTTTAGCTTCCAAGCAGATGTCAATGTTACTGTCCCGATCCGCTGGATCTTTACAGTAAAATGGCTAGACAATAAAGATATCCAAGGTGTGGGAAGCAAATGACGAGATGAGAAACGTGGTTCCTTGACTGGAAAAGCGTGTTGCAAGTAACCATCAAAGACTAAAAAGTCCTTGACAAGCCGTGGACAGAAGCACCCACCAGTTTCGAAGATTCACCATCGCGCCAACGAGTGACACGTATTGAAGGCCATCTTCTAGTTCTGATCATTCTTAGGAACTCTGTTCTAATCATTCCTAGAAACTTGTTTCTTCTTCAAAGGTGGAGGTTGCTATGTGATGAATACCAAGTGGCCGCGTTTCCGATCCTGCAAGACTAAAGGAAGCCATCAAGGAATCGATAGGGATATTCTCCCAAAAGGTACCCTGATGTTTAAGTCAGTCTTAAGGTCTCTTAACTAAGTATAATTAATTAAGTAAAATAACATTAAAGGCTTGACATGCCGTGAATAGTAAATGAGGAGAGGTAGAACTTTTATTTGAAGTCACTTAGTTGCTACTGAGTGTTCATATTCAATGTGGGATTCATGTTTCGCGACCCATTCCAAAGTTTGCGGGTTGGTCTTCCGCCTCGACCTGGCTCACGCATATGCAAGAGGGGCCACGGGTATTCAACAGTTTTGGCTCTTCTCGTTTCAGCCTAACATCAACTATCTCTTTGTTAGGCGGCCTAGGGCCCAATGGCCTATTCTTCATTATCTGCCCTCGCCCTTGGAAGCCCCACAGCCCTTTTAGGAATGTTGTTTCACGTTCATGTAGGCTGCACGTCTCATCATCTAGGGATTTTCACACCGCCTCGTTCCATTTAAATAGATATTTTGCAGCCACTTTCCTTTTTCAGCTGTCTAACTCCTTTCCTTCCTTACCTTTTCAAAGTGCAATTCCCTTTCTTTAGACTCATTATTTTTGTTACGTTTGCGTGTTCTTACGTCACTTGATGGTGTCTTCTAACAATCTTAGCTCATCCTATACCCGTTCGGGCTCTTCCGATCCCGGCACTAATTCAGGTGTTGTTGTTATTTCTTCTAGTACAAAGAATTTTTGATATCCTCATTTTGTGGTTGAGACTATATTTCCCCTCTTGATGCTTCCTGGGTTTCTGATCATCATAATCCTCCCAAGCCCAGATTTGACAAATTCCCGGCACGAGATATTTTAGATGATATAGACTTTTCTAGTTATGTTACTTCTCAACTTTCGTTCAGAGTTCAGATCCTTTTATGATATTCCCAAGGATCATGGCTGATTCTTTCTCACTTTTATGAACAGGCTAAACCCCCCTTCCTAGGTATTTTGTGATGTATGAGGAACACTTAAAGTCAGGGATTACCCTTCCTCTTTCTCCTTTTATTATGATCAAACTCTTGCTCAGGTTCACCCAATTCTTTCACGTGCTTTTATGGGGTTCATGATTCTTTGTCGTGCCTTGGGTATCATTAATTGCGCTACCTTTTTTAGGCATCATTATAAGATTCGTGCGGCTGAGACTAGCTCAAGATAGTTCACATACAAAGCCAAGCCCAATAAGGGTCAGTTTGCTTCTAAAGCAACGTCCATTAAATCATGCAATGATAGGTTTTTCTTTGTTCGCGTGCCTACTCTTCTTTTTAAGTGCACCTGGACTCCCCGTAAAACTCTTCCTAATTTGGAGGTGAAAATCACCCCCAAACCATGTACTTACAATGCTATCCTTGATCAGTATCCATTCGGCCTTTAGATTCGGGAATGCTAGTCTCACTCTTTATTGGAGCGCCCTAGCCTGTACGGGGATTCCATCAATAGGGAGGCTATACGTTAGCATCCTTAGTAAATTTCATGATTCCCTTGAACTCCGGATGTCTTACTCACTGTCCGCTAAAGTTTCTAGTCTGCCTATTGCAGGTGAAAAATTCATGCGGTACTTAATGAGTACTACTTTGGTAGCCGGGATAACTGAGAGTGCTATACAAGTCGATAACCCTACTATATCATTGCCTACCTCCTCTGCTACCCCTATCGTTAGTAGGCCGAGGTGTATAACTACTTTTACTCACGACAGTAGTAAGATTCTCCCTTAATCTGGTCTTTGTTATATTTCTTAGTTTTTTTCTCCACTACTGGTGCTTGTTGCATATCATCCTATCAACCTCCATGCTTTCCCAGGCAAATTCGTGAGGAGGCTACGGGAGATTCTTTTACCTTCTTCGCAAGTATCTGACTCAACTTATCATTTTATAGAGGAGGATTTGGAGGAGAGCTTTGTGGAGGGACTCTACCACAATTGTCTGACATAATTTATACGCTGGACTTCGGGAGGGCAGTTATTCCTCAGGCTAACATTCCTAAGGTCACTTCGGGGCCTGAGCCTTCTTCTGTTCCTAGGGTATACAAATCTCTTTTGGGTGTTCCTATCTCTGAAGCAGATGCTAGCTTGTTAGTCACTGATAAAGGTAAGAGGGTATACTTTCTATTTGGTACAGGACCATCGGGCCTGGTTAGGCATTCGCATTATGGATCGATACACTGTTCTTACTCTGGTTACTATTAGGAAACCCCCAGTTTTTTGTCCCAACTGGGGTGTCCAAATTAATAATCGTGTGTTGTATCCCGACGTATTTTTGGAGATGCTTAAGAAACTCCCTCCTCTTCGGGATGCTGCTTTCGCTTCTTAATGTGAATTCGTAACTTAAAGCAGCTCTTCACGAGTTCTCTGATACAGGTACATGTCATCCTTATTATAAACGGCTCCCTCATTCTACTATGGATTACTCATACCTGTATTATGACCCTCTATAGGTTCATGTTCGTGATCATGAACTTATGAATCGCACTCAAGGTTTCATGGCAGGGGCTACTTCTATAGCAGCTAGCTATTTAATGTGTCGGGTGCGGCTTTGGAACACCCCACCTGACTACAACAAGTAGTTGCTGAATTCAAGGAGCTGCAGATATAGCTTACTTCTACTAACAAAGATCTTTCTTGGTGCCTCCAAGAGCAAGAAAAGTGGGCACATATTGTAGAATCAAACCTGAAGAAGGAAGACTTTAGAGGCTATGCTGCGGTCCCATGTTGACATGGCAAACCTGAAAAAGACATAGGCTGAATTCGCCTTAGGGGTCGAAGCGCATAAACTGGCCTGGATGGTTGAGAGAATCCCTTCTTTGGAGGCATTTGTTCCTCAGAATGACGCACAGCCATTGAGTATGAGGCCTGAGACACAGGCGGTGTTGGTGCATGCTACAGAGGCGACTCACTTGGCACATTTGGCTTTTACCCGTGACGGGGAGCTTTACCCGTCTCTTATTCGTTGTATATGCGAGAAATTTATGCAGACTGTGCAAATATGGCAATGCTTCTATTATTGCGTCGTGCTCATGATGCAAGGTGTTGTTAGGAACTTGGTCATCAAAGTGCTAATAGCACATCCAGAGTACCAATTCGATTTGCAAACTCTGGATCTTTATCCTGCTCCCAAATTGACCTTCTAATACCCATGGCCTACTAACAATCTGCCAGAAGATCTTGCAAGCTCCATTCTGCATCATTATGCTAGCGACGAAGGGCAAATAAAGTGCTATTGAAGGGACTTTGTTGTGCGGGATACAGTGGCATATTTTTCTCTACTTGACCGTATTGAGGAGCCCGTGTTTCCTCTTTTAGGGTTGGCTGAGGAGGCTAAACCTGCTAAGCCTGTAATGGCCGATGAACCTCTAATTACGATGGGTGATAGTGCAATTCCTACATTAGAAACAAATGCTAGTAGAGAATGGTGTGCTATCTTTGTTGGTAGAGTTGTTGTTCGAAGTTCAAAAGTATTTTGGATTATATAAAGTATTTGATTAAGTGTTTCGCTGCCTTATAATTTATGTTGTATCTGATTTTGGGTCTTGCATGAAATCAAGGTACTTGTTAGATCCATGGTATGCAGGTTAAGCAGCTAAATCCTGGTGGCACGAGTCCTTGGCCTGAGTTAAGTGTCCAAGTGTCTTTGTAAGTAGCCCGTGACATTAATCGGCTTGGTATGGCTGTTATGCACAAGAAAAATATTATCTGTGCAGAATTCGTTTGATGGATACAACTCTTCGTGTTAAAAGCACATTAACAGTAGTTGAGGCAAAATGACCGTTGACTGATATGGTTTAAATTTTGAAGCGTCGAGGCACACATTTACAGAGGTGTCATTCCATCTTTATTCTCTGTTACCTATAAATAACGTAGTCTGTCCATCAAGAGTGACATTCTTCCAGCTAGTATTTTACGAAGAACTTGTCTTTTTGTGTTAAACGATGGACGATGTTCTTGCTCCTCCTCATAAGATCCCTTATTGACCGTAGTTCAAGCCCGCTTAAGGCCCTCTCGTTGCATTGTTAATGCTACCTTGAACTGCTGAATATGCAGATCATCATTCGCTTAAGATGAACACTTGAGCTTTGTTGTATCAAGGACAACACATATGACTGGTACCTTAACTTGCTTCTTGTGTACGTTATGTGCTTGCGTGAAAGATACCGCCTCCGGTATAAGTACTTATCTTGGATTCATCACCCTAAGGTATTCTTGCATGATGCATACCCTGTTACGTATCGACTCCTTGTTCCCGTCGCCCGCGTTAATCTGCTTTCTTGTACTTCTCTCGGGCTAGGCTAGGCCGTATTGAGACAAGTTGTCACCTTATGGCCTAGACATATGAAGTGGGACAAGAATATCGAGACTTTGGAGATTTGTACTGAATTGAAGAGTTCGTCAGGTAGCAAGTGATGCCTGCTTATATACTATTGGTTGTATCATCCGATAAAGATGATTGATTGAAGCGGTTCTCTATTGTTCTCGATATGATGTGCCCCTGAATGTGATGCTTTCGTTTTGTTGGTTCCTGTTATTTTATTTTTATTGTACAAGCCCTTGGGCTAGACAAATGTGCATTTGTGTCGTTGGATGTGACATTTCTATTGTGGAATATATATATATATTTGCTAAATTCGTTTGAATAAGAAGAGAGGATCATGAAAATGATACATAGATACCCATTAAAATAACAATGGTTCATAGAAACGAAACGCTCATGGTTAATACTTGCGTAAATTAGTATCCTTCCAAGTCTTTGCGAATTCCCTACTCTCGTTGTCCGCTAATACATATGCTCTGTTTCCGTGAGCCTTCAAAACCTGGTATGGACCTTTCCACGTGATATCCAACTTTCTCCCTGTTTCTTGTCAGCTTACTTGGTGTTTTTGTAAAACCTAGTCTCCTTACCGTATCTTAGAAGGTCGTACATAGGAATTGTGATAACGTGCAGCTGCCTTCTTATACTGCTCATCTTATCTCGAGGTTGCCTCCCGTATGTTATCCCTAAATGACAAATCTTCTTATAAGAGCCTTTTATTTCACTTTCATCAACTTCAAGGTTTCTGTGACTGGGGAACCAATTTCAACCGGTATCAAGGCCTTTACCCCTAAACATAAATGGAACGGGGATTCTCCTGTGACTTTTCGAGGCATAGTTCGGTAAGACCATATGTGTTAACTCCTTTGTCCAGTTTCCCTTAGTACCTTCTAAGCGATTTTTCATTCCTCTTAAAATAGTTCGATTCGTGAATTTTGGTAGACCATTGGTCTGTGGATGTGCTACTGATGTGAATCTTTGTTCTATTCCGAGTGCTGCACAAAATTCCTTAAAGCTCATAGCATTAAACTACTTCCCGTTATCCGTGATTAATATCTTAGGGATACCATATCCGCAAATAATGTTTTTCCAAAAAAAAAAAAACCTGGATTTTCTTGGATGTAATGCTGCTAAGTGCCTTAACTTTGGTTCATCTAGTGAAGTAGTCCACCGCAATGACCATGTACTCCTTTCTTGCTCTTGCTTCAGGAATGGGCCGAGGAGGTGCATGCCCTATTGTAAAAACAGGACAAGTGAAGACATGCTATGATATTCATTCTGTGGTATGTAGTGATCATGGTCATGTATCTGACATTGATAGCATGCCCGGACCATATCCTTAGCCTTTTCCCGTATTGTAGGCCAAAAATACCCGTACTACATAACTTTTTATACTAAGATTGTTGCTCCAATGTGAGCCCTGCATATTCCTTCATGAACTTCTTTGAGGATGTAGGACCTTCCCCCTGGAAAACACATTTTAAGAGGGGGCCAATGTCCCATTGTTCTGTACAACTTGTTTTTAGTGATGACGTAATGGGTTGCACTGGTTCTGATCTTCCGAGTGGCTTCCTGATCTTTGGGCAAAGAACCGTTGAGGATGTACTCTTTCAACGGGGTCATCCAATTGCTCTCAATCTTTGTACACATCACCCCGTTAGCTCTTTTGAGCTAAAGATTCCAGCCAAACTCCGCTAATCTTTTCCCTAGCAATGGCTTTTGAGAGCTCATTTACTTTCTGGTTATGTTTTTTATCAATCTTCTAGAACCAAGTAGTTGTAAATCATGATAGTAGCTTTTGACCAGGGTGGAGTACTTCTTCATATTTTCTTCTTTTACTTCAAAGAAGCTTGTGATGTGGTCGAAAAACCACCTTGGAATTTCCTCAAATCATGAGTTGTTTCACATTCATAGCTAGAGCTAATCGTATCCCAACGATATGCCCCTCAGACTCCAATTTTTTAGTGCTGGCCGTAAATTCATATTTCAGGCATACGCTAGTTTTTTCTTGTTCGGGCTTTGTAGCGAATATTCGGCTCCTTGATGCTACTGGCTCGCTGACCCATTGACATATAGGGTCTATGCTTTTTTCGAATCCAAGTCTCATGAAGGTGCAATGCTCTCTATTGTGCTTAATAATGTATTCTCTAACACAAAGTCTGCGAATACCTGTGCTTGCAATAAACAACGGGGCTGGAAATTGATTTGGTATTTGCTCAATTCACGAACCCATTTATTATTCGCCCTTTAAGATTGGGCTTGTACATAATTTTCCAAAGAGGCACATTAGTTACGATAACCAAGAGGTATGCTTTGAAATATGGCTTGATCTTTCGAGCTGAAATAACGAGATTAAAATGTGCTTCTCTCATAGGCCATACTGAATTTTTGCTCCTTCCAGGACATGACTCACTTAATAAATGGGCATCCTTTTTTCATTTCTTAATGAGAAAATTACATAGCTTACGACGGTTTCTGTGAGCACTAAATACTACGGGGCTGATAAATAAAGTTACGCGACTTAGGTATGCCTTGACTTGCTCAAAAGCATGCTAACACGATGTGTCCATTTGAAAAAATGTGTTTCCTTTTTGGAACTAGTAGAAACTAAGACTTCTTCCCCTATCTGGGCTAAGAATCATCCCAGATATGCTATACACCCTGACAATCGTTGCACGTTTCGTACACTTCACGATGGTGGTATATTTTGAATTGCTCTAATCTTCTTGATGTTTGCTTCTTTGCCTCGCTATGAGACTTGAATCCTAGGCATTTGCTGCTGGTACTCCAAACACACTTTTTTTTGTTTAACTTCATACTGACCTGTCGTATTTTATTGAATGTTTTCCTCATATCTTTAGGTAGTATCTCTCTCTTCTTGGACTTCAATACGATGTTATCAACGTAAACTTCCATATTTCTTTCGATTTGGTCCGAAATATCTCGTTAACCATCTGTTGTAGCTCAGCTTATGCATTCTTAACTCCAAATAGCATTGTAGTGAAGCAAAAGATGCCATCACCCTTCACAAAGGCTGTTTTCTCAATGTCTTTCTCAGCTATTGGGATTTGATAATAACCCTTGTAGGCATCCAAGAAGCAAAGAACTTTATGTCCCGTCACAGCATCTATCACTTGGTCTATACGGGGCAGTGGGAAGGGTTTTTTAAGGATGACTTTATTCAAATAGGTATAATCGATGCACATACATCATTCACCATTACTCTTGGGTACTACTACTGGGTTAGCTATCCAAACTACGTAATCTATCCGGTTGATAATACTGGTCTCTAGTAGCTCCTTCACATTATCCCTGATGACCTGTTGCCTCTGTCGCGCAAATGTTCTTTTCTTCTGAATTATAGGCTGGGCGCCAGCTGGGATGATTAGCTTGTGTACAATAGTATTTCGGGAGATAGTACCTAAATTAGTTGAGGATCAAGAGAAAATGTCTCGAAACTCCGTAAGGATAGTTTGTACTGCCTTCTTGACTTGCGCTAAGAGCGTCTTACAAATATGAACCTGTTTGTTTGGGTTGGTTGTATCTACACCAAAAAGTTTGTACTTTCCATGAGGTTGAAGTTTCTGGTTTGATTCTTTTCTTGTGTCTATTTCCTCATCAGTTCTAGTCGTAAGGAGACACTCCTACCTAGCAAGTCGATCTCCCTATATAGCAAAGAGCCCGTTGGTGGTCCTTTCTTCTAAAGTTACCGAGAACGTAGATACGGTGGCTTGAAGCTAATTGAGTGCAGTCTGGCTTAGAAGCGCATCATATATATGATGATGGGGTGTCCACAACTAGAAATTCCATGTGCCAAGACGTATAATTGATTTTTACAGGCAGATCTACAACACCAGAAGAATTGACACTCCGTCCTGTAAACCCGATCAAGGGTATGACATGCTGTCGAATGTCACTTTCCCAGATTCCTATATGTGTTACAGCATCCCAGAATGACATATTCGTAGCATTTCTCGAGTCTACTAGTATGCGCTTGACTGTGCAATCCCCAACGTGCAAAGAGATAACTAAAGGTGCATCATCCGTATCATCACAGCTCCTCTTTCCTCCCGCTTGGGTAGGGTTGCTTTGCAGCATGTGAATGTCTTTAGGCTTTGCGGCATTTTTGTCGAGTATGTCTTTGCGTTCTGACTGGTTCCGCCCCATCTTTTGCTTGTTTTCCTGCCACTTGTCTGTGCAGCGAGCCACAAATTCTTTTAGATAGCCCTGTCTGATGGCTTGCTAGATCTCTTTCCTTAATTCTAGGCACTGCTCTTTGTCATGCCCATTATCTTAGTGGAATTAGCAACACTTTGTCTAACTTCACCTCTATGAAAGAGATGTCATCTAGAAAGGCGCCCGCGGTATCCCTGAAGATTTTACTATGAGCAAAATTTTGGTACGACACGATTTGAGTGCAGTATATTCATCCCGTTTGTCCTGGTGTCTGCAAAACTGGGTCTGTGGGTACAGCCTGTTGGCTGGGTAAGTTAGTCTCTCCAATATCGGTGGTCAGCTTGGCTCTATACGGGATGTGTGCTTATGCTTATTATCCCCCAGGCGGTTCTCCAAGTGATCTCGCTTACTCTGAACGATGATTTTCCCATTGATGAATTCGTGGACTACACCCAGGAGATCGTCCATGGATTAGAGCTTCATCGTAGCAAGTACTTTAGTTAGAGACAGGGAGCATAGTCTATGCTTGTAAGCTTATACATGTTCAAGATAGTTAAGATTCAGGACTTTCATGGCTTCTTTCTTGAATCCTTCAGTGTAATCTTGGACCATTTCATGCTGCTGTTAAAGAATCCTAAGTAAGTGATCTGGGGCTGGTATACTTTCTCACTGCATAGTAAAATGATGTTGAAACTTTTTCCCTAACTCTCGGAAGTTCAAAATGGATCAGAGTGCTAGCGAGGCTGGCCATGATAAAAAGGAATCCTGCAAAGAGTTGGGAAACAATCGGTATAGCTCAACATCCGAAGCATTATGTATCATCATGAGGGCTAGGGAAGGTTGGAGGAGTTTATCGGGATCGGTGTTCCGGTTAGACCTATCGTATAGTAAGGTGTTAAATTTATCTGACCATGGGGCTTTTTGGTATCAGAGAACATGCTATGCTTCTAATTTTCACCTCAAGGAGGTGTGGAAGCTCGTATGTCATCCATCATGGCCGGTACTTTGGTTTTCATGGTGTTAGGCGTGATAGGAGCTTGAGGTAAGTGAGTGACTATATCATTATTTGAACTGAAGGTGTATCGATCCCAAAGAGGGATATTATGAAGGCTTTTTGCTATGAGGTGAACGGGATGTCAAGTGTACTGCTGCTGGTTATGACCGCTGTTGATCCCATCTTGGTTAGATTGATTTCTGCTTGAGGTGATATTGCTCTTTCATTTTCCGTATTATTATTAACGTCTTCATGATTGCCATAAAATTTTTAGTTGTTTTTGGGTCCCTAAAACATGGATTTAGATACACACGGTGGACGCCAATTGATGAATACTAAGTAGCTGCGTGTCTAATCTTGCAAAACTAAAGGAAGCCATCAGGGAACTGATAGGAATCGTCTCCCCAAAGGTACTCTGATGCATAAGTTGGTCATAAGTTCCTTTAATTACGTATAGTTAATTAAGTAAAATAGCATCAAAGGCTTGATATTCCATGAATAGTAAATGAGAAGAGATGGACTTTTTATCTGAAGCCACTTGGTTGCTACTAAGTGTTTACATTCGATGTAGGATTCATGTTTTGCAACCCATTCCAAGGTTCGGGGCTCACACATATGCAAGAGGAGTCGTGGGTATTCAGCAGTTCTGGACCCTTCTTGTCCCAGCCCAACATCAACTATCTCTTTGTTAGGCAGCCCATGGCCCGGTGGCTTGTTCTTCATCACTATGCAACCTGTCTAGGTCTTTAAGTATTTTATGTTGGAGCTGCCACGGACCAAGGAATCCTCGAACAATTCATCATATGAAAAGCCTTTTAGAGGCACAAAATAATCCCATTTTTGTTTTCCTTTCTAAAACAAAATGTAATAAGCTTTTATGGATGATATTAGAGTTGGGAAGTGGGGGGAAGGAAGGGGGGAGGGAGGGGGGGGATTTTCAGCTTGTTTCTCTATTGTTTAGTAGGTCTTAGTACAAACATAGCTTTACTTTTGCAAGATGACATTTCAAATGTTCACATTGTTTCTTCTTTTCTTGGTCATATTATTGAATCAAATACATCGAAATGTTTGAGATTCACAGGCTTCTGTGGAAAGTTCGAAATTGATTTTAGACCCCACTCATGTCTTTGATCCTTTACCTATCTTTCTTGGACATTATGCACGATCCAAGCAAAGGATGAAGTGAAGAAAACAAAATGCAAGGCCAAAAAGATTTGAGCCTACCCTGTTACAACACCATTCATGCGCAAATAAGATTAAGGAATTTTGGCAACCATCTCGACCGTTCAACTCTCATGGTCTCAGCTCCTCTCTAGAGAATGTTGTTTTCCAAATGCACTCTTTGAGTAATGAAACCTTTGGAGATTTTATTAAGTTATTTCTCTAAAAGTTGTCTGTTCTAAACAAAGTACCACGCAACCGGGCCAAGTCAGGCTACTATTTTCAAGAGGAGATCCAAGTTATCTCTAAAGTGGAAAAACTACAAGATATATTGGACTAGTACTGGAAAGTGCAAAGCCAAGCCACTTAGCTAAAAATGGGTGACTTGAATTCTACTTATTTCCATAATAAAGCTTCTCACGTCAGAAGAAAAATACAATGTGTAGTATTTTGGCATAAGAAAGAACCTACTCTAACCCGAGGAAGAAATTGAGGACCAGGCTATCTCTTATTTTCAAAATCTTTTTTCATCTAATAGAGATACACAAACTTGAATCAAAACCTCATCACAAGATATTTGGGCAAAAACGATATTCACACGTTGGACCAACCTTTCACCAAGAAGAAGTGATATCTCTATAGCACACGTACCCACAAAACGCCCTTGGTCTGGATGGTATTCATGCCCTTTTTCCCAAAAATTTTGGTACATCATTGGAGATGATGTCGTTCTTTACCTTAAAGTTCCTGAGTAAGGGTTCAAATATTTGAGCTATCAATCACTCGCACACCGCTATCATCCCCGAAATATCTATTCCTACTTTGATGTCTCATTTTTTGCCTATCAGCTTATGCAATGTGCTTTATAAGATCACTTCTAAAGTTATAGAAAATAGGCTAAAGAAGGTAGTGAATGGCATCATTGATGAGGTGCAAAGTGCTTTCTTTTCAAATAGGTTCATTACAAATAATGCTATTTGTAGCTTTCGAGGTTTTCCATTGCTTACAGAAATCGTCATCCACGACATACCATATAACAATTAAGCTGGATATGAGTAAGGTATTTAACCGAGTTGAATGGAACTATCTTGAGAGCCTTATCCAATGTATGCATTTTTCACCAAATTTCTTAGTGCTCATAATGAGTTATCTGTGCTATCTATTGGATTAATATGTAGAAACAAGAAGAATGAAGACTGTTCTTTATTGATAATATAATAGAAAGATTACAAACACTTAAAAGAAAGAAGTCCTCAAATCGTGCATATAATCACTCTTCTTAAGACTATATTTGTCCCCTAAAAATGCAATAATAGGACAAAATATCCTTGGAAAAAAGATGAAGATCTAGTTAAATAACAATGCACTATGAAACTCAACGCTCTTGATAAAGATAAAAGGAGCACAAACTTTTCTAACGATATGGAACTCTTTTCAGTAGCAAAAAAACACCATATTGTCCATATTTATAAGTATTAAGGTTAAGGTTACATCTTTTAGCCATTAATAAAATTACATCCTTTCATGAATAATTTCTGATTGTGAAATGTTACAACCATGAGGAAGTTTCTCAATATGAAAAGACACAATCATGAATTGTGATGTTTCATCTTTAGGTTGCATATTTTTAAATATTAAAAAAACTATCTAACAGTCTCCCGCCATTTTCAATGGATTCAGAATTATTTCTGATAATCCATGCATTAGTAATGGTGTCTGTCGACTTGAACCACTACCTTAGTGTCCTTTCCATACTTTGTAATACAACCTAGTAGACAAGCTTTGAACCAAGCATATTGTTGTGTTGGTTCTATCCTTACAAACTACCACTATAGGCAAATGTATCTATCGGTATAATATAGCCAAGAACGTAACCATATTGTTAATCTCGCAGGACAAAGAAGCATAAGTACTAACTACATTTCTACTGTTTAATCAACGAAAAAGATTTGCACAAGTGGTTTTGAAAACAAAAGTAGACTATTAACGAAAGAATTACAAACTAATGAAAACAAGCAAAGAGTTTTAAATAAGAATTTAAAGCAGAGAATTCGAACAGTGGAATACCACTAGAACCTTTAGCTAGTTTAATTTCAAATCCATAGGTAAACGTTGATAAAACCATTGGTTGGATCTCACTGAAAGTTTAGTATTAATCCAATGTCTAAGCGAAATGCATTATTCAATTAATTGCTTAGAGAATAATTTCTTCTCTCCTTAATTCAATTTTGAACGAACTATAGCTTAGGAGTAATAATTAGTGACCTAAAGATCTTAGTTATTATTGTAATCAATTACCAATCCTCATAATTCTATTAAAGCCCTAGGTTATTCTTCCTTTCTCAATTCTAAATACCATTGTGAAATTACCAATCATGCGTAAAATATGTAAAACAATCACAACAATTAAATAATAACCAACTAAAGAACCAACAATTAAAACATGAATTTCATTCAAAATAATAGCCAAGTATTCTAGGGTTCATCCCCATTCAAACACAATTATACCTTGCCACTAAACATACTCATAATCCACAAATTCATAGACAAATTCTTGTGTGTAAAAGATTTTAGAAACATTAGATAAAGTCTTGAAGCTTCCATGGTTCTGGTGTATTGCCTGAGCTTCTCTCTCAAATCGCCCAAAGAAACCTCAAAATTGCTCTCAATTACAAGCCTCCAATCTTTTTTTGAAACTCAAATTAAATATCTATTCTCGGAATATAGGGACTAATGAGGGTTCTAATGATGAATTCCTCTTGGAAAATTGCTTCTAGTCTCTCTAAAACCCTCCAAAATCGAACTGGGATTGAAAATACAATTAGAAAGTCTATATAAAAAGTTGAAAAAATTTCAAATATGCCCCTCCTCGTGACTATCCGGACTCGGAAAGCTCAGCTATTCGCATCTGGATAGCTTTTGCCAGAAATGGGACCTTGTGCAATCAAGCGATCGCACCTTGAAAGCTCATATCTTGATCTGGATAGTAGGTCATCAAGGTACCTTTGCTTGCTTCGTGTGATCTTCTGCGTTTGCTTCCATTTTCACTATGTAGGCCTTTGTTTCACCTTGTTTTGTATAGGAACTCATACCGAAGGTATCTATAACAATAAGAGAAGAAATAAGCTTAACTGGTCGATTTTATCGACATATACACTCAAAAATCGATAAAAATATTAACGCTCTCAAAACAGTAAAATGGACAATATCAAACTCCCCTAGGCTTAAAGTTTGCTAGTTCTCAAGAAAAGGTAAAATCATTACAACCAAAAGAGTATTGCAACGCTAGCCATGTGGCAAAAGTCTAAAACATGTCACAATAGATCTACACTAACATTTTTACAAACTTCGGTACCCACCTATTACGACGTTTATTACATCATTTTAAAGCGTAGTAAAATGTATTTGTTACCGATATTTGTAATGTCTCTACATGACATATATCTATATATGGTAACATTTATATATAGTTGGAATAAGTACTTGCTTCGGCCTTTATTCTATCATTTCAAAAGTGTAGGAAAATGTATTTTATTCGACATTTTTAAATAGTCAGAAAAAGATATAGATACAAACATTTATTAATACTTTTTTCCAACGTCAGAAAAAGATATAGATATAGTTATTCCGACGTTTATTACGTCATTTTAGAGCATAGTAAAAAATATTTTTTCCAACAATTATAAATAGTCTAAAATAGATATTTATACCAATATTTAAATAGTTGAAATACGTAATTATTGCAACCTTTATTACAACATACTTTAAAGTTCAGCATGAAATATTTTTTCCAAATTTGTAAATAATCTAAAACATATAAATATGCCAACATTCGTCCATAATTGCCGTAGTTAGTCTAACATTCATTGCGTCATTTAAAAATGTAGCAAAACATTATTTTTCCGACATCTATTAATAGTCTAAAAAAACTACATGTGCCAAAATTTATATATTGAGGTAAATAGTAATTTTTACATAGATTGCTTCAGTTCAAAGTGTGCTAAAATTTTATTATTCCGGCTTTTCTCCAGTATTTTTTAACTGTAGGAATAAATAACTGTTCCAACATTTGTTACAAATTTTTAAAATGCATAAAAAATAGGGAAATTGGAAATAAACTAGTTAAGAAAATTTAGTAAAATATCCATCCATTAAATCACATAAACATATTGTATTTTCAATATTGTATCCATAAAAAGAAAATAGAATATTGTCGCTATGCTAAAACTTGAAAAAGAGTAATCATATACATAAGGCTATGATTCCTTGACTATTTGTATATAGCTCCATTAAATCTAAAAAAAAAAAAGTTAAGATCCACATCCGGTGAATACATATTTGATTAATATTAATTCACATAAGTTCTACAAAAAAAATATTAAATCACATATTTAGATAGTAAAATGAAAGTTCTACCAATAATAATACTGTATCATTATCATGATGAGATTGCCGGGTCAGAATAAAAGAGAACCAAGGCTTCTTTTAACACATTTGCAAACTAAGAAAAATAATCAATTTCTTAGCTTCTATAATAACACAAGTAAATGAAATAAAAATAGTGATATGAAAAATTACTAGTTAGTATTTATGTCAAAAGGACAACAAAGCAAACGATCTTAAAGCTTACAAGTATTCATGATACTTTTTTTTTAAAAAAAATCCAATGTACTATAGGGTATTATATTTTAGTTTATTAATGAAAAATCTTGATATATTTTTAAGACAATTGGTGAGCTTGAACTGATCAAAGGTTGGAAAAAGATATGTTTATCAATCAAATTATATACCCAACACCTCTTCCCTTACCCATCCCCACAACTCTGCTTTCTAATAGTGTGGCCCTGCAATAGCTGCCTAAAATCATAGCTAGTAGTTTACCACAAAATCACACAAAAGAAAAGAAAATTTGGACACCACTTGGATAGATGTTTTTTTAAAAAAATTTTTTTAACTCATTTTTTATTTTAAATCTGATCTCTTCTCTCGAAAAAATTAATTTTCACAAATTTCAAAAGAAAAAATAAACTCTATGCCAAAAAAAAATCTAAGTAGATCCGTGTTCTTTTTTTTCTTTTTTTCTAAATAAAAAGGCTCTACTTTGATAAATATTTTTTAAATTTTTATTTATTTTTCACTCTGGGTCCACCGCTTCTCTCACAAAAATTAATTACTCTAATAAAGAATATAATTTATAAGAAAAAAACACCTAACTAAATAGAGCCTTAAGAAACACTCTTTATTATGCTAGAGGCCATGGGTTTGAACCACATCCCTTACCCTAATGTATTAAATAAAATAAAAAAAAAAAAAACTCCAAACTAATCAACACTCACCTCAAGAAGCAAACAACCATACAATCAATTTTTTAGAATGCATTGGCATCAAATATAAAACACAAAGTAAGAATTAAGATATATTACACAGATGATACATTCACTATCTATTAGTGGTGTCCTCCATCCCCTGTTGTAGAGAGATTGTTCCTATGAGAGATGATTTCAGTCAAGGCGGTGGCACGGACCGCCTGCCGCTAACTATAGAGGAGACTGACTTGTTTGGGCGGAGTGTACGAAAAATTAAACGATGAATGACGGAGGCTCAGGATTCTACTATTGAACTTCCCTTTGAACCGCCTAGTGATGGGCATCCTGTGCCGATGGATCATTCTTTGCCTAACGCAGCAGCATCACCTTGGCTTCAACTTCGTTTGAGGCGACTATGGCTAATGCTGGTAAACCCGTTTTTTACATTGTCTCAGATTATGAGGAGGAGATGGAGTTCGAATTGAGGATTATTATGAAACTATAGATAGTGATGGTATGATAGATGGAGATGGTATCCCAAATATTCTGGTGGACCTTGATGAATACCGTACACTTTGAAAACCTTGGCAGCGTGCTCTTCTTATTAAAATCTTGGGTCGTTCCATCATTTTCGTATAGTGGATGAATGCCTCAAAGATTTTGGAAGCTCCTTATGGGATGTGAAATGATCACACCAGAGCATGGATACATTATTGTTCGCTTCTTGAAGGCAGATTACTTGTGGGTATTTACATATGGACCATGGGTGGTTATGGAATATTACCTTACAATAACTACTTGGGGCCTGTAGGCTCTTCAAGCCCATGTTCTCTCAATATTTTCTTCTTTTCCATGACAATTTTACTTCCCCTTAAACCCAGTGATGATGGGCCTCAGCCTGGAGTAGGCTTTTGACTGGGTCAAGGGTCGCCCGAGCCAGTTCAGGTTGGCCACCCGGGCCGTCCGTTAGAGACCTGTCGCGCACGCCCCCTCATTTTATTCTCCTGCCTCCTCGATTTCTCAGTAGTCTCTCCCTCTCCTCCTCTCGATTGTCTCTTCATTCTCTCCTTTATCTTTCGAGTTCCTCTGGACTCTCTAGTTGTTTCTCCTTTCTGCAGTACCGCCGCTGCTCCCCTCTCTCTGTACTAGTGTTCTATGTGTATCTGCTATTCGCCGGTCTTCTTTGTCACCTTTGATTGTCTGTTGGTGTGCTTAGAGAGTGAGCTGTGAGAAAAAGAAAAGAGAGAGAAATAGAGAAAGAAGGTTGCCGATGAATTTCGTCACGACTGACGCCATTTCTGAGGGCATAATACCCGATCATTCCCTTGCTTACCTTCGGTGCCTCGACGCGGCGTTGCCGCTGCTCGGCGACTGTTGCATTTCTAGTGACCGTTCAGTTTCACCTCCTCGGTCATCTCTTTGATTTTTCGCCACCAGTTTCACCTCGGCGGTGTTAAGTGGAACATCTCTTTGTTCATTTGGGTTTTCTTTTGATATTAACTAGGTGTTAATTTTGCAGATTGCTTTTAATATATATTTACTGTTACTGTTTTTGAAGATTGAATCTTCTGTGTTTTTTTTTTTTATTCTTCCGCTGATTTGTGGTTGTGTAATAGTAATTAGTATTTTATAATAGTAATTAGAAGTATTTTTCTTCAACAAGTGGTATCAGAGCCTGGTTCCGGCTCATCGGCGCCGGCATCCGACAACAACCTTTGGGATCTGAGGAACAGTGAAGTTCCTCTAACTCACTTGTTCTTACAGTTTTATTATTATTGTTTCTGTTGATTCAGCTTGCCGCCGGTTTCTGTTTTTCCTATTTGTGTGTTTCTTGCTTTCGGCTTGCCGCCGGTTCTACATTGCTAGTTGTTTGTTGCTATGGCTTACCACCGATTCTTGCTATTACTGTGATTACTATTATTATTTCAACCTCTGTTTTTCCCTTTAGTTTGTTATTCTAGTTTTTTTTTTTTTCTTCAAAAACAAAAACCCAAGCTTGGCTTGAATCCGTGAGATTTCAAGTATCTTTGTCTTGGTGGTTTTTCTTTCTCATTTCAAAAGTTTATATATATACACATTATATATTTTGTTCATGTCTTTTTCTGCTGTTTGGTGAATTTGTCTGATTCAGCCGTTTTTTCTCGTTATACTGTTTGTTTTTCCTCGTTTTCTGCTTAGGTTTTTTTTTTTTTTTTTTTTTGTGTGTTCTCTGTTACACTGTTTTGCTTAAGCCAAAAACGAACCTAATCAAACAAACTAAAACCTAATCAACGACGTTTTTCTTTTTTTTTTTTATCTCTGTTTAAAAAAAAAAAATCTAGACAGTTTTATTCAAAACTTTTTCAAATCTTTCATCTTTCCTAAGCCACCGAATTACACCTATTTGCCTTTAAAACATGTCAGTTCCCAAAAATTGAAACTGATAGGTTTGATGGCAAATCTGATTTTGTAATGTGGCTGAAGAAAATGATAGCAGTTTTGGTACAAAATAAAATTGCTCCCACTATTTGCAGCCCTGAAGAGTATCCGAAATCTTGGAAGGGTGAACTTCTTAAAGAAAAACTAGGTGGTGCTCATAGTTGCCTCACCTTGCATTTGACTTATAATGTTTTACGAGAAATTGATGAAAAAGACAATGCTTTTGAAATCTGGACAAAATTGGAAAAACTACACTTGGGAAAATCTCTTTCTAATAAAATTTATTTAAAAGAACAGCTTTTCGGTTTCAAAATGAGTGGAATAAAATCACTTTTTGAAAATATAGATGATTTGAATAAAATCATTTTGGAATTTCAAAACATCGGAGAGAAAATATCTTATGAAAATATTGCAGTTATTTTACTAAATGCCTTACCTGATTCTTTTAATGATGTCAAATATGCTATTAAATATTGCGGAGATGATTTGTCTCTTTCTGATGTCAAAAGTGCTTTAAAATCAAAAGATTTGGATTTGCAAAAAGAAAACAAATCTCATGGAGAAAATCTTTTTGTGAGAGGAAGGATTGACTAGAGAGAACCTCCTAGTCATCGTTTTAAAAGCCGTTCCAAATCACGAAAGAAGAGTAAAGTAAAATGTTTTTATTGTGGGAAAGGACATATAAAAATAAGTGTTTTAAACGAATCAAAGATGAGAAACAACGTAAACATGGTAAATGAGGCAATAAAGTCGACAAACTCACGTTTTCGAATCAGATGGTAACTCCATGTTTTCTGAGGTTTTGTGTGTTTCTCTTTCTCCTTCATGTACTGATGTTGTTAATCATTGGGTGCTTGATTCTGGTTGCTCATTTCACATGACACCTAACAAACACTGGTTTTCTGGGTTCAAACCTTTAAACCAAGGTAAAGTTTTTATGGGTAATAATCAGGTTTGTGATATTAAAGGCATTGGTAATATCTTCATAAAAATGCATGATGACGTGACTAGAAAACTCACTGAGGTGAGATCGTACCTGACTTACGTCGGAATCTTATCTCCCTTAGTTATTTAGACTCTCTGGGGCTCTCTTTTAAATCCAAAAACGGAATTTTACGTGTTTGCAAAGGAAACCTAGTCATGCTAAAAGGTTTTAAAAGGCAAACTTTATACATCATTCTAGGTAAAACAGTTTGCAACTCCACTGCTTTGGTTTCAAAATCTGTCCCTAAGAAAACTATTTTGTGGCATCGGAGGATTGGCCACATTAGTGAAAAGGGGCTTTATCATTTACAAAAACAAAAACTTTTATGTGGTGACAAAATCGATTCCTTGGATTTTTGTGATCACTGTGTTTTGGGAAAACAACATAAAGTCAGTTTTTCAACCAGCACACACAAGTCTTCTGCACCTCTTGATTACGTGCCTTGTGATCTATGGGGACCTGAGAAGGTTCTGACTTACGATGGTAATGTTTATTTTTGTCAATTGTTGATGATTTTTCTAGGTATGTATGCGTTTTTCTTTTAAAAACCAAAGACCAAACGTTTGAAAAATTTTGTGAATGAAAACGTTTTGCCAAAAATCATTCTCGAAATAAACTAAAAACTATCAGGACCGATAACGGTCTTGAATTTTGTAACAGGAAGTTTTCTGACTTGTGTGCATCGCGTGGCATTTTACACTATAGAACTTAGACATAACCCACACCAAAACGGAGTTTCCGAAAGGATGAACCGTACCATTATAGATAAGGTCCGGTGTCTTTTAGTTTCTTCTGGTATTCCAAAACCTTTCTGGGGTGAAACTATTAGTACAGTAGTATGCCTCATCAACAGATCTCCGTCCACAGCTGTAAACTTTAGGACTCCTATAGAACTCTGGTGTGGTAAACCTCCAAACCTTTCCAATCTGAAAGTTTTTGGTTGTGCAGCCTTTGCTCATCAAAAGAGGGTGAACTAGATCTAAAGTCTAGAAAGGGGGTGTTCATAGGATATCCTAGTGGGGTAAAGGGTTATAGAGTATGGTAAAAGGATGAACCAAGGGTGAGGGTTATTATCAGTAGGGATGTCATCTTCAACGAGTTAGAGATGCCTTGTCTTAAGGATAAACCCATCTCCGATAATCCTCCTAGTATTCTCACTCCTAATGGCATTCCGGTAGAGGTGGAGACCATCTCCGAACCTCCCTTAGATCCACTTCAGGAACTTGAAACCAATCCTGAGTTTTCTACTCCTTCCAGTAGTACTCCTATTCCTGAAACTTCTGATCCTATTCTAGATGGTTTTAATGAGGAAGAGGAACATCCTGAGGCTCAAACCCAAGCTCTTAGGGATTATCAACTCGCTAGAGATCGAGTCCGTAGGGTACCCAAGGATCATCCTCGGTATGGTTACTCCTACATTGTATCATATGCTTTTGCAGTTGCTTCTTTTGTGGAGGAAAAAGAACCTTTATGTTTTTTTGAGGTCTTGAAAAGTCCCAATCGCGTTTTATGGTTACGTGCGATGGAAGAAGAAATGTTTTCTTTAAACAAAAACAAAACCTGGATTCTTGTTCCAAAACCTTCAAAATAAAAGCTTGTTGATTGTAAATAGATTTTCAAAATAAAAGAATCCAAGTCTTCTAGCGAACCTCCTAGGTTCAAGACCAGACTTGTTGCAAAAGGTTTTCACAAGTTAAGGGCATTGATTTTAATGAAATTTTTTTTCCTATTATTAAATACAAAACAATTAGGATTGTTCTTGCTCTTGTTGCTTTCTATGATCTTAATCTTAAACAACTTGATGTGAAAACTGCCTTTTTGCATGGTGATCTTGAAGAAACCATTTATATGCGTCAACCACCTAGTTTTGAGGTAAAGGGTAAGGAACACATGGCGTATCTTTTGAAAAAGTCTTTATATGGGCTTAAACAGTCTCCAAGGCAATGGTACAAGAGGTTTGATTCCTTTATGTCTAAAATTGGTTTTCAAAAAGCAACTATGATAGTTGCCTTTATTTTTCTGGTAATAATGTGGATTCTGCTATTTATTTGTTGCCGTATGTGGATGATATGTTACTAGCTTGTCATTACAAAGCTAAGATTGATGATCTGAAATCCTTGCATCCAAAATTTTTGGGATGAGTGTTTCAAGAGATAGACCTGATCATTCTCTTTTTCTATCTCAAAAGCCTTTCCTTCAGAAAATCATATCCAAATTTTCAATGCACCTGTGTAAACCCGTTACAACTCCTCTTGCTAGCCACTTTAAACTTCCCGACAAAACTTGTCGTAAAACTGAAAGTGAAAAGAGAGATATGGCCAGTATCCCTTACAGAATGGCCATAGGCTCAATTATGTACTCAATGATATCTACCCGTCCTGACATTGCTTTTTCTATAAGCCTTCTCAGCAGATTTATGTCACATCCCAGAAGAGATCATTGGGCTGCCCTCAAGTGGCTACTACGTTACCTGAATGGAACTGTAGATCGGGGTTTACACTATCATAATTGGTCTGATTTTGAATTAATTGGATTTGTTGATTCTGATTTTGCAGGTGATAAGGATGGTAGAGAATCTACCACTTCCTTTTTCTTTACCCTTGCGGGTAATTGCATTTCATGGAAATCCCAACTACAGCCTGTAGTTGCTTTGTCAACTATTGAGGCTGAGTATATCGCGGCAACGGAAGCAATCAAAGAAGCCATCTGGCTTCAAGGGTTATTGAGTGAATTAAATATTTTACATTCTAAAGTTATTATTTATACAGATAATCAATGTTGTTTACATTTGTGTAAAAATCCAGTCTATTACGAACGGACGAAATATATTGATGTAAAATACCACTTTATTAGAGAAAAGGTCTCTAGTGGTATTGTTGACATAGATAAGATTAGTACTAATAATAATCCTACTGATTTTGGTACTAAAATAGTAAACACTGACAAATTTATGTTTTGCAGGGACTTTCTTCATATGGAAACAATTTGACTCAAATTGAGTAATTTCAGGGATGGAAAATATTGTTTGAGGTAGAGATTGTAGGCTTTTCAAGCCCATATTCTCCTAATATTTTCTTCTTTTCCAGCCCAATTTTACTTCCCCTTAAACCCAATGATGATGGGCCTCAGCCTGGAGTAGGCTTTTGACTGGGTCAAGGGATACCCGGGCCGGTTCGGGTTGGCCAGCCGGGCCGTCCGTTGGCGACCCGTGCACGCCCCCTCGTTTTATTCTCCTGCCTCCTCAATTTTTAGGTAGTCTCTCCCTCTCCTCCTCTTGACCGTCTCTTCATTCTCTCCTCTGTCTTTCGAGTTCCTCTGGACTCTCTGGTTGTTTCTCCTTTTTGCGGAGCTGCCGCTGCTTCCCTCTCTCTGTACCGGTGTTCTATGTGTTTCTGTTATTTGCCAGTCTTCTTTGTCACCTTTGATTGTCTGTAGGTGTGCTTAGAGATTGAGCTGTGAGAAAAAGAAAAGAGAGAGAAATAGAGAAAGAGGGTTGCCAGTGACTTCCATCACGGCGGTGGTAAGTGGAACATCTCTTTGTTCATTTGGGTTTTCTTTTGATATTAACCGGGTGTTAATTTTGCAGATTGCCTTCAATATATATATATATTTACTTTTACTGTTCTTGAAGATTGAATCTTCTATATTTTTCTTTTTATTCTTCCGTTGATTTTTGGTTGTGTAATAGTAATTCGTATTTTGTAATAGTAATTCGAAGCATTTTTCTTCAACACGGCCTAATTTCTGTCCTTTTGCTGCTACCACATCTTCCACCCTCATATGGGTTGCGTTCCCACAGATGCCAATTGCGTTTTTCAACAAAGAAGTTCTCATGTGTATGGGCAATCAGATTGGGAAAACGACTAAGGTTGATGATGAAACTGAATCAGTCTTACGGGGGCAGTTTGCACAGGTGTGTGTCGAAGTTGATATGAATAAACCTTTGATTCTTTGTGTTTGTCTCATGGGACCGGTTCAACTAATGGAGTATGAAGGATTCCATGTTATTTGTTTCCAATGTGGGCAATATGGCCACCGCAATGAAAATTCTCCCAAAGGAAACATAAACGGCTCTACTTATCCTACCAGCAGTCCTCTGGCTGCTGGATAACTTCTTCTACTATGCCAGTGGCTTCGCTGCAAACTAAACGACCCTTACACCAACCTCTGCGTTCTGTTATCGGGTTTGGTCCTTGGATGCTCCCTAAACCTCTCCGACGCTCTGGACCATTAGCAGCAACCAGGAGAGGTTGTACTTCGGGTGGAGAACGGCAAACTCCGGCGAACTTTAGTTTCTTCGCATATTGTGGCCAAGCACCTACCCCTTTCTCATTAGCTCCACAAAATGTGGGTATCCAAGGGCATGATCTACCTCTATTGGTGCGAAGTAGAAGGAGTCTTCTGGCTCTAGATTTAATGTGTTGAACGTGGATGATTTTGAGGCAAATTTGGAGGAGGTGTATGTGGGTATGGACTCACTTAGCCGAAGCTGCAGAATATTCCTGATCCTGCAACACGTGTACAATTGATTGGCTCAATCCATACTCTTTGGAGATTCCAACAAGTCTCGAAAGGACCTAGGCTGAGCTCTTAAGAAAAGTTCCAAGTCCAATTCCAAGTTAAAGCTAAAGCCCAGGCAGATGCTCCAAATACACATCATGGTCAAGCCCAATACAAGGTTTCTCTTTATTTGGACCCAACAGACTGGCCTCCCTTGCGTGGATCCCAATTTATCCCTCCTGGTCCTCATAGCCGACAACAACCTACGATCCATGCCACACTTCAGCCTATCTTGGTACAACATTAGCCAGTTATGTTGACAGTTGAGGGTGGAGAGATTTATGTTAAATCCCATCCTCCAAATGTCTTTACCAATCCAGACACAGGCTTGTAAATGGAAGATGCCATTCATGAGCAATCTCATAATGAATTTCCATATGCCCTTTCTGAGTGTTCTAGTGATAAACTGAAAGTTTTCAGTGGAGAAAACAATCTAATGTTTTCTGTCTCATTAATGGCAAACAATGTACGTTATATAGTGTGTCATTGTGACAAATCCTAAATAAAATATGACTAAAAAACCTAAACAAATTACAACTCATAAATATACTTTGTCTAGGACTTTATAAGGAATAACCCTGTAATAATATTAATAATAATTACATTTACTTCATAATCCTTAATATTTTCCCTCAAGTTGGAGCATTAATATCAGAAATGCCCAACTTGGATGCTAATTGATGAAATTGTGCGGGATGAAGAGCTTTAGTGAGGATATCAGCCGGCTGAAATTCGCTGCGAATGTAGGAGGGAAAAATAAATCTTGCTTGAAAAGCATCACGGACAAAATGACAATCAATTTCAATATGCTTGTACGTTCATGGAAGATGGGATTTTCGACAATGTGAAGAGTAGCTTGATTATCACAATGTAATAGAATATGGCGAGTTATAGGCACATGAAGATTACGTAGTAAGCTAGATAACCACTTTAACTCACATAAAGTCATCGTCATAGAGCGATATTCAGCTTCAGCAGAAGATCGAGAAAGAGTATGTTGTTTCTTTGTTTTCCAAGAAATAGGAGAGCCACCAAGTGAAATAAAATAGCCGGTAATAGATCGTCTAGTAATGAAACAGGTAGCCCAATCAGAATCACAGTATGCAGTCAGTAAAAGTGGAGATTTAGATTGAAGAAGAATGCCACGTCCAGGACTACCCTTGAGATATTGGACAACTCGAATAGCTGCATTCCAATGAGCTTGGCGAGGAGCGTATATAAACTGAGCGAGCGTGTGAACAGAATAAGAGCTCAGGTCGAGTAAGAGTAAGGTAGATCAGATTACCAATGAGTCTGCGGTACCTTTCTGGATTTGTACAATAAGCGTCAGTTGCCTTAGCTAGCTGATAATTGCGTTCAATAGGTGTAGATGCTAGTTTTGCCCCTAACAAGCTAGTTTCGGAGAGAATTTCCAAAGTGTACCTGCATTGGCATAAAAATAAACCCGAAGGGTTTCTTAGAATTTCAATACCCAAGAAATATTTTAGAGGACCCAAATCCTTCATACGAAAGCACTTATTCAATGAAGCTTTGAATTTTTGAAGAGTTGGTAGTGAATTTCCAGTAATTAGTAAATCATCCACATAAATTAGGACGTATAAATGTTCCCTCTTGAATATGTGAAGAGAGAATAATCTGCATAAGATTGAGAGAAACCACACTTTTGGAGAGCGGCAGTCAGTTTTGAAAACCAACACCGAGGAGCTTGGCGAAGGCTGTATAGATTTTTTCAGAAGACAAACCTTTCCGGGAGAAGAGGAGCGAAAACCAGGTGGCATCGCATATAGACTTCTTCTTGTAAATCTCCATGAAGAAATGCGTTGTGGACATCCATTTGATGGATGGGCCAATTTCGAGCAGCAGCAACAGAAAGTAAAGTGCGAACTATGACCATTTTTACAACGGGAGTAAGTGTGTCTGTAAAGTCAATACCTGCCATTTGTGTATTTCCCAAAAACACCAAGCGGGCTTTATATCGGTCAATAGTGCCATCTGCTTTGTACTTAATACGGAAGACCCATTTACTCCCTAGAGTACGTTTTCAAAGAGGTAATGGCGTTAAGGACCATGTGCCATTCTTTTCGAGTGCATCAATTTCTTGGTGCATAGCGGTATGCCAGTGAGATTAGAGACTGCTTCAGAGTAGTTGGTGGGTTCGCATTCTATAGTTATAGATGCTAAAAAATGCCTGTGGGAAGGAGAAAATTTTTTATAGTCCACAACTTGTGTTATAGGATAAAGGGATGTACTTGAGAGGTCCAAAGAGGGTAAAGGAGCAGAGGAGGAATGGGATATAGCATTACAGTCAAAATCTTGAAGTCGAGCAGGAATCTTTTTAATACGAGTACTTTTCCTTGCAGCAGTTATTTCCATGGGCTGAGAAGAAGAAGACGCGATTGTCGGATTTGCAATTGAGTCCTTGGAGTGGTTTGGACCAGCCAATTACGTGCGGGGCTGCATCTGCTGGGCCGTGCCATCATCAGAAGGAATCTCAGTTGGGCCAGGCGAGCTGGGCTGTGGTCGCTAGGCCTCGTCATCAGAAAGAGAGCCACTCGGTCTTATCTGCAAAGGTGGGGCAGTGGGAGGTGCTGGGTCTGAGGAGTCAGAAGCTTGGGCAATCTTGTTAGGCTGTGTGGGCTTCTCCTTCCTTTGTCTTGTTGGGCTTTTTCTTGTTGGGCTGTTTGGCTGAAGTTCTGTGTTATGAGGGTATTTGCTCCCCCTTTCTTGTAAGCCCAATATTTGTTCCCTAAAATTGTAAGAGTTTACAAAATCTGGAGTACACTTTGGGGTTTCCAAATCTTTGTAGGGAAACTTTGTTTCATCAAAAATTACATCTCTGGACACAATGAACTCCTCCCTTTTTAAGTCGTAAAACCGCCAACCTTTCTTATTGAGTGGATAGCCAAGAAAGACGCACGTTCTGCTCCGGGCTCGAAATTTATCTCGAGGAAGATCATGATCATGAAAATATGCTAGACACCCAAGGCTTTTAATGTGAGAGTAGGAGGGTTTTCTGTCATAAAGTAGCTCATAAAGGGTTTTTCCATGCAATATTGAAGATGGTGTGCGATTTATAAGATAGCCAGCTGTCAATACACATTTTCCCCAAAATTTGATAAGCAAATTAGCTTGAAACCTCAAAGCTCGAGCGACATTTAAAATATGTCGATGTTTACGTTCAACCCTTCCATTTTGTTGTGGGGTACCAGCAATATTAGTTTGATGGATTATTCTATGGGTTGAAAAGTTCGACTTTAGAGATGTAAATTCTGTGCCATTGTCACTTCTGACTATCTTGATAGTTTTATGAAATTGAGTTTTGATCATAGCACAGTAATCTTGTAAGTAGATGCAACTTCACTTTTCTCATAAATCAAATATATCTAAACAGCCCTAGAATAATCATCTAGGATGGTAAGAAAATATGAAGCACCTATAGTTGACACGGTCTTGTATGTGCCCCACAAATCACACTGAATTAAATAAAAAACTTTAGATGCTTTATTAATGCTAAGAGGAAAACAATCACGAGTTTGTTTAGCATGGAGACAAATTTTACTAGGAGACCTTCCAGTTCTAAGGGTTTTAGAAATACCCAAAATTATTCACCACAAAGTCTGAAGGATATCCCAATCGTATATGCCATAATGTGCTGGAGTCAAGAACCGTGCTAGAAAAAGCGCACAATGCCTTCCATTCCATAGTTTTGTAGAAAAAAATTTCATTCCTCTACTCACCCACTCCTATCGGCCTCATCGAGATAACGATCCTGTATAACACAAACATTGTCAGAAATAGTGATAAAACACCTCGAGTCTCGTGTCAATTGAGACAAAGAAATTAAATTACGATTAAGTTCAGGAATTAATAACACCCGTTGGAGTTTTAATCTAGGACTCAAGGAGACTATTCCTTCTTGAAGAGCAAGAGTCTTGGCACCATTAGGTAATCCAATAATGTATAGACAAATAGAATTTAAATTTTTTTAAAATATTTTCCTACCAGTCATATGGTGAGAACATCCTGAATCCAAAATACACAAATTTTCCATACCAAATAATTTTTCGGATTGAGTATCGCTTGAGTTGTTTAAGGCAGTTAACAGCTTTGATAATTGGTCAACTGTCAAATTTGGAAAACAACTCGGCCCGTTACTGTAGCTCGGCCCGATCGGCCCCGATGTTGTCTTCTTCCTCAGCGAGATAGACGCCGCTGCTGGAAGTTTCCCCCGCTACCATCCACGCTGGATAGAAGCTGATTTGGCCCAGGTTTCCAGCGGTCGTCCTCTGTCCATCACGCGAGCTCTCGCCGTCGGCTGCTGCTGTCGTCCTCCTCGTGCAGATTTGCCGAAGCGCCAGCGGAGTTTCGCGACCGGTGGTGGGTTGAGGTGAACTCCGCGGCCACCACTCAGGATATTCTCACCAACTTGAAGCAGCCGGTGACGTCGTGTCCGGCCTTCTTGCAATATGTACAGTAGAGTTTGGAAAAAACTGTTCGACGGTCTGCTCTAGTGCTAGCGCCATCGCCGGTATAGTCCCGTGCTCGTGTCAGATTTTTATGATGTTCTTCTTTGCAAATTTGAGCAAGAATTATTCGTAACTTGGGCATGGGTTCTTGTTGAATCATATGAGAATGGACAGTGCCATGAATTGCACTATTTAATCCCATTAAAAATTAGAAAATCTTTTCGTTTTCTCTTCCTTTTATGATAAAAGACAAGAGTTCTGTATCTGTGCTGGACGGGAGTTGAGTGTAGTTTTCCAGTTTATTCCATAACTTTTTCAATCGTGAAAAATACACATGTATCGAATCTCCTCTTTGTTTACAATTTGCCAATGAAGCTTTTAAATCGTATATTCTTAGGCCGGTGCTAACCAAAAATCTTTCCTTCAAATCTGTTCATAATTCATCAGCTCTCTCGGAGTGATATATGGTAGATCGAAGAGAGGGTTCGATGGTGTTGAGAATCCAAGAATTTACTAGGTTATTGATTTCCCACCATTCGTCCTCTTTGTTTGGTCATCTTCTGGAATGGGAATTATTCCATCAATAAATCCCAACTTCTTCTTTGATCTCAACGCTAGGCGCATGGCTCTTGCCCATTCTGCATAATTATTGTCCTTCTCGGTCTCTCATAGCTGGACTGTTGTTAGGATCAGTCCAGGTCCATCAACGGATGCTACATAGTAAGCATCTTTCTTCATTCGGCAACATGGCTTTCTTCCACCATGTGGTCATCAACATTGTCAATATTGTTGTTACTCATTATGAGAGGTTTTAGACAATTGGCTTTGATACCATGAAAGTTTCCAATGGGGAAAACAATCCAATATTTTCTGTCTCATTAATGACAAAAAATGTACATTATATAGAGTGTCATTGTGACAAATTCTAAATAAAATATAACTAGGAAACCTAAACAAATTACAACCTATAAATATACTTTGTCTAGAACTTTATAAGGACTAATCCTATAATAATAATTACATTTACATCATAATCCTTAATATAAACCATCGACCCCCAAGGATAATGATATGTTCATGGCCTCTGAGGGCCATTTGACTCTCTCCAACTGGTAATCTTATGAATGTAATTTTTTTGAATTGTAGAGAGCAGGCTCTGAGGACTCCGTCAGGCTCTTCTTGATATCATTTGTATCAATAATCCATCCATTCTTATTCTTGCTGAAACTCGCGTTCATAGTTCTCACTTGATTAAGTTCTTAAAATCTACTCATTTTGATTTTATAGCTTGCTCTGAAGCTTAGGGATTTGCAGGTGGTATTTGGGTTTTATTGAAGTCTTTCAATATCAACTTTATAGTACCAGTTATAGTTGACTTTCAAATTGTTACGCTTCTTGTGCTTCAACAGAATAAAGTTGAGTGGATGTTTTCTCCCATCTATGCTTCTCCCCATTCCCAATTACGAAATGCTCTCTGGTCTTATATCAGTTATACGACTGATTGTATATCACTCCCTTGGCTTTTTTCCGGGATGTCAATCAGACGCTCACTGCTGATGATAAATTTTGTGGACGACCACACAATTGGATATCAGCAGATACTCTACGGCATATGGTGAATAAGTGCGGTTTCATTGGTTTGGTGTTTTTAGGGCCAAGACATACATGGTCCAACAACCGGGAGAATGCGGGCCTTATTATGGAGCGTCGGATAGAGCTTGGGGAAGTACTTTGTAGCGGCACCTTTATGCACATGCATGCGTCCGACATCTTCCAGATATTCATTCAGATCACCATCCCTTGATGATATTGTGTCATGGTCTTTGCAGTTGCCCATCTTCAATTAAACCCTTGAAGATAGAGATGGCTTGGTTTTCTCATCCTGATTTCCCTTGTTTGGTCAACCACTGTTGGGAAGAAGGAGAACAAGAGTGGCTACGTGCTCTACTCTCTTTACCAGCCGTGTTCAATGGTGGAAACAGAAGTCTTTAGAAACCTTCATCTTAAGAAGAAACATTTTAAGGCCCGTCTTTTTGAGAGTCCAAACAACGTTAGATGCGCAACCGAACAGGTTCTTGCATCAATTGGAAAAGGACTTGACTGTTAAGTAGAAACAGTTACTTCACCAGGAGGAATTATTTTGGTTTTAGAGATCTCGGTCTACTTGGTTGTTAAAAGGTGAGCGTAACACTAAGTTCTTCAAATCTCTATGTTGATTCGGAGAGCTCGCAATAAGCTTTGCATGCTTAAAAATCAGGAGGGACAATGGGCTTACAGTACCGCATCTTTAAAACAAATGGAAAGGGATTTTTATAAAGGACCTTTACACTGCTGCGGTTGTGCCCACTGTGTTGCATGGACCAAATGTGTTGCCTCTCTTATCTCATATGGATCGTCGGCTATTGAATTGGCCGGTGTCCATTGCTGAAATTCGTAAAGCTCTGTTTGATATGGATCCGAATAAAAAGCTCCGGGTCCAGATTGTTTTCCACTTGCTTTCTTTCAACATTTTTGGGATATTATCTATCCTTCTTTGTGGAAACTGATAAATAATGCTTTTCAGAAAGGGGAGTTTCTTCGGGAATTAAATTCCACTTTTATTGCACTAATTCCCAAGACTGACACGCCTGAGGTAATCTCACAGTTTCGTCCGATTACATTAAGTAATTTTGTGGTTAAGATTATATCCAAAATTATTGCTAATCGATTGAAACCGTTGATGCATAAGGTGACTTCTTCGGATTAATGTAGCTTTATTCCTGGTCGTCAAGGAGTAGATAATATTGTCATGTTACAGGAGCTTGTCCATTCCATGCGCGGAAGAGAGGTAGAAAGGGTTTGATAGCTTTGAAATTGGACCTGGAAAAAGCTTATGACCGCATTAGATGGCCTTTCTTGAAAGCAGTCCTTCAACACTTGGCTTTCATACATCTCTCACATCTCTTATCAGCTTCTGTGTTTCATCATTATCTCTATCTGTTCTTTGGAATGGTGAACCGTGGGACAGTTTCCAACCCTCTCATGGATTACACCAAGGTGACCCTCTTTCTCCTATTAAGTTGTACTTTGTATTGAATTTCTTAGTAACTCAATTCATAGGTCTATTTTTGAGGATGGTTGGAAACCTGTGAAAGCTACCCGAAACTGTCCGAGGATTTCACACCTTTTCTTTGCGATGGAAGTTCTTAGCTACTCAATTCATAGGTCTGTTTCTGATAATGGTTGGAAACCTGTAAAAGCAGCCCAGAACTGTCGAGGGATTTCACACCTTTTCTTTGCCGATGATTTATTACTGTATGGTGAAGCTTCTATATCTCAAGCTCAAATTATGGAAGGTGTGCTCTCTGTGTTTTGTTCAGAATCTAGACAAAAGATTTATTTGTCTAAATCCAAATTATTTGCTTCTAAAAAAATTGTCCTCAGCTTCTTAGCGATATTCCTATCACAAGGGACCTTGGTATTCATTTGGGGGTTCCAATTATTCATGGCAGGGTTGGTATTAAGTCTTATGATTTCTTGGTTGATAAAGTTAAAAGGAAGCTAGGTAGCTGGAAGTGTAAAACATTATCAAGGGCAGCTAGACTTCTCCTTCTTAATACCAGTGTTGTACCCTCAGCAGCCTATGTTACGTAGTCCACTTTGCTTCCGCAGCATACCGCGAATGCGTTGGAACACATCCATTGCCGTTTCTTCTAGGGAGAGCATGAGCACCAATGAAAATTTCACTCCCTTTCCTGGGTGCACATCTGTCGTCCAAGGGAAGAGGGCGGTTTTTCCATTCCTAATCTCCGGATATTAAATATTGCGTATCTCGCTATGTTGGGTTGGCATTTTTTACAACAATCAGCTCTATGGAGTATGCTTTTGAAAGGGAAATATGGAGATGTCGGAGACTTTTTTTACACCAAACATTTTCATTTTCTGCATCATACACTTGTAGAAGTATCTCCAAAGGTTTTGCTGTTCTGGCAAGGGGAGTTCAGTGGCCTTCGGCGGAGCAGGTCCAGTGGAACTTCTTGGGATAGGATAAATTTTCTCTTCGGACAGCCTATGATATTGGTTTTGGTCAGTTGGAGAAATCACCGAAGGCTGGTCCCTCGTTAGCTGTTTGGAAGTTTCAAGGTCCAATTCGTCGATCTCCTTTACTGTGGTTTTTAAGGCATGATCGCTTGCCCACCAAGCATTTGTTGCAGATCTGAGGTGTTTGTAGTGATGGTAGATGCGATATTTATGGATTAACGGTGGAGTCGAGCATCCATGGGCTTCGTGATTGTCCTGGGCTAGGGAAGTTTGGTTATTATTGTTGCATCCCAAACGTTCTTCTACTTTTTTCCAATCATCAGTTAGCTTGGAATGGATTGACCAAAACCTTCAATGTGAATGGGGCAGTGGTAGATTAAGTTGGGATTGGAAATACATTTTTTGCGCAAGGGTTTCCACTTTATGGGATTTTAGGAATAGACTTTATTTTGAGCATGGGTTTGTTAGCAGCCCTGCATCTGTTATTGCTGATAGTATTCTAGCATCAGTTGATCATTTGAGACAGGTTTAGGAACCTTCCTTTTTGGATGATTCCTTTCCTTGTCTCTATTCTTTGTAATTGTTGTTGGTATTATAATTTTATATAACTGGTCCCTTTTTACCAAAAATAAAGATATAATACACATATAATTGGGAATTTTACCACAACATTCATTGGACAACAGTTAATTCCAAACGCCCAGTAAAAATTGCCGGAGAATCTTCAAATTAAGCATTACTAACAGAAAAAGTACAAAAGAAATTTAATAGCCACTACATAGTAATTTTATAATCCACACAAATTTCTATTGCAGATTTAAAAAATGAATACAAATATCTTAATTAGTTCCGTCATTTTTCATAGTATGAGGTTCAAACATGGAAAAATATCAATTAATTTTTTTATAAAAAAATGAAAAAGAAGAAGAAGAAAGATACAGAGTGTATTACCAGCTACTTATGAACTATTAAGGGAGTTCTCTGGAAAAAATGAGATGGGGGCGGGGAGGGCACAGGGAAGAAGGGGGCAAGGCTGCAGAGGCGGAAGAGGCATGAAGTTAAGATTAGGTTGAAATAAATATAGATTGCTTAATTTTTTTAATTTTTAGAACAAGATTTGGAGGGATCTTGAAAACAAATAAAAATTTTTTGGAGGGATTTTCAAAACAAATTTCAAAAGTTTTGGGGGGAGATTTTAAATTCTAAAATAAGTCTTCTAACTAATTCATTTTTTATTTTGTCACAAAATTTTACAAAGGCTTATATGAATAATTTTGAATATATATTATGATTCATCATAATTAAGTATCTAGAATCCCCCGAAAAAATTCAAAAAATTATAAAATACATGTAAAAGTGTGATATTTTAAGAGACAATGAATACGTATGTGGTTTCAGTAGAAAAATAAATAAATGAATAGTACGACAAATGTAATTTTTATATTGAGAAATTGGTTATATATAGCTTTAAACTATTTTACTTTTCTATTTATAGTTATGAAATTTTATTTTAACTTTTCAGAGACATGAACATTCAACATTACAAGTATAGAAATTTAGAATTTTCACGATAGAATTCGATGAATTTTAACATACGGATCCAATAAAATGATAAAAAATAACTAAATCCTTACGTTAAGTTATAAAAATGTACAAAAATACACTAAATGTTACATTAAAATCATTAAACTGTTATAAATTTGAAATAAAAATATTTCATGACTAAAAAAGGATGAAATAAAATTTTTAGTTATAAATAACTAAAATAAAAATTTATAGCTACAAATAGGAAAGTAAAAATGATTTAAGGTTATATATAACTAATTTCTTTGATTTATAAAATGGATCACCATATATCTTTTATATGAAAATAAATATTAATTAAATATAATATAATCTAATATTTTTCTTTGGTGAAAGAAATACAAAATTATTCTTTTCTAATTTGAAATAAAAATGTTACACTAAATTTATGGTTTTATCTTTTTTTTCTTTTTAAATTGTTCTGAGGTATATATTTAGCTATTGTGAGCGAAAAATTGAACTCCTAGTAAAAAAGTAAAAATAAAGAAGCCTCAAGAGTATTTATCCTAGTTCTGGTCTAGCCAAAACTGTTGTATAAACTTGGAGGTGTTGTTAGTTTTAGTAGTCTATTGCAACAGTTGTAATGGTATGTCTTTCCGAACCTAGTCATAGCTATCAGTCTAGTTAAATATTAGTCTACCCATTTAGGTTTGATTATGTAAAACTTTCTAATTTGATGGAAAACGCATACTCCATTATTTCTACTGCAACACTTCATATTTTTTTAATAAAATGATGCCGAATTTAAAAAGAAAAAAAAAGAAAAAAATTAGATTGAAAAACCATCCAAATTTACTCTAAATCCTAAGCCATGCTTATTCAAAACTTAAATCAAAGTAATTTAAACCTAAACTATAATTAGTACTAATATAGTTTGCCCTTCAAAAAACAGTACTAATGTGGTTTAGTACCACTAATTACTACTTCGTTTTCGTTTAAGATCTAAACTATACTAGTTAAGAGAAAGACTCCGTGGTGTTACCCATCACTTTTATTTTTATTTGAAAAACATCAACGTATCACGTGTATTCACACTTCATCATGGTACTAATAAAATACGTGTAGAAATATAAAAAATACACGCGAATATTCCCTTCCCTCACTTTCTCTCCCTACCCCATATTCTTTCAAACATTCAACAACTTCAAATTCACATCTGTTCAAATCCGACAATTGAGACCATTGAAACTTAAATTAAAAAAAAGATTACTATATTGGTTTATATTTTTTTATTTACAATTTCATTGGTTTAAAAAAAAAACATAACGGATCAAACTTTGGAGTGGCTGCAAAATTTCTAATAAATTCCGAACCAGATTGCCAAAATTCTCTCATAAATTTGATCCTTGTGGTGGAAATTGGGCTAAAATTCCTCAAAATTTTCGGCTACCTCAACAAGTGTGATGTTGTTTTTCTATAATTATTAATGTTATTTATGTTATGATATTAATTTCTTTTATAAATTTTATACAATTATGTTTTTATTTTAGTTAGTTTTTATGAGTTGTTTATGCTAATACATGTTTATGTTTGTGTTTAAGTCTAATTTTTTAAATTTGATAATGTAATAATGTTCGATATGAAATTTTTCATGAATTAATTTATTTTAAGACATCGATAATTGTTATTATTAGTATTTTATATCTTTATTATAACCTTTAAGTTTAGATTAAATAAAAATTAACTAATACTCAAATAATATTAAATAATAATTTATATTAGTTCGGTTAACAATTTCCTTTATTACTAATATATCAAAATAATATATTGGAATAATTATACTAATGCTCAAACAAAGTAAATAATGGTTCATATTTAACTTGGTTAATAACTTTCTAATAATATATTTAGAATAATAATATTAATAATATATTAAGCAAAAATGTCAGGATTGAAGGAGAATAATAATTGTTAAGTATGAATTGGAATGATATAGTTTACTTAGTTTAATGATTGAATTTTTTAGGGTTTATCTAGATTTATTAATTTAGAGAACATATAATTAATAATTAAATAAGAAATAATAATATAAATAATAAATAAAATATTAAAAATTTAATAATGTAACAATGTTCAATTTAGAAGTTTTTATTAATTAATTTATTTTAAGACATGGATAATGGTTATTATTTGTATTTTATGTGTTTGTTATAACCTTTAAGTTTGGATTGATTAAAATTTAACTAATACCCAAATAATAGTAAATAATAATTTATATTAATTTGGTAAACAATTTCCTTTACTAATAATATATCGAAATAGTATTTTTGGAACAATAATACTAATACCCAATAAATACTAAATAATAATCCATATTTAGCTTGGTTAATAATTTACTAATAATATATTTAGAATAATAATACAAATAATATATTAAGGAAAATGTTAGGATTGAAGGAGAATAATAATTTTAAGTATTAATTAGAATGATTAGTTTACTAGTTTAACTATTGAACTTTATAGGGTTTTACCTAGATTTATTAATTTGGAAAACATATAATTAATAATTAAATAACAAATAATAATATAAATAATAAATAAAATATTTAAAAGATACAGTGGATATTAAAAAATAATAAAAAAGTTTTTAATCATGAAAAGCTATAAATAACTAAATAAAAATTTAATAAGGATAATAATTATTAATAAATAATTTAACATGTAAACCATAATATAAAAATTATTTTTTAATTAGGAAAAGAAAAGTAATTGTTTATGTTTTTTTTGTTAAAAATCATTTAGATGGACACGAACTAGATATGTTGGAGAGATACAGGACGGGTTGTAGACATGAGCGGTCGTATTCACGGCAGTACCATTATAGCTTTCTCTCGGGGACTCAAGGACCAACAACTTTAGACATCTCCACTACTCTTGACATAGCTAGCCATGTTATACTCTATGCACCTAGTGTGTCCTTGTCCTCTATGCATCCTTGTCCTATACCGATTTGGATGCGTATGCCTCCTCCAACATCACATGAGTAGTGTATATGGCTACAAGAAATTCGAGTATTAGTGACCAAACATTTTCCTCACTGAAGCTGAGAATTTGGTCGCCAAGAGGCCGTAGCGACCAAATTACTTTGGTCGCCCTTTGGTCACTGATGCTCCGTCACTACGCCCATGGCGACAAACTCTGTACTTGGTCGCCATTTTAGAGACAAAATACATTTCCTCGCCACCGCTTAAGGATTATATTTTGTCACGGAAGGTCAAATATTTGGTCATTATTATATATATTTGGTCGCCATTGTTCCTCTCTTTAGCGGCAACATGCCTATATCTGTCGCTATTACTTCTAATTAATGAGGAAGCTTTTGCTCATAAAAGTTACTTTTTTGTCGCCATTTTGTTAATTCGTGAGAAAATATTTCCTTAAAAAAGCTATTGTTTTGGTAGCCTCTTTTTGCAGCTATGAGAAAATTTTTCCTCACAAAAGGTATTACTTTGGTCGCTATTTTGTGCATCTATGAGAAAATATTTCCTCACGATAACCACCTTTTTTGTTGCCATTTTGTGCATCTGTGAGGAAATATTTCCTCACTAAAGCTATCTTTTTTGTCAAAATTTTGTGCCTATGTGAGAAAATATTTCTTCACAAAAGCTATCTTTTTTGTCGCAATTTTGTGCCTGCGTAAGAAAATATTTCCTCACAAAAGCTATCTTTTTTTGTCGCAATTTTGTGCATCTGTGGGGAAATATTTTCTCCCCAAAGCTATCATTTTGATTTCCATTTAGTGCATTCGTGAGAAAATTTTTCCTCACAAAAGCAGTCTTTTTTGTTGCAATTTTGTACATCAGTGAGAAAATATTTCCTCAGAAAAGCTATTTTTTGGGGCAATTTTGTGCACATGAGAGAAAAATTTCCTCACAAAAACTATCATTTTCTTGCCATTTAGTGCATTCGTGAGAAAATTTTTCCTCACAATAGCTATATTTTTTGTCGCTATTTTGTGTATCCGTGAGAAAATATTTCCTCACAAAGGCTATCTTTTCTATTGCAATTTTCTGCATCTGTGGGAAAAGATTTCCTCACAAAATTGATGTTTATATATTCGTGAAATCTTTTTCCTCATAAAAGTTATTATTTTAGTCACTATTTTGTGCATCCGTAAAATATTATGTCCTTACTAAAAGCCTATTTTTTGCTCATAATTGCAACATTTACAACCACTAGTGAGGATTGTTGTCCTTGTTAAATTTATAATTAGAAAAAGATATATCCAATAATATTGATAAATTAATTTACAAGGCCTACAAATTAAAATGATTAAAAATAATGTACATACTTAAGGAGATCATATTTTATTGGTACAAATACTAATTGCACTTGACAAAAATTATCAACAAAAGTTAGTACAAAATTATTCCTTTCGATAAAATGAACACAACTATTAACTTATAGTTCCTTTCAACCTCTCTCCTCCCTTCACTTGCCATTCTTTTGTATCAAATTCAAGTCTTGTAAATAAACTTGATCACTGTACACTATCGCAATAAAAGAGCTTAGGCCAAGAACAACCTGCCAACCCAAACAAACACCATTAAATTGTATAATCTCAAGTTAACAAGCTTAAAACACAGTGAACTCATTGCTATAAAAGTTACTAATATGTAGAACTCATTGCTAGCCAATTTCTTCACAAAAGAATAACTTTCGAAGAAAATGCACAAGCTTCTTAAAAACAATTATATGCTAGAACATATCTTATAAAGATATGTCTTACATCAAAAAGGCACAACATACTTTTACTACCATAACTTATAATATTTCCTCCATACTGCTCCTGGGGCCAGTATTAGAGACTTGATCATATGCATCACAGAACAACAAAGAGGATTGCAAGTTTAAAGACAACTGTCCTACAGACCAACCTTACTATTTTCATCTCCATATTTTCTGTTGTTCTTTTTATTTAATTGGAGAAGCTAAGGAAATAAGAACTACACAAAAATACATTTCGTATTATTCACATCGAAATTGACACTTTTGGGGAACATTCATCTTCCTAATTACCTACTAAGGCAGTTTATGCTCTTAATAATAGCATATAAGAGTAATTACATTTAGGAAACTGACTATACATGAAATATAAATGGTAGCTGAAAACTTTCTACAATAGTGTCAAGGTCTGAAGTTTTTATGTTCAAAAATTTCATACAAACAGAAACAAAGGGAGAGGCAACAGGCAGGGCATCAAGCAGCCAATTAGTGACCTCACCCAGCTATACATGTGATCACTCGGGCGTTGCGTTTTCAAGAAAATTTGCCCACAAAGTTTTTTCTAACAGCCGAATATCTTATTAATCGCACACCCTCTTCATTGTTACATGGAAAAACTCCTTATGAGTTGCTATATGGGAAAAAGCCATCATATTTTCATATTAAAAGTTTTGGGTGTTTAGCTTATATCCATGATTATGATCTACCTAAAGATAAATTCAGAGGCCGAAGTAGAATGTGCATCTTCCTCGGATATCCCTTTAACAAAAAAGGTTGGCGATTTTATGACTTAGAACGGGAGAAACTCATCTTGTCCAGAAAATTAATATTTCATGAGGCCAAGTTTTCCCTACAAAGAAAAATCAAACACCCTACAATGTATTCGGATTTTGCAAGATCTTATATTTTTTAGGAACAAATTTAGGGCTTACCAAAAAGGGGAAGTGATTTTTTTGAAGACAACACATCTCAAACCAGCACCCCAGCCTGCCCAACCGACACAGCCCAACTGAATTCAAAAAAGACAGCCTAGTCTCAAATAAGCAACAGTAATACAAGTGGGCCAACAGCATCTGGCCCAGCTCCTCGCGCGGGCAAACTTGACGGTGCGGCCCAACTGTCTAGTCAGTCTGCCCCATCTGCTTTTACTCCAACAGTTCACCCGGCCCAACTTGATGGCTCGGCCCGACACGATCAGCCCGCCCCAGCAGCTTCCAGACTAGCAGATTACATGGCCCACCTCGATCACCCTGGCCTAGAAGTTTCCGCATCCACTCCAACCAGCACTGCGGCCCGCACCAATTTCTCTGATCCAGCTACCTCCAGTCCAGCGGCAGTAGACCCAACTGCTGCAAATGACACCATTCGCGCAGCAGCCCCCAGCCAGCCCACAGAAATACTTGGTACGAGAAAAAGTACTCGCATTAACAATGTTCCTACTCAACTCGGAGATTTTGACTGCAATGCAATATGGAAGTCTTCTATATCTCATTCCTCTTCTGCTCCCTCACCCTCTTTGAACCTCTCAGGTACGCCCTTTATTTTATAACACTTTGTGGCTATGAAAAATTTTCCTCTTCCCAAAGACATTTTTTAGCATCCATGCCCATAGAATTAGAACCCACCACTTACTTTGCAACAGTTTCTAATCCTAAATGGTGCGCTGCCATGCGACAAGGAATTGATTTAGTCGAAAAAATGACATATAGTCCTTGACGTCCCTTACCTCCTGGAAAACGTGCTCTTGAGAGTAAATAGGTCTTTTGCATTAAGTATAAGGCAGATGGCACCATCGAGTGATATAAAGCCCGCTTTGTGATTTTGGGCTACACATAAACAACAGGTATTGATTTTACATACACATTTGCTCCTGCTACTAAAATGGTCATAGTTTGCACTTTACTTTCTGTTGCTACCACTCGAAACTGGTTTATACATCAGATGGATATCCACCCTACTTTCCTTCATGGAGATTTACAGGCGGAAGTTTATATGCAGCCCCCGTCTGGTTTTTAACCACCTTTTCGCGAACAGGTTTGTCTTCTGAAGAAATCTTTGTATGGTCTTCGACAAGCTCCTAGGTGTTGGTTCTCCAAACTTACTACTTCCCTTCGTAAGTGTGGTTTTTCTTAATCCTATGCGGACTACTCTCTCTTCACATATTCCAGAGATAATATATTTCCGTGTGTTCTTATTTATGTGAATGATTTATTACTTACTGGAAATTCATTACTCTCTATTATTGCATTCAAAGCTTCCTTGAATGCTTGTTTTTACATGAAGGACTTAGATCCCCTAAAATATTTTTTTAGCGATTGAAATTGCAAGAAATCCTTCGAGTTTATTTTATGCCAACACAAATACACTTTTGGAGATCCTTTCTGAGACTGGCCTGCTCGGCACCAAACCAGTTCCACTCCGATCGAACCGAAGCATCAGTTGGCCAAAGCATCTCCTTATTTTGATCAACCCGATCATCATCGCACACTCATTGGGAAATTAATATATCTTACTCTCGCACGCCGTAACTTACCTATGCAGTTCATACCCTTGCTCAATTTATGTAAGCTCCTCGACTCGCAAATTTGGATGCTGCTCTCTGTTTGATTTGATATCTGAAAGGTAGTCGTGGTCGTGGCATTTTTCTTCAATCTAAATCTCCTCTTTTGCTGATTGCATATTGTGTCTCTGATTGGGCTACCTGCTTGATTACCTGCCGCTGTGTCACCGGTTACTTTATCTCCCTCTGTGGCTCTCCTATTTCTTGGAAAACAAAGAAACAAAATACTATTTCTTGATCTTCTGCGGAGGCTGAATTCACTCCATGGCTATGACTTGTGTGAATTGAGGTGGTTATCTGGCTTGCTTCGTGATCTTCATGTGCCTATCACTCGTCCTATTCCATTACATTGTGAAAAATCAGGCTGCTCTTCATATCGTCGCTAATCCCATTTTTCATGAACATACTAAGCATATCAAGGTTGATTGTCATTTTGTCTAGGATGCTTTCCAGGCTGGCTTTATTTTTCCCGCTTATATTCGCAGCGATTTTCAGTCGGCCAATATTCTCACTAAAGCTCTTCATCCCGCTCAGTTCATCATTTAGCTTGCAAGTTGGCATTTCCGATCTTCATGCTCCAACTTGAGAGGGAGTATTGAAGATTATTATAATAAGATTATTATTGTTAGTCTCCATATTTAGCTAAAATTCTAAATCATGTACATTTAGTGTCCTAGTTGTAAATAGCTTAAATTTCCTAGTTATAGTTTACTTAGAACTTGTCACTAGTATTAACTCGTATATAATGTAACTTATTTCGCAATAGTGAGATAGAAAAACATTGATTGTTTTTTGCACTGGAAACTTTCATTTCTCTTGTAGTTTTGCCCTTCGAGTTCTTCTTCTCTAGCTAAAGGAGGAGTATGTTGTAGGTCAGAGACTTAGAAGACTCGAATGGGCTCCTCCATTTTCCAAGCTTCCATTATTGAAGGAGAGAGAGAGAGAGAGAGAGAGAGAGAGAGAGAGAGAGAGAGAGAGAGAGAGAGAGAGAGAGAATTTGATCAGAACTCATGAGAAACCCTGGAGAATTGAGTTTATTATATAGAGAGTAGAAATCCTGGAGTGCCAAAATTTTGAGGGGGAAAGTGAAAAAAATATGAGGGAAAGTGAAAAAACAAGAGGAAAATATCTAAAATTTTTGTGGAATGTTTTAGTGTGCCAAAATTTTTCCTAGCCTGTCAATTATTTTAATCTCAAATTTTCTTTTTTCTTTCTAAGTTGAAAAAATCACTCAGTTCACATATAAAAAATTTATACATTTTTTTCTTAAAACTAATTTTTTGTTAAAATTTTACCCAAATACAATTTACATGCAACTTATAATATAAAATTATCAAAAGGTGCCAGAATTTGATAGGTTTTGCACGTGAATAACATGTGCCACTAGAGAAGCATTTTTGTCTTTTTAAAGGGGGTAAATAACTCACATGCAAAAAATTTGTCGAAGTTCGACACTTCTTTTTATAATTTGATAGTATAAGATGCAGGTAAATTGTACTTGGATAAAATATGAACAAAAAATAGTTTTGGAAAAAACAAGAAAAGTGTAAATTGTTTATCATCAAACATGATGATCTTCTCTTTCTAAGTTTTTAATCTCAAAATAGAGAACAAAGATCAAGTTAAGTAATAGTATTACGAAATAGGTACTTAAACTTGTGTGAGATTATTTATAAATCTTAAGTTTTCTTTAGCAAAATGGGTGATCGAGTCAATGAAAATTACTGGTTTAACTCTAATGTTTTCGGTACTGGTATAATAAAAATTTATTGAATATATCTATTTCATATTCAGTAATGATCGGGATTTTTATACCAAAGTTTTAACCCAATACTTGCAAGTGCACAAGATCAATGTAATACGGAAGTATTAGGATATCGAACCACAGAGAAAGGCTTAACGGCCTAAATTATTATCTTCCTAAATTAATTTTATAAAAAGAAGAATCAACTTTTGTTATCTAAAAATTATTCCTAAAGAAAAATAAAACTAATGAATATCGTAAATAAACTAAAACTAACAGGAGATTAACCTAAGAAATTGATTTAGAACCTTGAATCCACCACTAACCTATATAACAATGATTAAATTTTATTTAGGAAAAAAGATTAGACATTTATGTGATGATCCAGGCTACAAGCTTCGATTCACTAAAGAAATATATTACGTTTAAATGCATGACATAATCCATCTAAAATTAGCATGAACCATTCAATTCTAAAACTCATAATATACTTGCAAAAATCACATATCTCTCATACTTAAGACTACAAGAACTAAACATGGATAAAAAAATATCAATTAAACCGAACAATTATTCTACAAGAACAATCATAAAGATCTAATTGCATCAAACCAAGAAATTTCCAAAGATATGCAATCACATAAATAATATAATAAATCTCCCAAAAGAAAATAAACAAAAGTTACATAGCTAGGGTTTCAGCAAGATTCTGAAAATAAAATTGGCAAAAGGGAAACAAGGAACCAATTTATTGGAAGAAATCATGGCTTTTTTTTCTTCAACTGAAGCTGGAATTTTTCTGCACCAATTTCTGCTGCTCGAATTTTCTTCTGCTGTTGCTAGAATTTTTCTGCACCAATTTCTACTGCTGTGAAGTTTCTTCAATTTCTGCTGCTGAAATTTCTGCAGCTTCTTGTTTGTTCCTTGTCGCTCGCTTCACTCGCTGTCGTGTGTTCAAGTTCTCATTGTCCCTCTCGCTACTGCTGATTCAAATTGCTTTCAAGTTTCACTTCACCCTCAACTCCTCTTTCTCCTCTCTTCTCTTTATATTTTTCTCTCATTTCTTTCTTCCTGCACCGCAACTCCTGCTTTTTACTCAGCTGCTTGCACAGCAGCTTTTTATTGTGGGAAGAAATGAATTTGATTGCCAGAAAAATGAAAAGGTTTTATAAAACTTTCAAAAAATACAAGAAGGACAATCAAACCAAGGAGGATAGAACGAAGAAGGAAAGTACTGAGATTGTTAGTTATGAGTGCAAGAAGTCTGGACATATTCGAACATATTGTCCAAAACTAAAAAGAAAGAAGAAGGACAGAGCAATGGTGACAGGAACATGGAGTAATTAAGAGATTAGCTCAAGTGAGGATGAAAATGACAAAGAGAGTGAAGATAATGAGAAAGAAGCAAAAAAGGGTCTAGTGTGCTTAATGGCTGTTGATTTTCAAGAGCAATAAAGAAAGCTAAGAAGAATCCACAGAGGTAATTATTCTTGATAAATCTTATAAAGAATTGCATGATGCCTTTGAAGATTTATTTCTTGAGTATAAAAATCTTGATGAAAAATATGAAGCACAACATAATAAAATCAAGCTAAATAATTTTGAGAAACATATGACAGGAGATGAAAAAGGAAACTCTAAATTGAATCTGCTGAAAATCGCTTTCAAATCCTCACAAGAGAAAAACGCAAATTTGTTCACTATAAATTTGTTTGTGTTCTTTAGTTTCTGTCTTATATTTTTCTGCAATATATTTTTGTTTATTGTTTTACTAAAACTAATTTGAAACAAGCTTCTGAAGTCAAGCTAATGTATTCAAGAGAATGAAATTGATAATCAAATAGTAGTTGAGTTAGTGAACTAGGTCTTTAAGAAAAATCAAAACAAAATTTTATGTAGTCAATATTCATAGTTTTTAAATTCTGTTTAGTCCAATCTACCCTCCCTCATGGACACTTCAGGGACTTAGAGTAATTGTAGTGAAATATAGAACCAAATATATATGTTATTGTTGAGAGGAACAAAAGAACATAGTTCTCTTTCAGAATGCAATTACAGCTAGAAATAAGAAGTAAGAAAGGTAAAACTATTAAGGATATTAAGGATTGTTAGTTATAATTAAAATAGGATTATTCTTCTAACATCCTAAACCATATATAGGATTATTCTTCTAACATCCCAAACCATGTATAATTGTGTTTTTAGTTTGTTACTTATAATCTATTTTGGATTTGTCACATTGACAAGTATATAATGTAAACTATTTGGCATTAATAAGACAGAAAATATCAGATTGTTTTCCCCACGAGATTTCATGGTATCAGAGCCTTTGTCTAAATTCTTATATAATAAATAATGACAGAGAAGATGTCGATAATGTTGATAACAACATGGTAGAAGAGAGCCATGTTCGTGGAATGACTTAAAGATGCTTACTTTTTAGCATCCTCAGACGGTCCTAGTCTGATCATTGCTACAGTCCAATTGAAAGAAAACGACAAAGAAAATAATTATGCCGAGTGGGCAAAATCTATACGCTTAGCCTAACGTGCAAAAAAAAATTGGGATTTTTAGATGAAACATTGCCCATTCTAGAAGACAATTCAGACAAAGAGGAAGAATGGTGGGGAATTAACACCTTGGTAAATTTGTGGATTCTCAATACTATAGAGCCCTCACGCAGATCTTCTATAAATTACTCTGAGAGGCCTGATGAACCATCACTCAGAACATCCTATTCGTCTTCAACCTCTTCAACCTCCAACCTGTTTTTCAGCCACTGTAATAGGAGTGGCCATGACATCTCAGGCTGTGTTCAGCTCATAGGATACCCTGATTGGTGGTCTCGAAGTACCGTCTCCAGCTTAGGCGGCCGCGCAACTCCGACCCCCCGCAGCCGCGAAGCACAAGTTACAGGGAGAGGAAGGAGCAGAGGCATCGTCCCTGGCGCACACCAAGCCGGCCAAGCAGTTGGAACCAGCAAACAACAACAGCAGTCGACAGGGAGAGGCGCTGCCGATGGCTGCACTTAGACCATTGCAGTCTAATGCACAGACATTGCACTAGAAAAAGGCAACCATGGCTGTTTTTTAGCAACAACAGCCGACGCGACAGGAAGAAACAACAGAAAAGTGGGGATCTCCAACCACTTTCCAAGTTTGACCTAAAAGCAGTGGTCAAAATTGATGACCATCCTAAATTACAAAAATGCCACTCAATCCGAAAAATTATCTAGTATGACAAATTTATGGATCTTGGATTCAAGATGTTCTCATCGTATGACTGGTAGGAAAGATTTCTTGAAAAATTTAAATAACATTTACCTGTATACTATTGGTCTGCCTAATAGAGCTAAGGCAATTGCTCTATAAGAAGGAATTGTCTCATTAAATCCTAGACTCAATTTTCTTAGTGTGTTCTATATTCCTGAGCTTAAATATAACTTAATTTCCTTGTTCCAATTGGCTCAAGACTCTCGGTGTTTTAACACTCTTTTTGATGATTTTTTGTGTTATACAGGACTGTATCTCGATGAGGCCGATTGGAGTGGGTGAGCAAATGAATGAGATTTTTTTCTAAAAACATCTGCAGTTACCTGATTTATATGTTTTCTCTAGTGAAATTCTTGATTGAAGCACATTATGGCATGTTCGACTGGATCATTTTTCGGATGTTGTAGTACGTAATTTGTTAAATTTTTCTACGTACAAAACTGGCCCTTGTAATATCTGCTTACGTGCTAAACAGACACGTTACCGTTTTCCTTCAAGTACAAACAAAGCTTCTGCGATCTTTGATTTAGTTCATTGTGACTTCTGGGGACCAAACAAAACTGCATCCACCATAGGAGCTTCTTATTTTTTAGCTATACTAGATGATTATTCTAGCGCTGTCTGAATATATCTACTTTCTTAAAAAAGCGAAGTTGCATCCGTATTAAAAGATTACTTCGCAATGGTCCAAACCGAATTTCACAAAACCATAAAAATTGTTCGAAGTGACAATGGAAAGGAGTTCGTTTGTCTCAAATCATATTTTTCTGCTCAAGGCACAATACAACATCAAACAACTGTTCATGGTACCCCACAACAAAATGGAATGGTCGAACGTAAGAATGGTCATATTCTAAATGTCGTCCAGGCTTTGCGGTTCCAAGCTAACTTGTCGATAAAGTTTTAGGGAGAATGTGTTCTCACTGCCGAATATCTCATTAATCGAACACCTTCAAGGTTGTTACACGGCAAGACTCCTTATGAATTATTATTTGGAGAAAAGCCCTCTTACTCTCACATTAAATCTTTTGGGTGTTTAGCTTATGTTCATGACTATGACATCCCAAAGATAAATTTTGTGCCGCAATGGAAAGTGTGTCTTCCTTGGCTACCCCTTTAATAAGAAAGGTTGGAGATTTTATGACCTGCAAAAAGAAAAATTCCTTATGTCCCGAGATCTATTTTCTGATGAGACAAAATTTTTGTACCAAGAAAAACCAGATAATTCGATATATACTACAGATTTTTCACATTTATACAATTTTGAAAAACAAATTTTTAACTCCAAGGCACCCCTTATACCAAATAGGGGAGTATCGGTCCATCAAACCCTTATCAAGACTGCCTACCCACCACTAACAGCTCACCAGCCTAGCAACCAATTGGCCTAGCACCAACATCCAACTCCAGCCCACTGAAGGAATATATCACACACGACCAAGCTACAGCTCCTGTTTCACGTAGCCCAGATCTTCCTTACAATCTTTCTTACGGCCCAGCTCTGAACAGCCCAGAAGCTCCAGTTCCGCGTGGCCCAAATTCTCTGCGCGGCCCAGCTCTGCACAGCCCACCTGCGCTTGCTCTGCATGGTCCAGATGCTTCACGCAGCCAGCTAAACCTTCTCCTCACGGCCCAGCACTGCACAGCCCACCTGCACCTATCCAATCCATCAATGTGCAGTCAGACTTCTTATGTGGCCTGGCGAACCAGAATTCTCCAGCACCTCTCAACCTGTCCACTGTCATATCCGGAAATTTACAAAAACTGACCAAATAAATGGGACAAAATAAAGTATTCAAGAGATGAAAAAAACTCACCACTTGTGTTTTCCTAACAACATTAACTGATAAGAAAGTCAATGGGGGTGAAAGCAGTAGCTACCCTTCTAGTTTTGTTCTTTAGGGGAGAAAAATAATACTAATAAAACTAATAGTAGTTAATATGTAGAGGATTAGCTTTATTTTGATTGGTAATTTAATTTCACTTACATTTCACTTTATTTACTTTGGGTCCCACTTTTTTTTTTTTATAAATAATTTAACTTTTACAAATTACAAGAAAAATAAAATACACTTCTTGTAAACTAAAGACATGTCCAAACAAAAGTAATTATTATAAATGTTCATCTATGTTTCTGAATTCATGTTCAGGGCTTTAAGTGGTAGGAGCACTCTTTACTATTTTACAAGAACCGTAATCTTATGAGACATTTTTAAAAGCATATGAAGACTTTGAATTAGCTTATATGAAGCATTGTATTGGAAAATGGAATTGGATAGAGAACTGAAGCTTTTTTCAACATAGTACTCTAATAAGATACATTTTCTGCCTTCAAATTTTGAAGATAATATCTATAGAAATACATAGCAATTCTTGTAAATTAGTCCATAAAAGTCAGTGGCACTAAGCCAATTGTCATCCTAGAGTTGTAAAACATGACTTTGAAGAGACTTTTGAGGAAATTTTTTCATTTTCTTCCTAAGCAATTCTTAACCAAATTATCTACATAAATAATTTCTTCGAACATGAATTATTTATAGCAACGATTGCTCTCTAAGAAAATAGTAATATCTTATGAGAAGTATGGCCTCCCATCACATGCACATACTAAATAGCTTTCCCCAACTCACCATCTCCTTTCACCATTAACTTTAATTTTATCTTTTGAATAAGCTACCTATCATTTGTAAGAATATGAAAATCCAAGTCCTTCAATATCAAGACAATACCACAGTATCTCCCTAAAGGAATCCTGATTTGATATTCTTTAAAAACTTCTAGCCAAAACTCTGATCAAATTCACCTTAGTCTCCAAATCATTGGCATGCCCTTCAAATGTCGCCCTCTCTTATAATTTGGTTACTTAAAAACCTATACATTCCTTAATATGACATTCTTGATATGACATTTTGATTATTGACATAAGCGTCTTATTAACTTGTAGACGAAACATATATTATTAAGAATTAAACATACTATATATAATGTAGTTTAAAAATAATCAAATCCTATACAATCTATCCTCTAATAAAAATAGTTTAAATCAATCAAGTCCTATAATGAGAAAAATATATGAAAAATGAATTCATGCAACTATATCATGAACGAATCAAGCATTCCATAAAGAATGTCCCAAACCTATTCACTAAATTCAACTAAATTTGTGAATACCGCCAATTGGACTGTCACTTTAATGACCAAAAAAATTAGAAACTTGTAGATGCTGCCATTAACTTAGATATTATCGAGCATTGTGTTCAATCATCACAACATCAACTAATTTTGGGCAACAACACACTATCTACTAGATGGATATACCTCAAATTCAACTCCTTAAATATACCTCTTTACCCGCATCATCTAATTTCACTTTGAAACTTTGTTCCGACAACAATGAAAATAAAGGGATTCAATTCAAGCTCTGGTATTAAGTATTTTCGTCTAGAATAGATACTTAAAAAATTGACATAATCGTCACACTAACCAAACAAATTAAAACTCTTAATTCAAAAGAAATAAAGTCAGTAGGAACAAAAATTCCTAAGAAAGTAGTAGAAACATAAATAGAAATAGAATCAAAGTAGTACCTTTCACTAATCCTACCTGTAATGTCCTACCCCGTAAGCATCTCTCGCATGACCCTGAAAGTGCAGAACTCACGAACGTAAAGTTTAGGGTCTATCTTAGTGGAATAAAGTGTTTGGAACATAACGGTGATTTTGTAGATACTTAGAGAAGAGAGTAAAATTTTATTAAAACAAGTTTTTGTTAGTGGAGTTTATGAGTATCTTTAAGTAGATTAGTTTTTATTTTTAACTATACTTAGCCTGCACATTTTAGGGATTTAAACACTTTCATATTCGTTAAAAGGTTTAAATTGATGAACTTAATAAAAAAATGATATTGGGTTTAGAAAAGAATGTTTTAAAAAAAATACCATTAAGATCCCAATTAATTTTTATGAAACAATATAAATATTTTAATTTCTTTTTATCCAATTAAGTTTAAAGAAAATGACCATGATTGTTATTAGTAATACTACTGCTAATATCATTATAGACTATATATATCACTTTTGGTATTATTAACTCCACTAACATACTTACAACTTGGTTATTACATTCTCTTAGTGATTATGTAACAACAAATTTAGAAATAAACATTGGTGAACTTGATCTCAAAGAACACGCAAGGTGACGCATGTTCATCTCCCATTAGACCTCCCGTACCCCTTGACCTCCCTCTCACCTCTATATACATGAGGCTTAGCTTTCATGTTCTTTTCCTTGCTTTGCTCCTACTCTGTGCAGAAACAAGAGGATCAAGTAAGCCTCTTCTTTTTCTTTCTTCCCTTTTCTTTGTTTTCCATAACAAGCTTCCTATTACTCATAGCAGTTACATGATAACAATATCAACCACTACTTCTTCAACTACGTGATTTAGATCATGAACCAGGCTATTAGTTGAACCCAAACTTGGGCAAATAAATCACAAATTATTCCAACCTTTTTGTTCACTTATCTTGCCTAATTCAAAATTTATACTACTCTAACAATCTTAATTCTTTTTCTTCTCAAAGAATTTAAATGAAATAAATTTTTAATTTTTAACTTAGTTCTAATTTTATTTTGAGCAATATAGTCATTTCGGGTAAGTACCAATATTAAAGATTCTTGAGATTATTAGATTTTGGATTATTTTTAGGGACTAGTATGTGTGTGTATATCGTAAGATCATAAGGAAATAGTTATATTCATTGGCGAATAGATATGTTGTGATTCGTAATTAAGTGTTTTTGTTACCCTATTGTAGGATTATAGCACCATCTCTGCACTTTGATGAGTCCAAAGCCTAACCTAAATGTTTTAACAGTGTTATCAGTGTTGCTTGAAATGTTTATAATTTCTTATAGGTAGGACTTTACAAAATGTTTACTGCTTTTGTGGTGATATAATATTTCATTATGTTAAATTGGAGATTTTATGCAAAACATGTTTAACTTATGCCTTAAAAATGTATACGAGCAATGCTCCGTATAGGTATTTTAACTTTAAAAGGAATTGTCATTGCTTTGACAAAAGAGTTATTATTATGAGTTGGGAATGTTTTAATGTTGTTTTATTACATTGTATGACCTATGTGAATATAAACTTAGCATATGTATAGAACTTTAACATTCATGACTTAACTGGCAGATGGGGATTTCGTCGTTCTACAATGGTTATCGCTTGAATTTATGCAAATAGCTGAGTGAGTGGCCTTTTGGTTTGTAATGGATATGAAAACCTATTCCGACCAAGGACGAATTTTATGACATGATTATATGTATTCGGAAGCGTCAGAGGATTGCCTATACATGGCTAGTCTCCCTTACTAAGGCCTCTTCTGATGACGTGAATGGTTAGAAACTTTGGAGGGTAGATCCACTAGAAAGGAGATGTAATCTCATTGAGGGTTTGGCCCAACCGCTATTGTGTCGGACATCTTATCATGCTTTGTGGTGAGAAGGCAACCTAGTAGAGAGTCAGCAGGGACTTGAAATTGAGGTTGATCTCAGAGCGGACCTAGTAGGTGCCTCAAGATACGTTGCCTGGTTTTATGTGCGTGAAAAGTGCAGTTAATATGGAAACCAAGTGTTTGTATGTTGTTTACCTGGTACTGACTACGTGATGCCAGAACTTGTCTCCGATGATCTCGTTATGGGTTTTGGATTATGTTCGTGGAGCCCAACTTTTGCATGGTATGTTTTTAAAATTCGGGTGTAGAAACTATACTGATGTGTCTTGATTCGCTCAGGCTTCCCAGTGTCGTTCAAACCCCTCATATAAGTTTATGTACCTGCACTTTCAATGTAACCAAGAAAATTCTTTTGACATTGCATGAACTCTTTTATGGAAACTCTAACATTATTTTTGGGAAAAGCACAGAAGCACACACTCACGTGGACTCAGTGAACATTTTCGGTCACTTCTTAAAATGTCATGTTTTCTAGATGACTTGGGATGAGAGACGACGCAGTAAGTTGCTATAGTGTTTTGCATGGAGCTTTTGGGCCAAGGCGTGTTGTGTATGTTATTTTGGGAAAGATGTTTTGTACTTTTGATGCTCAACCAGTTTGAAACAATTTTGGTTTTGTAAAGTATTTCCTATGTTAGAGTTGTTATAAGAAGTTTCCCTAGAATTTATGTAATGGTCGCCTATATAATAACAACTACTGTAGCCTCAAATGTGTGTTATATATATAAATATATATCCTAAGATCATAAGGAGATAGTTATATCCGTTGCAGAATAGAAATGTTGTGATTTGTGATTAAGTATTTTTGCTACCCTCTTTATAGAATTATAGCACCATTTCTGCACTTAGGTGAATCTACAAGCCCAACCTAAATATTTTAACGATGTTATTGGTGTTTCTTGAAATGTCCATAATTTTCGATAAGTAAGATTTTATAAAATGTTTACTGTTTTTGTGGTAATATAATATTTCATTATTTTAAATTGGAGATGTTCTCCAGAATATGTTTAACTTTTGCCTTAGAAATACATAGGAGCAATGCTCTATATAAGTGTTCTTACTTTAAAAAGAATTGTCATTGCTTTGAAGAAGAGGTATTATTATGTATTGGGAATGTTTTAATGTTGTTTTATTACATAGTGTGACCTACGTGAATGTAAACTTGGCAGATTTATAAAACTTTCAAACGCATGGCTTAAATGGCGGATGGGAATTTTGTCATTCTAAAATGGTTATAACTTGAATTTATGTGAACAGCTAAGTGAGTGGTCTTTTGGTTTGTAAATGGATATGAAAATCCCATGCTGACCAAGGATAAAGTTTTTTACATGATTATATGTGTTCGAAAGCGTCATAGGATTTGTTGTGCGTGGCTAGTTTCCTGTACTAGGGCCTCTTTCAAGGACGTAGAAGGTTAGAAACTCTTGAGGGTGGATCCACTTGAAAGGGGGTATAATAATTGTTGAGGGTTTGACCCAACCGGTATTGCATTGGACACTGCATCATACTTTGCAGTGGGACGGCTGCCTAGTGGAGAGTCAAGAGGGGCTCGAAACTAATGTTGCTCTGAAGGCGAACCTGGTAGTTGCCCCAGGATTCGTAACCTAGTTTTATGTGCTTGGAGAATACGGTTGATATGAAAACCAAGCGTTCCTATGGTGTTTAGCTGGTACTGATTATGGGATTCCGAACTTGTTTTTGATAACCTCGTTATGGGTTCTGGATTCTTTTTTTGGAGCCCAACATGTATATGGCATGATTTTAGAATTCGGGTGTAGAAAAATTGTGCTGATATGACTTGATTCGCTCAGACTTTCAAATTATGTTCGAACCTTTCACATACGTTTATGTACTTGCATTTTCAAAGTAACAAAGAAATATTTTCTTTTGACATTGCATGAATTGTTTTATGGAAACGGCATCATTATTTTTTAGAAAAATATGGAAGCACACACTCACGTGGACTCTTTGAGCGTTTACATTTAGTCTTTAAATGTCATGTTTTCCTGATGACTTGGGACAAGAGACGGTGTAGTAAGTTGCTATAGTGTTTTGGACGGAGCTTTTGTGCCAGGATATGTTATATATAGTTGTTTTGGGAAAGATGTTTTGTACTTTTGATGTTCAACAAATCTAAAATGTTTTAGTTTTTATAAGAAGTTTCTCTAGAAGTTATGTAATGATCGCCCTATCTGTATCCAGTTTTTCTGCTACTTACTGTATATAAATGTTTCTAAGTGTTTCTTAAGATTTTGCATTAGTTTAGATTTTTCTAGTTTAGTGCTGATAGGCACGTTTGTATCTTACTCAACCGCAGTTGACCTAGCGGAGGGGTTAGGTGTATCACACTACCTTACCTTAGAAACTGACAACGGGTGAGGGTTTTTCTTCATCAAATTCCATCTCATTCTATTTCTCATAATCAAGAGTCTAGCGGTAAATTTCATGGAAGATCTACGAGCGGAAGAGGTGTATTGAAGATTCTGAGAGAAACGACGAAGAGAAGAGGCATTGGTTAGAGAATAGGGTGAGATATATGAGACTTCTGAGAATTATTCTAGAAAATAAAAATTATTGCGAGTGTTAAAACTTAATCTCAATATACCTTTCAAAAAAAACAAAAACAAATAGAGGCTTAATAGAAACCAAACATTAGTTGCCAACAATATTAAAATACCGGCAAATTTAGAACTTTTGATTTTTCTTTTACTTGAAAAAAATACTAGAGACCCAATAGAGGCTAAATAGAGTCTTGTTTATTTATTTTGACTCTATGTCATCTCTATTTCGTCTCTATTATTTTTTTAAGAAAAATTGTTCTCTATTATTATAAAATACATGGATACACATTTTCTTATATTTGACCAATATATACAATAATATTATCCATAATATAGTGAAAAAATATTAAAGAATGTTAAAGCCTAAAAAGAATTGTTTCATATATTATTCAAATAAAAATTCAATTCCTAGTACTTAAAATCACTTTAGACTTTAAGCTTAATAAATCTCCATATGAATGTGCAACTTGTGCTATTTAAACTTTCGATCAAACTATTACATATAGAATATTACCATTTGCAACCCATGTAGATCAACTTTTTTAAAAGAATTAAGGAATTTGAGCAAATAATTGAGGCCCTAATCATGGCAATCGTCCACTTGCGTTAAAGAGGTCTATGTGAATAATTGTATAGATGGACACTTCAGATCAAGAAGAAAATTTGTCAACAAGATCTCGATTTCAAGATAGTTATATCCAATAGTTAATTTTTTAAATTAATGTTTCAAAATCTAAAATACAAATGCAAGTGTATACAAACCTAGAGTCAAAACACAGACAAAATTTCTCGGACTCTAAACTTGAGACTGAGCTACTACGAATTAGAGACGACGAAAAATAAATATCAATTTTATTTAAAAACTCGAGACAAAATTTGGAACTCTTAATGTCTAAAGAAAATAGAGATAGAACTTTCGTCTCTATTACGACTCTAATATTATACTAAAACTAGAGACAAGAATTGGACTTTACTCAGTCTCTATACAGAGAACAAATAGAGACCAAAAATATTGTCTCAATTATTTGAGACGAATAATACTTACATATTGATAGAGTGAGTATATGGAGACAAAATTTCTCTTCGTTCCGATTCGATGAAAGAGAATAATAGAGACAATGTAGTGATATAGATCCACTTTTGGTTGTGGGTTAGATTCCACACCCTCCTTTGATGAAGAACCTCTATTGAGGATTTTTGAAGTTTCAATATTCCAACAGAAAACCTATGAGGATATAAGCCTCATAAACTCGATATTAAGAGGCAAAACTCATTCCCAATTTGATAGAAAGAACTTTAAAGAAACTAAGGCCTTAAAACCCCAACTACACAAACTAGAAGACCTAGGTTTAATTGAATCTAAGAAGAACTCTAAGACTCAATCAAAGAAAAGAATTGTATGATCAATTGGTTCCATAGATTCGATAATCGAAGCAATTTTACAAAACTAAAGACATTAACCCTTAGCAAGTTAACTAAGAAGGGTGAAGAACCCTAGAGACAAAGGAGAATTCCTCAAAAAAATTTCGGCAAATATCAATGTTGTTTACAAATGAGCTTATAATTGCGTATTTATAGCTAAGGACTAAACCTAACTAATCAATTTATTAATGGATTAAAGTACCCATTAAGCCTTTGATTAAAAGCTAGAAAAACAAGTTCAAACAATAAAATCTCGCCAAAAGGTCGCATAAGCACTTATCTTCCAGGACCCTACTGGTGACAGTAGAGTGAAACGTATCGGACGCGGTAGGTTGTTATCTTCCAAAACGATTCCCGTTCAAAGGCCTACTGGAAATGGTAGGGGCAAGGCTACTATCGGCAGTAGGGTTGCTCTTCTCCAACACTTAGCCATTTTTAACTTCAATTTGCTCCCTTGAGTAATCCTTGCTTAAGGTACAAATTGAGAGCAACTTAGAAGCCTTCCCTTTATATTCAAACCCTTCAAAATTTTTCTTCAGAGCTTCCTTCATGTTAACAATCATGCCATTAGCCACATTGACATCATGAATCTTTAGTTTCTTCACCCGAGCTCTAGTGAGTGGTCCATGCTTCATCTCGATAGACTCTTTACTCTCCTGATCTATATCATCTGCCCTTCTTTTAAAAAGATTCGTCCTTAAATCTTCACCTACATAAAAAGGAGACAAATTAGAAACATTAAAGCTGGCGTGGGCATTGTAGTCACCCGGAAAATCAATTTTAAATTCATTATCACTAAGACGCTCAAGAAGTTGAAAAATCCCATCGTCACGAGCTTCAAGCTTATTCTTGCGTTGAGAAGGAAAGTTCCTTCTAAACACAATCGCTCGGTTAAAAAACAACTCATTTCCTTCCAACATTCCGCTTAGCCATTAATTCTTCTTTTTGTACTAAATAGCATCATGCTTTTTTCATGAATAAACTTGGCAAGCTCCACCTTCCACTTTCCATCCAAGCTCACGATATGATCTATAGGCAAATGAACCAAATAAAATGAAGTTAAAGCTACCTCAAAAGGAGAATAACAAGTAGTATAATGTCTAGCCCTATGGTAAGGAAACTCAATGTGAGAAATGAACTCTTCCTATTGGCGCAAATTCTTCTTAAGGATGGCCCTAAGAAGTCGCCCAATGGTTCTATTGACTACCTTCGTTTGGTCATCGATTTGTGGAAGGCAAGCTATAGAATACAACAAACTAGTGCCAAGTTTCCTCCACAAAACACGCCAAAAATGACTAAGAAACTTGGTGTCACGATCCGAGATAATAGTTCTAGGTATACCATGGAATCGCACCATCCAAGTAAAGAACAAGTTTGCAACATGGCTAGCATTATTAGGTTTTTTGCATGGTATAAAATGAGCCATTTTAGAAAACCTATCCACTGGAACAAAAATAGAGTCCATAACTTTAGGTGACTTAGGCAAACCAAGAATAAAATTCATAGAAATATCAACCCAAGATACTTTAGGCACATCTAAAGGAGTATAAAGAACATGTGGCAAAGAAGTAGATTTAGCCCTTTTACATTCTAAGCAATTTCTAATGAATCTTTCAACATCTTTTCGCATGTGAGGTCAAAAGAAATGCTCATGCAAGATATCATAAGTTTTAAGAATGCCAAAATGTCCCATTAATCTACCACAATGAGCCTCTTTAACCAACAACAATCTAGTAGAACAAGATGGAATACACAATTTTCCTTCATGATAAAGAAAACCATCATGTATAAGATACTTATCATTAGGTACAAGCAAGCAATCATGAAATATGTCCTTAAAATCATGATCACTAGCATATGATTCCTTAAGCATCTCATAACCAATTTTTTAAATTTTAGGAACAATTTTTCAACTCATATACTTTTCTTGTAAAATTAAATAGCATAAACTCTTAAGATACAATTATTGACATCAGGGTCGGTAGAGATCATCATTAGCTAACACTTGATGAACATATAATTTGGCAAAAGTTGGATTGCCCAATATTTGTATTGACATTTTAGTCATTTAACTCTACTTCTGGTTCTTTGCTTTATATGTTTATTTAGTTTTCTTTCTTTCAGTGCATGTACAGATTACAAGTATCAATGATCACCTTCTTTTAGAACTTACAAATATTGTAAGTTCAAGCTATAGCGACAACACAATCACGGTTTCAAAAAAGAAAAAACAAACAAAACCATAACCAATGAAAACAATAGTCATTAAAAAAACTATCAAATATGTTATGATAGGAACTGGGCAGCTTTCCAAGACAATTCCAACCAAGTGAATTATTTTAAGAAACAGTAGCGACCTTCACTCTTCACCAACCAAACATAATTACTTTAAAAAATAATAGCAAAAAGCGATATGATGTTATCAATAAGATTAAGCTTACCAAAATCCTACCTACCAATAGCACTATTCTAGCCTGCACCTGTAATTATTTCCTGAAATCAAGTTGTTAAGTGTATGATTAGACAATGTTGGAAGTTCGTTAGTGCCATAAACTAAAGAAAATTGCATACATTCTTGCAATCAAAGTTCAATCAAATAGTTTTCCAAGTACAACATAGACAAAAGCAGTTTACCTACTTGGAAACACAAGAGAGAATGTATCTAAAGAAAGCTTTATCTTTTTTGACACTTTTCAATTTATTTGTCTTGCTGGTTTGTCAAAGATCTTAGTACAATTTATATCAAAGCTCCTCATGTTTCTTCTTTTTTAGGTGCAAGAAGTATAGGTGCTTAGAAATTGATCTTGATGGCTTGACAAAAGAATGCTTTTATTAAGGAAAAAGAAATATGCATCTATCAAAGTACAGTTTAAAGATGGAATGCCCTATGAGGTAACCTTTTTATTGTTATTTTAAATATTAATATTGTTACTACTATTAGATTTTATTATATCCTCACTATGGATTTCTACTCTGTTTTTTCTCCTAGAAAAGGATTTAGTTACTATGGCTTTTTACTCTCACTTCTATTATCATGTTGTAACTACTGATGTCACGTCTTATACATAGAACTCTTCATAAGCTTTAGAAATTTCACCAAAATGCATATATGTAAGAACATGATTAAGAGAATTGTTGTTTTGTGGGTAGGTCTTGTGAGGATGTGGTTGAATCTTAATGTGTAGGGTAAAATTGCAACAAAACAGCGAAAATTTGCTGTAACATCACAGAATGAGCCGGTAGGCCTGATTCAGGCTACTGGATTGTGTCAAACAGGTGCCAAAACTGAAGCTAGAAATTCAAAACAGCAAGCTGCGAGCAGAGAAATTCTAGACTGCATGGTGTGTATAGTAAGTGCTAGAGGTTGTTTTGGAAGTGGTTCTTGCAATAAATTCAAGTTGATCTACGAATTAGCTCTGTTGAGAAGTTTAATTCCTGGGTTTTACTTGCATTTGATTTTGGATTAGTGGGTGATTCTTAGATTTTGGTAAGTAGAGATTCTATTGTTGCAGAAACTCTCCAGCTCTTGCTGAGTGTCAATCATTATTATAGGAAGCTCTAGAAGAAAATAGAAATAGCTAACTTTGCAATTCTTTTATTTAAAACCTTTATGCCCCATATTCATTACCTAGTAAACTATTCAAGAAAGTTCCATACTTAACAGCTGATCACATCTTTGAGGATATTTATTAGTCTTATGCCAGACCATTTAAATCCCTTTAACTAAATGGTCAGTGGTTTGTTTTTAGACACTAATGGACATACACACCAATTAACCGTACAACCAAGGTGCATTCTTTAGCTTAAAAATCACTATCTTGTACAAAGAAAATCTAAGAACTTATTTAGTTTAAAATAATGAAAAATTTCTTATATTGATTCTGTTCTTAATTAGCCATTACTGGACAACAAATTCCGACAAGATCAAGAAACATATAAAAGGCTGGGAAATTAATTTGGATCAGTAGAAGAGAAATTTTTGTAAACACCCAAAAAATACATAGAAATTTCTCAAAAACAAAAATAAACTTTCATTTTTAGACAAATTTTGGAAGTGTATAGGAGAAACAAGAAAACTTTACCTCAATAAAACAACCCTTCAAATTGTCAGTAGCTGAAATGCCGCCGTGGAAACAAACACAGCTGGTCGCACCAGTTACACGAGCACGGACCTTACACAATGACTTCAAGGATTTCAAAGTGGTAGTCGAAAAGACAAGCAAAAGGAGGAGACGGATTTTTTCCCTTCTTGCTTTTTTTTCTTTTGTTAAGTTAGATGGGTTTCCTTCTCAGCCAAAAGAAGAAGGGGGAAGGGACGGGATTTTGAGGGTGTTGTCCGCCAAAGTTTCTCGGTACTCTTTTATATAAAAAAAAAAAAAAAAAAACGTATACTTTACGCACAAAATTGAGATGTAATTTTCGTGTTTAAACTTTTTAATACTTAATTTATCAAACATTTAAAATATAGAGACAAATAGTCATAAAAATATTTAATGGAGAAAATAAAAAAAAAAAATTCTTACAACTCCATTTTATAATTTGTAAAATAATTAATAGATCAAATCCCTATAAATGTCCATAAAAAAGTTTACGTTTTCTTTTTCAACTACACATAAACTTTTATTTCAGCCTTATTATTTATGAAAATTTTTTGAAGAATTTATTTTGACAAAATATTTGCTATGTGAAATATGACTAAAACAATCATTCTCCAATGAACAAAGTCATTTTTTTAGCAAAAAAAAAAATATATATATATATATAGTCATTTTTATAAGTATAAATTTTTATATTTGTCCTTATTTTGATTATCAGTACATGAATCGAATATAATTATTCTAACTAAATTTAATCACAAAACGTATAATTTGACAAAATGTATAATTTCTCAAAATTAATTGTTCGAAAATCGTTCTAAGGTATATACAACTTTACTTTTTATCCTCATAAGTAATTAATATTTTGAATTATGCATATCTAATTGTGAAAAAATAACACGATACTATAAACGGTAAAACACCATTCTTTTTTCTTTAAGAAAAATGACTCATATAATGTAATTTCATTTTAGTTAACAACATGCAACCATATTGATAAAATTTATAAAATTTCAAATCGTTTAGCCTAGTAAGACATGCATTATTCTTTATGATAAACTAAATAAATATTTGTATAAATTTATTTATTTTATACAATGGCGGTATAAGTATTCATTTCTTATTATAATTATATCCTACTTATAAAAGTTTGTTCTTAACGTTTAATTTATAAAACTTTAATAAATAGAGTGAAACTGTTAATTTAAGTAAGGTTATAATCAAATATTATAATTTCCTTCATAAATAGATAAAAATTAATATTAAATACAATTTCATTTGATCAAATTTACTTAAAATAAAATATTTCTTCTCTAATTAATCTCTAAATTCGTCTCTAATTAATACCTTAGAGATGACATAGAAAAGATTGATCTTTCCTCTCTAAAATTAGACACGAAGTAGAGACGAACGGAGTTATTTCTCTAATATTTGAGACGACATAGAGACGAAAGAAGTGTGTTCTCTTAATCAAGGACGAAGTAGAGACGAAATAAGTTTTCTTTCTAACAGACAACATACGGACGAAATGTGTTTTCTCTCTAAATAATAGAGACAAAGTAGAGATGAAAGATGTTTTCTGTCCAGTATTTGGGAAGACATAAAGACAAAAGACGTTTTCTCTCTAAATAGTATAGACGCAATAGAGAAGAAAGGAGTTCTCTATCTAATATTTGAGAAGACCTAGAGACGAAAGGCATTTTCTCTCTAATATGTGAGATGACATAGAGACGAATGAAGTATTCTCTCTAAATCATAAAGACAAAGTAGATATGAAATGAGTTTTCTCTCTAATATTTGAGACAACATATGGATGAGAGGAGTTTTCTCTCTAAATAGTAGAGACGAAGTAAAGACAAAAGGTGTTTTCTCTCTAATATTTGGGACTACATAGAGACGAAAGAAGTTTTCTAACTAAATAATAGATACGAAGCAGAGATGATAGGAGTTTTCTCTCTAATATCGAGACGACATAGAGACAAAAGGAATTTTCTCTCTAATAAGAGAGACCAAATAGAATGAACTCGAGATGATTATAAATTAAAACTTTTTAAATATATTATAAAATTCAATAATACTTTGGAGACCACGTTTTTTGTATCAAATGCGTCTCTAATGTAGAGACAGGACGAATATGCATCTATTGCAACTCTACTCAGAGATAACTTTGACACAGATTTATTACATCTCAAAAGAGAGACGCAAATTACTGAACAAAATTGTAAGCCCTAAGGGCACACTTATAATGTTTTGATTATGATTAACTTGTGCTTATGATAAGTAGAAATAGTTTTATATAGAAGAACAAAAAAAATGCACAAGAGAAGTCTCAAGGGGAATCTACATAGAAGCAAAAGATCACTCAATACAACAAGAGCTTATGAAGATGATGTGATCAAGTTGAACACCTTGAAGACAAGAAGATTAGTTAGGGGTATCCTTCAGGTAACTTTGTAAAACTTCCTAACTCATCTCTTTGATTTTTGATCAAGTATGGTAGTTCCTTGGAAGAAATATCTTTTACAAACTATACTTGAAAAACTAAGTATTCTTGATAAAGTTTTTAATGGATCATTTATTTTAAAGAGTATCAAGAATACATGTTTTGAAATATGAAGGAAAGTCTATATTTTTTCAGGGAAAACCGGTTATTAAAATTTGTCTATCATATTCAAAAAGGGGTCATCCGATTTTTTCAAGGGAATGAAAAAAATTGATCGTCCTATTTTAAAATCGGTCGTCTGATTTTTTGAAGTATAAAAAAATCGGCCGTCCACTTTTAAATAGGTTCATCCAATTTTCTTAAGTAAATTAAAAATTGGTCTACCTATTTTAAAAAGGGTCATTCAATTTTTTGTTTATAAGTAAATCTGACGTCTGTTTTTTAAAAACTAGTCGTCCGGTTTTCACTTTTACTATTAATAAATGACCGTTGCTCTACAGTAACGGCTAATTTTTACATTCACATATAAATTGAGATTTTGATCAGACATAAATGGTAAGTTGTTGGAGATCATTTAAAGAACATTTAAAAAAGCTTTAAAGAACATTCTCAAAACGTCTTTATCTCACAAAAAACAAAAAGAAAAAATCTTCTTGGAGCATCATTATTGATCAACTCTCAAAGAAGAAGAAAAAGAGGAGCTTGTAGAAACAACTATTGTGTTGTATCTTTCTCTTCTCAAGCTCATTTGGTCATATTGTTCCATCCTTACTCTTCTTTATTATCTTGTGATAAAAAAAGGTTTGTGGAAAATCCTTTGGATGATCTTTTGATAATTTTTGTATTGTTGTGTTGTGTAATATTTGAGGTTTGGTGTAAAACCCTTGAAGGGTGATCCTCATTATGTATTGTGTAAACAACTTTAAAAATAGTGAATTTGTGAAATCCTTGAGTTGAGTCTAAAGGTAGTAGATGTAGCTCTTTGAGAGAGTAAACCACTATAAATATCTTGTCTCTTCTCTCTGTGACTAAATTTTTCCTTTGTATGTTTATTGTATAATCCTTGATCTTGAAAGTGATTTTGTTTGGTTAGGAATTTTATTAAAAAGAGTTATTAAATTCTTCTTCAAACAAAATTATAGGTTTTAATTTTTAAAATTTCTTTAAAAAGTGTTTTATTGGCCAAAAACCTTATTCACCCCCGCCCCCCCCCCCCCCCTCTCTCCCCTCCCCCTAAGGTTTTTCAAAAACTCTTAAGGCAGAACATATTGGTCTCGATGTTGTCTCTCTAAGTTAGACATAAATCATTCTCTCTCAAATCCGTCTTTAGATTTAGCGATGGATGTTGAATAATCTCTAATCATCTCTAATTTCATCTCGAATACATTTAGAGACAAATCAGAGACAAAAAATGGTCAAGACAAAAGTATTGTGTCTCTAAATTATCTCTATATTTTCAAAATATTTGAATTTTGAACATCCCTCTCTATTTTGTATCTACTCCTTCTCTGTTTAGACACGAATAAGTTCCATCTCTAAATTTCGTCACTATAAAGATGCTCTCCTGTATTGCAAGAATTTGAGCTTGCAAAGTAGAGATAAGAGTGTACCTTCTAGATAATGCATCAACTACAATGTTTTCTTCACCTTCCTTATACCGGATGATGTATAGAAAAGTCTCAATAAACTCTATCCATCTTGCATGCCTCTTGTTTAGCTTAGCTTTTGAGTCTGTTAGTCGTCGTAGTTCTAGGCCTTTATTTTGAATTAACGCTTTCGTTGGAAATTTGGAATGTAGGTTCTAGAGCCCTCTTTCACCGAGGACGAAAGAATAATCTTCCAAGCGGATAGAGACCTAAAATTCCATTAGACTCTTTTGTTATCCTTTAAGGAACTTCAGGACTCATGATTGCTGTGCACCACAAACTCCTTTGGCCACAAATAATTTCGTCAATGTTTCAATGTCCTAACGAGTGCATAGAGTTCTTTATCATATGTAGCATATTTTAATGCGGCACCAGTCAACTTTTCACTAAACTAAGCCAAGGGTCTCTTTTCTTGCATCAAAACCTCTAATGACAACACTTGAGGCATCACATTCTATCTCAAACATCTTCTTAAAGTGAGGTATTGCACTACTCAACCTCTCTTTTACAACTTGAATGCTTTCTCTTGACTCTCCTCCCATTTGAAGCCATTCATCTTCTTAATAATGTCCATCAGGGGATTAGCAATGGTGCTAAAATCCTTAATGAATCTTCTATAGAACCTTGCTAATCCATGGAAGCTTCTTACTTCGGATGCATTCTTGTGAGTAGGCCAATCTTTGATTGCTTTCACCTTCTCTTGATCCACTTGAAGACCTTGAGAGCTCACCACATAACCTAGGAAAGTCACTTTTTTCCAAACAAAACACACATTTGCCAAGGTTAGTATATAATTTCTCACTTCTCAAAACTAACCAAACTTGTTTAAGATGATGCAAATAATCTTCATAAGTTTTACTATAGATCAAAATATCATCAAAATGGACAACAACAAATTTACCAATAAAATTCCTCAACACATGATGTAAGTCTCATTAATGTACTAGGACCGTTAGTTAAACCAAAAGGTATGACTAGCCATTCATAAAGACTAAAATCGATTTTGAAAGCTGTTTTTCGCTCATCCCCTTCCCTCATTCTAATTTGATGGTAACCCAATTTTAAGTCAATCTTTGAAAATATTTGAGAACCATGCAACTCATTAAGAAAATCATATAATATAGGAATGGGATACCTATACTTGACAATAATGTTGTTAACGGCTCTACAATCTATACACATGCGCCATGTACCATCTTTCTTTGGAACTAATAAAATGGGAACAATACAAGGGCTCAAGCTTTCTCTTACATAGCCTTTGGAGAGCAATTCCTCAACTTGTCTTCTTAACTCCTTAGTCTCTTCGGAAGGACTTCTATAAGCCGGCCTTTGGCCACACCGCTGCTGGTACCAAATCAATTTGATGCTCAATTCCTCTAGGAGGAGGAATCCACCAGGCATCTCT